>CANXME010001748.1:170000-753959 GCA_948144175.1 Closterium sp. NIES-65
CCACTACGCATGTTCCTCGAGACCTCCTCGTGAGTCGATGCTGCATAGGACTCTGTACCGCCTCTTCCTTCCTCTCCCAGGTCTCATTCCGATTGCTGCTGTTCGAGCAACATGTTTGCATCCATCCATCATTTTCTTCTCGCTTCTAAATGCTGCTGGTGGAGCCTTAATTTTCACCTTTCTGCTTCTGCACGTGAATCGGTGGTTGATCAGCATATCCTCCTTCACCCCACTCCACCCCCGACCAAACCACAACAGGTGGATTGGGAAGCACTACTAGCCACTAGCTTTGATGATTTCAAGCGTGTTTTGACTCCATGGCTGTTTGAGAGGACACAGCGAGTGCCGTTCCGCCTGCCTAGTGTGCGGGACACGCTCCCCACGACGCGGCATGTGATAGCTGCATTGAGCAATGCTAGTGGGATGAGGGTGAGAGATGCTGATAGCAAGTGGCGTGCATGCATGTCTTGTACATGAAGCAAAGCTGGTGTCAAGTCAAGAGGAAAGAAATGAGAATGGAGGGGCAAAAAGCCTGCTCACATGCAACTGTGCTTGCTGTCGGGATACTGACCTGCTACTACGGTAAGCAAGCATGTCTATACGACACACTACACTACCCACGGTACAACCCACGCGTCTAACCAACCCACTCCCATACTGCTGCACGCAACCTCACCTGTCAAGATATATTATATATATCTGTTGTATAACTGCTTGCGGTTAGATCGTACTGTAGTCATTCTGCCTATTGTTGGTGGTGCACACTTGCTATGCTTTCGCTATATCTTGTATCTCATGCTATAGCGAGCCTCTCTTTTCTTGGCCAAGATTTCTCTCACTACTTCCCTAGCTCACCTTTCTCCTAACCTAAGTCATAGCCTACTAAGGATATTTCAACATGGTATCAGAGCAAGGTTCTACCTAGGACCTACTTTGATGGGCTCACCAAATCCGCCATCATACATGTCGGCTTTTTCTCCTGCTGGCGCGGAATTTCTGGCTGGCGCATTTTCTGCTGTTTTTGCTGAACCCGTCGCGCTGCCCTGCTCGCCGTGCCCTGCCATGCCCCGCGCCTTTGCACTGCGCTGCACGCCGTGCGCTGCCCTGCCCCACGCGTTTGCGCTGCCCTGCCCAGCGCGACGCGCGCCCCGCTGCCCCGCGCCACGCGCGCACAGCTACGCACGCACGCACCAATTGGTTTCAAAAGTCCGGCCGTAAAAAAACGACAGTTTTCACAACACAATAAAAACTTACAATGTCGTATTATACGTCAACATTTCAAAATTTCGGCCGTTTTTTCACCTTGTCCTGCCCTCCCTCAAGCCTTCCTTCCCTTGTCGGCCTCTCCCTCACACCCTCATCTCTCCCGGTTCACACAGGCACTCCCCTTCCCTCGCGGTTCACACAGACACTCCCCTTCTCTCTAGCCTCAATCACACACTTACCCTGATCTCTTAGCTCTTAGTTCTGCCCTTGTGCTGGAGAGATTGGAGAGACGACTCAAAACACACCCCTCATTTCACAGCTCTCGGTTCTGCCCCTGTGCTGGGGAGGTTGGAGGCAGAACGGGCGCACACAGGAGGCAGCAGTGCAAGCGTGTTAAGTAGTGGGGAATCGCAGGAGGGCATGGCAGATCCAAGGCAGCCATACGAGTGCCAAGCAAGATTTCACTTTTCTCGATTGTTCATGTCTACGTTGCTCTCGTTGCCTTCTCACTCTAACACATGTCTTCTTTCTCCCACCCTCCACCCTTCATCTCTCTCAGTCCCTATCCCCGTGCTTGCACATGCAGAATAGCCAAGTCGCCATCATTCATGCGCCTGCCATGCCGCCATGCCTTTTGAGTCGACTCAAAAGTGTTGGTGCAACCCTACGGTTTGCACTCGGCTTGTTGTCCGTGTGCGTACATGTGTGTGTGCATGGAATGGAATGAGTGTATGAAATAAATATATATTTCATGCTCATAATATTGTATGCATGATGGGTCATGATGTCGAGTGTGTGTGTGTCAAGTCTATAGCGAATTATTGCTAGTCGCGTGTAACGCGGTCATTTTGTGTGTTCCGCGCAGTTCCTATTTTGTCGTGCGCGGTTTCTATTTTGTCGTTTGTCGAACTTCGGCGTGTCGCAGGTGTGTGCAGCATACCCATCAAGAACTCGAGGATGAGTTTGTGATGAAGAACCCGAGCCTTGGTTGCAAGCTTCAAGAGATTTCGAAGCTCGCCAAAAGGGTACACCTCAAGATAGTGAAGATAGTTACCTTTTGTAGTGTAACATTTCAGTTAGTGTAGGCCCTTGTGAAGGGTAGTTTCGAGACCCTTGGTGGTTGGGGACAGTGTGGCACTGTTCCACATCACTGTACCTTGGCAGAACCAGCAGAGACACCAGCGCCAGGGTCCTCCGCACCAGCAGCAGCTCCAACGCCGGACTCCACAGCACCAACAGCAGCACCAGCGCCAGGGTCCTCAGCACCAGCAGCAGCTCCAACGCCCGGGTCCTCAGTACCAGCAGCAGCTCCAACGCCCGGGTCCTCAGCACCAGCAGCGGCACCAGCGCCCGGGTCCGCAGCACCAGCCGTAGCTCCAACGCCCGGGTCCGCAGCACCAGAAACAGCTCCAACCTCTGGGGCCGCAGCACCAACAGAACCAGTAGAGTCTCCAGCACCAGTAGCACCAGCAGCAGCAGCGGGGTCCGCGACACCAGGCGCGCCACTCTGAAGAGTGCAGCGCCGCTCGTATCACTCACGGATCCGCTCACGGGAGGGGAGCTCCCGGCTAGGAGGAGAAGCACTAGCACCAGTCCCAGTAGTACGCCTGGCTCCAGAGGTACCTCTCCTGAGGCTGCAGTACTGGAAGTACCACTCACGCAGCTGCTCCGAGGAGAGGGCTCCGCCAGGTGTAGGACCCTCAGGCTCAGGACCTCCAGACTCAGAACCCCCAGACTCCGGACTCTGCGGCTCAGCACCCCCAGGCTCAGTACTCCCAGGCTCAGCACCCCCAGGCTCCGCACCCCAAGGCTCAGCACCCCCAGGCTCTGCACCCCCAGGCTCCGCACCCCCAGGCTCCGCACCCCCAGGCTCCGCACCCCCAGGCTCAGCACCCCCAGGCTCCGCACCCCCAGGCTCAGCACCCCCAGGCTCCGCACCCACAGCAGGACGAGAGTCGACAGCTACCTCAACAGGCTCAACCGGGTCTACCTCAGACACACCTGAGGGAGCGGCACCCTGAGGGGGGAGGGGGTCTACGACAGCAGCACCTAGCGCGAGGAAGAGAGGCGGGGGGGGGAGCGGGGCAGTGCGGTAGGGGAAGAGGCGGTAGTAGGGGACGGACTCGTCAAAAGTGACGTCCTGAGAGGGCAAGACTCGGCGCGAGGTGGCGTGGTAAAACTGCCAACCAGGCGCGTCCGGGACAAAGCTGAGGAAGACGCAGGGAACAGCACGGGAGGAGAGCTTGTCCGCAGTTGTATCGCGGACAAAAGCTCGAGATCCCCAGACCCGGAAACGCGACGCATCGCCAACCTCCCCCGTCCACAGCAGTGTGGGCGAGGTCTCCGGCAAGGAGACACCGGGGCCAGAGGTTGAGCTGATGCGCAGCGTACCGGACCGCAAACGGCCACAGAAAGTGGGGGGCAGCCGCATGGATCAAGGAGGTACGGGCGACCTCCATGACCAGGCCAATGCGGCGCTCTGCAATCCCATTCTGCTGTGGAGAGGCCGGAAGCGTGAACGACTGCTCAATGCCGTGCTCAGCACAGTAGGCTGCCAAGAGGTCGGAGGAGAACTCCCCACCTCTGTCAGAGTGCAAGCGCAGGACAGGAAAGTCCGGGTGGAAACGCTCGCTGAGCTGGAGACGGGCTCTGCGGATCCAAGGGATCAAGACATCAGGGACCTCACCCTTGTGTCAGAATCCCAACCACTAGACCATTGGGATAAAAGGGCTTGTTTCAGTAGCGGGTCAGTGCGCCCATAACCCCCCAGGCGAACGCGCCTGTAACCCTCTCCAGGATCAATCGGGCATCCACAGTGCAGATCTACTGACACCCCCCCACACTGGGAGGCCCAGGACTAAGCACAGCAGCAACGGCCTACATGTGCAAGGGGAAGACCGTGGTGTAGCGCGAGTAGTCGTCAACAACTATCAGGAAGTACCTCTCCTGACCCTGACCACGGACGCGGGCCCCACACGTCCATGTGGAGCGTCTGCAAGGGAGCAGTCGTCGGGAGAAACGAGGAGGAGTGAGGAGCGGCGCGCTGCCGCCCCTCGACGCAGGGAAGACAGGGAGGAGCAGGCGAGGGTGGGAGGGGAGGGAGGACTCTGGGAAGACCGGAGACAAGGTACCGGGAGTGCATGGCACGAAGGCGCTGCACAGACGGGTGGCCAAGTCGGTGGTGCCAGAGGACAGTCTCGTGCGCCAGAGAGCGACACGAGCAGGGGGCAGACAGCTGACCTGACGCGGACGCAGACGCAGACGCAGCGACCTTAGGGGACTCAGTGGTCAGTGTGTACAGGTCCGACCCCGGCTGCCGAGTGAAGGTAGCCAAGTGGCGGCCCGTACGAGCACACGTGCAGTGTGTCACGCGCTCGTAGGCAGGGGTGAACTGGTGAACACCCCCGTCCTGGAGTGCACTACCTGCCACCAAGTTCGTAGAGAACGAGGGGAGGTGGAGACCTGACAGTGTGCCCGACGGGACCGCAGGACAGGGAAGGACAGTGGAGGAGGTCGCAATGACCGGACCCCCAGAGGGGTCAGCGAGGGAGACAGCAACTGGCCGAGCAAGCGGCTCAAGGGCAGTGCGGTCACGAAAGAAGCAGCGAGAAGCACCTGAGTCCAGTGTGAAGGTGTGTTGTGCTGCCGTCGACTCAGTACCAGGGGGGGCAGACGCACAAGCACCTAGAGCAGCTGCCTCACCAGCACCTGGGGTAGCAGACACGCGAGTACCTGGAGCGGCAGACGCACTAGTCCTAATGCCCGGGTCGGGCAGCACACACAGGTACTCAGCACCCTCTCCACTAGTAGACATCACATACATAGCAGTGAGAATAGCATCAAAGTCTAGAGCATAGATATCAATCCCCTTCTTCAGGAGATCAACCCAGCGGGGCAGCTCAGTGGCCTGAGGGAACTGAACACGCCAAGCGTCATTGAGACGAGCGAAGCAGGGCTGTGTGGCGTGCGGTCCCCCACAGGGCTGACCAGTGCGGTCACCAGTGCGAATGACGTACGTGCAGCTAAAGCCACCCCCCCCCCCCCCCCCCCCCCCCCCCGTGCTGAGAGTTCCTCAGCTGCAAGGAGTTCCTTCTCGAGGAGGGCAATGGTGAGCTCAGTGGGGCAGCGAGCTAAGAAGTGGTCCTTGACTGAACGCAGAGTGTCAGGGAGGCGGGTGACTAGGTGGTAGAGAGTGAGCCAGAGTGGGGGTGGGTTCTTGGCAAGGAACTCATCAGGCATGGCGGCGCGGAAGCGAGCCTCACTAGTGCGGAGGTGCGTAATGAGGTCAGCGACTGTGTGCAAAGAGGCTAAGTCGGGGAACAAGTAGGGAAGAGAGAGACGGCCTAGTGCGGCAGAGGCCGGTGAGGAGTAGCGGGCAACGACAGCAGTGTACAGTGCCTGTGCAGTCTTGTGCTGCCCAAAGTGCTCGCGCTCATCTATCGGCAGGGAGTTGCGAATAGCGAAGCGAGCGTGGGCGTCACGAGTCTGCCACTGTGAGCGGGCAGTGCTGTCAGCAGTAGCAGCAGGAGCAGGAGCATGGCCTAGGGCGTGATCGTACAGTGAGATGTCCTCCTTGGCAGTGAGCTGTAGGAAGAGGTGTAGGGCATCTAGCCAGGTTTCGAACTTCACTGGGCGGCCCTCAGCATCAAAAGCTAGCACAGGAGGGCCAGCCATAGCAGAAGTAGGAGTAATTGCAGTAGGGGCACCCCAAAAACAGTAGGCAGTGCGACTCAGGTAGGGCGGCTCGGTCCAGTACGGGCGGCACGGCTCGGTTCAGGTAGGGCGGCGCGGCTCGGGAAGGGCGGCGCGGCTCGGTTTGGGCTGGGCGGCTCGGTTCGGGCGGCTCGGTTCGGGCTGGGCGGCTCGGTTCGGGCTGCTCGGGTCGGGCGGCTCGTTCTGGGGGGGGCCGTTCGGGGCCTCTAGGGGCGAGCGCGAACCGAGCCGCCACACAAGACACAAATTTCTTGCACACGCTCACACCACGCATGCAACGCACAAACACATGATGGGAGGCACACAGACGTGAATGCATATGGTTGCATCACAAATTTCTTGCACAAATCCAAACCACACATTTGAAGTTCGTATGCTTTTGATATTTGGTTGTGGTGACTATGGGAAGTTACGAACATTTGAAGTTCGTATTCTTTGAGTGTGTGTGGATGTAATTTGGCTTGAGCAGATATCTGAAGTGACTCCTCTGCTCAAGAGCTTTCCGTCGAGCCAAGTATCGTCTTCGTGGATATTTGAGGCAAGGCAGGGCAGGGCTTGTGCGGGCGGAGCTGCGCAGGGCCGTAAGGGGCCGCTAAGGGCGAGCGCGGGGCCGTTCGGGGCCTCTAGGGGCGAGCGCGGGGCTATAAGGGGCCGCTAAGGGCGAGTGCGGGGCCGTTCGGGGCCTCTAGGGGCGAGCGGGGGGCCGTAAGGGGCCGCTAAGGGCGAGCGCGGGGCCGACGGGGGCCTCTAGGGAGGTGAGCGCGGGGCCGACGGGGCCGTTAGGGGCGATCGCGGGGCCGATAGGGCCGCTAAGGGGCGAGCGCGGGGCCGTAAGGGGCGAGCGCGTGGGCCGACGGGGCCTTAAGGGGCGGCGCGCGAGTCGCTAAGGGGCGGGTCGCGGGTCGCAGGGCCTTAGGGGGCCGTGAAAAACGAGGCGCCCTAGGGCGCAGTTAGGTAGGTAGGTAGGTAGGTGGTGGTGGGCCCTAAAAAAACGGTCCTAGCAAAGGACGTGCTCTATACCATGTTGAAATGAACGAACAGGAATGATTGAACTAACAGTGAAATCAGTACAAGTACCTAACCCTAGAATTGTGTACCCCCTATAGGCTAACCCACTGTAGCCTAAACAAGCACAACATATATAATGTTTGACACTATTTTGTCGTGCGCGGTTTCTATTTTGTCGCTTGTCGAACGTTCGGCGTGTCGCAGGTGTGTGCAGCAGACCCATCAAGAACTCGAGGATGAGTTTGTGATGAAGAACCCGAGCCTTGGTTGCAAGCTTCAAGAGATTTCGAAGCTCGCCAAAAGGGTACACCTCAAGATATAGAAGATAGTTACATTACTTTGTGTAGTGTAACATTTCAGTTGGTGTAGGCCCTTGTGAAGGGTAGTTTCGAGACCCTTGGTGGTTCGGGAAAGTGTGGCACTGTTCCACATCACTGTACCTCGGCTCTTGGGGTTTCTAGGAGCTGGGAGTCATTCCCAACTCGTAACCCTTGTTAACTCTTCCTAAGTTGTGTTCTAAGACTATGTTGCTGCCATAGTGCCGTTCGTTCAAACCGACGCTGTGTTGTCAATTCTTGATGAAATAGTGTAGGCAACGTTAAGGCGCTCCAGATCCAAGTTGAATGAAGTCATTTAGAGTTGTGAGCAGATCGCTATGAACGTTTAAAGCCGCTGTTACGAAATCCGACCGTGTAGTCTATCTTTCGTTTTAGGCACATTGAAGCCTACTATGACTATAACAAAAAGTCTCCTCACCAGCCCCCGCTCTTCCCCCTCTCTCTTCGTGTACAACTCACGTGCAGGATAGCCAAATGCCGTCGTTCCTGCGCCTGCCATGCAGCCATGCAGGCACATTTGCCGACGACTGCCAGGTGCAGCGAGTCACTCAGGTGGGTATGTGTTCATTCAATCACTGCCTTCCACAGTCAAGCCTTCCACAGTCAAGCCTTCCACGGTTGCACTTTGTTTGGCACCACTCCACATCCGTGTCTTCTGTGTGCCGACTGCCCATGTGCCTCTGCCCCCTTGGCCCTGCCCCCACCCCGTGCCTCTTTCCTCTACCCCCTTTCCTCTGCCCCCTTTCCCATCTACAACCTTGACTGAGCCCCCTTTCTCATACCCCCTTGCCGCTGCCCCCTTTCCTCTAGCGCCTTGCCTCTGCTCCCTTTCCCCTACCCCATCGCCTCTGCCCCTTTTCTCATACCCCATCGCCTCTGCCCCCTTTCTCATACCCCATCGCCTCTGCCCCCGTGTCCGTCTGTGGCAGCACAATTGCTACATAGTGGCCATGTGCGATCGTGACCTCAAGCGCCGCATCCGCAAGGTGAGAGCTCGTGCAGTCAGACAGGCACACACCTTCACGCACACTTTGATACATGTGTACACGCGCTGACATGCGCGCACACGTGCTAGCACACGCGCTGACACACATGCACACGCGCTGACACGTGCGCACACGCGCGGACATACGCGCACACGCGCCAACACACGCGCATGCCTGCAAGCTGACACGCACGCACGCATGCATGCACGCTCTCACGCGCTCATGCTCTCTCTCACTCACCCACTCTCATACGCACGCGTCTAGCATCAAAGAGGGGGACATGATATATGTGATAGAGCCATATGCCCCTTGCCATCCCAGCACCACACGATGTGATGCCTTTCCCTCATGTATGCATGTGAACTCTTGTCGTTCACGGATCTCAATCATCTCGGAAATGTTACTGTTGAGGCGGTTGAAATTAGGCCACTCTCCATCTTCCCAGACCTGTCACTCGTGTTGTGGTGGGTGGCCATCTCCCCCATTCGCCCCGATCTCTCTTTACAGGTGCCAGGTGTGCCCGTCATGTTCATTACGCAGCGTAGACATGAGCATTTGAGTCGAGTTTTGCTCGATTTGTTTTTTTGGGCTCATTTAGGGCGAGTTTTGAGGGTGATTTTCCATGAAATGTTCGATCGAGTCGAGTCGAGTAAAACTTGCCGAGTAAAAAAAAGTCGTCAGAGACTCTCGAGTTCCAACACCCCCCAAACATAGAACTTGGCCCTAGAGCATTCTCACCTTCTAATTTGATGCTTAGGGGTTGTTTTTTGAACATGCATTAGTTTTTAAAAAAGAATAACACCTCTTGTTAAACCAGTATAGAAAGTATTGACAAGGCAGTTTCACAGTTAGTTTCTGAACTTAGACATGGCACGCCTTAAATTGAATGCGAATAGAGCAGGTCACAGCCAAGGGGGTCACGCCGGCGTGACTTCGTTTCTTAAACGTCATGTGGGGGAGTGGCGATTTGGGGTTGTTGGAATTCGAGTCGACTTTTACTCGACTTGGTAGAGTTTTTCTGTTGAGAGACTAATAGTAGGCGGGCTTGGGAGCCATAGCTTAGGAACTTAGTAGTTTTAGTTCAAGGGTTCAAGAGAGTGTCGAGAAAGTTGCAAAGGAGAAAGGATGGTTTCACTATAGGCTCAAGGGTACAAATATGAAAGAAGTGAAGCAAAGTGCACCACCTAACAAGCAAGATAACTACACTAAGTCTACATTGCAGGCAGTTATAAAATGATGTATACAATAACATTCTGACACACCCCCTAACTGCCTGCAGTGAAGAACCATGTGCAGAAACACCCCCGGAAGGGGTACACCAAGCAGAGCGCAGCAGACGGAGAGGGCAAGTGAGGAGGAGGAGGGACTATGAGAGAAGAGGAGGTGGTGGGCGGCAGCTGAAGCTGCTGGCACACTGCACAACTGGAGCAACTGGCACACGAGCAACTGGAGCAACTGGCACACTGGCAACTGGAGCACCTGGAACACGGGCAATTGGAGTAACTAACTCCGCGGCTAGACGAGCGGCAGGAGTAACTGACTCACGGGCGACTGGAGCAACGGGCTCACGAGCGACTGGAGCGACGGGCTCACGGGCGACTGGGGCAGCGGTCTCACGGGCGACTGGAGCTGCTGACTTCACGGCGGCCACCTCCACTCAACCTCCCTCACCTGTCCCACACCCCTTTCACACCCCTTGCCGCACCCCTTCCCACACTCATCACCCTCACACCCGCCACCCCCATACCTCCCACACTCATCACCCCCACACCCGCCACCCCCATACCCACCCCCCCACGGCTGCACCGGGTCCAGGAGTGGCTGCTCCAGTGGCCAGGGGCGGCTGCTGCAGGGGCGGCCGCTTCAGGGGCGGCTGCTGCAGGGGTAGCGGCTGCACGGGCGGCTGCTGCAGTGGCGGCTGCTCCAAGGGCGGCTGCTTCAGGGGCGGCGGCTCCAAGGGCGGCTGCTGCAGCGGCGACTGCTCCAGGGGCGGCTGCTGCTGGGGCGGCTGCTCCAGGGGCTGCTGCTGTAGTGGCGGCTGCTGCATGGGTAGCGGCTCCAGGGGCGGCTGCTGCAGCGGCGGCTGCTCCAGGGGCGGCTGCTGCTGGGGCGGCTGCTCCAGGGGCTGCTGCTTCAGGGGCGGCGGCTCCAGGGGCGGCTGCTGCAGCGGCGGCTGCTCCAGGGGCGGCTGCTGCTGGGGCGGCTGCTCCAGGGGCTGCTGCTGCAGTGGCGGCTGCTGCATGGGTAGCGGCTCCAGGGGCGGCTGCTGCAGCGGCGGCTGCTCCAGGGGCGGCTGCTGCTGGGGCGGCTGCTCCAGGGGCTGCTGCTTCAGGGGCGGCGGCTCCAGGGGCGGCTGCTGCAGCGGCGGCTGCTCTAGGGGCGGCTGCTGCTGGGGCGGCTGCTCCAGGGGCTGCTGCTGCTGGGGCGGCTGCTCCAGGGGCTGCTGCTGCAGTGGCGGCTGCTGCAGGGGTAGCGGCTCCAGGGGCGGCTGCTGCAGCGGCGGATGCTGCTGGGGCGGCTGCTCCAGGGGCTGCTGCTGCAGTGGCGGCTGCTGCAGGGGTAGCGGCTCCAAGGGCGGCTGCTGCAGTGGCGGCTGCTCCAAGGGCGGCTGCTTCAGGGGCGGCGGCTCTAGGGGCGGCTGCTGCAGCGGCGGCTGCTCCAGGGGCGGCTGCTGCTGGGGCGGCTGCTCCAGGGGCGGCTGCTGTTGCAAGGCAGGCCTGCGCGCTGCTGCAAAGCAGGCACGGGCGCAGGGGAGGCAGAGGCGGCAGCCAGGGGGGAGTGCGCCGCGACGAGCAGGTGACGGGGCCATAAGGGGCGGCAACGGAGCCGCTAGGGGCGGCAACGAGGCCGCGAAGAGCGGCGACGGGGCCGCTAGGGGCGGCAACGGGGCCGCTAAAGGCGGCGACGGGGCCGAGAAGGGGCGGTTACAGGGCCGTGAAGGGGTCGCGAGGGGCCGAGGAGGGCGGCGACGGGGCCGCTAGGGGCGGCGACGGGGCCGCTAGGAGTGGCGACAGGGCCGATAGGGGCGGCGACAGGGCCGCGAAGTGTGGTGACTGTCAGATTTATATGACATAGCTACTGTAGGCTATAGTGGGGTAGCACAGATGGGGTACAGCTTTCTGGGGTTTGTACTTGTACCCAACTTTCCCTTAGTCATTTCATTCTCGTTCTCTTTTCTCATGGTATCGAGCAAGTTCCCTAGTGGGAACTGTTCCTAGGGCCCACCGACTTTTTTTTTCCTGCCCGGGGCGTGTCCCGCCCCTGCCCGAAGCGCGCTTAGGGTCGCGCCTTCCCTAGCGGCCCCGTCGCGTCGCCCTTAGAGGCCAGTCGCGCCGCCCTTAGCGGTTCCGTCGCGCCGCCCTTCGCGGCCACGTCGCGCCGCCCCTTCGTGGCCCCGTCGCGCCGCCCCTTTTGCGGCCTCGTCGTAGCGCCCTCAGCGGCCCGTCGCCGCCCTCCCCCTGTGGCCCGTCGCCGCCCTTTCACCTGCGGCCCAGTCGCCGCCCTTACAGCGGCCCCGTCGCTGCCCTTGCAGCGGCCCCGTCGCCGCCCTCCCCTTACGGCCCGTCGCCGCCTTCCCCTTACGGCCCGTCGCCGCCCTTACAGCGGCCCCGTCGCCGCCCTCCCCTTACGGCCCGTCGCCGCCCTTTCAACGGCCCCGCCGCCTTCTTCAGCGGCCCCGTCGCCACCCCTGCAGCGGCCTCGACGCCGCCCCTTCAACGGCCCTCCCGCCGCCTCCTCTCCGGCCCCGTTGCCGCTCACTTTAGCGGCCCCGCCGCCCCTCGCGGCTCGCCTTCCTTAGCGGCACAGCCGCCCAGCAGCCGAGCCGCCGAGCAGCCGAGCCGCCCAGCAGCCGAGCCGCCGAGCCGCCCAGCAGCCGAGCCGCCGAGCCGCCCAGTAGCCGAGCCGCTGAGACGCCCAGCAGCCAACCGCCGAGCCACCGAGCCGCCCAGCAGCCGAGCCGCCGAGCAGCCGAGCCGCCGAGCAGCCGAGCCGCCGAGCAGCCGAGCCGCCCGAGCCAAGCCGCCGAGCCGCCCAGTCACCGAGCCGCCGAGCCGCCCAGTTGCCGAGCCGCCGAGCCGCCCGAGCCGCCCTGTCCGGTAAGAGCAGCGCCTCTGTCACTGCACTGCCCTTACCCTACTGTTCGCGCTTCTAGTCTACTGCTGTCATGGCTACCCCTAGTGTCCTCGCTTTTGACGCTTAGGGTCGGGCCATTGACTTTGACGTCTGGGTAGATGACCTGCAGCTTTTCCTACACTGCGATAGGGCAGACGGTCTCTTCCTCTTTGACCTCACCTCTGGTGCCTCTCCTGCCCCTGCTCCTGATGCTGACGCCACTGTTCGCTCACAGTGGGCCACACGCGATGCTGCTGCACGTCTTGCTGTGCGTCACCACCTGCCTACCTTTGAGCGTGCGCACTTTAGTCAGTACAAGAGTGCTCACACCTTGTACGACGCTGTGGTTGCACGCTACTCTTCCCCTGCCACTGCTGCAATGAGCCGCCTAATGCTACTGTACCTCTTCCCTGACCTTGCTGCCTTTCCCACAGTCGCTGACCTCATTACGCACCTCCGCACTAGTGACACTCGCTACCGCGCTGCGCTTCCTGCTGAGTTTTGCGCCAAGAACCCCCCCCCCCCCATGTACATCACCCTCTACTACATAGTCACCCGGCTCCCTGACTCCCTTCGCGTAGTCAGGGACCACTTAATCTCAGTTTGCCCCACCACTCTCACCGTTGACCTCCTCGAGAAGGCCCTCCTAGCAGCAGAGAAGAGCATAATAGCTCTAGGAGCCTCTCGTGGTGACCCTCGCACCCCCATCTTTCAGGGGTGTTCCCCCCCCCCCCCCTTTTGCCCTCTGTTGCCTCTGCTGCTGCGGCCGACCTCGTTGGGCTTGAGTCGGTCGGTGCGGCGTCTACCCCTAGCGGGAGATGCCGCCCTGGCAAGGGCAAGGGGGGCAGGGGCGCTGGAGGAGCTAGCGGGGGCGGTGGAGGAGGCGGTGGAGGCGGTGGAGGGGGTGGGGGTGGCGGTGGGGGTGGTGGCGGGGGTGGAGGTGTCGGTGGCGGCAGTGGAGGCGGAGGCGGCGGCGGCGGTGGCGGTGGGAGCAGAGGTGGCGGAGGTGGCGGCAGTGGAGGAGGCGGTGGCGGTGGAGGTGGAGCTGGTCGGGGTGGCGCTGCGCAGAGGGTCGGCTCCGGTGGTGGTCAGCGCCAGCAGCAGCAGCAGCACACTTGTGACATCCCCCCCCCCTCAGCAGCTCCGTGAGTGGTACACGCACGCCAGCGGGGTGGGGGTACAGGTCTGTGCACCTACGTCCTACGCACCGGCGACCGCGCAGGTGAGTAGTGCGGGGGTGCGCACTCCACCCAGCGCTGCTTTGGCCGCCTGACGGACGCTTGGCGTCACCAGTTCGCGGAGGCCACTGAGATCCCCCGCTGGGGCGAGATTTGTAGGGCAGGAGTAGCTGTCTTTGACCTTGACTTTGATGCTATTCTTTCTGCCATGTATGCTGTGACTATTACTGATGAGGGTGACTGTTACCGGTGTTTTCCGCCCGACCCGGGCATTGAGACTGCTGCTCTAGGTACTGGTGAGGCTGCTGCTCTAGGTGCTAGCGAGGCTGCTGCTCTAGGTGCTCGTGCGTCTGCTCCCTCAGGTGCTGGTGAGTCTGCTCTCTCAGGTACTGCGCCGGCTTCGGCCTCCCACACCTTCACCCTTGACTCGGGGGCTTCTCGCTCCTTCTTTCGAGACTGCACCACACTCATGCGCTTGGCCGGCCAGTTGCAGTCTCTCTGGCAGACCCCTCTCGGGGTCCTGTCCTTGCTCACTACTCCACTGTCCTCTGGTTTCCGGCGGCCCCCTCTAGCACCCTGTCTGGTCTTTACCTCCCCTCGTTCTCTACGAACTTGGTGAGTGGTGCTGACCTACAGGATGCGGGGGTTCACCAATTCACTCATGCGAGTCAGCGGGTGACCCACTGCACGGACGCTCGGACAGGCTGACACCTGGCCACGTTTACACGTCGGCCGGGGTCGAGCCTGTACAGACTGACCACTGCGTCTCCTCCAGTCACTGCGTCTGGTCAGGTAGCTGCGTCGGGTCAGGTGTTTGCTGCAGCGTCCAGGTCTGGTCCTGAGTCTGCCCCCTGCTCGTGTCGCCTCCTGTCTCACGAGACTCTCCTCTGGCACCACCGCCTTGGTCACCCCTCCCTGCTTCGTCTCCGAGGCATGGCCTCCCGTGTCCTTGTCTCTGGTCTTCCCCGGTCCCTCCCTCCCCTTCCTCCTGGGCCTGGCCCTACCTACGTCCCCTACGTCGAGGGGCGCCAGCGGGCTGCCCCTCACTCCTCCCATTTTCCTCCGACAGAGGCCCCGCTGCAGACGCTTCACATGGACGTGTGGGGCCCGGCCCGCGTCCGTGGACAGGGTCACGAGCGCTACTTCCTGCTGGTGGTTGACGACTACTCGCGTTACACCACAGTCTTCCCTTTGCGCAGCAAGGGTGATGTCACAGAGCTGTTGATTCACTGGATCCGCGCAGCTCGTCTCCAGCTCAGGCAGAGCTTCGGCTCGGACTTTCCTGTTCTGCGTCTGCTTTCTGACAGAGGCGGAGAGTTCTCCTCTGGCCTTCTGCGAGCCTACTGTTGTGCACGAGGCATCCGCCAGATCTTCACGCTTCCGGCCTCTCCACAACAAAATGGGATTGCTGAGCGCCGCATTGGCATGGTCATGGATGTCGCTCGTACGTCCATGATGCATGCGGCTGCCCCCCATTTTCTGTGGCTGTTTGCGGTCCGGTACGCGGCGCATCAGATCAACCTTCACCCCAGGGTCTCCATGCCGGAGACCTCCCCAACTTTGCTGTGGCAGGGAAGGTTGGCGATGCGTCTGCGTTCTGTGTCTGGCGATCTCGGGCGTTTGTCCGCGACTTGTCTGCGGACAAACTGTCCCCTCGCGCTGCTCCTTGCATCTTCCTTGGCTTCCCCCCTGACGCGCCAGGGTGGTAGTTCTACCACCCCACCTCTCGCCGTGTTCTGTCCTCCCAGGACGTCACGTTTGACGAGTTGGTCCTCTACTACCGTCTCTTCCCCTACCGCACTCAGTCCCTCCCCCCGCCACCGCTCTTCCTTGTGCCAGGTCCCCCCCCGGTAGACCCCCTCCTCCGTCAGGGTCTTGCCCCTTCAGGTGTGTCCCAGGTAGACGCAGTCGAGCCTGTCGAGGTTACTGGTGACTCTGGTGCTGGTGAGGGTGCTGAGCCTGGGGGTGCTGACTCTGGGGGTGCTGAGTGTGTGGGTGCTACGCCTGGGGGTGCTGAGCCTGAGGGTGCTACTACTGGGGGTGCTGAGCCTGGGGGTGCTGAGCCTTAGGGTGCTACCACTGAGGGTGCTGAGCCTGGGGGTGCTGAGCCTGGGGGTGCTACGCCTAGGGGTGCTGAGCCTGGGGGTGCTACGCCTAGAGGTGCTGAGCCTGGGGGTGCGGAGCCTGAGGGAGCTGGGCCTGCTCGTGTGGCGTCTGGCGGTGCTGGGCCTGGAGGTTCTCCGGGTGCTTCGTCTCGGCGGGAGCCACTCTCTCCACGGGAGCTGCGCGAGTGGTTTGCCCGGCGCTGGAGGCGTGCTGCTGGAGCTGGAGGTTCTTCGGCTGCTGAGGGTGCTGGTGCCGCGGGTCCCGGAGGTGCTCGTACTGGGAGTACTGGAGCTGGTGGGCCTGCGGGTACGACTGGAGCTGGAGCTGCTGAGGGTGTTCGCGCTGAGGCTACTGCTGTCGGTCCTGGAGGCGGTCCTGCTGGGGGTGCTACTGGTGCTGCTGGAGGTACTGGAGCTGGGGGTGCTGCTGGCGCTGGTGCTGCCGCTGAGGGTACTGGTGCTGTCCCTGCTGTGTCTAGAGTCGCCGCGCCGCCTCGGCCGTACTTCGTTCCGCTCCTTCAGCAGGTTCTTGGTCTCCCGCCTTCTACTGGTCCTCCTCCTCCCTTAGAGTGTCCACAGCCTGTCCTGTCACAGTTACAGTTACAGCCGGCCTCCCCACTGCCTGCTCCTTCTCCCTACACTGGTCCTACTGGAGGTCTTGCTGAGCGTCGTGAGCCTGCGTCTTGCCCTGCGTCGCTTGTCCATCCTACTCGCACTAGTGGTGGTGGTTCGCGTCACCGTCCTCCTCCTGTCCCTTGCACGCACCGGATGTCTCTACGTCCGTCCACTGCTCCTCTGCGTGCCCCTTTGCCTTCTCCTCCTGAGTCCTCTCTTCCTGCTCTTGCCGACCCGGAGTCGGACTCTCTTCGTGCTGCCAGTCCTACTGTCACGCGTCTCCTTGCTACTGTCGTCACTGACCCTTCCTTTGAGTCCACTGCTGCGTTTGCCCTAGTTGCTGAGCTCGTCGACTTTGCTGCTCGCTGTCGTCTAGACTACGCTGCTAGTCTTGTCGCTGAGTCTGAGTCTGTCTGTCCTCCGTCCGTCGGGGGTGAGTGTGCCCTTGGCACGGACGTCCTTGAGGACAGGCAGGAGGAGTTCCAGTGTTTGGCTGCTGCTTCACCTCATCTCGTGTCCGTACTACTTACCCCTGAGGGAGACCCGGATGCACTTGACATCCCGACTCCGCGCTCTTACGCAGAGGCGATAGAGGGTCCCTACTCCTCTCAGTGGCAGGCAGCTATGGACACAGAGATGGCTTCCTGGAAGTCCACAGGCACCTACGTTGACGAGGTTCCCCCGCCTGGGGCGAACATCGTCAGTGGCATGTGGATTTTCAGGGTGAAGCGGCCACCGGGTTCTCCGCCTGTCTTCAAGGCGCGTTACGTGGCTCGTGGCTTCAGTCAGCGGCAGGGAGTTGACTACTTTCAGACCTTCTCTCCCACCCCGAAGATGACCACTCTTCGGGTACTACTGCACATAGCTGCTCACCGCGACTACGAGCTGCACTCTCTTGACTTCAGCACTGCTATCTTGCAGGGCAGCCTGCACGAGGAGATCTGGCTGTGTCGCCCACCTGGCTTCACTGGGTCTTTTCCTCCTTGCACCCAGTGAAGCCTTCGGCGGCCAGTCTACGGTCTCCGTCAGGCGCCCCGTGAGTGGCACGACACACTGAGAACTACACTTGCGGCTCTTGGGTTTGCTCCTTCTACAGCCGACCCGTCGCT
This sequence comes from Closterium sp. NIES-65, assembly GCA_948144175.1. Classification (NCBI taxonomy): domain Eukaryota; kingdom Viridiplantae; phylum Streptophyta; class Zygnematophyceae; order Desmidiales; family Closteriaceae; genus Closterium; species Closterium sp. NIES-65. The sequence goes on from CANXME010001748.1 coordinate 187,372, forward strand.
GTTTCTGCGCATCGATTCCTCTTTGCCGCCGTTCTACATCCTCGTGTACGTCGACGACTTGGTCTTTGCCACAGCTGACACTGCTGGACTCGCCCACGTGAAGTCGGAGCTGCAGAAGAGACACACGTATACAGACCTAGGTGAACTGCGCAGCTACCTTGGCTTGCAGATCACCCGGGACAGAGCACGTCGTGTTGTGTGATGCAACCATATGCATTCACGTCTGTGTGCCTCCCATCATGTGTTTGTGCGTTGCATGCGTGGTGTGAGCGTGTTCAAAGTTGGGGTGCCCATAGGGAGGGATATTGTGTGGTATGGGGTTTCCTTGGTTGGGGACTCTCTTGGGACCTTCCCTCTCATCCTCCTTATTCCCTCCTACCTGTTTTCTAGCTTCTCTAACTTTCTTGTGTAATTGTGAGAACTTTATGATTGAGTTAAATTTTATATGGCAGCTTACCCCCTAGTGCGCCGAAATCCATAACTCAAGATTTACTTCACCTTTCTGTACGATTCAACTTGGAAAATCTAGCTATACTCTAGGGCTACATCATATCTGAGTTTTGCAAAGTTTGGACCGTGAGATTTCCGTCGACATCGTTTCTTGTGAGCGCGACGATTCTGTTTAAAGATTGAGACCAACGATTTTGATATATTTCGGCCTCTAAGCTTCCTAGACTCCGTCCTTAGTTTCTAAGAAGTGGTATCAGAGCTGATGAAGTGTGAATACCCTCCTAGACCCACCATGGCCTGTGGGCGTGCCTAAGCGGAGTTCTGGAGGTTGCATATGACTTCCGCTAATGGGAAACACTGCCGAAATTTCGTTGGCACCTACACTTGTGAAAATATTGTGGGACTTCGGTGTAGACAGCAAAGGGGGGAGCAGAAACATGTGATTGGGAGCGGAGGAGATGAGTGAAGGGAGTGGAGAAGTAGCTAAGAAGAGGAGTGAGCCGCCACCATCCAAGATTGAGGCATTGGATGGCTCCAACCATGACGAATGGAGCGGGCGGATGCGGAGCGTCTTCAAGCGCTACAAGCTGCTGAAACTTGCGATGGGAGAGGAGAAGATGCCCGAGGAAGAAGATGCTCGGGATCGGTGGATTAAGAAGAGCGCGGTGCTGTACGACCTAATCCTTCAATCAGTCAACAACGACATGTTCTAGCACATCAAGGATTTGGTGGAGCTCGATGATTCGGGACCGAAGGCGTGGAAGCTACTGCGCAACGTGATACAGCCCAACACGCTGCCGATGGTGATTGTGTTGGAGAAGGAGCTGGCTGCCCTCTCCATGCGACCAGGTGATGATGTGAAGCCGGTCCTTGACAAGATCAAGGACACCTATGCGAGGATGGCAGCGGCGGGCAGCAAGGTGTCACAGATGCAGCAGTGCACCAAGATCATGTCGGTGCTTGACAACACATGGGATAACCTCATCCCCACCCCCAATGTTCAGCAGGACAAGTGGACGCCTGTGTGGCTACGGTAGCAGATCCTGCAGGAGGACTTCCGCAGGCGCCACACGGGAGGTGGTGCTGCCAAAAAAATTGCTGAGGGGTATGGAGCTACAGGAGGCAGCTAAGGAAGAGGGGGAGGGAGAGGCCGAGGCCGTGGGAAAGGCTTTGGCAGAGGGAGAGGCCGAGGTGACTACAATGAGGGGCATGGGAGCTCTGGTGGCAGGGGGAGCGTCCAAATGGAGGGTGCGTGCTGGTACTGCAAGAAGGCTGGACACCCATGGTTCAAGTGTTTCAGCCGGCCTGAGGGATGGGCGCCTCCAGGCATGAAGCCGCCAAGTGGTGAACGTGCACGAGGTGGTGCTGTGCAAGGTTCAGGTGCACAAGGTGATGGTGCACAAGGTAAAGCAGACCCTGGGATGTTCCTCATGGTTGAGGATGTGCAAGGGAGTGGGGGTGATGTGGGTTCAGTTGGGAAGGTTTTGATGCACCCCCTCACTCACTGGGTGATCGATTCATTGTACAAGTCACATGTCCCCACTGGCAGATTTGCTTGACAAGGTTAAACCCCCTGGGAAGATCAAGTTTGTGGCTGCCGCTTCAGGTGCTTTGCTCCCTGTGACTAGTGTTGGGAATGCCAAGGTAATGGAAGCCAATGGGGGGATTGTCGGGCTGGGAAATGTGCTGTTGGTTGAAGGTTTGCCCGCTAACCTTGTTTCTGTGCGCCGGCTGCAGAAAAGCAAGGCCAAACTGACCTTCGGCCCAACTAGCTGCCGTGCAAAACTTGGGAAATTGCTGCTGTGGGACTTGGAGGAGAGAAGCAGCTGCATCAAGGACCTGTGGCAGCTGCCCACCATCCCTTGGAAGGGGAAACCACCAGCAGCGGCAACGGCAGCGGCAGCAGATAAAGCAACCGCGGGAGGAGAGGAGACTACACCAACTGCTGGGGCCCTGGATACAGTCAAGAAGGTGCAGCAGCCACAGCAGCCACATGGTGAGGTGCTTGCTACTGTGGATGCAACCGCTGCATGGGCAAAGGCTTCATCCGGGAGTGGTGAGGCCGATTGGGAGACGTGGCACGAGAGGCTGTGTCATGTGAATCTCCCCATGCTGTAGAAGCTAGTGAAGGATGGGAGCTTGACGGGATTGGTTGTGAAGGGGGCAGCGAAGGAGATTGGGAGCTGGCCTACATGCCTTGAGACCAAGTTCACAAGTTCCCTTCAGTAGGAGCACAGGACCAGCTTAGGCACCACTTGCGATTGTGCACATAGATGTGGTGGGCCCTACGAGGGCCAATTCTCTCTCAGGCAACCGCTACTTCTTGACCATTGTAGACGACCACACGCGTGCAGTGTGGGTCTACCCTCTCAAGACTAAGGGGGAGGTGGCAGCGGCTGTTCTTAAGGAGTGGATGCCGAGAGCTCAAAGGGAGAGCGGACATAAGGTGAAGGTGATTTGCACCGACAACAGGGGGAGAATTCATTGGCGTTGATTTTGAGGTGGTGCTGAAGAAGAAGGGGATCCAGCATCAGCTCACAGCGCCCTACAACCCTCAGCAGAATGGCATGGCTGAGCGGTTCAACCAGACCCTACATGAAGGTGCTCGCACTCTCCTTGGGCGTGCAGGGCTGCCGGATCCGTTTTGGGTGACTGCACTGCAGCAGGTCGCCCTTGTGAAGAACAGGGTGCTGGCGACTATGGGGGACAAGCAGTGGGTCCCCTACACCAAGTGGTATGGGAGTGCACCAGCAGTCAACATGCTGAGAGCCTTCAGCTGCATAGTGGTGTTTCATGTGCCTAAGGAGAAGAGAGGAAAACTGGAAGCTTCTGGGAGATGAGGTGTGCACTTGGGGCTTGCTAAGGATCACAAGGGCTGGTTGATATAGGACTTGACAAGCCAGCAGCTGACTGTGTCAAGGGATGTGAAGTTCCTTGAGTCCTTGTACTATAAGGAGTGGAAGTAGCAGCAGCAGAAGCTTCCTACTACACCACTCATTATTGAGGCCGATGAGGTGCAGCGGCCTTCGAGGCAAGTGCAGGTTTCTGTCTCAGAGGAGGAGATTTCTAGGGTGACTGAGGATGGGAGAGAACCTGAGGTGGAGGAGCAGCAGCAGCAGTAGCAGCCGCAGCAGCAGCTGCAAGGTGCTCCACGAGGTGCCGCACGTCCGGCTGACCGTCCTAGGAGGGATGTGCGCCCTCCTAACCGGCTGACCTATCCGAGCTTTGGCAAGCCAAAGGTGGTACGGGCTGGGAGGGTGGCTGAGCAGTGTGATGAGGATGAGATAGCACACTGCTATTGGGCAGCCGTCCCAGAGCCCAAGACGTTAGCTGAGGCATTGAGCGGGCCCGATGCTGAAAAGTGGAAGCAGAGTGTGAAGGAGGAGTATGACTCTCTGCTGGAGAATGAGACTTGGGAGCTGTGTGAGCTGCCTCCTGGGAAGAAGGCCATTTCTTCCAAGCTGATTTTCAGGCACAAGTACGGACCTGATGGGGCGCTGACCCGCTACAAGTCAAGGCTTGTGGCTAAGGGGTTTCAGCAGACAAAGGGGAAGGATTTTGACGAGATCTTTGCTTCTCTGGGGAAGGGCACAACACTGCGGGTGTCATTGGCAATGGCTGCAAACCGTGGATGGCGGGTGAAGCAGATGGACATTACCACCGCCTTCCTCAATGGGATAATTTTGGAGGAGCTATACATGCTACAGCCTGAGGGATTGGATGATGGGAGCGGCAGGGTGTGCAGGCTGAAGAAGGCCATCTATGTCATGAAGCAGGCTCCTCGCGCATGGTACCACAAGCTGGAGGAGACACTGCTGGCTGGGGGGTTCAAGAAGAGTGAGTGCGACCACAGCTTGTTCCTGCTGCAAGAGAAGGAGCAGTTCCTCATGCTCCTGGTGTTATGGACGACAACCTGCTCTTCTCCGAGTCGTCGACAATGATAGAGCGTGTGGAGGAGATGCTGGAGATGCAGTTTAAGTGCTCGAAGATGCATGTGGAGAGGGACCTTGACAAGGGAGTGTTGAGGTTGCACTAGAGGAAGTATTGTGAGGGGCTGGCTGAGAAGTATGGGCTGCAAGATGGAGGAAAGCCAGCCATCCCACTGCCTTCGGGGTTCACTGTGGAGCCCTGTGCTGATGAGGAGGTGGTGGGTGAGAGTGACAAGAAACTTTTCATTCCATGGTTGGGGCACTCAATTATGTGGCTAACCACACGCGGCCTAACATTGCCTTTGCAGCATCCAGGCTTGCCAGTGTGGTTTCACGCCCCATTCATGAGCAGCTGGAAGCGGCCAAGAAGTTGGTCCGCTATGTGAGTGCTACAGCATCAGTGGGTTTGGAGTACAGTGCTGTGCGACAAAGGCAGCAGGAGGGTGCTTCTTATTTGAGCAAGGGGGAGATGCTCCTGACCTGCTACACTAGCGCTAGCTTCAACTCCGTGAAGGCGGATGGCACCAGCATTGGAGGCTATGTGTGCCTTTTTGGAGGTGGTGCACTAAGCTGGCGCAGCAAGAAGCAGAATGAGGTGGGGCAGTCCTCGTGTGAGACAGAGTACATGGCCCTGCATCACGGGGCCAAGGAGTTGGTGTGGCTGAGGTGTTTGTTGGAGGAGATTGGAGTTGGTTAGGGGGAGCCGACCGTGATATTCTGTGACAATGAGTTGGCAGTGAAGTTAGCCAAGAATGCTTGTCTTCATGGGCTGACCAAACACATCAGGCCCAAGTGGCATTGGGTGAGGAGGCTCCTGGACAAGGAGGTGCGACTGGAAATTGTGAAGACCCATCAGCAGGCGGCTAACATTCTCACCAAGCGCCTGGCTGAACCTGAGCACTGGAAGGGCATGAAGCTTGCTGGAATGAGTGTGCATTGAGGATTCATGCATGAATTGTGGCATGTGGGATGATGGTAAGCATCCAGAGGGGGAGTTTGTTATGTGATGCTATCATTTGCATTCACGTCTGTCTACCTCCCATCATATGTTCATGCGTTGCATGCGTGGTGCGAGCGTGTGCAAGAATTTGTGACTCGTGTGGTTTGGATTCTTTGAGTGTGTGTGGATGTTATTTGGCTTGAGCAGATATCTGAAGTGACTCCTGTGCTCAAGAGATTTCCGTCGAGCCAAGTATCGCTTCAAACGGAGCACGAACAAGAAAGTTACGAACATTTGAAGTTTCTATGCTTTTGATATTTGGTTGTAGTGACTATGGGAAGTTGTGGGGTTGACTCCATAAGGGGTATAGACTTTTGGGGGTTGGGAAATTCGTCAACATCACTGTAGATGCTGTCATGTGGTTGGAAGAATCCAAACTGGGTGGGCAAGTGTGGCCAACTTGGGTGAGGTGGATTGTGGAGGTTGGGAAAGTGACAAATATCAAAGTTGGGGTGCCCATAGGGAGGAATATTATGTGGTATGGGATTTCCTTGGTTGGGGACTCTCTTGGGACCTTCCCTCTCATCCTCCTTATTCCCTCCTACCTGGTTTCTAGCTTCTCTAACTTTCTTGTGTAATTGTGAGAACTTTGTGATTGAGTTAAGTTTCCTAGGGCAGCCTACCCCCTAGTGCGCCGAAATCCATAACTCAAGATGTACTTCACCTTTCTGTACAATTCAACTTGGGAAATCTAGCTATGCTCTAGGGCTACATCATATCTGAGTTTGACGTAGTTTTGACGGTGCGGGTTTTGTCGAGAACGTTTTTTGTGAGCGCGACAGTTGTGTCCAGAAATTGAGACCAACGATTTTGAGATACTTCGGCCTCTAAGCTTCGTAGACTCCGTCCTTAGTTTCTAACAGCTGATGTACACCCAATACAAGCTATTGGATTTGGTGGAGGGGAAAGAGAAGATGCTAGAGGCCGCGGAGCTGAAAGGAGGGTGGATGAAGCGATCGTCCGACGCGTACATGCTCATAGTGCAAGCGGTTGGCGGACGACAACTTGACCACATCAAGGACCTCTTGGGTGATCCAGAGTGTGGCCCCCAAGGCTTGGAGGAAGCTTCTGGATGTGCAGTCACCGACACATGCTACCGGCATCGTGCTACTCGCGTGGCGGCTGCGCGACATTGAGTTCGTTGATGGAGAGCCGATGCAACCGGTGTTGGATGAGATGCGGGACATCTTCACGAAGCTCCAAGGCGGCGGTGTGGTATACCTGGAGCTCTTGCAATGCGTGGAGATCGTGATACGGCTGCCGGAGTCGTGGTCTGCCCTTGCGATCAACCTCAACTCTCAACAGCCTCACTGGAGCGTGGATTACATTCGCGCGCGCATCCTAGAGGAGGACTTGCGGCGGCGGAGTGTGGAGCGCTCGGAGGAGGGGGGCGGCTATGGAGTTGGAGGTGGAAAGAGTGGCTTCAAGAAGAAGTGGAAGGGCAAAAACAAGGACAACCTTAAGGAGGATGGCAGCGGGGGTCAAGGGGAGGCGTGCTTCTACTACAAGAAGCGCGGACATCGTTGGCGGAAGTGCTACCAACGACCCAAGGATTGGACCCCGCCTTCATCAAGCAACCAGCGCGGTGGCACGAGGAGTGGGGGTATCGTGGAGCTAGTGGAGAGGAGGAGGAGAAAGGCGACAAATCTGAGGAGCGGAAGGCCGGATTCTACTTCATGAACGAAGGCGCAACCGACCTTGCTATGGCTGCTAAGGTTCTCCTACACCCCCTCACCCATTGGGTGATTGACTACGGGAGTTCTTGGCACATGAATCCTCGTGCGGACCTACTCGATGAGATTCAGCCCGCACCCATCTCTACAGTCACATCCGTGACGGGCGCCAAGGCCAAGGTCACGGGCATGGGATGCGCCAAGTTCATGGGAGCGGATGGAGAGCTCGTGGGGCTGAAGAACGTGCTGTGGGTGCCGGACTTGTGCGCGAACCTGATTTCTACCGGCCGGTTGGGAGATGCGGGTGTGAACACCGAGAAGATTGGCTCGGAGCGCTATCGTGCCTACAACGATGAGCGCCTCATTTGGGACCTGCAGTGGAAGGGAGATGTACACAAGCGCATGTGGCAGATCCCGGTACTCCCTTGGCGGAAATCGGGCAAGGCGGAAGCGGCGGCATCTATGGAGGAGAGCGTCACCGAGGAGGAGCAGCAAGGTGTGCAAGGAGAGGAGCTGATTGGAGGAAGCGCGGCGGTGAAGGGCGTCGGCTACCTCGGGCCAAGCGGATTGGGAGACTTGGCATCGGCGGCTCACACACGTGGCTGTTTCTACATTGGAGGTGATGCACAAGGAGATGTGCGTGCACGGCCTGCAACTGCAAGGAGATGGCGCTCACTATGGCAGCTGCGAGGCGTGCATGCAAAACAAGTTTGTGCGGTTCCCGTTTCCACGTGCGGAGGGATCAGCCAAGGCACCATTGGAGGTGGTGCACATGGACTTGGTGGGTCCTATGAAGATTGAGGGGACTGGGGGAGTGCTGTACTTCCGGTGGACGAATGGAGCCGTTTCACGTGGGCACGTCCCTTGTCCAAGAAACGTGATGCTGCGACGGCGATCAAGGAGGATTGGTTGGCGATGGTGGAGCGGCAAGCGATGCGGCTGGTGAAGGTGCTGAGGAGCGACTGAGGTGGAGAGTTCCTTGGAGCAGAACTCACCAAGTTCCTCAAGAGGAACGGCATTCGACACCAGCTGACCTGCCCAGGAACACCGCAGCAGAACGGCATTGCTGTGCGTGCCAACCGAACCATTGGCGAGGCGGCTAAGACCTTGTTGGGGGCTGCTGGGATGCCTTACAAGTTCTGGCCTAAAGCTGTTCGCCATGTCATCACGATCAAGAACAGGGTCTTGACGCATCTTGGTGACAAGCATTGGGTGACGTACGAACGCTGGCTTGGAAAGAAGCCATCCATTGACATGCTGCGGGTGTGGGGCTGCATGGGGCTTTTGATGGTGCCTAAGGGACAGAGGCACAAGCTGGAAGTTGCTGCTGTGTGGGCTGTCCATCTTGGGTTGGCTCGTGACTCAAAGGGGTGGCTAATGTGGGACCCCAAGAGCAAGAAGATGCTGGTCAGTCCTCGCGTCAAGTTTGTGGAGGACGTCATGTACAAGGACTAGCAGCAGCAGCAGCAGCAGGTGCAGATTGGCTTGCGTCTGCAGGAGATTGAGCAGTCTGCAGTGGAGGAGGTTCAACTGCACCTTGAGGAACTCCCTGGGTCAGAGCTGACCAGTGACCACAGTGGTGGTGGTGAGCAGCAAGGTGCTGGTCCTGCTGCGGAGGAGGGGTTGGAGGATGAGTCGGCACGTGTGGACTCACCATCTCAGCCCGAGCCTGCTGCAAACGCCAAGGTCACCAAGAGGAGTGTGCAGAGAGGAGCTTTACCACATGGGCAACAGACTGCAACCCGCGAGAAGAGAGTGGCAGCAACACCTTCAAGGCTGAAGTATAGCCGTTTGGGAGGACCCAAGCAAGGTGCCATGGCGGTTCAGGCGGATGAGGGAGATGATGAGGAGATGGTGTTGTGTTTCTTCACACCTCTGCCTGGAGAACCAGCCACACAGGAGGAGGCACTGAGTGGACCTCAGAAGGAGAAGTGGAAGGCTGCCATGGATGCGGAGTTCAACAGTCTCATTGAGAATGGGACTTGGGAGCTTGTTGAGTTACCCGAGGGGCGACGGCCGATCAGCAGCAAGTGGGTCTTCAAAGTGAAGGGTGGAGCTGATGGTGCGTTGGAGCGGTTCAAGAGCCGCTTGGTCGCCAAGGGGTTTCACCAGAAGGAGAAGGTCGACTTTGGGGAGATCTTCAATCCCGTTGCTAAGCTAGTGACATTGAGGACTTTGATGGCTGGCGCAGCTGTGAAGGGATGGCACGTGAAGCAGATGGATATCACCACTGCGTTTCTCAATGGAGTGCTGCTGGAGGATATCTACATGGCGCAGCCCGACGGCTATGAGGATGGGACAACCCGGGTGTGCAAGCTTAAGAAGGCCATCTATGGCCTTAAGCAAGCGCCCAGGTGTTGGTATGAGAAGCTGGAGGAGGTGCTGTTGGGTGAAGGCTTCATGACGTCCCAGGCGGATCACAGCTTTTTTCTGCTTAAAGAGGGGGAGCAGTTGCTCTTGCTGCTGGTGTATGTCAACAACATACTGCTGTTCTCACCTTCCATGGAGCAAATTGAGAGGACACAGAAGCCGCTGATGGACAAATTCAAGTGCAAGGTGCTGGGGGATGTCCACTACTACTTGGGGCTTCAGATTGAGAGGGATGTTGAGAGGAGGTGGCTGAAGGGGCATCACTTACACTACATCTCTGGTGTCATGGAGCAGTATGGTGTGACTGGGGGTCGCACTGTGATGACACCGTTCCCTGCAGGCTTCAAACTGAAGAAAGCAGCTGAGAAGGATGATGTACTCGAGGATGAGCAGCAGAATGAGTATCAGTCACTCATTGGGAGTGTGATGTATGCTGCAGTGCATACGCGACCTGATGCTTCATTCGGAGTGGGGCAGCTGGCCAGAGTTGTGCAGCGGCCCACTCAGGAGCAGTTGGAGGTGGCAAAGCGCTTGGTGCGCTACCTCAGATCAACGGCATCTGCTGGTGTTCAGTTTTCAGCTGGCGGCCAGCTGAAACAGATTGGAGCAGATGGAGTCACGCCTGGAACCTTGAAGCTGTCGTGCTTCACCAACGCTACGTGGGCCTCAGAGGAGGAGGATCAATCATCGGTTGGCAGCTTTGTGTGCATGGTCGGAGGTGGACCAGTGAGCTGGAGGTCCAAGAAGCAGAGTGTGATTGCTCGGTCTTCCGTAGAGGCAGAGTATATGGCGATGTACCATGCCATCAAGGAGATCGTGCTCCTGAGGAAGCTGCTGGAGGACATGGGAGCTGAACAGCAGGGACCTACACCACGTTTCTCCGACAGCGAGGCTACTATTGGCATGGCCAATAATCCTATCTTGAATGGGCTGAACAAGCACATGAAGATTAAGTGGCACTGGGTGAGGCAGATGGTGAAGGAGGGGATTGTTGAGCTTCACCATGTGAAGGCTAGCAAGCAGGCGGCAGATTTTCTCACCAAGAGACTTCCCGAAAGCGCACATTGGAAATGTGCTAAGATGTGTGGCATGGCATTGCACTAGTGTGGGCAGCAGCATCATGAGTGCATGTGCAATTATGTGCATGAGTGTTTGCATGTGTGTGAGCATGTGTGCATGCAGTCCGTTAGTCTGAGGGGGAGTTTGTTGGATGTCATTCTGAGTGCATGTCATCCTAACGTCCTGCCGAGTGCTCGTGCTATTTGCGCTTGCATGAGCATATGTCATTATGCATGGCTGTTGGATATAATCATCTCTGTGTTTTTCTCCAAGTTTAAATGCTTGATCATGCAGGAGAAATCCAGAGCTTTCCAACGATACCAATATTGCCTTATTCCGACCAAGATCGCCCAAGTTACAAGATTTCCAAGACTTGGATTTCTTATTACCTGTTAAGGTTATATCTAATTTGGGTGATTACTTGGGACAAGACTATAAAGGGATCTTTGGTTGCGTAGTCAGGGAAGGCAACTTTGACTTTTGGATTGGGGTGGCTAGAAGTTTCTAGCATGGGTTGCAAATGTTGCAACACCTAGGCAAAATCCAACTAGATTGGATTTTGCATGTGACACCTCAAGGACCTCATGATGAAGGTTGCATCCTTGCTGCTAGGAAGGTTCCTACCATCCTTCCCTAGCTCTTGAAGAATCTCTTCCCTCTCATGGTTCTCGTGGAGTCCCCAACTCCAAGAATTCTATGCCTACATGCTTGTACTTCCTCCACCATTCTAGTCATGCGGCTGCTGGACGTTTCTAAGTCGTCCTCACTCTATAGACCATCTTAACGACTGATTCAACTTGGAAATAGTAGCTAAGCCTAAGGCGCAACATCCCACTGAGCAGATTTGCGTTTAGTTGAGAAATGAGTTCGTCGTAAACTCTCGAAGTGACGGATCCTGAACAACACTCATATGTACATTCGAAGCACAAGGATCGGGCGCTTCCCTCACATGTACGTTCGACGCACCCGCTTTCGCCCGTCGCACTCCCTTCCGCGTGCCGGCACTCCCTTACGCCCGTCGCACTCTCTTACGCCCATCGCCCTCCCTCCTGCCGTTGTCCTACCTTATGCCCGTCGCCCTCCCTAGCGCCCGTTGCACTCCCTTCCGCCATCGCCCTCCCTTCCGCCCGTCGCCAGTCGCCATGCCTTCCGCCCGTCGCCCTCCCTTCCGCCCGTCGCCCTTCCTTCCGCCCGTCGCCCTCTCTTCTGCCCGTCACCCTCCCTTCGTCTCGTCACCCTCCCTTCCTCCCATTGGCCTCCCGACCACCCGCCGCCCTACCTTCCCCTCGTCGCGCCCCCTTCCGCCCGTTGCCCCCCTTTGTCACGCCGCGCTCCCTGCTGCTCATCGCCCTCCCGCTCTTCCCCTCGCAATCCCCGTATCTCTCTCTCCCCTCATCGCCTCTCACTGTCGCCATCCCTCCCTTCTCCCTTCCCAACTCGTTTGGACCAGTCACACCCCCTTTCCAACCCGCACACACCCGTTCCTTCCCCCAATGATCACCTTTCACCGCCACACTCCTTCCCTCTCTCATTCCCCAAATCATTTCCGGGCTCCCCACCGTTCTTCAGATAGCTCTCTCCCCGGCATCTCCCCCACTCCACTCGTCCTGCTCCCCCCCATCCCCTTCACTATTTCCCCTGGGTTTCCCGCGCTGCTTCCCCCCCATCCCCTTCTCTACTTCCCCACATCCCCTTCCCTCCTTTCCCCCATCCCCTTCCCTTCTTCCCCCCATCCCTTTACCTGCTTCCGCCCATCTCCTTCCCTGCTTCCTCCCATCCCTTCCCTTCTTCCCCCCATCCCTTTACCTGCTTTCCCCCATCCCCTTCCTTGCTTCCCCCCATCCCCTTCCCTGCTTCCCCCCATCCCCTTCCCTGCTTCCCCCCATCCCCTTCCTTGCTTCCCCCCATCCCCTTCCCTGCTTCCCAATGCCCAATTCCTTTCTTCCCCCCATCCCCTTCCCTGCTTCTCCCCATCCCCTTCCCTTCTTCCCCCCATCCCCTTCCCTACTTCCCCATGTTCCCTTCCCTGCTTCCCCCCATCCCCTTCCCTTCTTACCCCCATACCTTTACCCGCTTCCCCCCATCTCCTTCCTTGCTTCCTCCCATCCCTTCCCTTCTTCCCCCCATCCCTTTACCTGCTTCCCCCCATCCCTTTCCCTGCTTCCCCCCATCCCCTTCCCTGCTTCCCCCCATCCCCTTCCCTTATTCCCCCCGTCCCCTTCCCTGCTTCCCCATGTCCAATTCCCTTCTTCCCCCCATCCCCTTCCATGCTTCTCCCCATCCCCTTCCCTTCTTCCCCCCATCCCCTTCCCTGCTTCCCCATGTTCCCTTCCCTGCTTCCCCCCATCCCCTTCCCTTCTTCCCCCCATACCTTTACCTGCTTCCCCCCATCTCCTTCCCTGCTTCCTCCCATCCCTTCCTTTCTTCCCCCCATCCCTTTACCAGCTTCCCCTCATCCCCTTCCCTGCTTCCCCCCATCCCCTTCCCTGCTTCCCCCCATCCCCTTCCCTGCTTCCCCCCATCCCCTTCACTGCTTCCCCGTGTCAGCGTCCCTGCTTCCCCCCATCCCCTTCCCTTCTTCCCCCCATCCCCTTCCCTGCTTCCCAATGCCCAATTCCCTTCTTCCCCCCATCCCCTTCCCTGCTTCTCCCCATCCCCTTCCCTTCTTCCCCCCATCCCCTTCCCTACTTCCCCATGTTCCCTTCCCTGCTTCCCCACATCCCCTTCCCTTCTTCCCCCCATACCTTTACCCGCTTCCCCCCATCTCCTTCCTTGCTTCCTCTCATCCCTTCCCTTCTTCCCCCCATCCCTTTACCCGCTTCCCCCCATCCCTTTCCCTGCTTCCCCCCATCCCCTTCCCTGCTCCCCCCCATCCCCTTTCCTTATTCCCCCCATCCCCTTCCCTGCTTCCCCATGTCCAATTCCCTTCTTCCCCCTATCCCCTTCCATGCTTCTCCCCATCCCCTTCCCTTCTTCCCCCCATCCCCTTCCCTTCTTCCCCCCATCCCCTTCCCTACTTCCCCATGCTCCCTTCCCTGCTTCCTCCCATCCCCTTCCCTTCTTCCCCCCCATACCTTTACCTGCTTCCCCCCATCTCCTTCCTTGCTTCCTCCCATCACTTCCTTTCTTCCCCCCATCCCTTTACCTGCTTCCCCTCATCCCCTTCCCTGCTTCCCCCCATCCCCTTCCCTGCTTCCCCCCATCCCCTTCCCTGCTTCCCCCCATCCCCTTCACTGCTTCCCCGTGTTAGCGTCCCTGCTTCCCCCCATCCCCTTCCCTTCTTCCCCCCATCCTCTTCCCTGCTTCCCCCCATCCCCTTCCCTGCTTCCCCATGTCCCCTTCCCTGCTTCCCCCCATCCCCTTCCCTGCGTCCCAACATCCCTTTCCCTGCTTCCCCCCATCCCCTCCCCTGCTTCCCCCCATCCCTTTCCTTGCTTTCCCCCATCCCCTTCCCTGCTTTCCCATGTCCCTTTCTCTGCTTACCCCCCATCCCCTTCCCTTCTTCCCACCATCCCTTTACCCGCTTCCCCCCATCACCTTCCCTGCTTCCCCCCATCCCTTTCCCTGCTTTCCCCCATCCCCTTCCCTGCTTCCCCCCATCCCCTTCCCTGCTCCCCCCCATCCCCTTCCCTTATTCCCCCCGTCCCCTTCCCTGCTTCCCCATGTCCAATTCCCTTCTTCCCCCCATCCCCTTCCATGCTTCTCCCCATCCCCTTCCCTTCTCCCCCCCATCCCCTTCCCTGCTTCCCCCCATCCCCTTCTTTGCTTCCCCCCATCCCCTTCACTGCTTCCCCGTGTCCGCGTCCCTGCTTCCCCCCATCCCCTTCCATTCTTCCCCCCATCCCCTTCCCTACTTCCCCCGATCCCCTTCCCTGCTTCCCCATGTCCCCTTCCCTGCTTCCCCCCATCCCCTTCCTTGCGTCCCAACATCTCTTTCCCTGCTTCCCCCCATTCCCTTCCCTGCTTCCCCCCATCCATTCCCCTGCTTTCCCCCATCCCCTTCCCTGCTTTCCCATGTCCCTTTCTCTGCTTACCCCCCATCCCCGTCCCTTCTTCCCCCCATCCCTTTACCTGCTTCCCTGTGTCCCCTTCCCTGCTTCCCCGTGTCCCCTTCCCTGCTTCCCCGTGTCCCTTTCCCTGCTTCCCCCCACCCCCTTCCCTGCTTCCCCATTTCCCTTTCCCTGCTTCCCCCTGTCCCCTTCCCTGCTTACCCATGTCCCTTTCCTTGCTTTCCCCCATCCCCTTCCAGTCTTTCCCCCATCCCTTTCCCTGCTTCCCCTCATCCCCTTCCCTTCTTCCCCCCATCCCTTTCCCTCCTTCCCCCCATCCCCTTCCCTGCTTCCCCCCATCCCTTTCCTTGCTTCCCTCAATTCCCTTCCGTGCTTCCCCATGTCCCTTTCCCTGCTCCCCATCCCCTTCCCTGCGTCCCCCCATCCCTTTCCTTGCTTCCCCCAACCCCCTTCCCTGCTTTCCCCCATCCCCTTCCCTGCTTCCCCCTATCCCCCCTGCTTGCCCCCATCCCCTTCCCTGCTTCCCCCCATCCCCTTCCCTTCTTCCCCCCATCCCTTTACCTGCTTTTCGGTGTCCCCTTCCCTGCTTCCCCATGTCCCCTTCCCTGCTTCCCCATGTCCCTTTCCCTGCTTCCCCCCATCCCCTTCCCTGCTTTCCCATGTCCCTTTCCCTGCTTCCCCATGTCCCTTTCCCTGCTTCCCCCCATCCCCTTCCCTGCTTTCCCATGTCCCTTTCCCTGCTTCCCTGTGTCCCCTTCCCTGCTTCCCCGTGTCCCCTTCCCTACTTCCCCGTGTCCCCTTCCCTGCTTCCCCATGTCCCCTTCCCTGCTTCCCCGTGTCCCCTTCCACCGCACTCACATGCACCACTTGTCTGCTCTTCATATTCTCCCTCAGATTCCTCCTCACATGTCTTCTAGAACCCTGGTGAGCACTTTGCTTGACTACATGTCTGCCGGTGTTTGATCAGTGTGCGTGTCTTTCTGACTACGTGCATCCCTGCGTGTGTGCATGCCTACGTGCGTGCATGCGTTGATAGTATATGTGTGCGTGTGCGTGTACACGTCCACCCAAGACCTGATGCCATTCATCAACCGTGACCCTGTGGGAGGCGCACCCGGTGCTGGTGGGGAGGTGTGGCCGCCCAAGAAGCTCCGTGACGTGCCCACAGAGGGAAAGTGGGAGCAGGGGTGGGGGCAGTGGGGAGCTGCGAGGAGGACGAGGAGGAGCAGCCACGCCTAGCGCTGGCGGCTTCCATGGAGGGGCATACAGAGGAAGAGGGGGCCGAGGCGGGAAGGTGGGCAAGGTGGGGAGCAAGGTGGGGACATGGGCCCATGGAGGGCAGCAGGGACGACGCCTCTCGTGTGGCAGAGGGTCAGGAGCAACAAGGGGCGTGGGCAGGAGGGGCAGCGGAGGAGGAGGTTGAGTTACCAGAGGAGCCCGTAGTGCGCACTCCAGCCAGCCGTCGCATTGCCATTCGTTGCCCGGATGGCACTCGGCTGGAGTGTCAGTTCCGGGCCCAGGCACTCTCTCCATGTTCTGTCCCCATCCTTCAAAACAACCTGCTTGCCACCCATCCCACGCCTGTGCACAAATCCCATCCGTCCTGCCATGCTCATTCCCATCCTTCCTGCCATGCTCATTCCCTTGCTCTCCCACTCACTCCTTTGTTCTCCCACGCCCCACTCCCCAGTCCCCCAGATGCTGGGAAGCAGATCTACGATTGAGCCTCTCCCGAGGTGAACCCCTCGGCGCACACCTCGGTGCACCGCCACGCCGGTCACGGAGCATCAGCAGGCCATGGCGCACTTCGGCGGGTTATGCGAGATAACGCGCGCAGCTGGCAGAGCTGCGAGGCAACCTCCTCTCGGCACTGCCTTCAACCTCCCCTGCTGCCCTAGACCTGCGCCCGATAAGGCCTGCATTTGATGTTGCCGCCCTCCTTGCGTGTAAGGAGGGATTGGCAGCTGCAACGCGTGACAGGCAACACTGTGCAGGCAACTGTGTTGATTCTGGATCATGGGGCAAAGACATTTGAATTAAGTAGAGTTGTGTGGTGTGGTCAGTGCGGAGTGGCGGGGGAGGAAGGCACAAGAAGGCAAGCACAGAGTGAAGAGGCCGCGGCATGATATGGAGATTGGCAGCAGGGATCGACTTGTGGGTCGTGCTTTGTTTGGTGCTAATGGTTTATAGGCTGAATTGGGTTTACCTGTTGACCATACTGTGTACAAGGGCTGTACTGTATGTACCCTATCTCAATCTTGACCCGAGCTCCATGCGTAACAAGACATGAAGTATGTAGATTGTGCCTAGCTGTGACATTCCCTACTAGACCTACACAATATGGCCAATGTCACGCATACTAGTATGCGTGTCATACATGGTGAAAACGCAGCTCGCTAGAGAATGTTCAGGTTGGTACGTAGCACTTCAAATCCGTGAAGCACACTTGCAGTTATAGAACCGGGCACATCGTAGTCAGCCGCCTTGAATGGCATGGCACGCTCTTAGAGAAACAACTTGCTGTTGCCTATAAACTAAATTCAAATTTCCCAAGATACATTGTGAGATTTATGCGGGGCAATATTCAAGACGGTCGAGTTGAATATGTCCATGTAAGCCCAGCAGAGAGGAGTGGCGGGGAGTGGCGGCGTCGGGCAAATGAAAGGAGGGGTAGAGTGGAAATTTCGAGGGGCTCTCATTATTGATCCTTTGCAATGGCTGATTTGCAAAGGGGAGAGGGGGGGGATGGGGGGGTCGTGGGGGGAATGGGGTGGGGGGCAGAGGAGAAGAAGATGGTAAAGGGAGCTGAGAACAGGGAGGAGGGGCAGCAGGTTGACAAGCTGGCTCTCATTGCTTATTGCGTGCAATTGCTGTTAGAACGTGGGGGAGTGGGGAGTGGTGGGGAAGGGGGAAAAAGAAGAGAGAGGGGAGGTGGGAAAGAGGCAAGGTGATTGTCTTTGGGATGGCTTCTAATAAGGGCATGGGAGATGGCATGGGATATCATGCACTAGTGCAGATGCCAAATGCACCAAAGGTCAACTGCACTGCACTAGGTGTCATTTGCCACTAAGCAGCAAACGTCCCGGGGGGTCGAGGCTTCCACCAGGGAAGGCCGCCCTGCCACCTCCATGTCCCTCTGCAAGTACTGCAGCAGCGGCACTCCCTGCACTGGCGAGAAAAATTATAGGCGCTAACATGGGATGTAACCCAGGCATGGGGGATGGGGAGGCGAAACATCACAAGGTATTTGGTCAAGAGGAAGGGCTTAAGGGAGACAAGGAGGCGTGGAGAGGAGAGGGGGGGATAGATTTGAAGGCCCAATAGTGTTGGTGTTTGAGGAAAAATAATAACAATAGTAGGGTTCATTATTACCATGGGCGAGCACGTGAGCGTCGTTGATACCGAAAGCGATGCGGCGTGGCGGCCAAAATGATATTGTTGGACCTTTCTGAACCCCATAGGTGTGTCGTGGATGTTTACCGAGGATAGTTGGTGACGTCACCTGTAACATTTGCACAAACAAAAAGTGTCGGTCAAGTTGATGAGATATTGTGTGATATGTTGCAAATGTGCAACTACTCTCACCTAGAAGTCTGCGCGCAGCTCCATGCGTTGATGACCGGCCGCGACCCATCTGGCTACGTCGCACAGGTGTACCGGGCTGCTGTACAGATGGGTGGCCCCCTCCATCAGATATGTCAGCGGACTGCTTTTTCGCTCCTTGGCTCGTTATTGCATCTTCGTTAATATCATCATCGACACCATCCCCTAACGATCGTTGCTAATCCGACATGATCCAATCAACCCACGACCAATCCATCGGTCCTAGTGTTTGATCCTTGTTGCCCCGACGCACCCGCATCACTTGCCGTACCCGTGTTTGATAGGAAGTGACCAATCTATCCATCGAGTTCTTCCAGTGCAAGACAGCGAGAGCCACCCGTGGCACGAGACTATCCTGGAATCGAATACGCTTTGGGGCGTAACTGGGGATCAGAGAATAACATGACTCATTGACAGAGCTGTTGGGTCCGTGAACGAAAATTTTCACCTTTTCCAATGATAACCGTTTCTTGAACCATTCAAGCACCGCCTTGTGCGTTTCTGACCCAGGCTCGTAAAGAGCACATTCCCTCCCCCAATTCTCAGTAACACACCTTGGCGGGACACCACCAGGCTTTCCACACCTGGAATGGTCACCCGCCCAATGGTTTGGCACCGTCCCAATCTCCCTTGCCACATCATCAGGGGTCGTAGGGGTGCCCGCTTCCTTCATCCGTCACATGGAAAATATGCGAGCTGAAGTGCTGCGCCACTGTACTCTCCTCATCGTCAGCGTGTACCTCATCTCCACCCCGTTTTCGTTTCCGGCGCCCAACCCACCGAGGCAAATTCTGTCCAATTCTGCTTCCTGCAACATCACCATTGTGAACTGCACCCTCGTTGTCACTTGCAGGGTTAGTATCTGTTGGGTCCGCACCACCCATGCCATCATCTCCTGGTGAACGACAATATTGGAGGGAAACATGACTAATTATGGTTACTTATGTGAGCATTCTTACCAGTCGATTTGTCAGCACTAGCCCACTGTGTCGTCCCAACGATTGACCGTGAAACATCGCCTACACTTGCATGTGCATGCATGATGAATGCACTTGCCACAGACCATGGTCGCGCGCCGTGCAGTGGATGCAAATCGTAACTCCAAAGTTGCACATCTGGCCACTGCACGTCAACTTCTACCACATCAATCGCAATGGTCCGCCTATCTCCTGTTGGGCCCGTTCGCACCTCCACATAAGCCACAGGGACATCTACAACCCCCTGTTCCCCCCCTACTCGTCGCACACTTCTCAGCTCTGGAAATTTCCACTTTGCTTCATCAGATGTGATGTGCACGTAGGCAGTGGTGCCCATGGCTGTGCAGACTGATTGCACAAGAGCCGATTTGGGTGATGCCTTTGCCTCTTTCTCCAAACCCTGTTTTCGCAATCATTGCCGCAGCCCTTTCACCGTAGCCAACCACAGCTCCTCAATACAACTTGCCTTGTCCACGACTACCGGCAACCGCACTGCATCCTGAAGCTCTTTGTAGAAAAGCTTGTACATTGTTTTCTTCATGTCCCACCTGTGAAGAATGAGGAATGAATGAACTAGGAAAGAGGTGGGTACAAGTAGGAAAACCTAAAAGTGTTGTACCCCATATTGTCTACCCCACTACAGCCTACACAAACTAAAGCATATGAGTTTAACACACCCCCATAGGCAAAGTGGGGGAGAATAAGAGGTCACAAGATCAGTCAAGCAAAGCAAAGCAAGCTCAGGGTGGATCACAACGTCACCACACATTCCGAGCACAAGTTCAAAGGCCATAAGGCCAGTTCACATGCAAGATCATATATCAAGGTAAACAGGCAAGTGCAGGTATAGAAAGATCACAGTACAAGCAAGGTCAAGAAGTGAGCAAGTGAGGCCAAGTAGGCACAAGACCTAGCATAGTACAGAAGCGCTGATGACCACAAGGCGGAAGTGCCTTGGTAAAGATATCAGCAGTGCTGGCCTCAGAGGCCACGTAAGCAAGGCGCAGCTGACCACGCCACTGCAGCTCACGAGCAAGGAAGTAGCGAAGAGCAATCTGCTTCGTTCTGTGCTCCAGTCTGTGCTCCCGACACAAGGCCAGCATGGCCTTGTTGTCTACGTACAGAACTGGAGGAGAACGAGGCGGCGCTCCTAGGTCAGTTAGCAGGTAGGTGAGCCAGCGTAGCTCCTGTGCAGCCATGGCCCCCGCGTAGATCTCAGCCTCACAGCTGGAGCCGAGAACAGAAGACGAGCGGGTAGACCGCCACGAAACAGAGCCGGAGCCAAGGCTGAAGGTGTAACCCTGTGACGACCGCTGCGTAGCCTGGTTGTCAGCCCAAGAAGCGTCTGCGTGACCTGTGAGGACCACTGGACGTCGCCCTCCAAGCACTAGCCCGATGCGCAACGTACTGCACAAGTAGCGCAACACCCTCTTTGCTGCAGCCATGTGCTCTGGCCTGTGTCTGCCAGGAGCATCAAAAGAGGGTATGCAAGGTCAGGTCGTGTGCAGGTCATCAGGTACATGAGGCAGCCAACAAGCTCTGGGTACGGGCCACTCGGCTCTACGGACTCATCCGAAGGCAGAGCGGAGAGCGAGTGGCGAGTAGACAGAGGAGTGGCCTGAGGCGAGGAGTACGTGAAGTCGAAGCGCTGAAGGACCTGCTGCACCATGTGTGACTGAGTCAGGGTAATGGTGCGCTGTGCTCCGTCCCGGGTGATCTGCAAGACAAGGTAGCTGCGCAGTTCACCCAGGTCTGTGCACGTGTGTCTCTTCTGCAGCTCGGACTTCACATGGCCTAGTCCGGCAGTGTCAGTAGTGGCAAAGACCAAGTCGTCGACGTACACGAGGATGTAGAACGGCGGCAAAGAGGTGTCGGTGCGTAGAAACAGCGACGGGTCGGCAGTAGAAGGAGCAAACCCAAGAGCCGCAAGTGTAGTCCTCAGTGTGTCGTGCCACTCACGGGGCGCCTTGCGGAGACTGTAGACTGGCCGCCGGAGGCTCCACTGGGTACCAGGGGGAAACGACCCAGTGAAGCCAGGTGGGCGGCGCAGCCCGATCTCCTCGTGCAGGCTGCCCTGTAGGAAAGCTGTGCTGAAGTCAAGAGAGTGAAGCTCGTAGTCACGCTGACCGGCTATGTGCAGCAGCACCCGAAGATTGGTCATCTTTGGGGTGGGAGAGAAGGTCTAAAAGTAGTCAACTCCATGCCGCTGACTGAAGCCTCGAGCCACGTAACGCGCCTTGAAGACAGGCGGAGAACCCGGCGGCCGCTTCACCCTGAAAATCCACATGCCACTGACGATGTTCGCCCTAGGTGGGGGAACCTCGTCGATGTAGATGCCTGTGGACTTCCAAGAAGCCATCTCTGCGTCCATGGCTGACTGCCACTGTGAGGAGTAGGGACCCTCGATCCCCTCAGCGGACGATCGAGGAGTTAGGATGTCTGGTGCATCCGGGTCTCCCTCAGGGGCAATCAGCGTGGACACAAGATGAGGCAAAGCAGCAGCAAAACAATGGAACTCCTCCTGCGTGTCCTCAAAAACGTCCGTGCTAAGAGCACACTCACCCCCGACGGACAGAGGAAAGACAAACTCAGACTAAGCAACAAGACTAGCAGCGTAGTCTAGACGACAGTGAGCAGCAAAGTCGACAAGCTCAGCAACCAAGGCAGACGCAGCAGTGGACTCAAAGGAAGGGTCAGTGACAACAGTAGCCAGGAGACGCGTGACAGTAGGACTGGCAGCACGAAGAGAGTCAGACTCGGGGTCAGCAAGAACAGGAAGAGAGGACTTTGGAGGAGACGGCAACAGGACACGCAGAGATGCAGTGGAAGGACGCAGTGCCATCTGGTGTGTGCCTGGGACCGCAGGAGGACGCGGACGCAAAGCACGACCACTAGTGCGAGCAACACGAATAGGCGACGCAGGACGAGACGTAGGCTCACGACGCTCAGCAAGACCTAGGACCAGTGTAGGGAGAAGGAGCAAGTAGGGGGGAGGCGGGATGTAACTGTGACTGCGACTGGACAGGCGGTGGACACTCTAAAGGAGGAGCAGGACCACTAGAGGGCGGGAGACCAAGAACCTGCTCAAGGAGCGGAACGAAGTACGGCCGCGCAGCGCCTCCTGAACCAACTGAGACAGCACAAGTACCCCCAGCGGCAGCACCAGCACCAGTAGCACCTCCAGCTCCAACAGCGCCAACTCCAGTACCCCTAGAAGCACCAGCGCCAGCAGTACCTCCAGCGCCAACACCCCCAGCAGCTCCAGCTCCAGCATCTCCAGCTCCAGTAGCAACCCTAGCAGCTCCAGCAGCACCAACTCCAGGAGGACCGTCAGCTCCAGTACCCGCAGCAGCACCCCCAGTCCCAGCAGCTCCAGTACCGCCAGTACGAGCACCTCCAGAACCAAAGGCTCCAGTAACTCCAGTGCCGACCCCATGGTCAGCAATAACAGCAACACCTCTAGCTCCAGCAGCACGGCTCCAGCCCCGGGCAAACCTCTCGCGCAGCTCCTGCGGAGAGAGGAGCTCCCGCCTCAACGAAGCACCACCAGAGGCCACACGAGTAGACCCAGCACCCCTAGGCTCCGCACCCCCAGGCTCAGCACCTCCAGGCTCCGCACCCCCATGCTCCACACCCCCAGGCTCAGCACCCCCAGATTCAGCACCCCCAGGCTCCGCACCCCCAGGCTCAGCACCCCCAGACTCAGCACCCCTAGGCTCAGCACCCCTAGATTTAGCACCCGCAGGCGCAGCACCCCTAGCAGCACCAGAGTCAACAGCTACCTCGACAGGCTCGACTGCGTCTACTTGGGACACACCTGACGGGGCAGGACCCTGAGGGGGAAGGGGGTCTACCGGGGGAGGACCTGGCGCAAGGAAGAGCGGCGGCGGGGGGAGGGGCGCAGTGCGGAAGGGGAAGAGACGGTGGTAAGGCACCGACTCGTCAAAGGTGACGTCCTGGGAGGACAGAACACGGTGCGAGGTGGGGTGGTAAAACTGCCAACCATGCGCGTCAGGGGGGAAGCCAAGGAAGACGCAGGGAACCGCACGGGGGGACAGCTTGTCCGCAGACAAGTCGCGGACAAACGCCCGAGATCCCCAGACCCGAAACGCAGACGCATTGCCAACCTTCCCCGTCCACCTCAGGGTGGGGGAGGTCTCCGGCAAGGAGACTCGGGGCTGAAGGTTGAGCTGATGCGCTGCGTACTGAACCGCAAACGGCCACAGAAAATGGGGGGCAGCCGCATGGATCATGGACGTACGAGCGACGTCCATGACCATGCCAATGCGGCGCTCAGCAATCCCATTTTTCTGTGGAGAGGCCGGAAGCTTGAAGGTTTGGCGGATGCCTTGCGTACAACAGAAGGCTCCCAGACGGGCAGAGGAAAACTCCCCGCCTATGTCAGAGTGCAGACGCAGAACAGGAAAGTCCGAGCCGAAACTCTCTCTGAGCTGGAGACGAGCTGCGCGGATCCAGTGGATCAACACCTTAGTGACATCACCCTTGCTGCGCAAGGGGAACACCGTGGTGTAACGCGAGTAGTCGTCAACCACCAACAGGAAGTAACGCTCGTGACCCTGGCCACGGACGCGGGCGGGGCCCCACACGTCCATGTGAAGAGTCTCTGTCGGAGGAAACTCGGAGGAGTGAGGGGCGGCGCGCTGCCGTCCCTCGACGCATGGAACGCAGGTAGGGGCAGGCCCCGGAGGGAGGGGAGGGAGGGACCAGGGGAGACCAGAGACAAGGACACGAGAGGCCATGCCTCGGAGACGAGGCAGGGAGGGGTGACCAAGGCGGTGGTGCCAAAGGAGAGTATGGTGGGACAGGAGGCGATACGAGCAGGGAGCAGACTCAGGACCAGACCTGGACGCTGCAGCAAACACCTGACTCGACGCAGCTACCTTACCAGACTCAGCAACCGGAGGAGACTCAGTAGTCAGTGTGTAAAGGCTCGACCCCGGCCGACGGGTGAACGTGGCCAAGTGTCGGCCCGTCCGCGCACACGTACAGTGGGTCACCCGCTGACTCGCAGGAGTGAACTGGTCAACCCCCCTATCCTGTAGATCAGCTCCACTCACAAATTTCGTAGAGAATGAGGGGAGGTAGAGACCTGACAGGGTGCCAGAGGGGGCTGCCGGACACGGTAAGACAGTGGAGAAGCGAGCAAGGACAGGACCCCCAGAGGGGTCCGCCAGGGAGACCGCAACAGGCCGACGAAGCGGCGTAAGCGTGGTCCGGTCTCGAAAGAAGGAGCGGGAAGCACCCGAGTCAAGGGTGAAGGTGAGTAAGGCCTGAGCCGACGTGGTACCTGAGAGAGCAGACTCACCAGCACCTGGGGCAGCGGACGCACTAGCACCTAGAGCAGCAGCCTCATCAGCACCTAGAGCAGCAGCCTCAATGCCCGGGTCAGGCGGAACACACAGGTAACAGTCACCCTCATCACTAGTAGACACAGCATACATGGCAGCAAGAATAGCATCATAGTCAAGATCAAAGATAGCAACCCCCGCCCTAGACAGCTCTCCCCAGCGAGGGATCTCAGTGGCGTTAGGGAACTGGTGACGCCACGCGTCCGTCAGGCGGCCGAAGCAGCGCTGGGTGGAGTGCGGGCCCCCGCACTGCTCACCAGCGTAGTCGCCGGTACGGAGGACGTAGGTGCAGGGACCAGTACCCCCACCTCGCTGACGCCCAGCGTACCACTCTCGAAGCTGCTGGGGGGACGGGGTCTCACGAGTGCGCTGCTGCTGCTAGCGCGGACCACCACCGGAACCACTCCTCTGCACAGAGCCGCGACCAGCTCCACCGCTGCCGCCGCCGCCTCCGCCACCTCCGCCGCCTCCGCTCCCACCGCCACCATCGCCGCCTCCTCCGCCTCCACTGCTGCCACCGACACCTCCACCCCCGCCACCACTCCCACCACCACCCCCTCCCCCTCCACTGCCTCCACCGCCACCTCCACCGCCCCCGCCAGCCCCTCCAGCGCCCTTGCCTCCCTTGCCCTTGCCGGTGCGGCATCTCCAGCTAGGGGCAGACGCAGCGCCAACCGACTCGAAGCCAACGAGGTCGGCCGGAGCAGCAGAAGCAATAGAGGCCAAGAGGGGGGAGGGGGAACACCCCTCAAAGACGGGGGTACGAGGGTCACCACGAGAGGCTCCTACAGCGACTATGCTCTTCATTGCTGCCAGGAGGCGCTCCTCGAGGAGGTCAACGGTGAGTGTGGTGGGGCAAACTTAGAGGAAGTGGTCCCTGACTAAGCGAAGGGAGTCAGGGAGCCGGGTGACTATGTAGTAGAGGGTGATGTACATGGGGGGGGGGGGGGGGGGGGTTCATGGCACAGAAATCAGCAGGAAGCGCAGCGCGGTAGCGAGTTTCACTAGTGCGAAGGTGCGTAATGAGGTGAGCGACTGTGGGAAAGGCAGCAAGGTCAGGGAACAGGTACGGCAGCATGAGGCGGCTAAGCGCAGTAGTGGCAGGGGAAGACTAGCGTGCAACTACAGCGTCGTACAAGGTCTTAGCACTCTTGTACTGACTAAAGTGTGCACGCTCAGCGGTCGGTAAGTGGCGTCGCACAGCAAGACGGGCAGCAGCATCGCGTGTGGCCCACTGTGAGCGAACACTTTTGTTAGCAGTAGCAGGCGGGGCAGGAGAGGCACCAGAGGTGAGATCAAACAGGGAGAGTCCGTCTGCCCTATCGCACTTTAGGAAAAGCTGGAGGTCATCAACCCAGACCTCAAAGTCAACAGCACGACCCTCAGCATCAAAGGTAAGGACACTGGGGGTAGCCATGACAGCAGTGGTCTAGCAGTGAGTGCTCTCACCAGTCCGAGTGGGTAGGGCCGGGGCGCGCCGGTAGGAACAGGGCTGGAACCGCGGTGACAGCGGCTCGGCAGTGACAGTAGCGGCTCGACGGCAGCGGCTCGGTGGCCCGGCGGCTCGGCTGCAAGGCGGCTCGGCGGCCCAGCGGCTCGGCTGCTCGGCGGCTCGGCGGCTCGGCTGCTGGGCGGCTCGGCGGCTCGGCTGCTGGGCGGCTCGGCTGCTGGGCGGCTCGGCGGCTCGGCGGCTCGGCTGCTGGGCAGCTCAGTGGTGAAGGGGCCGTGAAGGGCGGCGACGGGGCCGGTAGAGGCGGAGACGGGGCCGGTAGAGGCGGCGACGTGGTCGTGAAGGGCGGCGATAGGGCCGCTAGAGGCGGCGACGGGGCCGTGAAGGGCGGCGAGGTGGCCGCGAAGGGCGGTGAGGTGGCCGCGAAGGGCGGCGACGGGGCCGCTAAGGGCGGCGTCGGGGCCGATAGGGGCGGCGACGAGGCCGGAGAGGGGCCGCGAGGTGCCTAGAGGGGCGGCGACGGGGCCTAGAGGGGCGGCGACGGGGCCGCGAAGGGGCTGTGAGGGGCCTAGAGGGGCGGCGATGGGGCCGCTAGGGGCGGCGACGGGGCCGCGAAGGGGCCGCGAGGGGCCTAGAGGGGCGGCGACGGGGCCTAGAGGGGCAGCGACGGGGCCGCGAAGGGGCCGTGAGGGGCCTAGAGGGGCGGCGACGGTGCCGCAAAGGACGGCGACGGGGCCGCTAAGGGGGTGCGAGGGGTCGTGAGAGGGGCCGCTAAGGGAGCGCGACGTAAGGGCGGCCTACGGGGCGCGCCTTGGGCAGAAAAAAAAAAATCGAGTTCATTGGTGGGCCCTGAGAAGCGTTCCCAGGAGGGAACTTGCTCTATACCATGTGAAGAATGAGGAATGAATGAACTAGGAAAGAGGTGGGTACAAGTAGGAAAACCTAAAAGTGTTGTACCCCATATTGTCTACCCCACTACAGCCTACACAGACTATAGCATATGAGTTTGACACTACCAATCCACCTAATGGTTCAGTTTCCGCTTTGTGGCAGCACCTCTGAATGTCGTCCCTTGGTCTGAAATGATTTCTTGCACATCAAATCTCAACAGCGCCAGCTCATCAACTCCTTTGTTGAACGCAACCCGCTCCAATTGCACAGATGACGTATTATCAACCCCTTTTTTTGTTTTACACAGTAACATTATCTTCTGTATAACAGCATCCATGAATGAAACGGTACACCATTCGCCCTCTCGGACATGTGACCACCGACCATCTACCGTTACCCATTCCCCATGAATGTCTCATTTGCTCATCTCTTCTCGCACCGCTGCCATTGATTTCTCTGCCTCCCTAAGAATCCTGTTCCACAACCCATTATCATCCCCCAGATACGTGTAAAAAGTGCGTTTTCCATGACATGGGATACCAAAGTTGCGGCTGAACTCCCACATCTATTGATACCCCATCCCGGCTAGCACAAATGATCCTACGAATTTGGAATGGAGTATAGGCACGCGTGCCCCGACACCAGCTCTTCTTTTCTCAATGGTTCGATTGGTGCATAACCAGAATTCCACACAGTGGCAGCAGGCATCACATCTCCAAAACATGCCCACTAATGCCCATGAGAATTTCCATGACCTCAAAGACATGGCTCCTCAACATGTCTGTTAATACGAGCACACAAACTGACATCCCTTGAAGAATCCAACCAGGGTGCGCGGTTCGACGAGACATACCCGTTGTTAAGAAATCTCATCGACATTTGGTGAGGTAGGCCAGTGCCTAGGGACTGTTGAACGCGCAATCGAGCGCAGTTGCCCGCGACACGGCAAGAGGTGGTATACATATCATCATACAACAGAAGCATAAAGGGTTGGATGTCAGATTATTTGTTGGGATGACTTGCATGGAATGTATCATGCGTAAACCACATCTTCAAACATGGTAGATGCTTACGGGTCATCTGGCATCCTAATTGTCGCTGTCGGTGTTGGTGCTGGCAGCGGTGCGTTGTCTGGGGTAGAGTGTATGCACACTTGATCGGCAGCTCGATCGCCGGTGCTATCCTACGCCATTGGATTAGGTGAATCCATAACAACATCCACCGCATCATGGTCTATTGACTCGACGCAGGCCCTCAGCATGAGATCACCTGTAGCACATCGACCGCGATGGGATAAGCCACAACTTATGGGGTGGAATTGGAAATATCGAGAACGCATAGTGCGTGGACATATTTGTATTGGTGAGTCTTTCAAATGCATGCAGCTTATTATCTCCTTGGCGCTGCAGAGAAAATGCCCTTCCACGCCTTGCTCCTCCCCAAGATAGGCCCTCCACAGGTTTAGGTCTCCCACGATGATCGAGCCGCATAATTGGAAAGGAATACTTGATGCCAGGCAACACTCGATTCGGTCGTTCCACTAGATCAGTAATCTTCTCATAGCCTCCATGAACGCGCCCGTTGAAAATGCGATTATACTCTTGACTGTGCATCTCGATCATGGCGCCCGTTTGCGTGCGCCCAGACTCGGAATCTGGGTGTATTTTGGGTTCACACATGAAGGTGCACACAGTACTCGTATATTTTTGGGATGAATTCTGCAACTGTTATGTGTTGACCCAAACCATTATTCAAGTTACCTAGTCCTGTTGTAATGAGTCGAAGCGCCGCATCTGGTGCTGCCTCTGCCAAGAAATAAATAACGTCGTCGCCATAGCCTCACCAGCGAACAAAGCGGAAAATCTCGCACGTAGCGCGCACAATAGAGGCCGCATATGCTTTGGTATGTTGGCGCTGCCCTTCATAGCATTCTGAGAAAAACTGAAACGAGAATGAGTGAACTATGAATGAAGTGGGTACAAGTACTAACCCTAATTGGGTTGTACCCCCTATGGGATACCCCAATATAGCCTACACAAAAGCATAAGCTATAATGTTCTGACACACCCCCATTAGCAAAGTGGGGGAGAACAGGGGGTCACAAGACAAGTCAAGCAAAGCAAAACGGAGCAAAGCTCAGGGTGGATCACAACGTCACCACACATTCCGAGCACAAGTACAAGGCCACAAGGCCTGTTCACATGCAGGAGAACATATATATATAAGGCTAGACAAGCAAGAGCAGGTATATATATGTAACAGTACAAGCAAGGTCAAGAGGTGAGCAATTGAGGCAAGACAGGGACAAGACCCAACTGAGTGCAGAAGCGCTGATGATCACAAGGCGGAAGTGCCTTGGTGAAAACATCAGCAGTGTTGGCCTCAGAGGCCACGTACGCAAGCCGCAACTGTCCACGCTGCTGTAGCTCACGAGCAAGGAAGTAGCGGAGAGCAATGTGCTTTGTTCTGTGCTCCAGTCGCTGCTCTCGACACAAGGCCAGCATGGCCTTGTTGTCTACGTACAGTACTGGAGGAGAACGAGGCGACTCTCCGAGGTCAGTCAGCAGGTAGGTGAGCCAGCGAAGCTCCTGTGCAGCCATGGCCCCAGCGTAGATCTCAGCCTCACAACTGGAGCCGAGAACAGAAGACAAGCGGGTAGCCCGCCACAAGACAGAGCCGGAACCAAGGCTGAAGGTGTAACCCTGTGACGACCGCTGCGTAGCCTGGTCGTCAGCCCAAGAAGCGTCTGCGTGCCCAGTGAGGACCACTGGACTGCGCCCTCCAAACACTAGCCCCATGCCCGACGTACTGCACAAGTAGCGCAACACCCTCTTCGCTGCAGCCATGTGCTCTGGTCGGTGTCTCCCAGGAGCAACATAGCGTGCGAGAATGCTAAGAGGGTATGCAAGGTCAGGTCGTGTGCAGGTCATCAGGTACATGAGGCAGCCAACAAGCTCTGGGTACGGGCCACTCGACTCTATGGACTCATCCGAAGGCAGAGCTGAGAGCGAGTGGCGAGTAGGCAGAGGAGTGGCCTGGGGCGAAGAGTACGTGAAGCCGAAGCGCTGAAGGACCTGCTGCACCATGTGTGACTGAGTCAGGGTAATGGTGCGGCGTGCTCTGTCCCGAGTGATCTGCAAGCCAAGGTAGCTGCGCAGTTCACCCAGGTCAGTGCACGTGTGTCTCTTCTGCAGCTCGGACTTCATGTGGGCGAGTCAAGCAGTGTCAGCTGTGGCAAAGACCAAGTCGTTGACGTACACGAGGATGTAGAATGGCGGCAAAGAAGTGTCGGTGCGCAGAAACAGCGACGGGTCGGCAGTAGAGGGAGCAAACCCAAGAGCCGCAAGTGTAGTCCTCAGTGTGTCGTGCCACTCACGCGGTGCCTGGCGGAGACCGTAGACTGGCCGGCGGAGGCTCCACTGGGTGCCAGGAGGAAAAGTCCCAGTGAAGCCAAGTGGGCAGCGCAGCCAGATCTCCTGGTGCAGGCTGCCCTGCAAGAAAGCAGTGCTGAAGTCAAGAGAGTGAAGCTCGTAGTCGCGCTGAGCGGCTATGTGCAGCAGCACCCGAAGAGTGGTCATCTTCGGGGTGGGAGAGAAGGTCTGAAAGTAGTCAACTCCCTGCCGCTGACTCAAGCCACGAGCCACGTAACGCGCCTTAAAGACAGGTGGAGAACCCGGCGGCCGCTTCACCCTAAAAATCCACATGCCACTGACGATGTTCGCCCCAGGAGGGGGAACGGCGTCAACGTAGGTGCCTGTGGACTTCCAGGAAGCCATCTCTGCGTCCATAGCTGCCTGCCACTGAGAGGAGTAGGGACCCTCTATCGCCTCTGCGTAAGAGCGCGGAGTCGGGATGTCAAGTGCATCCGGGTCTCCCTCATGGGTAAGCAGTACGGACACGAGATGAGGTGAAGCAGCGGCCAAGCACTGGAACTCCCCTGCCTGTCCTCAAGGACGTCCGTGCAAAGGGCACACTCACCCCCGACGGACGGAGGACAGACAGACTCAGACTCAGCAACAAGACTTGCAGCGTAGTCTAGACGACAGCGAGCAGCAAAGTCAACGAGCTCAGCAACTAGGGCAGACGCAGCAGTGGACTCAAAGGAAGGGTCAGTGACAACAGTAGCAAGGAGACGCGTGACAGTAGGACTGGCAGCACAAAGAGAGTCGGACTCCGGGTCGGCAAGAGCAGGAAGAGAGGACTTAGGAGGAGAAGGCAAAGGGGCACGCAGAGGAGCAGTGGACGGACGCAGAGACATCCGGTGCGTGCCAGGGACAGGAGGAGGACGCTGACGCGAACCGCGACCACTAGTGTGAGCAGCACGGACAGGCGACGCAGGGCGAGACGCAGGCTCACGACGCTCAGCAAGACCTCCAGTAGGACCAGTGTAGGGAGACGGAGCAGGCAGTGGGGTGGCTGGCTGTAACTGGAACTATGACGGGACAGGCTGTGGACACTCTAAGGGAGGAGGAGGACCAGTAGAAGGCGGGAGACCAAGAACCTGCTGAAGGAGCGGAACGAAGTACGGCCGAGGCGGCGCGGCGACTCCAGACACAGCAGGGACAGCACCAGCACCCCCAGCGGCAGCACCAGCGCCAACAGCACCTCCAGCTGCAGTACCTCCAGCAGCACCAGCAGCACCCGCAGCAGGACCGCCGCCAGGACTGACAGCAGTAGCCTCAACGCCAACACCCTCAGCAGCTCTAGCTCCAGTCGTACCCGCAGGCCCAGCAGCTCCAGCACTCCCAGTACGAGCACCTCCGGGACCGGCGACACCAGCACCCTCAGCAGCCGAAGAAGCTCCAGCTCCAGCAGAACGCCTCCAGCGCCGGGCAACACCAACACCAGCAGCACCTCCAGCTCCAGTACCTCCAGCAGCACCAGTAGCACCCTCAGCAAGACCGCCTCCAGGACCGACAGCAGTAGCCTCCGCGCCAGCACCTGAAGCAGCTCCCGCTCCAGAAGTACCCGCAGGCCCAACAACTCTAGTACTCCGAGTACGATCACCGCCGGGACCCGCGGCACCAGCATCCACAGCAGCAGTAGAACCTCCAGTACCCGCAGCACCTCCAGCTCCAGCAGCTTGCCTCCAGCGCCGGGCAAACTACTCACGCAGCTCCTGTGGAGAGAGTGGCTCCCGGCGAGACGAAGCACCCGGAGAACCGCGAGGCTCAGCACCTCCAGACGCCCCACGAGCAGGCCCAGCTCCCTCAGGCTCAGCACCTCCAGGCGTAGCACCCCCAGGCTCAGTACCCCCAGGCTCAGCACCCCCAACCGTAGCACCCCCAGGCTGAGCACCCCCAGACTCAGCACCCCCAGGCTCAGCACCCCTATTCGTAGTACCCTCAGGCTCAGCACCCCTAGGCGTAGTACCCACACGCTCAGCACCCCCAGAGTCAGCATCCCCAGAGTCACCACCCCCAGGCTCAGCACCCTCAGCAGCACCAGAGTCACTAGCGACCCCGACAGGCTCGACTACGTCTACCTGGGACACACCTGAAGGGGCAGGACCCTGAGGGGGGAGGGGGTCTACCGGGGGGGGACCTGGCACAAGGAAGAGCGGTGGCGGGGGGAGGGACGGAGTGCGGTAGGGGAAGAGACGGTAGTAGGGGACCGACTTGTCGAACGTGACGTCCTGGGAGGATAGAACACGGCGAGAGGTGGGGTGGTAGAACTGCCACCCTGGCGCGTCAGGGGGGAAACCCAGGAAGACGCAAGGAGCAGCACGAGGGGACAGCTTGTCCGCAGACAAGTCGCGAACAAACGCCCGAGATCCCCAGACACGGAACGCAGACGCATCGCCAACCTACCCCGTCCACAGCAAGGCTGTGGAGGTCTCCGGCATGGAGATCCTGGGCTGAAGGTTGATCTGATGCGCCGCGTACCGGACCGCAAACGGCCACAGAAAATGGGGGGCAGCCGCATGCATCATGGACGTACGGGCGACGTCCATGACCATGCCAATGCGGCGCTCAGCAATCTCATTTTGCTGTGGAGAGTCCGGAA
Source organism: Closterium sp. NIES-65 (assembly GCA_948144175.1). Classification (NCBI taxonomy): domain Eukaryota; kingdom Viridiplantae; phylum Streptophyta; class Zygnematophyceae; order Desmidiales; family Closteriaceae; genus Closterium; species Closterium sp. NIES-65. The sequence goes on from CANXME010001748.1 coordinate 220,159, forward strand.
GCGTGAAGGTCTGGCGGATGCCTCGTGCACGACAGTAGGCTCGCAGAAGGCCAGAGGAGAACTCTCCGCCTCTGTCAGAGTGCAGACGCAGAACAGGAAAGTCCGAGCCAAAGCTCCGCCTGAGCTGGAGACGAGCTGCGCGGATCCAGTCGATCAACACCTCAGTGACATCACCCTTGCTGCGCAAGGGGAAGACTGTGGTGTAACGCGAGTAGTCGTCAACCACCAGCAGGAAGTAGCGCTCGTGACCCTGTCCACGGATGCGGGCCGGGCCCCATACGTCCATGTGAAGCGTCTGCAGCGGGGCCTCTGTCGGAGGAAGCTGGGAGGAGTGAGGGGCAGCCCGCTGCCGCCCCTCGACACAGGGGACGCAGGTAGGGCCAGGCCCCGGAGGAAGGGGAGGGAGGGACCGGGGAAGACCAGAGACAAGGACACGGGAGGCCATGCTTCGGAGACGAAGGAGGGAGGGGTGGCCAAGGCGGTGGTGCCAGAGGAGAGTCTCGTGAGACAGGAGGCGACACGAGCAGGGGGCAGACTCAGGACCAGACCTGGACGCTGCAGCAAACACCTGACCCGATGCAGCTACCTGACCAGACGCAAGGACTGGAGGAGACGCAGTGGTAAGTGTGTACAGGCTCGACCCCGGCCGACGTGTAAATGTGGCCAGGTGTCGGCCTGTCCGAGCGTCCGTGTAGTGGGTCACCCTCTGACTCGCAGGAGTGAACTGGTGAACCCCCGCATCCTGCAGGTCAGCACCACTCACCAAGTTCGTAGAGAACGAGGGGAGGTAAAGACCAGACAGGGTGCCAGAGGGGGCCGCCGGACACGGGAGGACAGTGGAGAAGTGAGCAAGGACAGGGCCCCCAGAGGTGTCTGCCAGATAGACTGCAACTGGCCGGCCAAGCGGCGTGAGTGTGGTGCGGTCTCAAAAGAAGGAGCGGGAAGCCCCCGAGTCAAGGGTGAAGGTGTGAGAGGCCGGTGCCGACGCGGTATCTGAGAGAGCAGACTCACCCGCACCTGAGGAAGCAGACTCACTAGCACCTAGAGCAGCAGCCGCACCTGTACCTGGAGCAGGAGACACACTAGCACCCAGAGCACCAGCCTCACCAGCAGCTAGTAGGCAATGCATACATGGCAGTGAGAATAGCATCATAGTCAAGAGCAAATATATCTACCCTCTGCCTAAGCAACTCCACCCAGTCGGGGAGCTCAGCCTCGTCGCCAAACTCGGTACGCCAGGCGTCGCTCAGACGGGCGAAGCAGCGGGACTGTGTGTGACTAGGCGTCCCACAAGGCTGACTAGTCCGAGCACCAGTGCGAATCACGTAAGAGCAGCGAACAGAACTGAGAGACCCTCCACTCTGAGCGTACCACTCACGAAGCTGCTGGGGCGTGAGAGACGCGCGTGGGGGTCGCTGGAGCTGCATCTGGCCACCGCCAGTAGTAGTAGCAGTAGTAGCGCCGCCACCCCTACAACCCCAACCAGCGTACCACTCACGAAGCTGCTGGGGCGTGAGGGACTCACGCGGACGTCGCTGGGGCTGCATCTGACTCCGCCAGTAGAAGCAGGAGCAGGAGTAGCAGCAGTAAGGCAGGCAGCCAAGCAAGCGGCAGGCAGCGCGCTAGTAAGGCAGGGGCTCACCAGTGGTGGGAAGAGCAGGCTCGACGACTCGGCGACTCGGCGGTGCGGGCGGCTCGGGCGGCTCGGCGGCACGGCGGCACTGCACCAACTGCGGCTCGGCAGCTCGGGCGACTCGGGCGACTCAGCGGTACGGCGGCTCGGCAGCAACTGCAGCTCGGCGGCTCGGCGACTCGGCGGCTCGGGCGGCTGAGGTGGCGCTGCGGCTCGGGCGGCTCGGGTGGCTCGGGTTGCTCGGCACTAGCTCGGCGGCGCCGGCGGCTCGGTGGTGACGGCGCGGCCGCTTGGGGACGGCGGCGGGGCCGGGTGGAGCGGCGACGGGGCCAGTAGAGGTGGCGCCGGGGCCGCAGGGTAGGTGTCCGGGCCAGCAGAGGCGGCGCCGGGGCTAGCAGAGGTGGCGCCGGGGCCGGGAAGGGCAGCGCCGGGGCCGCAGGGGTAGGCGACGAGGCCAGTAGAGGCGAGGCCAGGTCGGGAAGAGCGGCGTCGGGTTCGCCGGGGTAGGCGACGGGGCCAGCCGAGGTGGCGCCGGGGCCGGGAAGGGCGGAGCCGGGGCCGCAGGGGCAGGCGACGGGGCCAGCAGAGGCGGGGCCGGGTCGGGAAGGGCGGCGTCCGGGTCGCCGGGGTAGGCGACGGGGCCAGCCGAGGTGGCGCCGGGGCCGGGAAGGGCGGAGCCGGGGCCGGGAAGGGCGGCGCTGAGGCCGCAGGGGTAGGTGACGAGGCCACTAGGGCGGCAAATCGGGGCCGCGAGGGCGGCGCGACGCGGCCGCTAGGGCGGCGCGACGGGGTAGCGGGGCCGCGCGCCTCGGGGCGCGCGCTAGAAGGAAAATCGGTCGCACGCCACGGGGCGTGCGATAGATCGAGTAGCAGCGGAAGTAGTAGTAGGGCCCTAGGAACAGTTCCCACGAGGGAACCTGCTCGATACCATGAGAAAAACTGAAACCAGAATGAGTGAACTATGAATGAAGTGGGTACAAGTACTAACCCCAATTGGGTTGTACCCCCTATGGGATACCCCACTACAGCCTACACAAAAGCATAAGCTATAATGTTCTGACACATCCTTGCATGCTTGCATTGCTGGATGTACACTCGATCTACTCACATTGGCCATACCGGGGAAGTTATACAACCAAGAGGGTATACACGCGCATCACACGTAAGACAGATACCCACGTGGAATAATGGGCAGGAGGGCATAATTATTGGTATATCTAGCTGCCCAATAGGGAGGATGAATGGCCTCCGGATATATAAGGCAGTTGCACCAAGTGTTGCGGATCTTGAGGCACTGGTTATGGACGGTTAATAAACAAGCGCAATGCAAAGGCGGCAGAGCCAAGAACAAAGCTTTTTTGTGAAACCAGGTAAGGCAATATCAAAACTGACCTGCGAAGGCAACGGTGCGTTGAGCTGTTGTGTCTCAAGAAGCCGAGATGAATACAAAACTAGCGACAAACTCAGGGCAACCACCGAAGCAACAAGTTCTGTAGATAGCTCGAAAATCAGAAATGGGTGAAAGAACACGTCACTACAAACACTGTAGCACCCCGTGCTACTATGCCTTCAGAACCAGACAGGGAGTTCTGTAAACAACCGAAGAGCGTAGGCTGCAGCTAGTGGTGCCTATAGCTGAGAAATCAAGGAGGGCATGCAGCGACAAAGGCGGCTGCCACCCCCCAAATGGTTGTGGTAAGTGTGATGACCCATGCTCTGTTTAGTCACAGCAGAGCCGATAGTGGCCACGACATTTGCATCCATTCCCTTAACATGCCGTGTGCATAACAGCAGTGACGTGGCAGAAGAGACATTACGACAAGTGACGCATGTTACTGTGACTGCAGCCAGACATCGCCTGCGGTGTGCTAGGCAACACGAGCAAGTGATGATGTGCCTGAACTACCAGCCAGGGATGGTTGATATGTCGATGCTGAGCCTGAGGAACCAGAAAGGGATGTGTGACTAAGATTCATTGCGATATGGCAGCAGAGCAAAGAACCGCTACGCCCGAGGAACCAATGATGGTTGCGATAGCTTTGCGCCAACAGACCTGCCAAGGCGGAGGTGCGATGTGCTGTTGTTACTGTGGCAGCCTTATGGATGGATGACGGACAAGTCCTGTGCGACGTCCTGTGGTCTCGCTGGAAAAGGGAAGAAAGTGGGAGAGTTGAAAAGGCAGCGGCACCAAGTGCTACGGTGCCCCCTCACGAGTGAGGCATGCAAACCCGTATAGAAATAGGCTGTAAAATTAGCAGTGACGCCCACATGCTGTGTGGTTCGCAGCACTGATGACATACGTTGATTTGAGAAGAATGACCACATGTATTGACATGAGCAGCAATTTATCCCAACATGCTCTGCAATGAGCAGCATTGACCACATCCTGTGTAATGATTCACAGGTAAAAACATTGGCCGTGACAGTTGATGCAGTGCCGACGCATTTCGTGACAGAGGCAGAAATGCCTCGGCATGATGTGACTATAGTGGCAGTAATGCATGTTACTGCGACAGTAAGAGCTCAGACGCGACTTGTAGTTTCCATTGTGCAGCAATCAGTCGCAAGATTTCAATGACATAACAACAGCAACGACGGCTTCCATTATGCCCATTGTTGCACATGTATCTGTCTGAGTTTTGTCAGTGCCAAGTCGGTGGACTGGAAACTCAGCAGTGAAGCACGCAGGTATTGCAACGACAACTGTTTGTGCTGCGGAATCTCAAGACACGTCGTGTGAATGCGTTGATAGTATTTGACCTGGTGACTGTACTAATCTATCTGCCACCCTCTTACCGATTCTAGTTGCGACACGCTCGTAGTGCAGCTCGTCGCCCTACAACAATGAGCTCCTCTCTTAGTCTTCTCCCTGGCGCGTGCCGTTACCTCCCTCCTACCACTATCGCATGCGTATTGTCGCTTTGGTCCTGCAAACTATCATTGTAGTTGGAGGAGTTGGGGCATTGAATCGCGTTCATTAGTTGTAGAGAGTAGACCTTTCCAATCGACACTTTGCTGCCATGTGAGTACGCCTCCCACTGAATAATCTCTCTCAAACTCAACAACACGCAACCTTCCTGCTTTCCGTACTCCGAACGTTCATCCTAAACATTGCACTAGTCTGGGAATCATGTTGACTTCTCCTGCGCCGCGGTATCACGTGTTGGTGCAACCCCACGGATTGCACTCAGCTTATTGTCCGTGTGCGTGCATGCGTGTGTGAGGAATGGTATGAGTGCATGAAATAGGTATATATTTCATGCTTATGATAGTGTGTGCATGATGGGTCATGATGTCGAGTGTATGTGTCTCAAGTGAATAGCGAGTTATCGCTAGTCGTGTGTTATGCGGTCATTCTGTGTGTCCCGCACGGTTTCTATGTTGTCGTGCGCGGTTTCTATTTTGTCCTGTATCAAACGTTCGGCGTGTCACAGGTATATGCAGCAGAACAATAAAGATCTCAAGGATGAGTTTGTTATGAAGAACCCGAGCCTTGGTTTCAAGCTTCAAGTGATTTCGAAGCTCGCCAAAAGGGTACACCTCAAGATATTGAGAATCATTAAATTACTTTGTGCAGTGTAACATTTCAGTTGGTGTAGGCCCTTGTGGAGGGTAGTTTCGAGACCCTTCTTGGTTGGAAATAGTGTGACACTGTTCCAAATCACTGTACCTTGGCTCTTGGGATTTGTAGGAGCTGGGAGTCATTCCCAACTCGTAACTCTTCCTAGCTCTTCCTTTGTATGTGCTAAGACTATGTTGCTGCCATAGTGCCGTTCGTTTAAACTGACGCTGCGTCATGTGATTCTTGATTAAATCGTGCGATCTAAATTGCTGATCGTAGGCAACGTTAAGACGCCCAGATCCAAGTTGAATCATGCCATTTGGAGATGTGAACAGATCTCTATGAACGTTTGAAGCCGCTGTGCTGAAATTCGACTATGCACTTTATCTTTTGTTCTAGGCATATTGAAGCCTACAGTGACTATAACAAGTGGTATCACAGCGCCTTGGAGCAGCTTGGACGATGGCTGGACCTGAAGAAAGGGGTGACAGAGGTGCTGGTGGCAGTGGAGGACCCCAAGCACAAGGTCAACCCCACGGCGCCCGTGCAACCTACTCTTGGACCTTCAAGGGATGAACCAAGAGTGTTCGGACTTGACGAGTTCAACGGCGACAACTTTGGTGAATGGTCCTTTAGAATGGAGAACGTGTTTGATCACTATGATCTGCTGGAGGTGATGGAAGGAACGGAGAAGAGTCCCGAGAACGACCCGGAGAAGAGCCTGTGGGTGTGGAAGAGCACACAAAGCTACCTCCTACTTGGGCAAGCGTTGGGGAGCAGCCAGATCCGTCACATCAAGCCTTTTCAGCATGAACCAGACCGATTGGTTGCCGATGGTGGAGCGGCAACAAGACCGACTTGTGAAGTCGATCCGCACCGACCGTGGGAGAGATTTCTTGAGCAAGGAGTTCGGTTTGTGGCTGAAGAAAAATGGCATTAGGCAATCCCTTACCATGCCATACTCCCCTGCAATGAACGGCATCGCCGAACGAGCGAACCGCACAATCACGGAGACGGCACGCGGGTTGCTCATTGAAGCCGGGCTACCCGACTATTTATGGCCTGATGCGGTGCGGAGTGCATGTGTGGCCACGAACAGAGCCTTGACTCATGTGGGAGCAGACAACTGGGTGCCCTATGTGGAGTGGCTTCGAAGGAAGCCAAAGGTGGACATGCTTCGGGTGTTCGGGTGCATGTGCATGGCACTCGTGCCTAAGCATCTTCGGCACAACAAGCTTGGTGCCAAGGCGATATGGGTCGTGCACTGAGAACTTTATGTACAAGGATTGGAAGGCATAGAACGAGGCGAAAATAAGCATGCGGTTTGGGGAGGTGACGAGTTCCGGTTTGGACCACGTGGAGCTGCCTTTGGAGCTGAGCAGCGGCAGCACCACTACAAGACAATCTTCCCTTGTGAATGGGGGAGAGGAGGCCAAGGATACAGAAGATGAAGAGGAGGAAGTGCAGCAAGTGAGCGAGTGTGCACCGACACTTCCTTCTCGCACTACGAGTGCTCCACGGATCCGAGCCACACCGCAGCAACGCCAAGGCCTTCAAGTCCCTACAACTGAGGAGGAAGGAAGGGGCAAGAGGAGAGTTCAAGCCCCTAGTAGGCTGACATATGATGCACCGGGAAAGCAAGGCAAGACGGCCTTTGCCGGAGCGGCAATGATGGTCGAAGACAACGAGTAGAGTGACTACGAGTCTAGGCTTGTAGCCAAGGGGTACCAGCAGGAAAAGGTGGACTTCAAGGAGTTCTTTGCTCCTGTGGTGAAGCAGACGACACAACGAACCCTACTCGCGGGAGCCGCCATCAAAGGATGGGTGGTGAAGAAGATGGACATCGTAACGGCATTCCTCAACGACGTCCTAGAGGAGGAGACCTTCATGGCGCAGCCAGAGGGGTTCGATGATGGTAGTGGCAGAGTGTGGAAGCTGAAGAAGGCACTCTATGGGCTGAAACAGGCCCCTAGGCAATGGTATTTGAAGCTGCGAGAAGTATTGGAGGAGATCGGCTTCACTCCCTCAACAGCCGATCATTCCTTGTTCATGCTTGGCGAGGGGGAGCAGAGGAGCTTCATGGTGGTTTATGTGGATGACATCCTCATCTTCTCACCCTCCTATGACCTTGCAAAGGAGGTGATGCTGAAGCCTAAGGACAAGCTCAAGTGCAAGGTGTCAACGGGAGTTGTTGTTGGCCCCGTCCTCACTCGGGCGGAGCCGACGTCGTGATTGGGTGTACGAGATGTGCAACCAACTTGCAGCAGTGGGCGACGCCGACTTGGGCGAGTTGGTCGACGGGCTTGGTCGACCTGCACGGGGCCACTGCAATGCCACCGACTTGGGAAGCCGGCGGTCGACTTCATCTGGTGGCTCGTCGACTTGGGAGGACGCCGACTTGCGAGGTCGCCGACTTTGGAGGGCACCGAATTCGGAGGGTGCCATGCTTTGGAGGTCCACTTGGAGTGGTCGACCTGTGGTTGGCGTCGACTTGGTTACGCCGATGTGGGGCAGCCAACTTGGGTGGCCGGCTGACAAGAGTGCTGGTCAACCTGGAGCTGGTCGACCAGGAGTGCTGTCGACTTGGAGCTGGTCGACCAAGGGTGTGGTTGACCTAGGAAGGTCGACTAACGGTGGTTGTCGACTTGGGAGGTCGACGGGCACGCGAAGGAGCAGCTGGTTGACGTGGTTGCCCAGTCGACCAAGTTACCTGGGTGACGAGGTGCTGCAAAGGAGTGCGACGGTCGCCAAGGTGTTCGACGGTTACCTCGATGGTGGTATCCCAAGGTCGACACGGCGGATCAGATGCAGTCGTCAGCACGAGGACGATTTGGTGTGTGCGCTGTGCAGGTGACGAGGCACAACACGCCAATCATCTGCGTACACCTGTGAAGCGGGTGCAATGCTGTACTGCGGGAGCAACGCCGCCCTGCGGCACGCCGTCGAATTGCGCTGTTGTCACGCCGTAGACTTGCAACGCTGGCGAGATGCGACTCTGCACTGCTAGAGCGCGGTCGACCAAGTCGTGCTGGCACGCAGTTGACCATGCTGCGCTGGGAGTCGCCCTGCTTGCATCCTAGCTCTGATGTAGTCTTGCCATGCCAACTTCTTTGTACCATTGTTGTCAACCTTTCCTAGTGAAACGCTAGCCAAGTCTCCCCGTGAACTAGCTAGTAGTGTGAGCACTTGGAAACAACTAAGGAACGAGCGCAGAGATCACCATGTCACCCTTGAACTAGCCCGTAATCTAGCTCCCACTGATATAGATATCTGCGCACAAGGCACTTGGTTACATGAGCTTCTCATTGAGCGTTATGTGGAGAAGCGGTGCATGCGGGTGCACCAACGGAAGTACCTGGAGGCCTTGGCTGCCAAATTTGGGCAGAGTGAAGGCCATGTGGCTACTCCCTTTCCCTTTGGGCTCAAATGTGTGAAGGGACCAGAGGAGGAGAGCGTTGGTGAAGAGGAAAGGTGCCGATGTCACTCATTGGTGGGCAGCCTCATGTACGGGGCAGTCAACACACGACCGGACGTCGCGTTTGCTACCGGGCAGCTTGCAAGGGTTGTGCAATGCCCTAATGAGGAGCAGGTAGCAGGTGGAATGAGGGTGGCCAAGTATCTTGGCCAAACACCGACCGTTGGGCTGCAATACTCGGCGTCGGCACAACGGCGCCAAAAGGGCGCGGATGGTGTTGAACCCGGGCGTTTGTTCCTCACAGCCTTCTCCGATGCCTCTTATGCATCAGAACCAGAGGACATGACAAGTGTAGGAGGGTTCATCTGCTGTGTTGGTGGAGGCCCAACTGCTTGGGAAAGCAAGAAGCAGGTTGACCAAGCTTTGAGCTCGGTGGAGTCTGAGTACATGGCACTCTTCTGTGCCGTATGGGAGATTGTGTGGCAGCGGCGTTTGTTGGCTGCATTGAGGGAGGAGCAGCAAGGACCTATCCCACTCTACTGTGACAGCCAAGGTGCCATTGCTCTAGCTAAGAATCCTGTGTTGCACAGCCTCACCAAGCACATGAGGGTGAAGTGGCACTGGACAAGGAGCATGGTGGCTGCGGGTGAAGTTGAGTTGCGTTTCGTGAAGACGACAGGGCAGCCAACTGACATGATGACCAAGAGGCTGGTGGAGCAGCAGCATTGTAAGTGTTGCAAGCTGGCTGGGATGGCTCTGAACTGAGAGAGCAAGATCCTAAGGCCAACAATCCGAGGGGGAGTTTGTTGGTGCAACCCCACGGTTTGCACTCGGCTTGTTGTCCGTGTGCGTGCATGCGTGTGTGCATGGAATGGTATGAGTGCATAAAATAAATATATATTTCATGCTTATAAATGTGTGTGCATGATGGGTCATGATGTCGAGTGCGTGTGTGTCAAGTCAATTGCGAGTTATTGCTAGTCTCGTGCTACGCGATCATTCTGTGTGTCCCGCGCGGTTTCTATTTTGTCGTGCGCGGTTTCTATTTTGTCCTGTGTCGAACCTTCGATGTGTTGCATGTGTATGCAGCAGACCCATCAAGAGCTCAAGGATGAGTTTTTGATGAATAACCCGAGCCTTGGTTTCAAGCTTCAAGTGATTTCGAAGCTCGCCAAAAGGGTACAACTCAAGATACTAAGAATCGTTACATTACTTTGTGTAGTGTAACATTTCAGCTGGTGTAGGCCCTTGTGGAGGGTAGTTTCGAGACCCTTCTTGGTTGGGGAAAGTGTGGCACTTTTACAAATCACTGTACCTTGGCTCTTGGGGTTTGTAGGAGCTGGGATTCATTCCCAACTCGCAACTCTTCCTAGCTCTTCCTATCGTGTGTGCTAAGACTATGTTGCTGCCATAGTGCCGTTCGTTCAAACTGACGCTATATCGTGCGATTCTTGATGAAATCGTGCAATCAGAATCGCTGATTGCAGGCGACATTGAGGCGCTCCAGATCCAAGTTGAATCATGCCATTTGGAGCTGCGACCTGATCGCTATGAACGTTTGAAGATGCTGTGCAGAAATTCGACTGTGCACTCTATCTTTTGATCTAGGCACATTGAAGCCTACTGTGACTATAACATCACGTGCACGACGCTATTTATTGTTGTATCACCTACCAAACTACAAGCATTGCTGGTAGTCGTGGGACCTACCAGTTCTTCCTGAAACCATCAGGCACATAATATTACGTGAATAGAGCTATCGTGTCACATTTGCGGCTGGTTCCCTGTTTTTACCTGCCACATGTGAGCGCGCAAGTATCCCTTCTCACCGAGCGCAACACCGACCTATTTCGTTTGTCTCGTCCGTTTCGTAATATATGCGAAATTCTCTTCGATTGCACATATGCATTTCTAGAAGGCTAATTGGCTGCGATGCCACACCCCCAAGTCGCGAGCATTCTCGCTCAAGTCTCTGCCGTGAACGCCCTGCATTGCTAGGGGGTTCCCCTTTTTGACTCTGCCCTCCAAGCACAAGCCCCATGCCTGACGTACTGCACAAGTAGCGCAACACCCTCTTCGCTGCAGCCATGTGCTCCGGTCTGTGTCTCCCAGGAGCAACATAGCGTGCGAGAATGCTAAGAGGGTATGCAAGGTCAGGTCGAGTGTAGGTCATCAGGTACATGAGGCAGCCAACAAGCTCTGGGTACGGGCCACTCGACTCTATGGACTCATCCGAAGGCAGAGCTCAGAGCGAGTGGCGAGTAGGCAGAGGAGTGGCCTGAGGCGAGGAGTACGTGAAGCCGAAGCGCTGAAGGACCTGCTGCACCATGTGTGACTGAGTCAGGGTAATGGTGCGGCGTGCTCTGTCCCGGGTGATCTGCAAGCCAAGGTAGCTACGCAGTTCACCCAGGTCTGTGCACGTGTGTCTCTTCAGCAGCTCGGACTTCACGTGGGCGACTCCAGCAGTGTCAGCTGTGGCAAAGACCAAGTCGTCGACGTACACGAGGATGTAGAACGGCGGCAAAGAAGTGTCGGTGCGCAGAAACAGCGACGGGTCGGCAGTAGAGGGAGCAAACCCAAGAGCCGCAAGTGTAGTCCTCAGTGTGTCGTGCCACTCACGCGGTGCCTGACGGAGACCGAAGACTGGCCGCCGGAGGCTCCACTGGGTGCCAGGAGGAAAAGACCCAGTGAAGCCAGGTGGGCAGCGCAGCCTGATCTCCTCGTGCAGGCTGCCCTGCAGAAAGCTGTGCTGAAGTCAAGAGAGTGAAGCTCGTAGTCACGGTGAGCAGCTATGTGCAGCAGTACCCTAAGAAAGGTCATCTTCGGGGTGGGAGAGAAGGTCTGAAAGTAGTCAACTCCCTGCCGCTGACTGAAGCCTCGAGCCACGTAACGCGCCTTGAAGACAGGCGAAGAACCCGGCGGCCACTTCACCCTGAAAATCCACATGCCACTGACGATGTTCGCCCCAGGCGGGGGAACCTCGTCAACGTAGGTGCCTGTGGACTTCCAGGAAGCCATCTCTGCGTCCATAGCTGCCTGCCACTGAGAGGAGTAGGGACCCTCTATCGCCTCCGCGTAAGAGCGCGGAGTCGGGATGTCAAGTGCATCCGGGTCTCCCTCAGGGGTAAGCAGTACGGACACGAGATGAGGTGAAGCAGCAGCCAAACACTGGAACTCCTCCTGCGTGTCCTCAAGGACGTCCGTGCTAAGGGCACACTCACCCCCGACAGACGGAGGACAGACAGACTCAGACTCAGCAACAAGACTGGCGGCGTAGTCTAGGCGACAGCGAGCAGCAAAGTCGACGAGCTCAGCAACTAGGGCAGACGCAGCAGTGGACTCAAAGGAAGGGTCAGTGACAACAGTAGCAAGGAAACGCGTGACAGTAGGACTGGCAGCACGAAGAGAGTCCGACTCCGGGTCAGCAAGAGCAGGAAGAGAAGACTCAGGAGGAGAAGGTAAAGGGGCACGAAGAGGAGCAGTGGACGGACGCAGAGACATCCGGTGCGTGCCAGGGATAGGAGGAGGACGCTGACGCGAACCGCGACCACTAGTGCGAGCAGCACGGACAGGCGACGCAGGGCGAGACGCAGGCTCACGACGCTCAGCAAGACCTCCAGTAGGACCAGTGTAGGGAGACGGAGCAGGCAGTGGGGAGGCCGGCTGTAACTGTAACTGTGACGGGACAGGCTGTGGACACTCGAAGGGAGGAGGAGGACCAGTAGAAGGCGGGAGACCAAGAACCTGCTGAAGGAGCGGAACGAAGTACGGTCGAGGCCGCGCGGCGACTCCAGACACAGCAGGGACAGCACCAGTACCCCCAGCGGCAGCACCAGCACCAGCACCACCTTCAGCTCTAGTTCCTCCAGCAGCACCAGTAGCACCCCCAGCAGGACCGCCTCCAGGACCGACAGCAGTAGCCACCGCGTCAACACCCATAGCAGCTCCAACTCCAGAAGTACCCGCAGGCCCAGCAGCTCCAGTACTCCCAGTACGAGCACCTCCGGGACCCGCGGCACCAGCACCCTCAACAGCAGCAGAACCTCCAGTACCCGTAGCACCTCCAGCTCCAGCAGTTGCCTCCAGCGCCGGGCAAACCACTCAGGCAACTCCTGTGGAGAGAGTGGCTCCCGGCGAGACGAAGCACCCGGAGAACCGCCAGGCACAGCACCGCCAGACGCCACACGAGCAGGCCCAGCTCCCTCAGGCTCAGCACCTCCAGGCGTAGCACCCCCACGCGTAGCACCCCCAGGCTTAGCACCCCCAGGCTCAGCACTCCCAGGCTCAGCACCCCCAGGCGTAGCACCCCCAGGCGTAGCACCCCCACGCTCAGCACCCCCAAGCTCAGCACTCCCAGGCTCAGCACCCCCAGGCTCAGTACCCCCAGGCTTAGCACCCCCAGGCTCAGCACCCCCAGGCTCAGCACTCCCAGGCTCAGCACCCCCAGGCTCAGCACCCCTAGGCTCAGCACCCCCAGGCGTAGCACCCACACGCTCAGCACCCCCAGAGTCAGCACCCCCAGGCTCAGCACCCTCAGTAGCACCAAAGTCACCAGCGACCTCGACAGGCTCAACAGCGTCTACCTGGGACACACCTGAAGGGGCAGGACCCTGAGGGGGGAGGGGGTCTACCGGGGGGGGACCTGGCACAAGGAAGAGTGGTGGCGGGGAGAGGGACGAAGTGCGGTAGGGGAAGAGACGGTACTAGGGGACCGACTCGTCGAACGTGACGTCCTGGGAGGACAGAACACGGCGAGAGGTGGGGTGGTAGAACTGCCACCCTGGCGCGTCAGGGGGGAAACCCAGGAAGACGCAGGGAGCACCACGAGGGGACAGCTTGTCCGCAGACAAGTCGTGGACAAACGCCCGAGATCCCCAGACACGGAACACAGACGCATCGCCAACCTTCCCCGTCCACAGCAAAGCTGGGGAGGTCTCCGGCATGGAGACCCTGGGCTGAAGGTTGATCTGATGCGCCGGTACCGGACCGCAAACGGCCACAGAAAATGGGGGGCAGCCACATGCATCATGGACGTACGGGCGACGTCCATGACCATGCCAATGCGGCGCTCAGCAATCCCATTTTGCTGTGGAGAGTCCGGAAGCGTGAAGGTCTGGCGGATGCCTCGTGCACGACAGTAGGCTCGCAGAAGGCCAGAGGAGAACTCTCCGCCTCTGTCAGAGTGCAGACGCAGAACAGGAAAGTCCGAGCTGAAGCTCCGCCTGAGCTGGAGACGAGCTGCGCGGATCCAGTCGATCAACACCTCAGTGACATCACCCTTGCTGCACAAGGGGAAGACTGTGGTGTAACGCGAGTAGTCGTCAACCACCAGCAGGAAGTAGCGCTCGTGACCCTGTCCACGGACGCGGGCCGGGCCCCACACGTCCATGTGAAGCGTCTGCAGCGGGGCCTCTGTCGGAGGAAACTGGGAGGAGTGAGGGGCAGCCCGCTGCCGCCCCTCGACACAGGGGACGCAGGTAGGGCCAGGCCCCGGAGGAAGGGGAGGGAGGGACCGGGGAAGACCAGAGACAAGGACACGGGAGGCCATGCTTCGGAGACGAAGCAGGGAGGGGTGACCAAGGCGGTGGTGCCAGAGGAGAGTCTCGTGAGATAGGAGATGACACGAGCAGGAGGAAGACTCAGGACCAGACCTGGACGCTGCAGCAAACACCTGACCCGACGCAGCTACCTGACTAGACGCAGTGACAGGAGGAGACGTAGTGGTCAGCGTGTACAGGCTCGACCCCGGCCGACGTGTAAACGTGGCCAGGTGTCGGCCTGTCCGAGCGTCCGTGCAGTGGGTCATCCGCTGACTCGCAGGAGTGAACTGGTGAACCCCCACATCCTGTAGGTCAGCACCACTCACCAAGTTTGTAGAGAACGAGGGGAGGTAAAGACCAAACAGGGTGCCAGAGGAGGCCGCCGCACACGGGAGGACAGTGGAGAAGTGAGCAAGGACAGGACCCCCAGAGGGGTCTGCCAGAGAGACTGCAACTAGCCGACCAAGCGGCGTGAGTGTGGTGCGGTCTCGAAAGAAGGAGTGGGAAGCCCTCGAGTCAAGAGTGAAGGTGTGAGAGGCCGGAGCCGACGCGGTACCTGAGAGAGCAGACTCACCCGCACCTGAGGAAGCAGACTCACTAGCACCTAGAGCAGCAGCCGCACCTGTACCTGGAGCAGGAGACTCACTAGCACCCAGAGCAGCAGCCTCACCAGCAGCTAGAGCAGCAGGCTCTATACACGGGTCAGGCGGTACGCACAGGTGACCGGCACGGTCAGCACTAGTAGGCAATGCATACATGGCAGTGAGAATAGCATCATAGTCAAGAGCAAATATATCTACCCTCTGCCTAAGCAACTCCACCCAGTCGGGGAGCTCAGCCTCGTCGCCAAATTCGGTACGCCAGGCGTCGCTCAGACGGGCGAAGCAGCGGGACTGTGTGTGACTAGGTGTCCCACAAGGCTGACCAGTCCGAGCACCAGTGCGAATCACGTAAGAGGAGCGAACAGAACAGAGAGACCCTCTACTCTGAGCGTACCACTCACGAAGCTGCTGGGGCGTGAGAGACGCGCATGGGCGTCGCTGGAGCTGCATCTGGCCGCCGACAGTAGTAGTAGCAGCAGTAGTGGTAGCAATAGCAGCGCCGCCACCCCTACAACCCCAACCAGCGTACCACTCACGTAGCTGCTGGGGCGTAAGGGACTCACGCGGACGTCGCTGGGGCTGCATCTGGCTCCGCCAGTAGAAGCAGGAGCAGGAGTAGCAGCAGTAAGGCAGGCAGCCAGGCAGGCCGAAAGGTAGGCAGGCAGGTAAGCAAGCGGCGGGCAGCGCGCTAGCAGGGCAGGGGCTCACCAGTGGTGGGAAGAGCAGGCTCGGCGACTCGGCGACTCGGCAACTTGGCGGTGCGGGCGGCTCAAGAGGCTCGGCGGCACGGCGGCTCGGCAGCAACTGCGGCTCGGCGGCTCGGGCGACTCGGGCGGCTCGGCGGCAACTGCGGCTCGGCGACTCGGCGGCTCGGGCGGCTCGGCGGTACGGCGGCTCGGCAGCAACTGAAGCTCGGCGGCTCGGCGACCCGGCGGCTCGGGTGGCTCAGGTGGCGCTGCGGCTCGGGCGGCTCGGTAGCAGCTCGGCAGCGCCGGCGGCTCGGTGGTGACGGCGGGGCCACTTGGGGACGACGGCGGGGCCGGGTGGAGCGGCGACGGGGCCAGCAGAGGTTGCGCCGGGGCCGCAGTGTAGGTGACGGGGCCAGCAGAGGCGGCGCCGGGGCCGGTAAGGGCGGCATCGGGGCCAGCAGAGGTGGCGCCGGGGCCGGGAAGGGCAGCGCCGGGGCCGCAGGGGTAGGCGACGGGGCCAGCAGAGGCAAGGCCGGGTCGGGAAGGGCGGTGTCGGGGTCGCCGGGGTAGGCGACGGGGCCAGCCGAGGTGGCGCCGGGGCCAGGAAGGGCAGAGCCGGGGCCGCAGGGGCAGGCGACGGGGCCAGCAGTGGCGGGGCCGGGTCGGGAAGGGCGGCGTCGGGGTCGCCGGGGTAGGCGACGGGGCCAGCCGAGGTGGCGCCGGGGCCAGGAAGGGCGGAGCCGGGGCCGGGATGGGCGGCGCCGGGGCCGCAGGGGTAGGTGACGGGGCCGCTAGGGCGGCGGATCGGGTCCGCGAGGGCGGCGCGACGAGATGGGGCCGCGACGGGGTAGCGGGGAGTGGCGCGCCTAGAAGGAACGGGGCCGCGCGCCTCGGGGCGCGCGCAAGAGAGAAAATCGCCGCGCGCCAAATAGGTCGCACGCCACGGGGCGTGCGACAGATCGAGTAGCAGCGGAAGCAGTAGTAGGGCCCATAGGCCAGGAGCATATGTGCTCTAAAACCATGTGAAAAATGAACGAGAATGAATGCAGTATGAAAGAGTTGGGTACAAGTACTAACCTTAATTGGGTTGTACCCCATATAGGCTACCCCACTACAGCCTACACAAAAGCATAAGCTATAATGTTTTGACACTCCCCTCTCCCCCTTCCCTCTTCCCTTCCCATCTCCCCTTCACTTCTCCCCATCCCCTCTCCCCCTCCCATCTCCCCCTCCCATCTCCCCCTCCCCCTCCCCCCCTCCTTCCCCTACTCCCGGACCCTTTCTCATCAGAAGGCCACCTATCTCTGGGTGCTCGTCGCTCTTGCGCTATCCATCACACTTACTCAGCTGAGTGGGTGTGTGTGTGGTCCGCCCTGACACCTGGCTTTCAGGTGTTTCATTTCAGGTGGATAGGCTGTCTTTCTCAGATTTTTCAAGTGGGTACGTTGTCTCTCTCAGGTGTTTCAGGTGGCTGCCAATCTGCCTCGTACGTATGTCTATGTGCGTTCCAGTCTCGTGCCATTCAGGCCTCAAAATCAGTCTCGTAGGCCTCAAAATTAGTCTCGTAACTGTTTACATTCCTTTTGATGTTAAGTGAATCGCCTCTGTTTCTCCTACCACTGTTATTTGTATATTAAGTTAAGAACATCATTTTTGTCTCAAATTCGCCTCTGCCTTCCTTGCTCTACACTTAATTCTCTTCCCCTCCAACCCCTCCCTTTCTGCCTTCTCCCCATCCATAGCTTCTCATGGGCATATGCGGCTACAACCTTCGCTTCAAGGGCGCGTGGGTCATTGTTGTGCACGATGTGAGAGGGTTTTGAGAAATATCTGAAGCACAGGAGCCACCCTTGCTTGCTTGCTTTTGGGACGCCTCAGAAGTCGCTTTATGGGCGCATGGGTCACTGTAGTGTACGATGTGAGTGGTTTTTTAGCATACTATAAGGGACTTTTGTTTACAAAATGGGGGGCACTAGCTTGTCTGCTACGCTACACTCACGCTGTTCCTGCTGCGTTGAGGTGGTTCAAACCCGACAGCGAATCTAGAGAGCACAGCGTGTACAAGACCTACCTACCAGCCATCATTTTCCCTCCCGACATCCTCTTTCTTCCTCGAGACGTCTCAAGAATCCAGAGAGCGCAGCATGTGCAGCACCTACCTACCAGCCATCTTTCCTCTCCCGACGTCCTCTCCGTTCTTCGTTGTAAGAAGCTGTTCGCCACTTTTTCTGCTCCTTGTTTTTCCCAACCCTTTTTCTTTTCCCCCCATCACTCTTCGTGTCACCAACCCTGTTGTTCCATCCGCTTTGCCCTCCCCCAACACAACCCAGCACACGGGCACAGACAACAGAGTTTGGAGCACAGCGTGTATGACAACTCAGGTGCGAATAGTGATGACGTGTCACGCGTGGATGATGAAGTTGTTGATGTTAGCCCTCTATCTCACATTTGTACTTATAACATTTTATATCATAGTTTAGTGTAGTTTGTACACCCGCATCCCACCAAACCCAAATGTAATCTCCAAGCAATCTCCAACCCACCAATTGGAGCTTGCCTTGGGATCACCCCCAATTCCCTAGGATTGCCCCTTATTTCCTCTCCACCCTTACGTTGCCCATTTCCAATGTACCTAAAGAGCTTGGGCTCATTACTAATTCATGGATTTTAAGCTCAAGTTCTAACACGGTACCAGAGCTAGTCAACCACACACGCATATCGTGATCCTCTTATCTCAACGGGCTCTTGTCCCGCTTTCTTCGACATAGCCGCCCTCAATCCTGTCACCAGTGAGTCGGTGACGAGTTTGGAGCACAGCGTGTATGACAACTCAGGTGCGAATAGTGATGACGTATCATGCGTGGATGATGAAGTTGTTGATGTTAGCCCTCTATCTCACATTTGTACTTATAACATTTTATATCATAGTTTAGTGTAGTTTGTACACCCACATCCCTCCAAACCCAAATGTAATCTCCACGCAATCTCCAACCCACCAATTGGAGCTTGCCTTGGGATCACCCCCAATTCCCTAGGATTGCCCCTTATTTCCTCTCCACCCTTACGTTGCCCATTTCCAATGTACCTAAAGAGCTTGGGCTCATTACTAATGCATGGATTTTAAGCTCAAGCTCTAACACGGTACCAGAGCTAGTCAACCACACACGCTTATCGTGATCCTCTTATCTCAACTAGCTCTTGTCCCGGTTTCTTCGACGTAGCCGCCCTCAATCCTGTCACAGGTGAGTCGCGACTTCCTTGGCCGGAAATTATTCCTCGCCACTCTCCCTTTCTTCTCGACGACTTTCGCAACTTCTCTGGTAAGCGCATCGTCGACGCTTTAACCAATCGCATTTTCTCATCAATTGTTTTCGCTCCACTTCTTCTCGTCGGGCCGCCGCCCATCGCCCTGCATCTTCTCGTCGGGCTGCCGCCCGTCGCCCTGCAACGACACTCCACAGCTGAACAGGTGCAGCCGCACAGCTGAGCAGCCGTGTAGCAGCGAAGCTGAGGAGCAGCATAGCCGCGAAGCTGAGGGTGGTGTGTGGGAATAGGGTTAGCTATCGAAATTGGCCGATTTGACCTACCTTCATCGGCCTTATAATTCTTTCTACGAGACATTCCTGAGCGGCCGACATTGAAGCTCTTTGCCCTTCGCACCCCTTGGATTTTCTCCTTCTCAAACCATAAACCTCACAATTCTCTTTCGTAAACCCTAAACCCCAAGTTCTTCAAATTCTCCTTCGGAAACCCTAAACCTCAAATTCCTATCGGTGACTTAACATCAGTGCTTCATGCGAGACCTAAAGGGTTATTCGCCATGGCTTTTGCCTCGGCCACTCTCGCCAAATCCATCACCCCGCTCCGCCTTGAAGCCGACGGCACTAGCTCCAACTTCAAGGCATGGAGCTACGGGGTTGACAATCTCCTCCTGAGTCGTGAAGTGGGTGGACTTGACCTCAAAGACGTTCTTCTCAATCATGGCAAGAGAAAACAGCCCCCCATCCCCAAGGAGCGGTCCGATCAACCCGATGCTGTGGCAACCCAGGAGTACGAAGACTCTGTTGCCAAGTACCGCAAATGGGAGAAGGCTGATGCGGCTATCATTAGCATCTTCATCGGCTCCACTCCTCTCGAACTTGTCAACATATTCCACAACTACCCCACTTCCAACGCCATTTGGAAGCATCTCCAGGACAGGTTCATGAACAAGACGGCGGTCGGGGTGGCCATCCTAATTCCTAGTATGTTTCAAGTTCGCCTTGAGGATTACCCGGGTATGGCCGACTACATCGCCAAGGTGCAAACCATCCACGGAGAGCTCGAGGGGCTAGGTATCATCTTCCTCGAACAAGCTCCTGTGGCCGCCCTTCTTGTTGGCCTCACCTCGGCATACGAAGTTACAAGGAAAATGCTTTTTACGTCCTTGGCGGAAGACCTCACATTTGCTAAGGTAACCTCCGCCCTCCTCTCCGCCGAGAAAGACTCCTCGGCCCAAGCCAAGGCCTACGCCCTCCGTGCTCCCTCGCCTCAAGCAAGTGTCGCATCGGCACTTGCCTCGGCGCCCTTTCAGCGCAACCGCTTCCCTCCATTCACTTACATCGTCAAGTATGGCAACCGCAAGGGACAAGTGTGTGGTGGCACTAACCACTCCCTCGCCACGTGCTTCAAGAAGAAAGACGACGAATGGTATGTCATCCATGGAGTTGACAAGAAGTCGCCGAACTAGATGCGTCCTCGTAAGGCCAACGTATTTGAGGCACAGGACCCCGCTCATGCTAGTGCTAGTGATAGTGCTCTTGCTAATGTGCGCATCAACTTGTTGTTCCCTGGTATTGCCATGATTAATGAAGCAACTTCGCAGTACATTGGCTCATCACAAGCACCACAATACAATGAATTCACACTGGACAGCGGGGCCATTCACACAGTGCTCAAGGAGACAATCTCCTTCAAACCCTACGCAACACCCATTCCTCTCCTGGGAGCTGATTCGAGATCCACCACTCTTGCCAAGGGTTTGTCCACAGTCCCGTGCCCCGCCTTCCCATCCGGCACTGTCACTATGCCTTCACTACGCCACAATATAATGGCTAAAAAAGAAATTCAGGAGGCGGAGTCACGCACCATCTTCTCGGAGAATGAGACATCATCGACCCACTCATCAAAAAGGTCTTGGCTCGCTTGACCCTCAATAGCAGCGGCCTGCGAGTACCTATCCCACAGGTGTCAACCACCCAAGCACCGGCTACTATCACACCATGCTCATATCGCCGCTTCTCCAACCCGACCATCCTCTACCATCATCGGTTCGGGCACCCCAACTTCCGGACGCTTGCTGACATGGCCTCCAAGAAACTTCTTCTCCACTTGCCAGCTTCACTTCCTCCACCACCTGATTCGCCCGCTCCCACGTGCCTTGACTGTACCACGAGCAAGCTACGCCAACAGCTCCACCCTGCCTCAACCTCAGTAGCAGGAGCCCCACTAGACCCAGTGCACATGGACGTCTGGGGGGTGGCCATCGCTATTTCCTTTTGATAGTTGATGACCACACTCGGTATGTCTCTGTGCTCGTCCTCCACAGAAAGGCTGAGGCCTCGGAGGCAATCATAGCATGGGTTAACCAGGCACATACCTCCTTTGGCACCAAGGTCAAGCGTCTCCATTCGGATGGTGGTGGTAAATTTTGCAACGACAAGCTCAAAGCCTTCTGCTCCTCCCTTGGCATCCTGCAAAACTTCACCCTTGATGACAGCCCGCAGCAGAACGGCATAGCAGAGAGCCGCAATCACACACTGATGCAGATCACTCGCTGCCTCCAAAGCCACTCCAACGCACCACTCTCACTCTAGGGGTACGCCCAATATGATGCCGCCCTCCTCTACAACCTCTACACCCACCCGCATCTCCCCGACACCACTCCCACCACACTCTAGCTCGAGAAAACACCCACTACTCGCCCTCTCCGCGTCTGGGGGTGCACCGCCGTTGTACTCCTCAACCCCCAGACTCGACGGCGGCAAGGTGGCAAGCTTGGTCCCAAAACTCAAACGTGCATATACCTTGGGCATAATGCTGACTCCTCTGACTACCTTTTCCTCAACCCCTCCACTCAACAACTCGTCCGTAGCAGAGATGTCGTCTTTGATGAGACTCACCCCTACTACTCCACGTCGGGGGGGGTGGAGGGGGGGGGGGGGGATCCCCCCTCCGCGTGCACCAGCCCCCTCACCTCCTGCTTCTCCTGCCATCGCACCATCCCCGTCTGAGGTCTCTGACCTGACCTCTCCGGTGTCCTTGGCACCTGCTCCTTCATCTCCCCCTTCTGCCACTCTGCCAACTGCGCCACGATCACCAAGCGCACCAATCACATACCATCGGCGGTCAAACCCTCCCGCCACATCTCCTCCCCCGGTTCCCTCCTCCACTCAGGAACCTGCTCTCCCACAGCTGAGCAAACTAATCACGTACCAACGACGACTGGTCCCTCCCCCCCAAGCCTTCAAAGCCGTCCCCTCCAGGAAAGCCTGCTCCACCCTCTTCTTCGGTGGCTCATGGCACTCGGTCGCATGGGGCTGCTCCTCCACTGGCACTAGCCATTCGATGCTCAGTGACTACTCCAACTCCTCCGGCTGGGGGGGATGTGCCCTCTACCCTTGTGGAAGACATGCATGAGGAGCTGTGTGATCTTTCGCACATCTTCCCCGATATCACTAAATCCCCCTCGCTCAACTTCTCGGAGAACCCGACCATTCCTATCCCTCTCACCGTCCAAGAAGCTCTTTTGGGTCCCCATGCTGCCGAGTGGCGCGCTGCCATGGAAGCTGAGTGTGAAACCTTCACCCGCAACCACTCCTTTGATGACGAAACTCCCACCTCCAGCAGTTAACATCGTTGGGGGCAAGTGGCTGTTTCGAGTGAAGCAGCTTCCGAACGAAGCACCAGTGTTCAATGCACGCTATGTGGTTAAGGGATTCACTCAACAGCAGTACTTTGACTTCTTCAAAACCTTCTCTCCCACATCCAAACCACCCACAGTTTGAACGCTCTTGGATGTAGTCGCACGAGATTACTTTGAGATCAAATCCATGGACGCCTCTTCAACATTTCTGCAAGGACACCTCAAGGAGACCGTGTTTATGGACAGACCTGAAGGCCTTCCAGGAGATTTCCCTCCCAGCACTGTCTGGAAGCTGAATTGCCCTGTTTGTGGCCTCAAAAAAGCTCCTTGTGAATGGGACAACAAAGTGAAATAAGTCCTTCTCTCCTTAAACTCTCACTCATCATCTGCTGACCCGACTCTCTTCATTTGCCACCACTCTGAGCCATTCTACATCCTTGTCTACGTCGATGACTTCATCCTTGTTGTCAAGGATTCGGCCTAGACGACCTTTGTCCAGGCGACCCTGAGCAAAGCCCTCCTGATGAAAGACCTCGTTGACCTCAAGCACTACCTGGGGATGGAGATTACTCGTGATGGTCCGGCTCGCACCATCTCACTCTCCTAGGAGTTCTACATCAACAATGTACTCAAGCGCTTTGAGATGGAGTTGTGCACGCCCATGGCCACCCCACTACCACTACAGCACCTCCTCGCCACTCCTGCTGTACCGACACCAGAGGCCTGCACTGAGCCATACCCAAAGCTTGTTAGGTCCCTCATGTACGCCATGATGTGCACCCGGCCTGACCTGGCATACCCTGTCAGTGTCCTCTCTCGCTATGTGGCTCCTGGATGCTTCACTGACCTTCACTGGAAAGCGGCAAAGCGGGTGCTACGCTATCTGCAGGGAACCAAGTCTCATGTCCTCACCCTTGGTGGGGTTTCTCCTCCTCGACTGGAAGGGTACACAGACTCCTCCTGGGCTGATGACCAGATCGATCGACGCTCCTCCTAAGGCTACTGCTTCACCCTTGGGAGCGGAATTGTCAGCTGGCGCTCCACCCGGTCGTCTGCAGTCTCCCTCTCCTCCTGTGAGGCAAAGCTCTATGCTGGCACCATGGCGGCTCACGAGGCCCGTTGGCTCACCTTCTTACTCCAGGAGCTTGGCTACCATCAGCCCACTCCCACCCTCTGGTGTGACAACAAGAGCACCATCCACATCTTTCAGGATCTCGTGTACAACACTCGCACCAAGCACATCGAACTTCGGCACTTCTTCATCCGTGACCTTGTCCAACAGGAGCAACTTTATGTGGAGTATGTGGCTTCTGACTGCAACTTGGCTGATCTATTCATCAAGCCCCTTGGGAAGGTTCCTCACCCGCCTTCTACGCGCCATGGGGCTCTGCGCTCCACCTTCTCTGCCATGAGTTCGATTGACGCTTATGGGGGGTTGTTAATGTTAGCCCTCAATCTCACATATGTACTTGTACTTTTTATATCCTAGTTTAGTGTAGTTTGCACTTTGAGTTTGGTTGGGTGTACACTCACATCCCAACCAAACCCAAATGTAATCTCCAAGCAATCTCCAACCCACCGATTGGAGATTACCTTGGGATTATCCCCAATTCTCTAGGATTGCCCCCTATTCCCTCTCCACCCTTACCTTGCCCATTTCTAATGTACTTAAAGAGCCTTGAGCTCATTACTAATGCATGGATTCTAAGCTCAAGTTCTAGCAGATGTGTCAGGATGGATAGTGACGTGTCAAGCTGCATGATGGATTGGGCTGCCTATGCATGGCTGAAGGTGGGTATTACATCCACGCATAACCACCACTCACAATGATTTGCGTCGCAGAACTCACACGTAGGGGGAGATAGATGTTGTATCCTCGATATAACTTTTTGCCCCTGCCCGGCCCCCCTTTCCCTTTTTGCTGCTCGTCACTCCCACGACACGAATAGGTGTGTTTCAGGTGAGGTTTGACATACTGGAGGAGGAGGAGGAGACCCCCCCCTCCCTTTGCCTTGCCTGCATGCATGCTAAACACCTTCTCCTGCTTCTCCTACATGCATCCCTTTCCCCCCACCCCACCCTACCCCACGCACAGGCGTTTTCCAGGTGACGTTTGACACACTAGAGGAGGAAATTCGCGAGATCCGGGACCAGCTCAACGACAAGCAGGTATTTGCTGGTGCAGGTGGGTGCAATTCGGTGCTGCTGGTTGCAGGCTGGGTTGTGCCTGTGCTTGTTCGTAAACATGTTTGTGAGATCCGGGACCAGCTCGCCGGTGAAGTGGTGGTTGTCGTGATGCAAGTCTGGCTGAACCTCCCTAATCATTGAAGCCTTCCATCCCCTTTCTCTCCTCCACTCTTCTCACTTTTGTCTCCCGTTTCTTCTAGCAGGTGACACACCCTGACCCTTGATCCTCCTGGCATATGTAATGAGCTTACTCTCCTTCCCTCCTCGTGTATCAGGTGACCCATGAACAAGTCTTAACTCCCTCGCAAGGGCTCCGTCAGATTGCTACTGCTTCTCCCTACTGCTAGTTCCCTTTGGTTTAGGAAAGCAGGATTACAAGCAAAAAGCGAGAAGCCTCGGTGCTACCCTCGACTACATTCCCTCCTCCTCCTGCCTAGGTTCCTTCTTTAGCACGCTAGCTCTAGTGCCAGATGCGAGTCAGCTGGGTTGCTCGTCATGGCTCCAAGGCGCTAGCTGGGTCCCATTGGGCCCACTAGGCATGCGCTGCATTCCAGCTAGAATCAAGCTTCCGTCAGATTGGATAGCTGAAACTAATGATTGGGGAGGAGCCTAGACCGAGTGACCCCGCGCTGCAGGAAGATTGGGACGAGCGCGCCTCGGCTGGCTACTACTTGATGTCACAGAGTTTGGAGCTGAACCAGCGTCACCACGTCATGCACCTGCTGTCGGAGGTTGATTGCGGTGCGAAGGCGTGGACCGTGTTGTGTGATGCTATCATTCGCATTCACGTCTGTCTGCCTCACATCATATGTTCGTGCGTTGCATGCGTGTTGTGAGCGTGTGCGAGAAATTTGTGTTTCGTGTGGTTTGGATTTTCTGACTGTTTGTGAATTTCATTTGGATTGAGCAGATATCTGAAGTGACTTCTCTGCTCGAGAGCTTTCCGTCGAGCCAAGGAACGCTTCAATCGGAGCACGAACAAGAAAGTTACGAACTTTCGAAGTTTGTATGCTTTTCATGTTTGGTTGTGGCGACTATGGGAAGGTGTGGGAATGACTCTATATGGGGTACAGACTTTTGGGGGTTGGGAAATTCGTACCCTGTCAACGGAAGTTGTGTGTTGGCCCCGTCCTCGCTTGGGCGGAGCCGACTTCGTGGTCGGGTGTGAGGGGAGCAGCCGACCTGCAGCAGTGGGCGAGCTGGTTGACGAGGAGGTCGACCTGTGGTTGGTCGACCAGACCTGCTGGTCGACTTGCTGGTGGTCGACCTGACCAGGTGGTCGACGAAGGAGGGGCTGACATCGACCTTGACTCAGGACGCCGAGCAGTTGGCCGTCGAGTAGCTGGGCGTCAACTTGGTGACGCCGACTTCGGGTAGCCGACTTGGGCGGTCGGCTGACAACTACACTGTTCGACATGGAGCAGGTCGACCAGGAGTGCTGGTCGACGTAGACCTGGTCGACCAGGAGTGACGTTGACCTAGAGCTGGTCGACCAGGGGAGTGGTCGGCCTGGTGAGGTTGACTTGGAGGTGGTCGTCGACTTGGGAGGTCGACGGGCACGTACGAGAGTAGCTGGTCGACGTGGTTGCCCGGTCGACCAGGTTACCTGGGTGACAAGGTTTTGCGGAGGAGTACGACGGTTGCCCTGGCGAAGTTGGCGAGTCCGACCTCGGTGGTGGTATCATGAGGTCGACATGGTGGATCAAGTGGAGTCGACAGCACGAGGATGACTTGGTGTGTGCGTTGTGCAGGTGACGAGGCTCAGCCTGCCACTCATCTGTGAGCACCTGCGAAGCGGGTGCGCTGCTGTTCTGCAGAAACAACGCTGGCACGTCGTCAACCTGCGACGTTGGCATGCCGTCAACTTTGCACTGCTGGAGCGCGGTCGACCAAGTCGTGCTGGAACGCGGTCGACCGTGCAATGCTGGCAGTCGACCTGCTTGCAGGCTAGCTCTGATATAGTCTTGCCATACAAACTTCATTGTACCATTGTTGTCAACTTTCTCTAGTGAACTTCTTGCCAATTCTCCCTGTGAACTAGCAAGTTGTGTGTGCACTAGGAGAACGACTAAGGACCAACGCACGCAGAGATCGCACGAGCACCCATGCCTAGCCCGTAGTCTAGCTCCCGTTGTAGTAGTTATCTCCGCATACCCATCACTGTAGATGCTGCCAAGTGGTTGGGTGAAGCCAAACCAGGTTGGCAAATGTGGCCAAGTTCGAGTGAGGTGGATTGTGGAGGTTGGGAAAGTGACAAAGGTCAAAGTTGGGTTGCCTATAGAGAGGGGAATTGTGTGGCATGGGGTTTCCTTGGTTGGGGACTCCCTTGGGACCTTCCCTCTCGTCCTCCTCATCCCCTCCTACTTGGTTTCCAACTACTCTCATCCTCTTTTTGGAACTTGTGGGTTAATTGTGACTGAGTTAAGTTTCCATGGCAGCATACCCCCTAATGCTCCGAAAATCATAACTCGCGATATATTTCATCTTTTGATACGATTCAAACTGCGAAAGATAGCCTTGGTCACGGGCTACAACATACTCGAGTTTGAGACAATTCTAACGGTTCTATTTCCATCCATGACATTTCTTGTGAAGTCGACGATTCTGTCCAGAGTTATAGACCAACAATTTTGTGATATTTTGGCCTCTAATCGTTCTAGAATCGGTCCTAAATCCTTAACAGACTGTGCTGAAGGAACTGCACGCCCCTATCTCCGTTGCCGCGATGCTCATGATGGAGAGGGAGCTGTCCGCGTTGCGCTTGAGCGAGGGAGAGCCGGTCCAACCTGTTTTGGACAACATGCGCGACCTCTACGCAAGATTGGCAACCACGGGAATCACCTATACAGAACGGACCAAGTGCTTGAAGATGCTGTCTCTGCTGCCGGAATCGTGGCTTCAATTCATGAGCGGATTGAGCCTGCCACAGAACCAGAGCTTGTGGATGCTCAAGTGGGTGCGGACGAAGATTCTGGGGGAGGGATTCCGCCGCTAACTAAAGGGTGGAGACGACGGCAGTAGTGGCCACGGGATGCAGGGGGACCGACGTGGCAAAGGACGTGTTTTTGGTGGTGCTGGACGCGGTGCAAAGAAGGACGAGAACTCCAACGAACAACAAGGAGGTACCGGTTGAGGTCGTGGTTCGAAATCTGGACGTGGGGCAAGTCGGGTACTGGTGCCAAAATGAAAGGGAGTTGCTGGTATTGTGAAAAGAAAGGGCATCCCAGGTTTTTGTGCTATGAGATATCCGATGGATGGACCCCCCATAATCATCACCAGGATGGTGGCACGCGGAGGAACCAGAAAAATGGCGCGAACATGGTCGTTGATTCGTCCGACAACAATCTGAAGAGCAACGGCGGTGGGAGAAAAAAAAGGAGCGCACCGCAGGCCAGTTCTTCCATATTAAAGATCTGGGGGGGAAAGGAGACGCATCTGCCAAAGTTGGAGCGGAGGTGCACCCCCTGAACTTTTGGGTGTTGGACACGGGCGCTGCTTGGACGATGACGCCGCGCAAGGACCTGCTGGACAACGTACAAGCTGCACCGATCAAAGAGGTGTGCCCCGCCTCTGGACACGCGCTGAAGGTGGCTGGTGCGGGACGAGCTGCGTTTAAGGGAGCTGATGGCAAGCCAGTGGTGCTGCACGACGTTCTCCTCGTCTCCGACCTCAAGGCCAACCTCACCTCCCTCCGTAAGCTTGCCAAGGCTGGGAAGAGCACTAGCACAGATGGGCCTCGCATGGACAAGGGGCAGCTAGGCAATCCGGTGCTTTGGGATCTTTACGAGAGTAAGGACGTGTACAGATCCATGTGGCAGCTGCCGGCGTTGGCTTGGCACGGCGGGGGGCATGCTAGAGAGGGTCTGCATCCCAGGGGGAGTGCAACGCCGTTGGAGGGGTTGGTGTGAAACTGTCGGCCAGATCTGGGGAGACGGATTGGGCAACGGCACACCGACGCTTGGGGCATGTGGCAATGTCTTTGCAAAAACAACTATGGAGCCGTTAAGGGCTTGAAGCTGAACGAACAACCACCTTGCTTGCTTTAAAGGTTCATTCGTTTCACTTTCCATAGTGTGGCTGACATGAGCAAGAAGCCGTTGGAGTTGGTTTACATGGACTTGGTGGGGCCGCTGCCGGTGCAAGGGCACAAGGGGGATCGGTATTTCCTTACAATTGTGGATGATTAGAGCAGGCTAATGTCGGTGTATCCACTGAAACAGAAGGACCACACCGCCTCCACGATACAAGACGATTGGCTGCCGTTCGTGGAAAAGCAATCGGAGTGTGTGGTGAACCGGATTAGGACAGACAGGGGTGGTGAGTTCCTTGGAGCTGAAATGACGGCCTGACTCAAGAAGCAGGGCATCCAAAGGAGCTGACCATGGCTTACACCCCACCGTCCAACGGTGTAGCAGAACGGGCAAACTGGACCATCCTAGAGATATCAAACCGCTCACGCTCCTCCCTCTCCAACCAAAGGAGACGCTGCTCACGGGTCAGGAAACGTACAGTGCGCGGTGTAGGCGCCACAGTGCCAGTGCCTCTAGCTCTCATCACCCCCAGAACCAGCACCTCCACCACCGACACCCCCAGGGCCTCCAGTACCTCCCGCAGGAACACCCCCAGGCTCCACAGCAACCGGCGACAGAGAAGAACGAGGAGGAAACTGCGAGACGGACGAGAAGCCAGGGGGTGAGGCAGGGCAAGGCCGCCGACTCGAGGCTGCCGTGTCCTCCACAGGAGTGACCTCCACGCCCATAACCCCTGCATCCCCAGAGCCGATACCACCAGCTCCTGCAGCCCCAGTACCCTCACCCTCCGCAACTGTACCTCCCGCACCCCCAGACACGACAGGGACTGGACGCTGCGGGGAGGACGACTGCGGAGTGACGTGCGACACACCTGACGGGGCAGGACGCGAAGAGGGGGGGGGCTACCCGGGCGACTGGGGGAAGCTCAAGGGTGAAGAACAGCGGGGGGGAAAAGACCTCAGTACCTCGGTAGGGGCGACTCTTGTAGTAACAGACAGACTCGTCGAACGTGACGTCCTGAGAAGCGAAGACCCCGCAGGTGACCGGGTCGTAGAACACCCAGCCGAGGGCGTCCAAAGGGAAGCCAAGAAAGACGCAGGCACGAGAACGCGGAGACAACTTGTTCGCGCCAGGGGCACGAACGTGAGCCAGACAACCCCAGACGCGGAAGTCAGCTGCTATACCCTGTAAACCTGACGAGAGAGAGACCGGCGTCACCCATGGCCGTGCGTCACTGGGCCACAGGTTCAGCTGGTGCGCGGCGTAGCGGACCGCCTGAGGCCACAAGAACTGAGGGGCACCGGCATGGCACATGGAGGTCCGGGCAACCTCCATGACCAGGTCGATGCGACGCTCGGCTACCCCGTTCTACTGCGGTGAGGCTGGTAGCGTGTACGACTGAATGACTCCCCGACCCTGACAGAACGTCTCCAAACGAGTGGAAGAAAACTCACCACCACGATCCGAGTGTAGGCGAAGCCCACACAGGCCCTGGGCACCACCCCACGCTAGTAGCCACGGCTCGAGGACGGTAGGCACGTGGGCCTTCCGTCGCAAGGGGAAAAATGTGGTGTAGCGTGAGTAGTCGTCCACCACAATCAGGAAGTAGCGCTCCTGACGTGGTCCAAGGACCGGGGAGGGGCCCCAAACGTCCAAGTGCAGGGTCTGGAAGGGATCCGTGGTGGGGGGGAACGAGGAGGAGTGAGGGGCAGCGCGCTGCCGACCCTCGACGCAAGGAGTGCACAGCGGCGCAGGAGAGCGAGGAAGCGGGGCAAGCGACTCTATGAGACCTGAGACCAGACGGTAACGTACCATCCTAGTGAGACGTGAGAACGACGGGTGCCCTAGACGGTGGTGCCAGAGGACAGATGGGTGGGTGAGGGAGCGACAGTCGCACGACACAGCAGCTACCTGACCTGACCTGACCTGGCCTGACCTAGTGCGGTGGGACCCAGTGTGTAGTGAGTACAGACCAAGGCCCGGCTCCCTGTGAAAAGTGGCCAGAGGGGCCCCAGTGGCACCGACTGTGCAGGAGATAATAGGCTCGTCCAATGGGAAAGTGGAGACCACACCTAGGTCGTGGAGGTGACTGACACCCACCAGGTTCCTACAGAACGAGGGGGTGTAGTAACCTGTAAGAAAACCTGAGGGAGCCGCCGGACACGGAAGAGTGGTGGTGCTGCGAGCAACTACACGTCCCATAGAGGGGTCAGCCAAGACGACAGTGACTGGAGTGCGCAGTGGTGTGAGGTCAGTACAGTCGCGAAAGAAACAGCTGGACGCTCCAGAGTCTAGGGTGAAGGAAAGCTGTGCAGTCTGTGGGGTCGCACCCGAACCAGCTACAAAGGCTAGTGCTAGACTAGTGGTAGCTGCAGCTCCTACACAAAGACCCTAAGAGGCGCCTGAACTGGAAACAACACACGCACCAAGACTGGAAACACAGGTATCTACTCGTACAGCCGCGAACGGTCCTAGACCAGGTAGGTGAGACTCAACTAGTGCAGCAGTGCGCTGGCGAAGGCGCGAAGGCCAGTGCGGTGTAATAGCATGAGGACCAAAACGCTCACGATGGAGGTCATCGAGTCGACGGTAGCAGCTGGACGCAGAGTGATCAGGACTCCAGCAGATAGTGCCAGCACCAGGGCCTATCAGGGCCCGGTACCTGCAGGGGCCGACGTCTCGCCCACTGCTAGCTGAGCCACTGCTGAGGGCTCCACACTTTGGACCCGCAGGTCCCCACTGCCAGGAGTGTTGCGGCTGGCCCTGCTGCTGTAGAACTCGAGTACAAGCCATGTGAGTAGCTAGAAACGGGGGTGGTGCTGGCAGGTGGGCCTAAACTGCTGCTGGCGGTAGGCTATCCTGCTGCTGGTTCCATTGGGGGCAGCCTAAGCTGCTGCTGGTGCACTTGTGGTAGCCTAAGCTGCTGCTCGAGCGCTGGGGCAGCCTAAACTGCTGCTACTGGTGCTGTTGGTGGCGGGTTTCAGCCCTTGAGGCGGAGGATTCAGGTCGTTGGGGGGGGGGGGGGGGGGGGGCAGCTCTGACTGGTACAGGTGGGGCAGCGGGGGCGGTTCAGTGCGGTTCAGTGCAGTTCAGTGCGGTTCTGCATGGTTCTGTGCAATGCTGTGCGGTTCTGCGGGGTGGAGAGTACCGGGTGGGGCAGCTGATTCCGGGTGAGGTGACTGGAACGGGTGGGGCAGCAGCTCCGGCTGGAACGGGTGGGGCCGCAGGTGCGGTTCTGTGCGGTTTTGTGCAGTTCAGTGCGGTTTTGCGCGGTGGGGAGTACCGGGTGGGGCGGTGTAAGTTGCTGGTTTTGCTAGGGGGTAGTTCAAGTTGCTGCTGGTGTGCTGACGGCAGTGGAAGCTGCTGCTGGTGCGACTGGCGGCAGTCTAAGTTGCTGGTGGTGCTCCTGGCGGTAAACTAGGCTGCTGGTGCTACTGGCGGCCGTGTAATCTGCTAGTGCTACTGGCGGCAAGTGTGGTAGTTCGTGGGGAGGCGGATGTCAGGTTGGGCGGCTGTTAAGGCTGCGGGCGATGGGTGGGGAAGGTAAGGCGGCGAATCTGTGCGGTTCGGTGCGATTCTGCACGGTTCTGTGCGGTTCTGTGCGGTTCTGCACGGTTCTGTGCGGTTCTGTGCAGTGGAGAGTACTGGGTTGGGCGGCTGATTCCGGGTGAGGTGACTGCTAACAGGGTGGGCGGCGGGTAAGGCAGCGGGTGGGGCCGCGTCTAACGGGTGGGGCGGCGGTCACGACGGTGGGAAACGGGTGGGGGGACGGGTCACTGGTGCGCGCGGTTGCTGCTGTGCGTGCGTGCGACTAACGACGGGGCCGCGGGGCCCGCTAGCGAAGGGGCCTCTGGGCCCACGAACGAAGGGCCGCGGGGCCCGCTAACGAGAGGCCGCAGGGCCCGCTAACAAAAGGCCGCGGGGCCCGTTAACAAACGGCCGCGACGGGTGACGGGCGACGGGAAAAAAAAAAAGGGAAAGCGGCCGCGATTGACGGGGGGAAACGGGCGACGGGCGACTTGCGACCGGGTGGGGGGGGGGGGTCTACGGGTGACGGGGCCTAAGGTAAGCGCGATACGGGCAGTCTTAGGACGGGGCGCGACTAGGTGGGCCCATGATAGTCAAGTGATTTTTCCTAAGGGGAAAATCTCGATAGGGTTAACCTAGCTCTATACCATGTCACTATGTAAAAATTGACTAAGGAAAATGAGAAACAACCAAGATATAGCAAGCATAACCCTAACCCTAAGAAAACATAAAGTACACCTAGACTAACACAAATAAGCTATAACAAATATAGCTTGACAACTAGCGACTCAGGTGCTACTGAGGGTGGTGCTACTCGGGGTGTTGTGTTTGGGGGTGCTGAGCCTGTCCTTGAGGTGCTGGGGGGTGCGGAGCCTGGGGGTGCGGAGCCTGGGGGTGCTGAGCCTGTTCGTGAGGTGCTGGGGGGTGCAGAGCCTGGGGGTGCAGAGCCTACGAGTGCGGAGTCTGGGGGTGCTGAGCCGGAGGGTGCCAGGTCGGGGGGTGCTGTGTTCGCTGCCGTTCCTCCGGTGCTCTCCTCCCGACGAGGGCCGCTCTCACCACAGCAGCTACAAGAGTTGCTTGCATGGTGTACCCGCCTGAGGAGTCGTGCTCCTGCAGCTGGGCGTCCTGCTGCTGGAGGTGCTCGAGCTCGAGGTGCTGTGGTTGGAGCTGCTGGAGCTGCTCGCCGTGGCAGCACTGGGAGAGCTGGTGTTCCTGGTTTTGGAGGTGCTCGTATTGGAGGTACTGGAGCTGTCAGGACTAGTGGTGCTGCTGGAGCTGGAGGTGTCGCTTCTGGGGGTTCTGCTGCTGGAGGTACTGGGGCTGGAGGCCCTGGAGCGGGTGCTGTCGACCCTGGAGCTGGAGACCTTGGAGCTGGTGGTGCCGGTTTTGGGGGTGCTGCTGCTGGAGGCACTAGAGCAGGAGACCCACATGTTGGAGTTCGAGACCTTGGAGCTGGAGGCACTACTGCTGGAGGTGCTCGTACTGGAGGTACTGGAGCTGTCAGGACTGGTGGTGCTGCTGCTGGAGGCAGTGGGGCTGGAGGCCCTGGAGCTGGTGCTTACGACCCTAGAGCTGGAGACCTTGGAGCTCGTGGTGCCGGTTCTGGGGGTGCTGCTGCTGGAGGCCCTGGAGCTGGAGGCGTTGGAGCTGGAGACCCTGGAGCTGGAGGTGCCGGTTCGGGGGGTGTTGCTGCTGGAGGCACTGGAGCTGGAGACCCTGGAGCCAGTGCTGTCGACCATGGAGTTGGAGACCCTGGAGCTGGAGGTGCCGGTTCTGGGGGTGCTGCTGTTGGAGGCACTGGAGATGGAGACCCTGGAGCTGGTGTTGTCGACCCAGGAGTTGGAGGCCATGGGACTGGAGGTGCCGGTTCTGGGGGTGCTGCTGCTGGTGGCGCTGGAGGCGCTAGGGCTAGCGGTTCTGGAGCTGCTGGTGCTAGGGCTGATGCTGGAGGTGCTGTGCGGTCGCGAGCGTACTTCGTTCCGCTGCTTCAGCAAGTTCTTAGTCTCTCGCCTTCTACTGACCTTACTCCGCCGCTACTATGTCCACTGCCTGACCAGTCATAGCCACTATTACAGCCCGCCTCCCCACTGCCTGCTCCTTCTCCCTACACTGAGCATTCCAGAGGTCTTACTGAGCGTCCTGAGCCTGCGTCTCGTCCTGCGTCGCCTGTTCGTGCTGTCTGCACTGGTCGTCGTGTTCCGCGTAAGCGTCCTCCTCCTCCTGTCCCCGGCACGCACCAGATGGCACTTTGTCCTTCCTCTGTTCCACTGCGTGTCCCTCTGCTGTCTCCTCCTGTGTCCTCCCTTGCTGACGGCTGAGACCCTGAGTCTGACTTACTTAGTGTTGCCAGCCCTACTGTCACTTGTCTGCTAGCTACTGTTGTCACTGACCCTTCGTTTGAGTCCGCTGCTGCGTCTGCCCTTGTTGCTGAGCTTGTTGATTTTGCTGCTGCCTGTCACATAGACTACGCCGCTAGTCTTGTTGTAGAGTCTGAGTCTGTCTGTCCTCCGTCCGTCGAGGGTGAGTGTGCTCTTAACACGGATGTCTTTATGGACAGGCACGAGGACCTTGAGTGTCTTGCGGCTGCTGTACCTCATCTCGTAGCCATGCTGCTTGCCCCTGAGGGAGACCCGGATGCACCAGACATCCCGACCCCGCGCTCTTACGCAGAGGCGATTTCGGGTCCCTACTCCTCTCGGTGGCAGACAGCCATGGATGCAGATATGGCATCCTGGAAGTCCACAGGCACTTATGTCGATGAGGTTCCCCCTCTTGGGGCGAACATCATCGATGGCATGTGGATTTTTAGGGTGAAGCGGCCACCGGGTTCTCCGCCTGTCTTCAAGGCTCGTTACGTTGCACGAGGCTTCAGTCAGCGACAGGGAGTTAACTTCTTCCAGACCTTCTCCCCCACCCCGAAGATGACCACTCTTTGGGTGGTGATGCACGTTGCTGCTCATCGTGACTACGAGCTTCACTCTCTAGACTTCAGCACAGCCTTCTTACAGGGCAGTCTGCATGAGGAGATCTAGCTGCGCCGCCCACCTGGCTTCACTGGGTCGTTCCCTCCTGGTACCCAGTGGAGCCTTCGACGGCCAGTCTACGGTCTCCGCCAGGCGCCTCATGAGTGGCATGACACACTGAGGATGACACTTGCGGCTCTTGGGTTTGCTCCTTCGACAGCTGACACGTCGCTGTTTTTGCGCACCGACACTTTGCTGCCGCCGTTCTTCATCCTCGTGTACGTCAACGACTTGGTCTTTGCCACTGCTGACACTAAGGCACTCGCCCTTGTGAAGTCGGAGCTGCAGAAGAGACACACGTGCACAGACCTGGGTGAGCTGCGCAACTACCTTGGCTTGCAGATCACCCGGGACAGAGCACGGCGCACGATCACACTGACTCAGTCAAACATGGTGCAGCTGGTCCTACAGCGCTTCGGCTTCACTTGGTCCTCCCCATAGTCCACTCCTATGGCTACCGGTCACTCGCTCTCAGCTCTGCCTTCGGATGAGTCCGTAGAGTTGAGTGGTTTATATCCAGAGCTTGTGGGTTGCCTCATGTACCTGATGACCTGCATTCGACCTGACCTTGCTTACCCTCTTAGCATCCTGGCACGCTACGTTGCGCCTGGGGGACACCAACCAGAGCACTGGAAGGCCGCTACGAGGGTGATGCGCTACTTGTGCAGTACGTCGGGCATGGGGCTCGTGCTTGGAGGACGGGGTCCGGTTGTCCTCACTGGTCACGCAGACGCTTCTTGGGTTGACGACTTGGCTACGCAGCGGTCGTCACAGGGTTACACCTTCAGCCTTGGTTGCGGCTCTGTTTCTTGGCGGTCTACCCGCTCGTCTTCTGTTCTCAGCTCCAGCTGTGAGGCTGAGATCTACGCCACAGCCATGGCTGCGCAAGAGCTACGCTGTCTCACCTACTTACTGACCGACTTGGGAGAGAGGCCTTGTTCTCCTCCAATTCTGTACGTAGACAACAAGGCTGCTATTACCTTGCGTTACTTCCTTGCTCGAGAGCTTTAGCAGTGTGGCCAGCTTCGTGTTGCTTACGTGGCCACTAGGGCCAACAATGCTGACATATTCACCAAGCCGCTTTCGTCTGGTGATCATCAGCACTTCTGTACTATGTTAGGCCTTGTGCGTGTTTCGTCTCACTTGCTCACTTCGTGACCTTGCTTGTACTGTGATCTATACATATATACCTGCTTGCTTGCTTTTGCTAGGTAGTGATCACTCTAATGTTGATGTTCCATATATACCTCTGCATGTGAACAGGCTTTGTGGCCCTTTGCCTATGCTCGGAATGTGTGGTGACGTTGTGATCCACTCTGAGCTTGATTTGCTTCTCTTGTTCTCCCCCACTTTGCCTATGGGGGTGTGTCAAACTATATCTATATATATAAGTTAGGTGTAGGCTGTAGTGGGGTAGCCAATGTGGGGTACAACCCCTTTAGGTTTCTCTCTTGTAAAAACTCTCCATACTTTTCTTACTCATCCATCTTCCTACTATTCTAACACCTTCACCAGCCGCATCGCTTGCCGCTCCACCATCGGCAACCAATCCTCCTTGATCGTCGATGCAGCATCGCTCTTCTTGGACAAGGGACGCGCCCACGTGAAACGGCTCCATTCGTCCACCATGGTGAGGAAATACAGCACTCCCCCAGTCCCCTCTATCCTCATAGGACCCACAAAGTCCATGTGCACCACCTCCAAGGGTGCCTTCGCCAATTCCTCTGCACGTGGAAACAGGAACCGCCCATCTCTTTGCAGTTGCAGCCCATGCACGCACTTCTCCTTCTGCATCACCTCCAAAGTTGATACAACCACGTGTGGGAGTCACCGTTGCCAAGTCTCCCAACCCGCTTGGCCCAAGTTAGCCGACGCCTTCACCGCCGCGCTTGTCTCCTTGCACACCTTGCTGCTCTTCCTCAGTGATGCTCTCCTCCATAGATGCCGCAGCTGCCACCTTGCCCGATTTCCACCAAGGGAGGACCGGGATCTGCCACATGCCCTTTTGGACATCTCCCTTCCGATGCAGATCCCAAATGAGGCGCTCGTGGTTGTAGGCACTATAGCGCTCCGAGCCAATCGTTGCGGTGTTCACACCCTCATCTCCCAATCGGCTAGTAGAAATCAGGTTCGCGCACAAGTTCGGCACCCACAGCACGTTCTTCAGCCCCACGCACTCTCCATCCGTTCCCATGAACTTGGCGCACCCCATGCCCATGACCTCGGCCTTGGCGCCCATCACGGATGTGACCGTAGAGATTGGTGCGGGCTGAATCTTATCGAGTAGGTCCGCACGAGGAGTCATATGCCAGGAGCTTCCCGAGTTCATCACTCAATGGGTGAGGGGGTGTAGGAGAACCTTAGCAGCCATAGCGAGGTCGGTTGCGCCTTCGTTCATGAAGAAGAAGAACTCGGCCTTCCGCTCCTCAGAATTGCCGCCTTTCTCCTCATCCTTCTCCTCTCCACTAGCTCCCATGACTCCCCCAATCCTCTTGCCACCACGCTTGATGAAGGCGGGGTTGAATTCTTGGGTCGTTGGTAGCACTTCCGCCAACAATGTCCGCGATTCTTGTAGTAGAAGCACACCTACCGTTGGCCCCCGCCGCCATCCTCCTTAGGGTTTTCCTTGTTCTTGCCCTTCCACTTCTTCTTGAAGCCACTCTTTCCACCTCCAACTCCATAGCCAGCCCGCTCCTCCGAGCGCTTCACACTCTGCCGCCGCAAGTCCCCCTCTAGGATGCGCGCGCGAATGTAATCCACGCTCTACTAGGGCTGTTGAGAGTTGAGGTTGATCGCAAGGGCAGACCACAACTCCGGCAGCCGTATCACAATCTCCACGCATTGCAGGAGCTCTGAGTACACCACACCACCGCCTTGGAGCTTCGTGAAGATGTCGCGCATCTCGTCCAACACCGGTTGCATCGGCTCTCCATTGACGAACTTTATGTCGCGCAGCCGCCGCGCGAGTAGCACGATGCCGGTAGCATGTGTCGATGACTGCACATCCAGAAGCTTCCTCCAAGCCTTGGTTCCACATTCTAGATAATCCAAGAGGTCCTTGATGTGGTCGAGTTGTCGTCCGCCAACCACTTGCACCATAAGCATGTACGCGTCGAACGAGCGCTTCATCCATGCTCCTTTCAGCTCCGTGACCTCCGGCATCTTCTCCTTCCCCTCCACCAGGTCCAATAGCTTGTATTGGGTGTACATCAGCGTCATGCGAAAGTTCCAGTGCTCGTAGCTTCCCCTATGAATTTCTCAATAGAGAAAGCCTTCACAGGATCACACGGCTATAGGAGATGGTGTAGAAGATGACGGTTAGCGTAGGGTTGGCTGGTCTTCATGTATGCTACTAAGCCTAGGCCCTACTTAAACCTAACTCCTACTTGTGCTACTTTTCGGACATGGCATCCGAGTGTGGTTCTTCTTCCTAGGACCAACTTTCATGGGCCCACCAAATCCGCCATCATACATGGCGACCTATTATTCCGCTGGCACGGAATCTCCGATGGCGCGTTTGTGCTGCTTGTGCTAAAACTGTCACGTCGCCTCCTTGTCGCCAGCCTACTCGCGGCGGTCTGTGCGACGGCCGAGGCGGTCTGTGCGACGGCCGAGACGGACGCTATGGCGAATGCTAGCAACCCGCCAGCATGTTCGCGCATGCGCCAGCAAAACTGCCAGCGAAATCGCCAGCGGCCCGCCAGCGCGTTCGCCCACGCACGTACGCCCGTCCGCTCGCTCGCCCGCACTTCCACCCGCTAGCCCGCCCGCTCGTTCGTCCATCTGCCCGCCCACACGCCCGTCGACAGCAGTGCGGCAGCATGCCGACGCCAGCTGCGCGTGCGACAGCCGCCGCCGCCATAAATGGGGGTATTGGGGGGGAGGCAGGGGGGGGGAATGGGGTTTCGG
Source organism: Closterium sp. NIES-65 (assembly GCA_948144175.1). NCBI lineage: Eukaryota > Viridiplantae > Streptophyta > Zygnematophyceae > Desmidiales > Closteriaceae > Closterium > Closterium sp. NIES-65. Next base: position 259,182 of record CANXME010001748.1, read on the forward strand.
TGGGACGTTTTCAGCCCGCACCCGTGCCCTGCCCTTCCATGCCCCACTCGCAGCTTTAGCTGTAGGGGGGGAGGTGGCGGGGTGGGGGGGAAGCCAAACGCGCCCACCACCAGCTGCCTGCACCACCGTCCCATCCCTGCACCATCCCATCTCGTCCTGTCCCGTCCCGCCCCGGCCTGCCTCGCTTCCCAGCCGTCTCCTGCCTTCCTTCCCATTGTCCCCTCCGTCCTTGTTCCCTCAATCACGCTCCTGTCACTGCCAGCCGCGCTTGCTCCTACTGCCATGTCAGCTGGGGGAGGGGGAATGTCAGGTGTTGCGACCTATGGGGATGGAAGTGGCGAGGTTTGCGGCTCTTGGGAGGGGGGGTGGCGGGGTTGGCGGCTCATGGAAGGGGAGGAGTGAGGAAGAGAAGGGTGGGCGGGTGTCAGCAGCGTCCGTCAGCGCCAGCAGCACCTGCTGCCGCCCAATATTGCCTCACACTGGGGGTGGCGGGAGTGCCACTTCATCGCGTACCGCCACTCCACCTCCTCTCGTTCTCTACCGCTGCTGCTACTGTGGGGGTGGGGAGGGGGCGGGGTGAGGGATTGGGTGACTCCAGGTGCAGCATCAGCCGCCTCCTCCTCCTCTCATCCCCTGCCTTGTGCCTCCGGTACCCTGCCGTGCGCCTCTTCCCGGCACCTAGTGCGCCTCTGCCCGGTGCCTCGTGTGCCTCTACCCGGGGCCTTGTGCGCCTCTGCCCGGCGCTTCGTGTGCCTCTGCTTGGCGCCTCGTACGCCTCTGCACGGTGCCTCGTGCGCCTCTGTCTGGAGCCTCGTGCGCCTCTGCCTCACCCCGCGCGCGCCCTGCTGCTTCGAGCGCCCTCTGCTTCCCTCTGCGCCCTCTGCTTCCCCGCGCCCCACGCGCCTCTGCCCTGCGCATTGCTGCCTTGTGCGCCTCGTTGGCCCGTGCGCCTGTGCCCTGCGCACTGCTGCCCCGCGTGTTGCTGCCCCACGTGCGCTGTCGCGCGCAGCTGCACACGCACCTGCACCTGCACCACCAGCTGCCGCCCTCCTCTCTCTTCTTGCCGCGCCTGCTGGTGTGGGGGGGGGGGGGGGGGGGGGGGGGGAAGGGTGAGGGGGTGGTTGCACCTACAACGCCAGCATGCCTCCTCCCTCTCCTCACTCCCGCTGCTGCTGATGTGAGGGGGGGGTTGAGGGGGTGGTATGAGGGGAGAAGGAAGAGGTTGACAGGAGTAACCGTCGTGTGCCAGCAGCTTCAGATGCCGCCCACCAACTCCTCTCCTCTCTCTCTCTCCTCCTCACATGCCCTCTCCTATTTCTGCTGCACCCTGGTGTACCCCTTCAAGGAGTGTTCTGCACATGGTTCGCAACTGCATGCAGTTAGGGAGTGGGTCTCATATATACATTTCATATATGTTTCGATAGTGAAACCATCATTCTCTTGACCCTTCTTGGCACAACTCTCTCGTTCCTCCTTGGCCTAGGCTACTAAGCCTAGGACCTACCAAAACCCTAACCCATACATATGCTACTATTCTAACAGTATTGAGATGGATCTCACGGGCCTGAAAGGCAGTGCCCGCCGACCTCATCAAGCGCACCTTCCTCACCGTTGGCATCAGTAACGCGCTTGACGGCAGTGAGGACGGGCTCGCCATGGCGCACAGGCGGAGACATCTGACTGTGGAAGTGGACGTCGAGATGATGTTGTCAGATTTGTATGACATAGCTACTGTAGGCTATAGTGGGGTAGCACATATGGGGTACAGCTTTCTAGGGTTTGTACTTGTTCCCAACTTTCCCTTAGTCATTTCATTCTCGTTCTAGTTTTCAAATGGTATCGAGCAGTTTCCCTCGTGGGAACTGTTCCTAGGGCCCACCGATTCAATTCTTTTTTTTTCCTGCCCGGAGCGCGCTCAGTTCCTGCCCGAGTCACGCTCCGTGGGTCTCCCCTCTCACGGCCCCTAGCGGACCCGTCGCGCCGCCCTCACGGCCCCTCACGGCCCCTTAGCGGCCTCTCGCGGCCCCGTCGCGCTGCCCTAACAGCCGCGCCACGTCGCGCCGCCCTAGTGGCCGCGTCGCGCCGCCCTCGCGGCCCCGATCCGCCGCCCTCGCGGCTCCGTCGCGTCGCGCCGCCCTCGCGGCCCTTTCACGCCGCCCTCGCGGCCCTTTCACGCCGCCCTCGCGGCCCTTCCTAGCCGCCCTCGCGGCCTCTTCAAGCCGCCCTCGCGACCCACCACCGAGCCGCCGGCGCCGCCGAGCTGCTGCCGAGCCGCCCGATCCACCCGAGCCGCCCGAGCCGCCGCGCCACCTGAGCCGCCCGAGCCGCCGGGTTGCCGAGCCGCGGATCTGCAGCTGCTGCCGAGCCGCCGTACCGCCGAGCCGCCTGAGCCGCCCGAGCCGCCGAGCTACCGAGCCGCCGTACCGCCGAGCCGCCCGAGCCGCCCAAGCCGCCGAATCGCCGAGCCGCAGTTGCTGCCGACCCGCCGTACCGCCGAGCCAGCCGAGCCGCCCGAGCCGCCGAGTTGCCGAGCCGCCGAGCCGCCCGAGCCGCCCTGTCCGGTAAGAGCAGCGCCTCTGTCACTGCACTGCCCTTACCCTACTATTCGCTCTGCTGGTCTACTGCTGTCATGGCTACCCCTAGTGTCCTCGCTTTTGACGCTGAGGGTCGGGCCATTGACTTTGACGTCTGGGTAGATGACCTGCAGCTTTTCCTACAGTGCGATAAGGCAGACGATCTCTCCCTCTTTGACCTCACCTCTGGTGCCTCTCCTGCCCCTGCTGCTGGTGCCGACGCCACTGTTTGCTCACAGTGGGGCACACGCAATGCTGCTGCACGTCTTGCTGTGCGTCGCCACCTGCCTACCTCTGAGCGTGCGCACTTTAGCCGATACAAGAGTGCTCAGACCCTGTATGACGCTGTAGTTGCACGCTACTCCTCCCCTGCCACTACAGCACTGAGCCGCCTCATGCTACCGTACCTCTTCCCTGACCTTGCTGCCTTTCCCACAGTCGCTGACCTCATTACGCACCTCCGCACTAGTGACACTCGCTACCGCGCTGCGCTTCCTGCTGAGTTTTGCGCCAAGAACCCCCCCCCCCCCATGTACATCACCCTCTACTATATAGTCACCCGGCTCCCTGACTCCCTTCGCGTAGTCAGGGACCACTTTCTCTCAGTTTGCCCCACCAATCTCACCGTTGACCTCCTCGAGAAGGCCCTCCTAGCAGCAGAGAAGAGCATAGTCGCTGTAGGAGCCTCTCGTGGTGACCCTCGCACCCCCATCTTTGAGGGGTGTTCCCCCTCCCCCCTTTTGCCCTCTGTTGCCCTCTGTTGCCTCTGCTGCTGCGGCCGACCTCGTTGGTCTTGGGTCGGTCGGTGCGGCGTCTACCCCTAGCGGGAGACGCCGCCCTGGCAAGGGCAAGGGGGGCAAGGGCGCTGGAGGAGCTAGCGGGGGCGGTGGAGGCGGCGGTGGAGGCGGCGGAGAGGGTGGGGGTGGCGGTGGGGGTGGTGGCGGGGGTGGAGGTGTCGGTGGCGGCAGTGGAGGCGGAGGCGGCGGCGGCGGTGGCGGTGGGAGCGGAGGTGGAGGAGGTGGCGGCGGTGGAGGAGGCGGCGGCGGAGGAGGTGGAGCTGGTCGGAGGGGCGCTGCACAGAGGGTCGGCTCCGGTGGTGGTCAGCGCCAGCAGCAGCAGCAGCAGCGCACTCGTGAGTGGTACGCTGCGCGCCAGCGGGGTGGGGGTACAGGTCTGTGCACCTACGTCCTACACACCGGCGACCGCACGGGTGAGCAGTGCAGGGGTTCAAACCCCACCCAGCGCTGCTTTGGCCGCCTGACGGACGCTTGGCGTCACCAGTTCCCGGAGGCCACTGAGATCCCTCGCTGGGGCGAGCTGTCTACGGCGGGAGTAGCTGTCTTTGACCTTGATTTTGATGCTATTCTTGCCGCCATATATGCTGTGACTATTAGTGATGAGGGTGACTGTTACCGGTGTTTTCCGACCGACCTGGGCATTGAGACTGCTGCTCTAGGTACTGGTGAGGCTGCTGCTCTAGGTGCTAGCGAGGCTGCTGCTCTAGGTGCTTGTGCGTCTGCTCCCTCAGGTGCTGGTGAGTCTGCTCTCTCAGGTACTGCGTCGGCTTCGGCCTCCCACACCTTCACCCTTGACTCGGGGGCTTCTCGCTCCTTCTTTCGAGACCGCACCACACTCACGCCGCTTGGCCGGCCAGTTGCAGTCTCTCTGGCAGACCCCACTGGGAGTCCCATCCTTGCTCACTTCTCCACTGTCCTCCCGTGTCCAGCGGCCCCCTCTAGCACCCTGTCTGGTCTCTACCTCCCCTCGTTCTCTACAAACTTGGTGAGTGGTGCTGACCTACAGGATGCGGGGGTTCACCAGTTCACTCCTGCGAGTCAGCGGGTGACCCAATGCACGGACGCTCGGATAGGCCGACACCTGGCCACGTTTACACGTCGGCCGGGGTCGAGCCTGTACACACTGACCACTGAGTCTCCTCCAGTCACTGCGTCTCATTAGGTAGCTGCGTCGGGTCAAGTGTTTGCTGCAGCGTCCAGGTCTGGCCCTGAGTCTGCCCCCTGCTCGTGTCGCCTCCTGTCTCACGAGACTCTCCTCTCGTACCACCGCCTTGGTCACCCCTCCCTGCTTCGTCTCCGAGGCATGGCCTCCCGTGTCCTTGTCTCTGGTCTTCCCCGCTCCCTCCCTCCCCTTCCTCCGGGGCCTGGCCCTACCTGCGTCCCCTGTGTCGAGGGGTGGCAGCGGGCTGTCCCTCACTCCTCCTAGTTTCCTCCGACAGAGGCCCCGCTGCAGATGCTTCACATGGACGTGTGGGGCCCGGCCCGCGTCCGTGGACAGGGTCACGAGCGCTACTTCCTGCTGGTAGTTGACGACTACTCGCGTTACACCACAGTCTTCCCCTTGCGCAGCAAGGGTGATGTCACTGAGGTGTTGATCGACTGGATCCGCGCAGCTCGTCTCCAGCTCAGGCAGAGCTTCGGCTCGGACTTTCCTGTTCTGCGTTTGCACTCTGACAGAGGCGGAGAGTTCTCCTCTGGCCTTCTGCGAGCCTACTGTCGTGCACGAGGCATCCGCCAGACCTTCACGCTTCCGGACTCTCCATAGCAAAATGGGATTGCTGAGCGCCGCATTGGCATGGTCATGGACGTCGCCCGTACGTCCATGATGCATGCGGCTGCCCCCCATTTTCTGTGGCCGTTTGCGGTTCGGTACGCGACGCATCAAATCAATCTTCACCCCAGGGTCTCCATGCCGGAGACCTCCCCAGCTTTGCTGTGGACGGGGAAGGTTGGCGATGCGTTTGCGTTCCGTATTTGGGGATCTCGGGCTTTTGTCCGCGACTTGTCTGCGGACAAGCTGTCCCCTCGTGCTGCTCCTTGCGTCTTCCTTGGCTTCCCCCCTGACGCGCCAGGGTGGCAATTCTACCACCCCACCTCTCGCCGTGTTCTGTCCTCCCAGGATGTCACGTTTGACGAGTCGGTCCCCTACTACCGCCTCTTCCCCTACCGCACTCCGTCCCTTCCCCCACCACCCCTCTTCCTTGTGCCAGGTCCCCCCCCGGTAGACCCCCTCCCCCCTTAGGGTCCTGCCCCTTCAGGTGTGTCCCAGGTAGACGCAGTCGAGCCTGTCGAGGTTACTGGTGACTCTGGTGCTGCTAAGGGTGCTGAGCCTGGGGGTGCTGACTCTGGGGGTGCTGAGCGTGTGGGTGCTACGCCTAAGGGTGCTGAGCCTGAGGGTGCTACTACTCGGGGTGCGGAGCCTGGGGGTGCTGAGCCTGGGGGTGCTACCATTGGGGGTGCTGAGCCTGGGGGTGCTGAGCCTGGGGGTGCTACGCCTGGGGGTGCTGAGCCTGGGGGTGCGGAGCCTGAGGGAGTTGGGCCTGCTCATGTGGAGTCTGGCGTTGCTGAGCCTGGAGGTTCTCCGGGTGCTTCATCTTGGAGGGAGCCACTCTCTCCACAGGAGCTGCGCGAGTGGTTTGCCCGGCGCTGGCTACGTGCTGCTGGAGCTGGAGGTTCTTCGGCTGCTGAGGGTGCTGCTACCGCGGGTCCCGGAGGTGCTCGTACTGGGAGTACTGGAGCTACTGGGCCTGCGGGTACGACTGGAGCTGGAGCTGCTGAGGGTGTTGGCGCTGAGGCTACTGCTATCGGTCGTGGAGGCGGTCCTGCTGGGGGTGCTACTCGTGCTACTGGTACTGCTTTAGGTACTAGAGCTTGAGGTGCTGCTGGCGCTGGTGCTGCCGCTGGGGGTACTGGTGCTGTCCCTTCTGTGTCTGGAGTCGCCCCGCGGCCTCGGCCGTACTTCGTTCCGCTCCTTCGGCAGGTTCTTGGTCTCCCGCCTTCTACTGGTCCTCCTCCTCCCTTAGAGTGTCCACAGCCTGTCCTGTCACAGTTACAGCCGGCCTCCACACTGCCTGCTCCTTCTCCCTACACTGGTCCTACTGGAGGTCTTGCTGAGCGTCGTGAGCCTGCGTCTCGCCCTGCGTCGCCTGTCCGTCCTGCTCGCACTAGTGGTCGTGGTTCGCGCCAGTGTCCTCCTCCTGACCCTGGCATGCACCGGATGTCTCTGCGTCCGTCCACTGCTCCTCCGCGTGCCCCTTTGCCTTCTCCTCCTGAGTCCTCTCTTCTTGCTCTTGCCGACCCGGAGTCGGACTCTCTTCGTGCTGCCAGTCCTACTGTCACGCGTCTCCTTGCTACTGTCGTCACTGACCCTTCCTTTGAGTCCACTGCTGCGTCTGCCCTAGTTACTGAGCTCGTAGACTTTGCTGCTCGCTTGTCGTCTAGACTACGCTGCTAGTCTTGTCGCTGAGTCTGAGTCTGTCTGTCCTCCGTCCGTCGGGGGTGAATGTGCCCTTGGCACGGACGTCCTTGAGGACAGGCAGGAGGAGTTCCAGTGTCTGGCTGCTGCTTCACCTCATCTCGTGTTCGTACTGCTTACCCCTGAGGGAGACCCGGATGCACTTGACATCCCGACTCCGCGCTCTTACGCGGAGGCGATAGAGGGTCCCTACTCCTCTCAGTGGCAGGCAGCTATGGACGCAAAGATGGCTTCCTGGAAGTCCACAGTCACCTACGTTGACGATGTTTCCCCGTCTGGGGCGAACATCGTCAGTGGCATGAGGATTTTCAGGGTGAAGCGGCCGCCGGGTTCTCCGCCTGTCTTCAAGGCGCGTTACGTGGCTCGTGGCTTCAGTCAGCGGCAGGGAGTTGACTACTTTCAGACCTTCTCTCCCACCCTGAAGATGACCACTCTTCGGGTACTGCTGCACATAGCTGCTCACCGTGACTACGAGCTTCACTCTCTTGACTTCAGCACAGCTTTCTTGCAGGGCAGCCTGCACGAGGAGATCTGGCTGCGCCGCCCACCTGACTTCACTGCGTGTTTTCCTCCTGGCACCCAGTGGAGCCTCCGGCGGCCAGTCTACGGTCTCTACCAGGCACCGCGTGAGTGGCACGACACATTGAGGACTACACTTGCGGCTCTTGGGTTTGCTCCCTCTACTGCCGACCCGTCGCTGTTTCTGCGCACCGACACTTCTTTGCCGCCGTTCTACATCCTCGTGTACGTTGACGACTTGGTCTTTGCCACTGCTGACACTGCTGGACTCGCCCACGTGAAGTTCGAGCTGCAGAAGAGACACACGTGCACAGACCTGGGTGAACTGCGCAGCTACCTTGGCTTGCAGATCACCCGGGACAGAGCACGCCGCACCATTACCCTGACTCAGTCACACATGGTGCAGCAGGTCCTTCAGCGCTTCGGCTTCACGTACTCCTCGCCTCAGGCCACTCCTCTGCCTACTCGCCACTCGCTCTCAGCTCTGCCTTCGGATGAGTCCGTAGAGTCGAGTGGCCCGTAACCAGAGCTTGTTGGCTGCCTCATGTACCTGATGACCTGCACACGACCTGACCTTGCATACCCTCTTAGCATTCTAGCACGCTATGTTGCTCATAGGAGACACAGACCAGAGCACATGGCTGCAGCGAAGAGGGTGTTGCGGTACTTGTGCAGTACGTCGGGCATGGGGCTTGTGCTTGGAAGGCAGAGTCCAGTGGTCCTCACTGGGCACGCAGACGCTTCTTGGGCTGACGACCAGGCTACGCAGCGGTCGTCACAAGGTTACACCTTCAGCCTTGGTTCCGGCTCTGTCTCGTGGCGGGCTACCCGCTCGTCTTCTGTTCTCGGCTCCAGTTGTGAGGCTGAAATCTACGCCGGGGCCATGGCTGCTCAGGAGCTTCGCTGGCTCAACTACCTGCTGACTGACCTCGGAGAGCCGCCTCGTTCTCCTCCAGTGCTGTACGTAGACAACAAGGCCATGCTGGCCTTGTGTCGAGAGCAGAGACTGGAGCACAGAACGAAGCACATTGCTCTCCGCTACTTCCTTGCTCGTGAGCTACAGTAGCGTGGTTAGCTGCGCCTTGCGTACGTGGCCTCTGAGGCCAACACTGCTGATATCTTCACCAAGGCACTTGCGCCTTGTGATCATCAGCGCTTCTGTACTCAGCTGGGTCTTGTGCCTACCTTGCCTCACTTGCTCACCCCTTGGCCTTGTTTGTACTGTTGCATATATATATACACCTGCTCTTGCTTGTTTAGCCTTATATATATATGTAATCCTGCATGTGAACTGGCCTTGTGGCCTTGAACTTGTGCTCGGAATGTGTGGTGACTTTGTGATCCACCCTGAGCTTTGCTTTGCTTTGCTTGTCTGGTCTTGTGACCCCTTGTTCTCCCCCACTTTGCCTATGGGGGTGTGTCAGATTTGTATGACATAGCTATTGTAGGCTATAGTGGGGTAGCACATATGGGGTACAGCTATCTAGGGTTTGTACTTGTACCCATCTTTCCCTTAGTCATTTCATTCTCGTTCTAGTTTTCTCAGATGTCATCATCGCCGATGGCTTCTTTGGCAACAACTGCCAGGAGCCAGGGTCTAACGAGGAGGAGTCGCTAGTTCCTTGGTAGAAAGGGAGATCCCCAAAATTTGTTGTTATTTTTTTTATAAATAATTTAAAATTGCTGGTGCTAGTTTTATCATGGTAGATTTTAGAAAATGCTTATTTTCGTTTTTGCATTTTCTTTTATGTGACCTCCGAAATGTTAAAGGGATGAGCTTATAATATGTACAGTCTCCAAATGGGGTGCGCTTATAATCGAGTATCGGCCATAAGCGCCATGCTCCATATAGAAGTGCCGCACCTATATCGGAGGCCATACGGTATAACCTGTCAAATGTTATTATTCGTTATATGTGATACAAAGTAGCAAACAAGAATGATTAAACAAGGCAGTACAAGGTTTGTATAGGCAAAACCTAACAAAACTGTACCCCATAAGGAGTACCCCACTACAGCCTACAATATTTTTTTGACACACCCCCATAGGCAAAGTGGGGGACAAGCAAGAGAACAAGGCAAGGTCAAGCTCAGGGTGGATCACGACGTCACCACACAGTCTGAGCACATGAACAAGGCCACAAGGCCAGTTCACATGCAGGGTTATAAATCAAGGTGAACAAGCAAGACGGTGATCTCAATCTAGCAAGAGTAAGCATGCAGGTGCAAGTATATATAGATTATAGTACAAGCAAAGTCAAGAAGTGAGCAAGTGAGGCCAAGTAGGCACAAGACCTAGCATAGTACAATGCGGAGATAACTAGTGCAACGGGAGCTAGACAACGGGCCAGGCACGGATGCTCATGTGATCTCTGCGTTCGTTCGTTCCTTAGTCGTTTCCAAGTGATAACACCGCTTGCTAGTTCACCGGGAAAATTGGCAAGAGTTTCACTAGGAAAACATAACAACAAAAGTTTGAATGATAGCATCAACATTGGCAACACAGACGACATCAGACCTAGCAAGGCTGTTAGTCGACTGCCAGCGCAGCACGGTCGACCGCGTGCCAGCACGACTTGGTCGACCGCGCTCCATCAGAGCAGAGTCGCGGCTTCTCAACGTTGCGAATCCGCGGTGTGCCAATGCTGCAGTAAGTCGGCAGCACAGCGTTGCACTCGCTTGACAATGGTGCACCAGCTTGTACGTGCGTGCAGCAGGTTGGCGCCTAACTCCCCGTCACATGCCCAGCGCACACACTCCACCCGTGACGGCGCCCACCAGCCACGTCGACCTCAGGATACCACCCCAAGGTCGTCCTTGCTGACAACACCCCCCAACGACTTTCGCGCACGTCGCCCGGGTATCCTGTTTGACCGGGTATTTCGCGGTCCTCCCGCAGTTTCGCGGCTCCCACGGAACTCCCGCGATTTCGCGGCTCCCACGGTCCTCCCGCGGTTTCGCGGCTCCCACGGACCTCCCGCGATTTCGCGGCTCCCACGGTCCTCCCGCGATTTCGCGGCTCCCACGGTCCTCCCGCGGTCGGCTCCGCCCAAGCGAGGACGGGGCCAAACATAACTCCCGTTGACATACAAAAGCGCTGATGATCACAAGGCTGAAGTGCCTTGGTAAAGATATCAGCAGTGCTGGCCTGAGTGGCCACGTAAGCAAGACGAAGCTGACCAAGCTGCTGCAATTCTCCAGCAAGGAAGTAGCGCAGAGCAATGTGCTTCGTTCTGTGCTCTGGTCTGTGCTCCTAACACAAGGCCAGCATGGCCTTGTTGTCGACGTACAGAACTGGAGGAGAACGAGGCGCTTCTCCCAGGTTAGTCAGCAGGTAGGTGAGCCAGCGTAACTCCTGTGCAGCCATGGCCCCAGCGTAGATCTTAGCCTCACAACTCGAGCTGAGAACAAAAGACGAGCGGGTAGACCGCCACGCAACAGAGCCGGAACCAATGCTGAAGGTGTAACCCTGTGACGACCGCTGCGTAGCCAAGTCGTCAACCCAAGAAGCGTCTACGTGACCAGTGAGGACAACTCGAGCCCGTCCTCCAAGCCCGAGCCCCATGCCCGACGTACTGTACAAGTAGCGCAACACCCTCTTCGCTGCATCCATGTGCTCTGGTCGGTGTCCCCCAGGAGGAACATAGAGTGCCAAGATGCTAAGAGGGTATGCCAGGTCAGGTCGAGTGCAGGTCATCAGGTACATGAGGCAGCCAACAAGCTCTGGGTACGGGCCACTCGGCTCTACAAACTCATCCGAAGGTAGAGCTGAGAGCGAGTGGCGAGTAGACAAAGGAGTGGCCTGAGGCGAGGAGTACGTGAAGTTGAAGCGCTGAAGGACCTGATGCACCATGAGTCAAGGTAATGGTGCGTTGTGCTCTGTCCCGGGTGATCTGCAAGCCAAGATAGTTGCGCAGCTCACCTAGGCTGTGCACGTGTGTCTCTTCTGCAGCTCCGCCTTCACGTGGGCCAGTCCAGCAGTGTCACCAGTAGCAAAGACCAAGTCGTCGACGTACACGAGGATGTAGAACGGCGGCAACAAAGTGTCGGTGCGCAAAAATAGCGACGGGTCAGCAGTGAAAGGAGCAAACCCAAGAGCCGCAAGTGTAGTCCTCAGTGTGTCGTGCCACTCGCAGGGCACCTAGTGGAGACCGTAGACTGGCCGCCGAAGGCTCCACTGGGTACCAGGAGGAAACAACCCAGTGAAGCCAGGTGGGCGGCGCAGCCAGATCTCCTCGTGCAGGCTGCCCTGCAGGAAGGCTGTACTAAAGTCAAGAGAGTGAAGCTCGTAGTCACGCTGAGCAGCAACGTGCAGCAGTACCCGAAGAGTAGTCATCTTCGGGGTGGGAGAGAAGGTCTGAAAGTAGTCAACTCCCTGCAGCTGTCTGAAGCCTCGAGCCACGTAACGCGCCTTGAAGACAAGCGGAGAAACTGGCGGCCGCTTCACCCTGAAAATCAACATGCCATTGACAATGTTCGCCCCAAGTGGGGGAACCTCGTCAACGTAGACACTTGTAGACTTCCAGACACCTGTCTGCCACTGAGAGGAGTAGGGACCCTCTATCGCCTCTGCCTTAGAGCGCGGGGTCGGGATGTCTGGTGCATCCGAGTCTCCCTCAGGGGCAAGCAGCATGGTCACGAGATGAGGTACAGCAGCAGCAAAGCACTGGAACTCCTCCTGCCTGTCCTCAAGAACGTCCGTGCTAAGAGCACACTCACCCCCGACGGACGGAGGATAGACAGACCCAGACTCAGCTACAAGAATAGTGGCGTAGTCGAGACGACAATGAGCAGCAAAGTCGACAAGCTCAGCAACTAAGGCAGACGCAGCAGTGGACTCAAAGGAAGGGTCAGTGACAACAGTGGCCAGGAGACGCGTGAGAGTAGGACTAGCAGCACGAAGGGAATCAAACTCCGGGGCAGCAAGGGCAGGAAGAGTAGACACAGGAGGAGATGGCAGAGGGACACGCTGCGGAGCAGTGGAAAGACGCTGTTCCATCTGGTGTGTGCAAGGGACAGGAGGTGGACGCTGACGCGAACCAAGACGACTAGTGCGAGCAGCACGAACAGGCGACGCAGGACGAGACTCAGGCTCACGACGCTCCGTAAGACCTCCGGTCAGAGCAGTGTAAGGAGAAGGAGCAGGCAGTGGGGAGGCGGGCTGTAGCTGTGAATTCGAGTGGACAGGCGGTGGACACTCTAAGAAAGGAGCAGGACCAGCTAAAGGCGGGAGACCAAGAACCTGCTCAAGGAGCGGAACGAAGTACGGCCACGGCCGCGCAGCGCCTTGAGAACCAGCAGAGACAGCACCAGCACTCGCAGCGTCAGGTCCAACTCCAGCTTCACCACCAGCTTCACCAGCACCCCCAGCAGCTCCAGGAGCGCCAACTCCAGCACCCTCAGAAGTACCGGCTCCAGCAGCACCTCCAGCTCCAGCACCTCCAGCAGCTCCTGCTCCAGCAGGACCACCAGAAGCCCCAGCAGCTCTAGTAGCTCCAGCTCCAGCACCTCTAGCAGCACCTGCTCCAGCAGCACCGCCATCTCCAGCACCTCCAGCGGCTCCAGCTACAGTAGCACCACCAGGCCCAACAGCTCCAGTACCTCCAATACGAGCTCCTCCGGGACCAGTGGCTCCAGAATCCCCAGCAGCTCCAGCAGCAGCAGGACCTCGAGTGCCCGTAGCACCACCAGCTCCAGTAGCACGGCTCTAGCGCCAAGCAAACCCCTCGCGTAGCTGCTGTAGAGAGAGGGGCTCGCGCCGGGACGAGGCACCCGAAGGACCGCCACGCGCAGCACCTCCAGACTCCACACGCGCAGGCTCAGCACCCTCAGGCTCCTCACCCTCACACTCAGCATCCCCAGGCTCAGCACCCCCAGACTCAGCACCCCCAGGCTCAGCACCCCCAGACTCAGCACCCCCAGACTCAGCACCCCCAGGCTCCGCATGCTCAGGCTCAGCACCCCCAGACCCTGCACCCGCAAGCTCAGCACCCCTAGCAGGACCAGAGTCAACAGCTACCTCGACAGGCTCGATTGCGTCTCCTTGGGACACACTTGAGGGGGCAGGGCCCTGAGGGGGGAGGGGGTCTACCGGGGGAGGACCTGGCGCGAGGAAGAGCGGCGGGGGGGTGGAGGGGGGCAATGCGATAGGGGAAGAGACAGTAGTAAGGAACCGACTCGTCAATCGTGACGTTCTGGGAGGACACAACTCGGCGCGAGGTGGGGTGGTAAAACTGCCAACCAGGCGCGTCAGGGGGGAAGCCAAGGAAGACGCAGGGAACAGCATGGGAGGACAGCTTGTCCGCAGAAAAGTCGCAGACGAACGCTCGAGATCCCCAGACACGGAATGCAGACGCATCGCCAACCTTCCCCGTCCACCGCAGAGTAGGTGTGGTCTCCGGCATGGAGACCCGGGGCTGGAGTTTGAGCTGATGCGCAGCGTACTGAACCGTGAATGGCCACAGAAAATGGGGAGCAGCCGCATGGACGTACGAGTGACGTCCATAACCATGCCAGTACGGCGCTCAGCAATCCCATTTTTCCCGGAAGCGTGAACGTCCGGCGGATGCCCTCCGTACGACAGAAGGCTCGCAGAAGGTCGGAGGAAAACTCTCCACCTCTGTCTGAGTGCAGACGCAGAACAGAAAGGTCCAAGCCGAAACTCTTGCTGAGCTGATGACGAGCAGCGCGGATCCAGTCGATCAGAATCTCAGTGACCTCACCCTTGCAGCACAAGGGGAAGACTGTGGTGTAACGCGAGTAGTCGTCAACGACCAGCAAAAAGTAGCGCTCGTGACCCTGTCCACGGACGCGGGTTGGGCCCCACACGTCCATGTGAAGAGTCTGTAGGGGAGCCTCAGTCAGTGGGAACTTGGAGGAGTGAGGAGTGGCGCGGTGCCGTCCCTCGACGCAAGGGACGTAGGTAGGGGCTGGCCCGACAGGAAGGGGAGGGAGAGACCGGGGAAGACCAGTTACAAGGACACGGGAGGCCATTCCTCGGAGACGAGGCAGGGAGGGGTGACCAAGGCGGTGGTGCCAGAGGAGAGTATTGTGAGACAGGAGGCAACACGAGCAGGGGGCAGACTCAGGACCAGACCAGGACGCCGCAGCAAACACCTGACCCGATGCGGCTACCTGACCAGACTCAGCAACCGGAGGAGACACGGTAGTCAGGGTGTCAACCTAGGCTGACGGGTGAACGTGGCCAAGTGCTGGCCTGTCCGAGTACACAAACAGTGGGTCACCCGCTGACCTCCAAGAGTGAACTGGTCAACCCACGCTACCTGAAGGTCGGCTCCACTAACCAAGTTCGTGGAGAACGAGGGGCGGTGGAGGCCAGACATAGAGCCAGACGGGACCGCCGAACACGGCAGAACCGTGGAGGAGTGTGCAAGGACCGGACCCCCAGAGGGGTCAGCCAGAGAGACTGCCACCGGCCGACTGAGCGGTGTGAGTGTGGTGCAGTCGCGAATGAATGAGCGGGAAGCTCCCGAGTGAAACGTGAAGGTGTGCAAGGCCACAGCAGACGTAGTACCAGAGAGAGCAGACTCACCAGCACCTTGAGCAGTAGACTCACTAGCACCTAGAGCAGCAGCCTCACCGGCACCTGGAGCAGGAGACGCACCAGCACCTAGAGCTGCAGCCTCACCAGCACCTAGAGCAGCGGACTCTATACCTGGGTCAGGCGGCACACACAGGTAACAGGCACCCTCAGCACTAGCCAAGAGCAAAGATATCCACCCTCTGCCTAAGCAGCTCCAGCCAGGAGGGGAGCTCAGCGTCATCGCCAAACTCGTTACGCCAGGCATCGCTCAGACAGGCGAAGCAGCGGGACTGTGTGTGACCAACCGTCCCGCAAGGCTGACCAGCTCGAGCACCTGTGCGAATGATGTACGGGCAGCGAACTGTACTCTGAGACCCTCTACTCTGAGCGTACCACTCATAAAGCTGCTGTGGCGTAAGGGTCTCGCGCGGACGCCGCTGCAGCTGCACTTGGCCACTGCAAGAAGCTCCCAACGGACCAGCTCCAGGGAGACTGCCACTACGGCCGCGCCACAACCCCACCTAGCGTACCACTCACGAAGCTGCTGGGGCGTGAGGGACTCACGCGGACGCCGCTGGAGCTACATCTGTCCACCGCCAGAAGCAGTAGTAGCAATAGTAGCAGGAGGAGTAGTAGTAGCAGTAGTAGCAGAGCACTCAGGGCAGTGCGGCTCAGTAGAGCAGGGCGGCACAGCCTGGCAGCGTGACACGGCTAGGCTGGGCGGCTCGGCTCGGCTGAGCGGCGCGGCTCAGCTGGGCGGCGTGGCTCGGCTGGCAGGCAGGCGCGGCAGGCAAGCAGGCGCGGCAGCGTGCTAGTAAGGTAGGCGTGCGGGAAGCGGGGGTAAGGTAGGTGCTCACCAGGGGCAGGTAGGGCAGGCGCTCGCTGAGCGAGCAGGGCCACAACAGCGGCAGGGCAGGGCCGCGACAGCTGCTGCACGGCAGGGGCGCGACCACAGCAGGGCACGGCCGCAACGGCGGCAGGGCAGGGCCACGACGGCTGCCGCACGGCGGGGCCGGGTCGGCTGCTGCAGGGCGGGGCCACGACGGCTGCTGTAGGGCGGGGTCGCGTCGGCTGCTGCAGGGCGGGGCCGCGACGGGTGCTGCAGGGCGGGGCCGCGTCGGCTACTGCAGGGCAGGGCCGCGTCGGCTCCTGCAGGGCGGGGCCGCGTCGGCGGCAGGGCAGGGCCGCGTCGGCGGCCGGGTGGGGGGCCGCGACAGCGGCAGGGCGGGGCCTCAACAGCGGCAAGGCGGGGCTGCGACGACTACTGCAGGGCGGAGCCGCGACAGCGGCAGAGCGGGGCCGCGACCGCGGTAGGTGGTTCCGCGGCAGCTGCCGGAGGGCGGAGCAGGTAGGGGCCGCGACGGCGGCGACGGGGCAGGGCCACGTCAGGGCCGCGTCAGGGCCGCGTCGGGGCGGCGTCGAGGCGGCGTCGGGGCCGCGTCAGGGCAGCAAAGGGCAGGGCCACGTCAGGGCCGCGTCAGGGCCGCGTCGGGGCGGCGTCGAGGCGGCGTCGGGGCCGCGTCAGGGCAGCAAAGGGCAGGGCCGCGACGGCCTTGGCAGGCCGCAAAGGGCGGCGACAGGGCGGGGCCGCAAACAGCGGTTAGAAATGGGCCGCGAGGGGCCGCGAAGGCAAGGCCTCGACTGGCCGCGAGGGCAGGGCCGCTAAGGGCAGGGCAGGGCGCGCGACGGCGCAGGTGAGGCAGGCGCGATGCGCGCTTCGGGCAGGGCAAGAAAAAAAAAACGAACTAAGCGGTGGGCCCTAGAAAAGGCGTTCCCACTAGGGAACCTGCCCTGAAACCATGTTACAAAGTAGCGAACAAGAATGACTAGAAACAAGGCAGTACAAGGTTTGTATAGGCAAAACCTAACAGAACTGTACCCCATAAGGAGTACCCCATTACAGCCTACAATATTGTTCTGACAATAGGTTGCACTGAGGTGCTCCTTAGTGAGTAAAATTCAGTTAGGGTTTCATAATTGCACTCCCTTGCTTTCCTATTTACACCATTCCATTGCATTCCATTTCTGAGATGGTATCACGAGTAGGTTTAGAATCCTTGCTTCGCCTAGCCTACCTAGCACCCTCCACACCCTAGAGTGCCTCCGCGCCTTACGCGCCCTCCGTCACGCGCCCTAGCACCCTCCGCGCCCTCGCGCCCTCCATGCTCTAGAGCGCCTTCGCGCCCTCCGTCACGCGCCCTAGCGCCCTCCACGCCCTAGCGCCCTCCGCGCCCTCCGAGCCCTCCGTCACGCGCCCTAGCGCCCTCCGCGCCCTCCGTAAAGCGCCCTCCGTAACGCACCCTCCGCGCCTAGCCCTTCCCTACGCGCCCTCCACGCCCTCTGTATCGCGCCTCCGCCCCAGCCCGTCGCGTCGGCCAGGCCCCTGCCCCAGCCCGTCGCGTTGCCTGTGCGCCCTGCCTTAGCCCATCTCGTAGCTCGTGCGCCCTGCCCTAGCCCGTCACGTCGCCCGTGTGCACTGCCCCTGGCCCGCGCGTCGCCCGTGCGCCCTAGCCCTCGTACATAGCCCGTGCGCCCTGCCCCTAGCCGCCGCGCTGGCCCCACGCCCAGCTAGCCGCGCACGCCCCTGCTACCCGCCTGCGCGCGCCCCTTACCACAGTCCGTGGGCGCTCCGTACCCTGCCGGCGCGCGCCCCCTACATGACAGCCCGCGCGTGCCCCTTACCCAGCCCGCACACGCCCCATACCATTGGGTTCACCGTTCTGCCGCGGCTGGAGGCCACTACACCTTGGCCTAGTTTCTCCTGGCGCTCCTAGCTCAGTGTGCTCCGTGCTCCAGCCGTTCTTCGCCTAGTTTCACCTGGCGCTCCTAGCTCTGTTTGCTCCTGCTCCAGCCGTTCCTTGCCTAGTTTCACCTGGCGCTCCTAGCTAAGTTTGCTCCATGCTCCGGCCGTTCTTCGCCTAGTTTCCACCAGCGCTCCCCTAGCTCAGTTTGCTCCATGCCCCATCCGTCCATATCTTCTGTCACTCCTAGCCTGCCGCTCCTGCACCCCGCTAGCCTTTATCGTGGCGTCCAATAGGGTTCTCCAGCAGCAAGGAGAGCAGCAGCGGCAACTTCAGCAGTGGCACCCACAGCAGCAGTGGCACCTGCAGCATCATTGGCGCCCTCAGCAGCCGTTGGGGCCAGGTGGTTCGGGTAGCGTTGGCTCCAGCAGCAGCCTATCTATATGGGGGGCTCGTCGTGGTGGCCGCGATGTCGGCCCCTGCCAGTACCGGATCCTGACCGGCCCTGGTGCTAGCACTACCTGCAGGCGTCCTGACCATTCTGCACAGCGCTGCTACAGTCGCCTCGACGACCTCTACCGTGAGCGTTATGGGCCTGAGTCAGCTCCCCCGATCTGGCCCGATCTGTTTTGTAGTGGTTACCCTGTATTTGATATGTCTATGGATGTTGTTTATTCTGTCACGTATGGATCTCTTGGCTTGAGTGTACCTAGCTTAGGACCTTAGCTTGTTGCTCCTATAGGTACTTGTGCTTTTAATGTAGGTGCTTGTGTAGTCACTAGCCCAACCGTGACAACTACTGTTGCGTCGCTCTCCTTCACGCTGGACTCCCGCGCGTCTCAGTGCTTCTTTCGCGACCACACTACTGTCACACCTCTTTCGACTCCAGTCCCAATTGTCCTGGCCGATCCTACTTCAGGACCAGCAGTTGCTCACAGCTCGGCCACTCTCCCGTGACCAGCTGTCCCCTCTAGTTTCCTCACTGATCTCTACATCCCCTCGTTCTCTCATAACTTGGTGGGTGTTGGATACCTTCAGGACCGGGGGATCATAATCACTTTTCCCGTGCACGGGAGGACTGCGATCTGTATGGAATCTTCCACCGGGGCACTTTTTGCCACGTTCACCAGAGATCCCACTCAGGTCTCTTCGTCCTGCACACTCCGCCCCCGGAGGTAGCTGCGTCTGGTCAGGTTGCTTCGTCCTCCCCGGTAGCAGAGTCCGATCAGGTTACTGCGTCCCCACAGGCTGCTGTGCCCGGTCTAGTTTCCGCGTCTTCCTCCTGTCGATCCCTAGCCCACCCGACCGGCTTGTGGCACCACCGCCTTGGCCACCTGTCGCTCCCCCGCCTCCGCGGCACGGACAGTCGTAGTCTTGTCTCAAGTCTCTCGTGATCTTTCCGTCGCTCCCTCCCTCGCTTGCTCCACCTTGCACTCCTTGCGTCGCCGGCCGCTTGCGCGCCACTTTGCACACCTCCTCCCTTTTTCCGGCCACTGCTCCATTCCAGACTCTCCACCTGGACGTCTGGGGCTCTGCCCCTACCCTCGGACCTGAGAGGGAGCGCTACTTTCTAGTGGTCGTTGACGACTACTCCAGGTACACCACGGTGTTTCCTTTCGCGACACCTCTTTGGACAAGCTCTCGGCTCGCGCCATCCCCTGTGTCTTCCTTGGTTTCCTGATGGGCTATCCCGACTACTCCGTTTTTCACCCGCCCCTTCACAAGTTCCTAGGCTCTCGTGACGTCTGGTTTGATGAGCCAGTGTCCTACTACACCCAGTACCCCTGTCGAGGTCTCTCGGTTCACCCTCCCCCCCCTCTTCCTCGCACCCTCTCCTCCCCCTGCTCCCGCTCCTTCGGTACCCCCGCCCCCCTCTGGTCCTGCCCCGTCAGGTGTGTCTCACGCTACCCCTCTACCCTCGGTCGCACGTCATGTAGCGTCTCCCTCCCCGCAGTCCTCCTCATAGTCCCCTCATCAGCCTTTAGCACTTCCGTGACAGGTTACTGTGGACTTGGTAGGTGTTGGAGCTGGAGGTACTACCACTGGCGGTACTCGGTCTGGGGGCGCTTGTTCGAGAGGTGTTGAAGGTGGAGGTGCCGGCACTGGCGGTGATAGTTCTGGGGGTGCCAGAGCTGGGGATGCTAGCGCTGGTGGCGCTAGTTCTGGAGGTGTTGGAGCTGAAGGTCCTAGCACTGGAGGTGCTAGTTCTGGGGGTGCTAGAGCTGGAGGTGCTGGTGCTCGTGGCGCTAGTTCTGGGGGTACTTGTCAGAAACTAGGAATCAAGAATGCATAGGAAGACAGCAGTACACGGTTTGTATAGCAGAACTTAATTGGGCTGTGCCCCGTAAGGAGTGCCCCACTACAGCCTAGAGCATAGTTCTGACACACTCCCATAGGCAAAGTGGGGGACAAGCAAGAGAACGAAGCAAGGTCAAGCTCAAGGTGGATCACGAAGTCACCACGCATTCTGAGCACAAGCAAATGGCCACAAGGCCAGTTCACATGCAGAGTTATATATATAAAGAAGAACAATCCGGACAGTGATCAAAACCTAGCAAGTGTAAGCATGCAGGTATCAATATATAGATCACTGATCAAGCAAAGTCAAGAAGTGAGCAAGTGAGGCCAAGTAGGCACAAGGCCTAGAACAGTACAGAATCGCTTATGATCACAAGGCTGAAGTGCCTTGGTGAAGATATCAGCAGTGTTGGCCTGAAAGGCCACGTAAACAAGACGAAGGTGACCACGTTGCTGCAACTCTCGAGCAAGGAAGTAACGCAGAGCGATGTGCTTCGTTCTGTGCTCCTGTCTCTGCTCCTGACGTATAGAACTGGAGGAGAACGAGGCGCCTCTCCCAGGTCGATCAGAAGGTAGGTGAGCCAGCGTAACTCCTGTGCAGCCATGGCTCCTGCATAAATCTCAGCCTCACAGCTGGAGCTGAGAACAGAAGACGAGCGAGCGAGGGCTGAAAGTGTAACCCTGTGATGACCGCTGCGTAGCCAAGTCGTCAACCCAAGAAGCGTCTACGTGACCAGTGAGGACAACTGGACACCGTCCTCCAAGCACGAGGCCCATGCCCGACGTACTGCACAAGTAGCGCATCACCCTCGTAGGGGCCTTCCAGTGCTCTAGTCGGAGTCTCCAAGGCGCAACGTAGCGTGCCAAGATGCTAAGAGGGTAAGCAAGGTCAGGTCGAGTGCAGGTGATCAGGTACATGAGGTAGCCCACAAGCTCTGGATATGGGCCACTCGGCTCTACAGACTCATTCAAAGGTATAGCTGAGAGCGAGTGACCGGTAGGAAGAGGAGTGGACTGTGGCGAGGAGTACTGGAAGTCGAAGCGCTGAAGGACCTGCTGCACCATGTGTGACTGAGTCAAGGTAATGGTGCGCCGTGCTCTATCCCGAGTGATCTGCAAGCCAAGATAGCTGCACAGCTCACCAAGGCCTGTGCACGTGTGTCTCTTCTGCAGCTCCGACTTCACTAGAGTCAATGCCTCAGTGTCAGCAGTGGCAAAAACCAAATCGTCGACGTACACAAGGATGTAGAACGGCGGCAGCGAAGTGTCGGTGTGTAGAAACAGTGACGGGTCAGCAGTAGAAGGAACAAAGCCCAGAGCTGCAAGGGTCGTCCTCAGTGTGTCGTGCCACTCGCGAGGCGCCTCGCGGAGACCGTATACTGGCCGCCAGACGCTCCACTGGGTACCAGGTGGGCGGCGCAGCCAGATCTCCTTGTGTTGGCTGCCCTGTAAGAAAGCAGTGCTGAAGTCAAGAGAGTGAAGCTCGTAGTCACGCTGAGCAGCAACGTGCAGCAGAACCCGAAGAGTGGTCATCTTCGGGGTCGGGGAGAAGGTCTGGAAGATGTCAACTCCCTGTCGCTGAATGAAGCCTTGTGCAACGTAACTCGCTTTGAAGACAGACGGAGAACCCGGCGGCCGCTTCACCCTGAAAACCCACATGCCACTGACGATGTTCGCCCAAGGAGGGGGAACCTCGTCGACGTAAGTGCCTGTAGACTTCCAAGATGCCATCTCTGCGTCCATGGCTGACTGCCACTGAGAGGAATAGGGACCCTCTATTGCCTCTGCGTAAGAGCATGGGGTCAGGATGTCTGGTGCATCCGGGTCTCCCTCTGGTGCAATCAGCATGGACACGAGATGAGGTACAGCAGCTGCAAAGCACTCTAAGTCCTCCTGCCTGTCCTCAAGGACGTCCGTGCTAAGAGCACACTCACCCCCGACGGACGGAGGACAGACAGACCCTGACTCAGCAACAAGACTAGTGGCGTAGTCAAGACGACAGCGAGCAGCAAAGTCAACAAGCTCGGCAACTGAGGCAGACGCAGCGGTGGACTCAAAGGAAGGGTCAGTGACAACAGTGGCCAGGAGACGCGTGACAGAAGGACTTGCAGCACGAAGGGAGTCAGACTCCGGGTCCGGACCGTCACCTAGGGAGGACACAGGAGGAGACGGCAGAGGGACACGCAGTGGAACAGATGAAGGACGAAGTGCCATCTGGTGCGTGCCGGGGATAGGAGGAGGACGCGGACACGGAACACGACGACTAGTGCGAGCAGCGCGAACAGGCGACGCAGGGCGAGACTCAGGCTCACGACGCTCAGCATGACCTCCGGTCGGCAAGACCTCCAGTGTAAGGAGAAGGACCAGGTAGTGGGGAGGCTGGCTGTAACTGCGACTGCGACTGGACAGGCGGCGGACACAGTAAGGGAGGAGTTGGACCAGTAGAGGGCGAGAGACCAAGAACTTGTTGAAGGAGTGGAATGAAGTACGGTCGCGGCCGCGCCGCACCTCCAGAACTACCAGAGACAGCACCAGTACCCCTGAGCTCCAAGGTCTCCAGCTCCAACTCCTGCAGCACCACCAACTCCAGTACCTCCAGCAGCTCCAGCTCCAGTAGTACCTCCAGCAGAAACAGCTCCAGCGCCCCCAGCTCCAACTGCTGCAGCACCACCAGCCCCAACAGCTCCAGTAGCTCCAGTTGAGCACCTCCGGGACCAGCGGCGCCAGTACCTCCAGCAGCTCCAGCAGCAGCAGTACCTCAAGCTCCAGTAGCACCTCCGGCTCCAGCAGCTCCGGGACCTCCAGTACAAGCACCTTTGGGACCAGCGCCTCCAGCACCTCCAGCTTCTACAGTACCAGTAGTACCTCCACTGCCAGCAGCACCCCTAGCCATAGGCTCCCCAGCTCCAGCAGCACGGCTCCAGCGACGAGCAAACCACTCGCGCAGCTGCAGTGGAGAGAGTGGCTCCCGTTGAGACAAGACACCCGGAGGACCTCCAGAGGACAAAGTACCTCCAGGCTCAGCACACTCAGGCTCAGCACCCCCAGGCTTTGCACGCTCAGGCTCAGCACCCCTAGGCTCCTTACCCTCAGACTCAGCAACCCATGACTCAGCACCCCCAGGCTTCGCACCCGTAGACTCAGCAACCCCAGGCTCAGCACCCCCAGGCTCCGTACGCTCAGGCTCCGCACCCCAAGGCCCCGCACCCACAGGCTCAGCACCCCTAGCAGCACCAGACTCGATAGCTACCTCAACAGGCTCAATAGGATCGACCTGGGACACACCAGAGGGGGCAGGACCCTGAAGGGGAAGGGGGTCTACCGGAGGAGGACCTGGTGCTAGGAAGAGCGACGGGGGGGGGGGGAGAGGGGCAGTGCGGTAGGGGAAGAGACGATAGTAAGGAACCGACTCGTCAAACGTGACATCATGAGAGGACAGAACACGACGCGAGATGGGGTGGTAAAATTGCCAACCAGGCACGTCAGGGGGGAAGCCAAGGAAGACGCAGGGAACAGCACGGGAGGACAGCTTGTCCGCGGAAGAATCGCGGACAAAAGCTCGAGATTCCCAGACACAGAACGCAGACGTATTGCCAACCGTAGAGCAGGTCTGGTCTTCGGCATGGAGACACGGGGCTGGAGTTTGAGCTGATGCGTAGCGTACTGAACCGTGAATGGCCATAGAAAATGGGGAGCAGCCGCATGGATCATGGACGTACGAGCGACGTCCATGACCATGCCAATGCGGCGCTCATCAATCCCATTTTGTTGTGGGGAGGCCGGAAGCGTGAACGTCTGGCGGATGCCCTCCTCATGACAGAAGGCCTGTAGAAGGTCGGAGGAAAACTTTCCACCTCTGTCGTAGTGCAGACGCAGCACAGGAAGGTCCGAGTCAAAACTCTTGCGGACCTGGCAACGGGCAGCGCGGATCCAGGTGATCAACACCTTAGTGACCTCACCCTTGCGACGTGAGGGGAAGACTAAGGTGTAACGCGAGTAGTCGTTACCGACCAGCAGAAAGTAACGCTCGTGACCCTGTCCACGGAAGCGCGCTGGGCCCCACACGTCCATGTGGAGAGACTGCAGGGGAGCCTCCGTCGGAGGGAACTCGGAGGAGTGAGGGGCGGCGCGCTGCCGTCCCTCGACGCTAGGAACGCAGGTAGGGGCAGGCCTCGGGGGGAGGGGAGGGAGAGACCGGGGGAGACCGGTGAAAGGGACACGGGAGGCCATACCTCGGAGACAAGGCATGGAGGGGTGACCAAGGCGGTGGTGCCAAAGGAGAGTTTGGTGGGACAGGAGACGACACGAGCAGGGGGCAGACTCCGAACCAGACCTGGACTCGGCAGCAAACACCTGACCAGACGCGGCTACCTGACCTGACTCAGCAACCGAACGAGATGTTGTAGTCAGTGTGTACAGGCTCAACCCAGGCTGACGGTTGAACGTGCCCAGGTGGAGGCCAGTCCGATTACACATACAGTGGGTCACCCGTTGACCTCCAGGAGTGAACCCACACGTCCTGGAGGTCAGCTCCACTCACCAAGTTCGTAGAGAATGAGGGGAGGTGAAGACCCGACAGTGAGCCAGACGAGACCGCCGGATACGGCAAAACCGTAGAGGAGTGCACAAGGAAGCTCAGCGGCGTCAGGAAACTCTGCACGCCAGGCGTCAGTCAGGCGACTGAAACAGCGTTGCGTTGCGTTTGGCAGCCCGCACATCTCCCCACGGCGCTCGCCGGTGCGGAGAACGTAAGCGCAGGGACCAGTACCCCTAGACCTCCCACGCACAGCGTACCAATCACGAAGCTGCTGGGGTGGCGGGGCCTCACAGGAACACAGCAGCTGCTAGCACTTGCCACCGCCAAAGCCTCCACGCTGCACGGCTCCACCCCGACCATCACCACCGCCGCCGCCACCCCCACTGCCGCTGCCGCCACCGCCCCCACCTCCATCGCCGCCACCGACGCCCCCGCTCCCGCCACCACCCCCACCTCCACTCCCACCCCCTCCACCTCCTCCACCGCCACCACCGCCGCCCCCGCCGTCCCCTCCACCACCCTTTTCCCCCTTGCCCTTGCCGCTGCGGCGCCTCCCACTAGGAGCAGTTGCAGCCCCGACGGCCTCGGTGCCAACGAGGTTGACAGCAGCAGCAGAAGCAACAGAGGGCAAAAGGGGAACGGGGGAACACCCCTCAAAGAAAGGGGCGCGAGGGTTGCCGCGAGAAACTCCTACAGCGACTATGCTAGTCTCAACTGCAGTGAGCCGCTCCTCGAGCATGTCGAAGGTGAGCTCGGTGGGGCAAAGGGAGAGAAAGTGGTCCCTGAATGAGCGAAAAGAGTCAAGGAGATGGGTGACGAGGTAGAAGAGGGTGATGTACATGGGGGGGGGGGGGGGGGGGTCTTGATGCAAAACTCGTAGGGAAGCGCAGCGCAGTAGCGGGTGTCACTAGTGCGGAGGTGAGTGATGAGGTCAGCGGCTGTGGCAAAAGCAGCGAGGTCAGGGAACAAGTACGGCAGCATGAGGCGGCTGAGGGCAGCAGAGGCAGGGGAGGAGTAGCGTGCGACGACAGTGTCATATAGAGACTTAGCTGTCTTGGACTGGCCAAAATGCGCGCGCTCAGCAGACGGCAGGTGACTACGACCAGCAAGGCGAGCAACAGCGTCATGAGTAGTCCGCTGTGAGCAAACCGTACTGTCAGCGTCGGCAGCACGTGCAACAGAGGCGCCGGACGTGTGATCGAAAAGCGAGACGCCGTCCCTAGAGTCGCACTGAAGATAGAGCTGCAAGTCATCTACCCAAATTTCAAAATTGACCGCACGGCCCTCAGCATCAAAGGTAAGAATAGTAGGACTAGCCATGGCGGCAGTAGCAGTAGGGCAGGACGGCGCAGCTCGGCAGGGCGGCGCGGCTCGGCAGGGCGGCGCGGCTCGGCAGTGCGGCGTGGCTCGGCTAGGCGGTGCGGCACGGCAGGCAGGCGGGCGCAGCGGCGCACTTGGCAGGGCGGGCGCCTACCAGGGGCGGGTGCAGGGCAGGGCCGCGACTAGCGAATAGGGCAGGGCCGCGACAGGGCAGCAGTAGAACAGGGCCGCGACGGGGCGGAAGTAGGGCAGGGCCGCGACAGGGCGGCTGCAGGGCAGGGCCGCGACGGGGCAGCAGTAGAGCAGGGCCGCGACGGGGCGGCAGTTGGGCAGGGCCGTGACATGCGGCTGCAGGGCAGGGCCGCGACGGGGCGGCGGTAGAGCAGGGCCGCGACGGGGCGGCAGCAGGGCATGGCCGCGACATGGCGTGCGGAGATAACTGCTGCAACGGGAGCTAGACTACGGGCTAGGCACGTGTGCTCGTGTGATCTCCGCGTTCGTTCACTTAGTCGTTTCCTTGTGTTCACGCTGCTTGCAAGTTCACGGGGAGAAATGGCAAGAGTTTCACTAGGAAAACATGACAACAATGATAGCAACAACATTGGCATCACAGACTACATCAGTGCTAGCTAGGCTGCTGGTCGACCTCCAGCGCAGCACGGTCGACCGCGCTCCAGCGCAGCAGCGCTCGCACCGCTCCAGCGTTGCAGAGTAGCGGTTCTCCAACGTTGCAAGTCCACGGTGTGCCAGCGCTGCACCAAGTCGGCTGCACAGCGTTGCACCCGCAGGACAACGGTGCACCTGCTTCGCAGGTGCGCGCAGCTGGTTGGCGCTCCACACCTTGTCACGAGCACAGCGCAGACGCCTGGCAGACTCCACGCCAGCAGCTGCGCCCACCAGCCACGTCGACCTCGGGATACCACCCCCGAGGTCGGCCTCGCATACTCCACCCTGGCGACACTCGCACACGTCGCCCGGGTATTCCGGTCGACCGGGCAACCATGCCTGGCCGACCAGCGCAGTCCGTAGCCGGCCACGCATGTCCGGCGTCCCCAGTCCGGCGTCCAGGCGCCCAGGACGCCTTCCGAACCCCCAGGTCGGCGTCCAGACGCCCAGGACGCCGACCAAACCTCCAGGGCGGCGTCCCTTCTCCCAGGACGCCGACCAGACGCCCAGGTCGCTGTGTGGGCCCCCCGGGACGCCCAGTTCGGCGTCCGGACCCCCAAGACGCCATGCATACGCCTAGGTCGGCGTCTGGCCTTCCAGAAGGCCGTGCAGGCGCCCACGACGTCGACCAGGCGCCCGGGTAGTCGTGGCGACGCCCAGCTCGGCGTCCAGCTTCCCAAGACGCCCTCAAGATGTCCGGGACGCCAACCAGGCGTCCAGGGCGGCGTCCTCCAGCTCGGCGCCCTCCAGCCAGGTGCCCTCCAGCTTGGCGCCCTTGCAGTGGCCCCCGTGCCCACTGCTGCAGGTCGGCTGCAACCCCCGCACATCCGACCACAAGGTTGGCTCCGCCCAAGCGAGGACGGGGCCTTACAACGCTCCCGTTGACACTCCCCTGCCGCATTCACGCTTGGGCCCCTAGCCCACACAGTAGTACAGCTCCGAAAATAGCCCGTCGGCGTGCACCCAACACACAGCACGCCGGTCACCGCACCAGCCATGCAAGAGGGCATGGCACCTACTGCTGCACGTCGTTGTCGCCGTCGCCCACGTCGGCCAAGCGCACCTGGCCGATTGCGACGGAGCACCGGTTGAAGGCCGGATAGTGCAGCGCCTTCGTTAGGAAGTCGGCTCGCTGATCAACGGTCGGGATGTGTCAGATTATTATAGCTGATGCATGTTTGTAGGCTATAGTGGGGTAGCACATATGGGGTACAGCTTTCTAGGGTTGTATTTGTACCCAACCCTGACTTAGTCATTCTCATTCCTGGTCATTTATTTCACATGGTATAGAGCGAGTTCCCTGTGGGAACGTTGCCTAGGGCCCACCGAAGCGCGCCCCGAGGCGCGCATTTTTTTTAGCGACCCCTCGAGTCGCCCTTTCCCTCGTGGCCCCGCCGTCCCTCAGACGCGGCCCCGCCACCCCTTCTGATCGCGGCCCCGCCACCCGATCCCGGCCCCGCCGCCACGTCGCGGCCCCGCCGCCCGATCGCGGCCCCGTCGCCCGCTACGAAGCGGCCCCGCCGCCTGCTCTGACGCGGCCCCGCCGCCACCTCTTACGCGGCCCCGCCGCCACCTCTGACGCGGCCCTGCTGCCTGATCTGACGCGGCCCCGCCGCCACCTCTGACGCGGCCCCGCCGCCGCCTCTGACGCGGCCCCGCCGCCTGATCTGACGCGGCCCCGCCGCCTCATCTGACGCGGCCCCGCCGCCGCCTCTGACGCGGCCCCGCCGCCTGCTCTGACGCGGCCCCGCCGCCCACTACGACGCGGCCCAGCCGCCGACTACGCCGCGGCCCCGCCGCCCGCTACGCTGCCGGCCCCGCCGCCTGCTCAGCCGCGGCTCCGCCGCCCTCTCTGCCGGCTCCGCCGCTCCACCAGCCGCGGCCCCGCCGTCCCCGCCGCTGCACCTGCCGGCCCTGCTCCGTCGGCCCCGCTGCCCCTGATCTCGCGGCCCCGCCACCCTACCTGCAGCAGCCGAGCCGCCCACCTGCAGCAGCCGAGCAGCAGTGCAGCCGAGCCGCCCCGCACCCGAGCCGCCCTGCCGCTGAGCCGCCCGGGAGCCGAGCCGCCCTACACTCGAGCCGCCCTGCCGCCGAGCCGCCCGGGAGCCGAGCCGCCCTGAACCAGAGCCGCCCTGCCGCCGAGCCGCCCGGGAGCCGAGCCGCCCAGCAGCCGAGTCGCTGAGTCGCCGAGCCGCCCTTCTGCAGAGTTGTCCGGCCTGCCCTGCCTGGTAAGCACAGTCCCACTGTCACTGCGTGCTCTTCCCCTAATGCTTGCACTGCTTCGCTGTCGTCGTCATGGCTACCCCTAGTGTCCTAGCTTTTGACGCTGAGGGTCGCGCCATTGACTTTGAGGTCTGGGTAGACGACCTGCAGTTGTTTTTACAGTGCGATAGGGCAGACGACCTCTCTCTCTTTGACCTTACCTCTGGCGCCTCTCCTGCTCCTGCTGCTGATGCTGATCCCACTGTGCGCTCTCAGTGGGCCACCCGCGATGCTGCTGCACGTCTTGCTGTGCGTCGCCACCTCCCTACCTCTGAGCGCGCGCACTTTAGTCAGTACAAGAGTGCTCAGACCTTGTACGACGCTGTAGTTGCGCGCTACTCCTCCCCTGCCACTGCTGCACTGAGCCGTCTTATGCTTCCCTACCTCTTTCCTGACCTCTCTGCCTTTCCCACTGTCGCTGACCTCATTACGCACCTCCGCACTAGTGACACTCGCTACCGCGCCACCCTTCCTGCTGAGTTCTGCGCTAAGAACCCCCCCCCCATGTTCATCACTCTCTACTACGTAGTCGCACGCCTCCCTGACTCCCTTCACGTCGTCAGGGACCACTTTCTCACAGTCTGTCCCACCACCCTCACCGTCGACGTCCTCGAGAAGGCCCTCCTAGCAGCGGAGAAGAGCATAGTCGCTGTAGGAGCTTCTCGTGGAGACCCTCGCACCCCCATCTTTGAGGGGTGCTCTCCTTCCCCCTTGCTGCCCTCTGTTGCCTCTGCTGCTGCTGCCGACCTGCTTGGTCTTGAGTCGGTCGGCGCGGCGTCTGCCCCTAGTGGGAGACGTCGCTCTGGCAAGGGCAAGGGGGGCAAGGGTGCGGGTGGAGCTGGAGGGGGCGGTGGCGGTGGCGGCGGAGGCGGCGGAGGGAGTGGGGGTGGCGGCGGGAGTGGTGGCGGGGGTGGTGGTGGTGGCGGCAGCAGCGGCGGAGGCGGCGGTGGTGGTGGCAGCGGTGGTGGTGGTGGCAGCGGCGGAGGTGGAGGCGGCGGAGGAGGCAGCGGAGGAGGCGGTGGTGGTGGAGGGGGTGGAGCTGGTCGGGGTGGTACCCAGCAGCAGAGCGGCGGTGGTGGTGGTGGCCAGCGCTCGCAGCAGCAGCAGCAGCAGCGTTCGCGGGACATCCCTCCGCCTCAGCAGCTTCGTGAGTGGTACACTCAGCGTCAGAGGGGTGGGGGTACTGGTCCTTGCACCTACGTCCTTCGTTCCGGCGACCGCGCGGGTGAGCAGTGTGGGGGTGCCCACCCCACTCAGCGCTGTTTTGGCCGCCTGACGGACGCTTGGCGTCAGCAGTTCCCCGGGGCTAGTGGAATCCCTCGCTGGGATGAGCTTCTTAGGGCTGGTGTAGCGATCTTTGATCTTGACTTTGATGCTATCCTTGCTGCTATGTATGCTGTGACTATTAGTGAGGAGACTGAGGGTTACCGGTGTTTCCAGCCCGACCCGGGCATTGGTACTGCTGCGCTAGGTGCTTGTGAGGCTGCTGCTCTAGGTGCTAGTGCGTCTGCGCACTCAGGTACTGGTGAGACTGCGCTCTCAGGTACTGCGTCGCCCTCGTCCTCCCTTACTTTCACACTTGAATCTGGGGCTTCTCGCTCCTTCTTTCGAGACCGCACCACCCTTACGCCGCTTGGCTGGCCGGTTGCCGTCTCCCTGGCTGACCCCTCTGGGGGTCCTGTCCTCTCTCACTTCTCCACTGTCCTCCCGTGTCCGGCTGCCCCTTCGGGCACCCTGTCTGGTCTGTACCTTCCCTCGTTCTCTACGAACTTGGTGAGTGGAGCGGACCTGCAGGATGTGGGGGTTCACCAGTTCACTCCTGCGAGTCAGCGGGTGACCCACTGCACGGAGGCACGCACAGGCCGACACCTGGCCACGTTCTCGCGTCGGCCGGGGTCGAGTCTCTACACCCTGACCGTTGAGTCTCCTCCTGTCCCTGCGTCTGGTCAGGTGGCTGCGTCAGGTCAGGTGCTTGCTGCTGCGTCCCGGTCAGGTCCTGAGTCTGCCCCCTGTTCTTGTCGCCTCCTGTCTCACGAGACTCTCCTTTGGCACCACCGTCTTGGCCACCCCTCCTTGCCCCGTCTTCGGAGCATGGCTTCCCGTGTCCTTGTCTCTGGTCTTCTCCAGTCTCTCCCTCCCCTTCCCTCCGGGCCAGGACCTTCCTGTGTCCCCTGTGTCGAGGGTCGCCTCCGGGCTGCTCCTCACTCCTCCCTGTTCCCCCCGACAGAGGCTCCTCTGCAGACGCTTCACATGGACGTGTGGGGCCCAGCCCCCGTCCGTGGGCAGGGTCACGAGCGCTACTTTCTGTTGGTGGTTGACGACTACTCGCGTTACACCACAGTCCTCCCCTTGCGCAGCAAGGGTGCTGTCACTGAGGTGCTGATCGACTGGATCCGCGAGGCTCGTCTCCAGCTCAGGAAGAGCTTCGGCTCGGACTTTCCTGTTCTGCGTCTACACTCGGACGGAGGCGGAGAGTTCTCCTCGCGCCTTCTGCGAGACTACGGTCGTGCACGGGGGATCCGCCAGACCTTCACGCTTCTGGACTCTCCACAGCAAAATGGGATTGCTGAGCGCCGCATTGGCATGGTCATGGATGTCGCTCGTACGTCCATGATGCATGCGGCTGCCCCCCATTTTCTGTGGCCGTTTGCGGTTCGGTACGCGGCGCATCAGCTCAACCTTCACCCCAGGGTCTCTCGGCCCGCGATGTCCCCAGTCTTGCTGTGGACGAAAAGGTTGGCGATGCGTCGGCGTTCCGTGTCTGGGGATCTCGGGCGTTTGTCCGCGACTTGTCTGCGGACAAGCTGTCCCCTCGTGCTGCTCCCTGTGTCTTCCTTGGCTTCCCCACTGACGCTCCAGGGTGGCAGTTTTACCACCCCTCCTCTCGTCGTGTTCTGTCCTCCCAGGACGTCACGTTCGACGAGTCAGTCCCCTTCTACCGCCTCTTCCCCTACCGCACTCCTTCCCTCCCCCCTTCGCCGGACGTCCTTGTGCCGGTTCCCCCCCCGGTAGACCCCCTCCCCCCTCAGGTTCCTGCCCCCTCAGGTGTGTCCCAGGTAGACGCAGTTGACCCGGTCGAGGTTACTGGTGACTCTGGTGCTGCTGCGGGTGCTGAGCCTGGGGGTGCTGACTCTAGGGGTGCTGTGCGCGGGGGTGCCGGGCCTGGAGGTGCTGCTACTGGGGGTGCTGAGCCTGGGGGTGCTGGGCCTGGGGGTACTACTGCGGAGGGTGCTGAGCCGGGGGGTGCTGTGCCTGGAGCTGCTGAGCCTGGGGGTGCTGAGTTGGGAGCTGCTGAGCCTGGGGGTGCTGAGCCTGGGGTTTCTCCTGCTGCTGCGTCTCGACGGGAGCCCCTCTCTCCACAGGAGCTGCACGAGTGGTTTGCTCGCCGCTGGAGGCGTGCTGCTGGAGCTGGAGCTTCTTCGACCGTCGAGGGTGCTGGTGCTGCCGGTCCCGGAGCTGCTGGGCCTGCGGGTCCTCTTGGAGCTGGAGCTGCTGAGGGTGTTGGTGCTGAGACCGCTGCTGTCTGTCCTCGCGGTGGTTGTGCTGCTGGTACTGCTGGAGGTCCTGCCGCTGGAGGTGTTGGTGGCGCTGGTGCTATCGCTGAGGGTGCTGGTGCTGTCCCTGCTGAGTCAAGAGCTGCCGCGCGGCCTCGGCCGTACTTCGTTCCGCTCCTGCAGCAGGTTCTTGGTCTTTCTCCTACGGTAGAGTGTCCACAGCCTGTCCAGTCGCAGTCACTGTTGGAGCCTTCCTCTCCTCTGCCTGCTCCCTCTCCTTACACTGGTCCTACTGGAGGTCTTACTGAGCGTCGTGAGCTTGCGTCTCGTCCCGCGTCGCCTGTTCGTGCTGCTCGCGCTAGTGGTCGCGGTTCGCGTCAGCGTCCTCCTCCTGTCCCTGGCACGCACCGGATGTCTCTGCGTCCGTCCACTGCTCCTCTGCGTGCCCCTTTGCCTTCTCCTCCTGAGTCCTCTCTTCCTGCGCTTGCCGACCCTGAGTCGGACTCTCTTCGTGCTGCCAGTCCTACTGTCACGCGTCTGCTTGCTACTGTCGTCACTGACCCCTCGTTTGAGTCCACTGCTGCGTCTGCTCTTGTCACTGAGCTCGTCGACTTTGCTGCTCGCTGTCGTCTAGACTACGCTGCTAGTCTTGTTGCTGAGTCTGAGTCTGTCTGTCCTCCGTCCGTCGGGGGTGAGTGTGCTCTTGGCACGGACGTCCTAGAGTACAGGCAGGAGGAGTTACAGTGTCTGGCTGCTGCTTCACCTCATCTCGCGTCTGTACTGCTTGCTCCTGAGGGAGACCCGGATGCACTAGACATCCCGACTCCGCGCTCTTACGCGGAGGCCGTAGAGGGTCCCTACTCCTCTCAGTGGCAGGCAGCTATGGATGCAAGATGGCTTCCTGGAAGTCCACAGGCACCTACGTTGACGCAGTTCCCCCTCCTGGGGCGAACATCGTCAGTGGCATGTGGATCTTCCGGGTGAAGCGGCCGCCGGGCTCTCCACCTGTCTTCAAGGCGCGGTACGTTGCTCGTGGCTTCAGCCAGCGGCAGGGAGTTGACTACTTTCAGACCTTCTCTCCCACCCCGAAGATGACCACTCTTTGGGTGCTGCTGCACATAGCCGCTCAGCGCGACTACGAGCTTCACTCTCTCGACTTCAGCACTGTGTTCCTGCAGGGTAGCCTGCACGAGGAGATCTGGTTGCGCCGTCCACCTGGCTTCACTGGGACTTTCCCTCCTGGCACCCAGTGGAGCCTCCGACGGCCAGTCTACGGTCTCCGCCAGGCACCGCGTGAGTGGCACGACACACTGAGGACTACGCTTGCGGCTCTTGGGTTTGCTCCCTCTACTGCTGACCCGTCGCTGTTTCTGCGCACCGACACTTCACTGCCGCCGTTCTACATCCTCGTGTACGTCGACGACTTGGTCTTTGCCACAGCGGACACTGCTGGACTCGCCTACGTGAAGTCCGAGCTACTGAAGAGACACACGTGCACAGACCTGGGTGAACTGCGCAGCTACCTTGGCTTGCAGATCACTCGGGACAGAGCACGCCGCACCATCACCTTGACTCAGTCACACATGGTGCAGCAGGTCCTTCAGCGCTTCGGCTTCACGTACTCCTCACCTCAGGCCACTCCTCTGTCTACTCGCCACTCACTCTCAGCTCTGCCTTCGGATGAGTCCATAGAGTCGAGTGGCCCGTACCCAGAGCTTGTTGGCTGCCTCATGTACCTGATGACCTGCACTCGACCTGACCTTGCATACCCTCTGAGCATTCTTGCACGCTATGTTGCTCCTGGGAGACACCGACCAGAGCACATGGCTGCAGCGAAGAGGGTATTGCGCTACCTGTGCAGTACGTCGGGCATGGGGCTAGTGCTTGGAGGGCTGAGTCCAGTGGTCCTTACAGGCCACGCGGACGCTTCTTGGGCTGACGACCAGGCTACGCAGCGGTCGTCACAGGGTTACACCTTCAGTCTTGGTTCCGGCTCTGTCTCGTGGCGGTCTACTCGTTCGTCTTCGGTTCTCAGCCCCAGTTGTGAGGCTGAGATCTACGCCGGGGCCATGGCTGCACAGGAGCTTCGCTGGCTCACCTACCTGCTGACTGACCTTGGAGAGCCGCCTCGTTCTCCTCCAGTGCTGTACGTAGACAACAAGGCCATGCTGGCCTTGTGTCGAGAGCAGCGCTTGGAGCACAGAACGAAGCACATTGCTCTCCGCTACTTCCTTGCTTGTGAGCTGCAGCAGCGTGGTCAGTTGCGACTTGCGTACGTGGCCTCTGAGGCCAACATTGCTGATGTGTTCACCAAGGCACTCGCGCCTTGTGACCATCAGCGCTTCTGCACCCAGCTGGGTCTTGTGCCTGTCTTGCCTCACTTGCTCTCTTCTTGACTTTACTTGTTCAGTGACATATATATACCTGCTCCTGCTTGTCTAGTTTTATATATATGTCTGTACTCCTGCATGTGAACTGGCCTCTGGCCCTGCTCTTGTGCTCGGACTGTGTGGTGACTTTGTGATCCACCCTGAGCTTGCTTTGCTTTGCTTTGCTTGACTGGTCTTGTGACCCCTTGTTCTCCCCTACTTTGCCTATGGGGCTGTGTCAGATTATTATAGCTGATGCATGTTTGTAGGCTATAGTGGGGTAGCACATATGGGGTACAGCTTTCTAGGGTTGTATTTGTACCCAACCCTGACTTAGTCATTCTCATTCCTGGTCATTTATTTCACAGGATGTACTGCAGCGAGAACTTCCCGCGCTTCACGATGTGGTGCAGCCAGGCCTGTTGCCGCTCCATGTGCTTGAGGTTGCCTGCCAACCCCATGCCCTCGGCGACCGTGAGGACAGTCGGCTTCCCGGCGTCCAGCTGCCGGAACTCGGCGAGGAGGAAGCTAAGGCGGCGTCCCTCCTTGATTCGGTTTTCGAACACCCCTCAGATTTACTGGTGGAAAGGTTGGAGTTTCGACCGTTCGATCGAGTTTCATCTCAACGGCCCAGAGAATTTCGCCCAAAAAAGTTGGAATTTGGAGCGTCGGATCGATTTTCTCCTCAACGGCCAAGATCGGACGCGAATTTCGCCTAAGGGAGATTTACGCAACCTACAGAATTCGCGCTCGTCGATTCTACAGTCAATTTGACTCGCAGTAAGTTGACCAGCACCTAGAATTCGATTATTTTCGTCGCGCATCTTCCTGTAAATCACCAAATGGAGGGCCAAGGCGACAACTACGCGACTACGAGCGACATCGCGAGCCTCCGCACCGACATGGAGCAGACGCAGGCGACGCTTCGTCGACTCGAGGCTTTTCTGACAAGCCAACCAGGGTTCGCCACCGCAGCAGCAGCGACCACAGCGACTACAGCACCAACAACTCCAGCAGCAGTGGCGACACCGACATTTCACGGACCAATGGCACCACTGTCGCCGAACCTCGAAGCAGCACGACCGAGGCTCCCGGAGGCGTTCGATCCAAGCGCGAAGGGATCCGACGTCCGGCGATTCATGGCCACCCTCGAAATTTACTTCGAGGCCATTGGCTGTTCGACCCCGTAACATGACGCAGCAAGGATTCGGCTCACAGCGATACTGTTACGTGGACCGGCTCTCGAATGGATTTACTACACCGACGTAGCCCGCGGGGAGAAAACGTGGCAGCAGTTTCGGGCAGATTTAATCGAGCGTTTCGAACCAATTAATACAACCTACATGGCGCGGCAGCAGATACACCGACACAAGCGATACAGTAGTGTAACACAGTACACGCAGCAGATGGAGTTACTGTTCAACCGCATCACCGACCTGACCGAAGGCGAAAAAATCCAGGCGTACACCGAAGGATTAAAAATGGAGATTCGGCGGCAGGTGATTGCGGCGAATTACAACAGCTACAGAGACATCGTGCGTGCTGCTGAGCGATACGACGCGGTGACTCGAAGTCAACCCGAAACACGACGCTTCACGCCGAACCGTACATTCGACACGGAGCGATCGGCACCCCCCACGTTCACGGAACCGATGGATATCGATAAATACGACGCGAAGCAGCAGCCGACAAAATGCGAATTTTGCGGCGCAGCAGGACATCAGTTTTTGTCGTGCTACAAAATGAAGAAAGCACGTGCGGCACTCCGGGACGGAAACAGTGGAGCACCCCCGAAGTCAAAAAACGGGAATCGCCAGTAGCCGCGGATCGACCTGGCGATCGCGTAAAGATCCGAAAAGCAGGAAAAGGCGATGACGTGGCGACTTCGGAGCGGGTGAAAAAAGGAGAAAATGATGGCGCGAATTTAAAACGTCACGACCGGCCGGCATCAGGGGAAATCGCCGAGGCGAATGGAGGCTCCGCGAAAAAAGACTCTGCACCGATCGGGAAACTCCAGCCGAACACCCACAAAAGTAAGAATTCGTTAAAAGTATCCTACAAAGATGCTCTTGTCAGAATATTATTCTTATGTTCTAGCCTGTAGTGGGGTGCTCTATAGCGAGTACAACCCTTCTAGGGTTTGCTATTTGTATCCTCATTTCTGCTAGTTCATTCCTCTTTCTTCCTTCAAACTTTGACAGCTCTAACGAAGAATATTGCTTCTCGTGGTTTACAAGCCTTCAAAAAATTCAGGGGAGGTCTAGAGGCCAAGAAAAAGCCTTTAGAAATTATTTAGGTACTTGAGAAGTTGGGCAAAGTACTACGGAGCGTAGAAAAGGGTCGTGCGTTCCGTGGAGTTAATATTCTCTCCCCGCAGCACAGTGTTAAGGCTCCCCGTCGCCCACAGGTGAAGCCTACCCAGCTGCCAAGGCTTAGAGGAGACATCCAGGCTCAGGAAAAATTATACAAGCCTCGGAAAAATCCTCCTACCCCCCAGGTGAAGTTGGAAAGCGCTGAGTCAGGTATAGGAAAAAGGGAAGGTATTAAGTTTGATGTACCCTATCATCATGTTAACGAGACCCTCTTTGGCTACTCAGCACAACAGAAACCACTACTCCTCGAGGTGTTATGCAATGGGCGACGCCTCCAGGCACTGGTGGACAGCGGTGCATCTCACTCGGTGTGTGACCGCGGAGCATTGGAGAAAATTGGAGAGAAGGCGGAAGAGACCCAGTTTTCAGCAACCATGGTGGACGGTACGAAGCTTCCTATCCACGGCGAAGCATCACTGCAACTGCATATAGGTGCGTTGAGGTGGAAGCCGAAGCTACCAGTAACCAACATCAAAGGATTAGATTTCATCTTGGGGCGAGATTTCCTGAAGCGGTTCAACCCCGAGATCGATTGGGTCAACAGCAAGGTGTGCATCTACAACAATGGGAAGCGGATAGCACTGCGAAGCTGGACGGATACAGGGGACGTACCTGAAACGACACTGGCACGGTTCGAACAGACGGTGAACAAGAGTAACACGGGTTACCTAGCACTGGTTATGGCAGCAGCAGAGGAGGAGAAGCCGAGTTCCGAGCTACCTGCAGCAGTGAAAGAGGTCTTGGAGCAGTACAAGGATATAATGCCCGACGACCTACCTGCAGGCGTACCTCCAGCACGCACCCACGAACACGAGATCGTGGAGGAACCAGGTGCGAAACCCGTCTCACGTGCACCATACCGACTGAGTCCGACTGAACTGACAGACATGAAAAAACAGATAGAGTATCTACTGCACAGACAACTGATCCGCCCATCCACCTCTCCCTACGGCGCACCAGTTCTCTTCACTCCAAAACCAGACGGCAGTCTACGGATGTGCATCGACTACCGCGCACTGAACAAACAGACAATCAAAAACAAATATCCCATACCGCGCATAGACGACCTACTCGATCAACTGCGTGGAGCAACAGTATTTTCGAAACTGGACCTACGATCGAGCTACTGGCAGATCAAGATGGCAGACAACCCCGTCCACAAGACAGCGTTCCGTACCAGATACGGCTCCTACGAATACTTGGTGATGCCATTCGGACTCTGCAACGCACCAGCAACGTTTCAGGCGGAGATGAATCACATCTTACGACCCCTGCTGGACGAATGAGTGGTGGTGTACCTGGACGACATTCTCATCTACTCCAAGAACATGAAGGAGCACGTGGAGCATCTGCGGAAGGTGTTCGAGATCCTGTGGAAAAACAAGTTCTACATGAAGCTGTCAAAGAGCGACTTCGCCCTGAAGAAGGTGCAGTTTCTCGGGCACATGGTGAGTGCCGAAGGCGTACACGTGGACCCACGGAAGATCGAAGCCGTCAAGAAGTGGAAAGTACCAGAGAACGTGAAGGAGTTACAGCAGTTCCTAGGCTTCGCCAACTACTACAACAGGTTCGTGCCGCAGTACGCTAAGATAGCAGCGCCACTGACCGACCTACTGAAAAAGGATACGCCCTACAAATGGGATACCCTTCATCAGCAAGCCATGGAGCAGCTACAGACAGCACTGACTACAGCGCCAGTACTCATCTTGCCGGATCCAGACAAGGACTACGTGGTGGAAGCAGACGCTAGTGACCAAGCAGTCGGAGCAGTACTCATGCAGGATCACGGACGCGGTTTGCAGCCCATCGCCTACCTCAGTAAGAAGCTACACGGAGCAGAACTAAACTACCCCATTCACGACAAGGAAGCCTTAGCGATAGTCATAGCCTTCAAGGCGTGGAGGTGTTACCTAGAGGGAGCCAAGACTACAGTCTATACTGACCACTGCAGTCTCAAATACCTGAAGTCACAGCCGACACTCTCACGACGACAGGTGCGGTGGGTGGACTTCCTGGAAACTCACTGAGAAAGTTCGAACGAGAATGAAATGACTATGAATGAAGTGAGTACAAATGGGAAACTCTAGTTGGGTTGTACCCCCTATGGGATACCCCACTATAGCCTACACAAATAAGTAAGCTATAACATTCTGACACACCCCCATAGGCAAAGTGGGGGAGAACAAGGGGTCACAAGACCAGTCAAGCAAAACAAAGCAAAGCTCAGGGTGGATCACAAAGTCACCACACATTCCGAGCACAAGTTCAAGGGCCACAAGGCCAGTTCACATGCAAGACCATATATAGAGATATACAAGAGTCAAGCAAGCAAGAGCAAGAGTATATATAGGTCGAGGTACAAGCAAGGTCAAGAAGTGAGCAAGTGAGGCAAGACAGGCACAAGACCCAACTGCGTGCAGCAACGCTGATGATCACAAGGCGCAAGTGCCTTGGTGAAGACATCAGCAGTGTTGGCCTCAGAGGCCACGTACGCAAGTCGCAACTGTCCACGCTGCTGTAGCTCACGAGCAAGAAAGTAGCGGAGAGCAATGTGCTTTGTCCTGTGCTCCAGTCGCTGCTCTCGACACAAGGCCAGCATGGCCTTGTTGTCTACGTACAGGACTGGAAGAGAACGAGGCGGCTCTCCAAGGTCGGTCAACAGGTAGGTGAGCCAGCGTAACTCCTGTGCAGCCATAGCCCCGGCGTAGATCTCAGCCTCACAACTGGAGCCGAGAACAGAAGACGAGCGGGTAGCCCGCCACAAAACAGAGCCGGAACCAAGGCTGAAGGTGTAACCCTGTGACGACCGCTGCGTAGCCTGGTCGTCAGCCCAAGAAGCGTCCGCGTGCCCAGTGAGGACCACTAGACTGCGCCCTCCAAGCACTAGCCCCATGCCCGACGTACTGCACAAGTAGCGCAACACCCTCTTCGCTGCAGCCATGTGCTCTGGTCGGTGTCTCCCAGGAGCAACATAGCGTGCAAGAATGCTAAGAGGGTATGCAAGGTCAGGTCGTGTGCAGGTCATCAGGTACATGAGGCAGCCAACAAGCTCTGCATACGGGCCACACGACTCTACGGACTCATCCGAAGGCAGAGCTGAGAGCGAGTGGCGAGTAGGCAGAGGAGTGGCCTGAGGCGAGGAGTACGTGAAGCCGAAGCGCTGAAGGACCTGCTGCACCATGTGTGACTGAGTCAGGGTAATGGTGCGGCGTGCTCTGTCTCGGGTGATCTGCAAGCCAAGGTAGCTGCGCAGTTCACCCAGGTCAGTGCATGTGTGTCTCTTCTGCAGCTCGGACTTCACGTAGGTGAGTCCAGCAGTGTCAGCTGTGGCAAAGACCAAGTCGTCGACGTACATGAGGATGTAGAACGGCGGCAGAGAGGTGTCGGTGCGCAGAAACAGCGACGGGTCGGCAGTAGAAGGAGCAAACCCAAGTGCCGCCAGCGTAGTCCTCAGTGTGTCGTGCCACTCACGTGGCGCCTGGCGGAGACCGTAGACTGGACGCCGGAGACTCCACTGGGTACCAGGAGGGAAAGACCCAGTGAAGCCAGGTGGGCGACGCAGCCAGATCTCCTCGTGCAGGCTGCCCTGCAAGAAAGCTGTGCTGAAGTCGAGAGAGTGCAGCTCGTAGTCACGGTGAGCAGCAACGTGCAGCAGTACCCGAAGAGTGGTCATCTTCGGGGTGGGGGAGAAGGTCTGAAAGTAGTCAACCCCCTGCCGCTGACTGAAGCCACGAGCCACGTAACGCGCCTTGAAGACAGGCGGAGAACCCGGCGGCCGCTTCACCCTGAAAATCCACATGCCACTGACGATGTTCGCCCCAGGAGGGGGAACAGCGTCGACGTAGGTGCCTGTGGACTTCCAGGAAGCCATCTCTGCATCCATAGCTGCCTGCCACTGAGAGGAGTAGGGACCCTCTATCGCCTCCGCGTAAGAGCGCGGAGTCGGGGTGTCTAGTGCATCCGGGTCTCCCTCAGGGGCTAGCAGTACAGACGCGAGATGAGGTGAAGCGGCGGCCAGACACTGGAACTCCTCCTGCCTGTCCTCAAGGACGTCCGTGCCAAGGGCACACTCACCCCCGACGGACGGAGGACAGGCAGACTCAGACTCAGCGACAAGACTAGCAGCGTAGTCTAGACGACAGCGCGCAGCAAAGTCGACGAGCTCAGTGACAAGGGCAGACGCAGCAGAAGACTCGAAAGAAGGGTCAGTGACACCAGTAGCAAGGAGACGCGTGACAGTAGGACTGGCAGCACGAAGAGAGTCCGACTCCGGGTCGGCAAGAGCAGGAAGAGAGGAAGTAGGAGGAGAAGGCAAAGGGGCACGCAGAGGAGCAGTAGACGGACGCAGAGACATCCGGTGCGTGCCAGGGACAGGAGGAG
Source organism: Closterium sp. NIES-65 (assembly GCA_948144175.1). NCBI lineage: Eukaryota > Viridiplantae > Streptophyta > Zygnematophyceae > Desmidiales > Closteriaceae > Closterium > Closterium sp. NIES-65. The sequence continues at coordinate 300,527 of CANXME010001748.1, forward strand.
GACGCTGACGCGAACCGCGACCACTAGCGCGCGTAGTACAAACAGGCGACGCAGGACGAGACGCAGGCTCACGACGCTCAGTAAGACCTCCAGTCGGACCAGCGTAGGGAGAAGGAGCAGGCAAAGGTGAGGTAGGCTGTAGATGTGACAGTGACGAGACAGGCTGTGGACCCTCTAAGGGAGGAGGAGGAGGACCAGGAGAAGGTGTAAGACCAAGAACCTGCTGCAGGAGCGGAACGAAGTACGGCCGGGGCCGCGCGGCGACGCCAGAAATAGCAGGGACAGCACCAGTACCCCCAGCAGGAGCACCCGCTCCAGCAGCACCTCCAGTAGCTCCAGAACCTCCAGCAGCACCACCAGGAGCACCGCCAGTCGGACCTCCAGCGGCAGTCTCAGCGTCAACACCCGCAGCAGCACCAGCTCCAGGAGAACCCTCAGACCCAGCAGCTCCAGCACCCACAGTACGAGCACCGCCGGGACGCTCGGCAGCAGTACCCTCTGCAGCCGAAGAACCTCCAGCACCAGCAGCACGCCTCCTGCGCCTGGCAAACCACTCACGTAGCTCCTGAGGGGAGAGTGGCTCTCGGCGAGACGAAGCACCTCCAGGCGGAGCACCCCAAGTCTCAGCACCCCCAGGCTCAGCACCCCCAGGCTCAGCACCCCCAGGCTCAGCACCCCCAGGCTCAGCACCCCCAGGCTCAGCACCCCCAGGCTCAGCACCCCCAGGCACAGCACCCCCAGGCTCAGCACCTCCAGACTCCGCACCCCCAGGCTCAGCACCCTCAGGCGTAGCACCTCCAGTCTCAGCACCCCCAGGCTCAGCTCCCGCAGCAGCACCAGAGTCACCAGTGACCTCGACAGGCTCGACCGCGTCTACCTGGGACACACCTGAAGGGGCAGGACCCTGAGGGGGGAGGGGGTCTACCGGGGGGGGACCTGGTACCAAGAAGAGCGGGGGCGGGGGGAGGGACGGAGTGCGGTAGGGAAAGAGGCGGTAGTAGGGTACCGACTCGTCGAACGTGACGTCCTGGGAGGACAGAACACGTCGAGAGGTGGGGTGGTAGAACTGCCACCCAGGGGCGTCGGGGGGGAACCCCAGGAAGACGCAGGGAGCAGCGCGAGGGGACAGCTTGTCCGCAGACAAGTCGCGGACAAATGCCCGAGATCCCCAGACCCGGAACGCCGACGCATCGCCAACCTTCCCCGTCCACAGCAGCGCTGGGGAGGTCTCCGGCCTGGAGACCCTGGGGTGGAGGTTGATCTGATGCGCTGCGTACCTGACCGCAAACGGCCACAGAAAATGGGGGGCAGCCGCATGCATCATGGACGTACGAGGGACGTCCATGACCATGCCAATGCGGCGCTCTGCAATCCCATTTTGCTGCGGGGAGTCCGGAAGCGTGAAGGTCTGGCGGATGCCTCGCGCACGACAGTAGGCACGCAGAAGGCCAGAGGAGAACTCTCCGCCTCTGTCCGAGTGCAGACGCAACACAGGAAAGTCCGAGCCAAAGCTCTGCCTGAGCTGGAGACGAGCTGCGCGGATCCAGTCGATCAGTACCTCAGTGACATCACCCTTGCTGCGCAAGGGGAAGACTGTGGTGTAACGCGAGTAGTCGTCAACCACCAGCAGGAAGTAGCGCTCGTGACCGAGTCCACGGACGCGGGCAGGGCCCCACACGTCCATGTGAAGCGTCTGCAACGGAGCCTCTGTCGGAGGAAACTGGGAGGAGTGAGGGGCAGCACGCTGGCGCCCCTCGACACAGGGGACACAGGCAGGGCCAGGGCCCTGAGGAAGGGGAGGTAGAGACCGGGGGAGACCAGACACAAGAAGACGGGAGGCCATGCCTCTGAGCCGAAGCAGAGAGGGGTGGCCAAGGCGGTGGTGCCAGAGGAGGGTCTCGTGAGACAGACGGCGACACGAACAGGGGGCAGACTCAGGACCAGACCTGGACGCTGCAGCAAACACCTGACCAGACGAAGGGACTCTACCAGACTCAGCACCTGGAGGAGAAGCAGTGGTCAGTGTGTACAGGCTCGACCCTGGCTGACGTGTAAACGTAGCCAGGTGACGACCCGTGCTAGCCTCCGTGCAGTGCGTCACTCGCTGACTAGCAGGGGTGAACTGGTGGACTCCCGCATCCTGTAGGTCAGCACCACTCACCAAGTTCGTAGAGAACGAGGGGAGGTAGAGACCAGACAGGGTGCCAGAGGGAGCCGCCGGACACGGGAGGACTGTGGAGAAGCGAGACAGGACAGGACCCCCAGAGGGGTCAGCCAGGGAAACCGCAACCGGCCGACTAAGCGGCGTAAGTGTGGTGCGGTCCCGAAAGAAAGAGCGAGACGCCCCAGAGTCAAGAGTGAAGGTGTGGGAGGCCGAAGCCGACGCAGTACCTGAGAGCGCAGATGCACTAGTACCTGAGAGAGCAGTCTCACGAGCACCTGAGAGAACAGACGCACTGGCACCTAGAGCAGAAGCCTCACCGGCACCTGGAGCAGCAGTACCAATGCCCGGGTCGGGCGGGAAACACCGGTAACAGTCACCCTCCTCACTAATGGTCACAGCATACATGGCAGCAAGGATAGCATCAAAATCAAGATCAAAGATAGCTACACCTGCCCTAGACAGCTCTCCCCAGCGGGGGATCTCCGCGGCCTCCGGGAACTGCTGACGCCAAGCATCCGTCAGGCGGCCAAAGCAGCGCTGGGCGGAGTGGGCACCCCCACACTGCTCTCCAGTGCGGTCGCCAGTGCGGAGAACGTAGGTGCAGGGACCAAAACCCCCACCGCACTAACGCTGCGTGTACCACTCACGGAGCTGCTGAGGGGTGGGGACGTCGCGAGAACGCTGCTGCTGCTGCTGCTGCTGGCGCTGACCGCCACCAGTGCCGCTCCGCTGCGAAGCTCCACTCCGACCACCTCCACCTCCGCCACCCCCGCCTCCGCCTCCACCGCCCCCGCCTCCACCTCCACCGCCGCCACCTCCGCCACCTCCGCTACCACCGCCACCGCCGCCGCCACTCCCGCCTCCACTGCTGCCACTAGCACCCCCACCCCCGCTACCACCTCCACCGCCACCCCCACTCCCTCCGCCGCCTCCATCTCCACCGCCACCGCCCCCACTGGCCCCACCCGCTCCCTTGCCCCCCTTGCCCTTGCCAGAGCGGCGTCTCCCGCTAGGGGCAGACGCCGCACCGACCGACTCAAGACCAACGAGGTCGGCCGCAGCGGCAGAGGCGACAGAGGGCAGGAGGGGGGAAGGAGAACACCCCTCAAAGATGGGGGCGCGGGGGTCACCTCGAGAGGCTCCTATAGCGACTATGCTCTTCTCTGCTGCAAGGAGGGCCTTCTCTAGGCTGTCGACTGTGAGGGTGGTGGGACAGACTGTGAGGAAGTGGTCCCGGACTACATGAAGGGAGTCAGGGAGGCGAGTGACTAAGAAGTAGAGAGTGATGTACATGGGGGGGGGGGTTCTTGGCGCAGAAGTCAGCAAGAAGCGCAGCGCGGTAGCGAGTGTCACTAGTGCGGAGGTGCGTGATGAGATCAGCGACAGTGGGAAAGGCGGCAAGGTCAGGGAAGAGGAAGGGGAGCATGAGGCGGCTCAGTGCAGCAGTGGCAGGGGAGGAGTAGCGCGCAACTACAGCGTCGTACAAGGTCTGGGCACTCTTGTACTGGCTAAAGTGCGCGCGCTGAGCGGTAGGCAAGTGGCGACGCACAGCAAGACGTGCAGCAGCATCGCGCGTGGCCCACTGTGAGCGAACAGTGGCGTCAGCATCAGCAGCAGGGGAAGGGACGGCGCCAGAGGTGAGGTCAAAGAGAGACAGACCGTCCGCCCTATCGCACTGTAAAAACAGCTGCAGGTCGTCGAGCCAGACCTCAAAGTCTATGGCTCGACCCTCAGCGTCAAAAGCGAGGACACTAGGGGTAGCCATGACGACGAGAGTGAAGCAGTGCAAGCAGTAGGGGAAGGGCACGCAGTGAGAGCGGTACAGTGCTCACCGGGCAGGGCAGGTCGGGCGGCTCGGTAGAAAGGCGGCTCGGCTACTCAGCGACTCGGCTCCCGGGCGGCTCGGCTCCCAGGGGGCTCGGCGGTAGGCCGGCTCGGGCGGGGCGGCTCGGCTGCCGGGCGGCTCGGGTGCAGGGCGGCTCGGCTGCACTGCTGCTCGGCGGTACGGCGGCTCGGCTGCTGCAGGTGGGCGGCTCAGCTGCTGCAGTTGGGCGGCTCGGCTGCTGCAGTCGGGCGGCGCGAGAGCAAGGGGCGGCGGGGCCGTGAGTGCTGGGGCGGCGGGGCCGCGAGACCAGGGGCGGCGGCGCCGCGTAGTAGGGGCGGCGGGGCCGGGAGCGCTTGGGGCGGCGGGGCCGTGAGATCAGGGGCGGCGGGGCCGTGAGCGCTGGGGCGGCGGGGTCGCGAGATCAGGGACGGCGGGGCCGTGAGATCAGGGGCGGCGGGGCCGGGAGCGCTGGGGCGGCGGGGCCGCGTATCAGGGGCGGCGGGGCCGGGAGCACCGGGGCGACGGGGCCGCGTATCAGGGGCAGCGGGGCCGGAAGCGCTGGGGCGGCGGGGCCGCGAGATCAGGGGCGGCGGGGCCGTGAGCGCTGAGGCGGCGGGGCCGTGAGATCAGGGACGGCGGGGCCGCGAGCGCTTGGGCGGCGGGGCCGCGAGATCAGGGGCGGCGAGGGCCGTGCTTTCAGGGTCAGCGGGGCCGCGAGATCAGGGGCAACGGGGCCGTGAGATCAGGGGCGGCGGAGCCGCGTGAGGAAGGGCAGCGAGGGCCGCGAGAGCAGGGCGGCGAGGCCGCTAAGGCGGCGCGAGGGCGGGCAGCGGGGCGCGGGCGCTAAGGCGGCGCTCGGGCTGCTAGGGCGGGCGGCTCGCTAAGGCGGAGCTTGGGCCGTTAGGGCAGATCGAAAAAAAAAAGTAAGAGCAAGGGCCCGGAGCGCGCTCCGGGCAGAAAAAAAAAAGGTTCGATGTGGTGGGCCCTAAGCACAGTTCCCACGGGGGAACCTGCTCGATACCATGAGAAAGTTCGAACGAGAATGAAATGACTATGAATGAAGTGAGTACAAATGGGAAACTCTAGTTGGGTTGTACCCCCTATGGGATACCCCACTATAGCCTACACAAATAAGTAAACTATAACATTCTGACACTCACTTCCACTACGACATCGTCTACAAGCCCGGGCTACACAACAAGGCAGACGCGTTGAGCCGCCCCGGACATGTAGCAGGCATCCAGCTCGACGGGATGAACCCTCTGCTCAAGGGTCTATTCCAACATGGGTACTCTGTGGACGCAGAGATTGCTACAGCACAGACCAAGAAGCTATTACAGTGGGAGAAAGACTTAGCTGTAAGGAAGGGTTCAGGAAAGATTTGGGTACCGAATTACGCCCCGCTACGGCAGATCCTATTGGAGGAGTTTCACGACGTACCTTACGCGGGACATTTTGGGAGCAACAAGACGTTAGCAGGGATAGCGAAGTATTACTACTGGCCCGGGATGGCAGCAGACGTGCAGCAGTTCGTCACCTCTTGCGACACGTGCCAACGGATGAAGAGCAGCAAGCAGAAAAAAGCAGGGTTACTTCAGCCTCTACCCGTACCGGAGCAGCCATGGCAGGTCGTTAGCCTCAACTTCATCACAGGACCTCCTTCGACCTCACGGGGACATGATTCCATCCTCGTGGTGATCGATAAGTTCTCCAAAATTGGTCACTTCATACCGACCAACGCCACAGCTACAGCTGAAGCAACTGCTCGACTCTTCTTCGACCGCATCATCACCATCCACGGCATCCCCGCTACACTCATCTCAGACAGAGACCCCAAATTCACGAGTAAGTTCTGGAAGGAGCTCATGGGACTGTTGGGGACAAAGCTTGCAATGTCTTCAGCATACCACCCCCAGACTGACGGACAGACAGAGCGACTCAATCAAGTGGTTGAACAGTTACTGCGCACAGCTTGCAAGGACGACGTCAGCCACTGGGACACACAGTTACCAACCCTAGAGTTCGCTTACAACAACGCATCACATGCGGCCACAGGGAAAACTCCTTTCTTCCTGTGTTACGGACGGGAACCACTCACACCACAGCAGCCAACTACACCGGCACACGTCCAAGCCGCACATGACTTCGTCACCACCATGCAGCAGCTATGGGAGAAGACTCAGCGACGTCTCACCACGATGCAGACCTCCCAGAAGCAGTATGCCGATCGTCAGCGACATGATCACTCAGTAGCAGTCGGAGATCAGGTGCTTCTTGACACGTGCAACTTGAACATGTCTCACCTCCCATCCAAACTCCGGCCTCGCTTCTGTGGTCCTTTTCTCGTTGAGGCACAGGTGACACCAGTTACATTCCGCTTGCGCTTACCAGATACATGGAAGCTTCACAACGCTTTCCATGTCCAGCTACTGAAGCCCTACAAGGACCCCAACCAACAGTTCCAGGGACGGCAACTACCGCCACCACCACCTGTTCTCATACAGGATGAACCCGAGTACGAGATCGAGCGCGTTCTCTCTCATCGGCGCCGCGGTGGCAAGACTCTCGAGTTCCTGATACGCTGGAAGGGATACAACCCCACTGAGGACAGTTGGGTTGCAGAAGCTGATATGGGCAACGCACGCCGTGCTCTCAAGGACTATCTTGTCAAGCAGGGTGTATCTCACGCCACCCAGCTTTGAGGGGGGGACGTGTGAGAGTACGACGGCTTATGCCAGCTATGCTTGCTTGCCTTTACTTTATCATGCTATTTCTAGCATAGGATAATTATATGCATGCATGAATTGCTTGATTTCCTAGGCTAGGTGCTTTCCTATATTTTGTTAGTTATAGCACCGAGCTAGGTTGCGTGCACCGAATTCTGGCTTTTCGGTTGCCACCGAATTGCCTTCTACCGAATTCGGTAAGGATCAGTTCGGGACGCTACGCGGCCCGCGGAACCTTCGCGTAACACCTGGTTACGGGGCCTTGTGTCGAGCCTATATATAGCCTCGTGTTGTACCCAAGTGAAGACATTCAATTCAATTCAATTCGACTCAATTCTTATTCTCTTTTCTGAACTGGATCCTAGATCCTCACACTCCCGGTCGGCGTCAGCTTCGCTCCCATGCCACCTTGCGCAGCAGCACGTCGGCCACCGGCGATGCTTGGGACCGGCGCCACAGGTGACGCCCCACTTCTCCCCTCATCGCCGGAGGCCGACATCAAGGGCAGCCCATGCAAGTCAGCAATAAGGGGAGGGGCAGGTGGAGTGCAAGGAGTGGGGATGTCCTCGGCGTCCTCACCAGCAACCTCACTGACCTCGGCAAGTAGAGGCGGCGTCGCCGTCGAGGTGTCCGTTGGCGGGGGAACCGGCATCCGCCCTGACGCCGGCCCGTGCGCTGACTTCCACACCTCCAGCAACATGCTCTCGTAGAACACCACGTCCGACGTGGTGACCACCCGGTTGTCGGCGAGGTCGAGGAGCTCCCAGCCCTTGCTCTCCCCCGACACGCCGAGGTGAAGGCCCCACCAGGCCTTGGGCTGCAGCTTGCCTCCACGCTGCTGCTCAGGGACCAAGAACTGCGCCATGCAGCCCCACACCCGCGCCAGCGACAAGTCGGGCTTCTTCCCGGTCAGCAGTCGGTACGGCGTCGTCCCCTGCGGCAGCGCCGACCTCTCAAGGCAGTTGCGGACCCAGACGGCCTGCCGGAGAGCGAGGTGCCACCAGTGGTGCTGCACGCCCATGTGCAGCAGCATCGTCCGCACCGACTCCACCACCGTCCTCATCTCCCGCTCCACCATGCCGTTCTGCTGCGGGGTGTATGGGCAGGTCAGGTCTTGGACAATCCCCTTGCCGTTCACGAAGTCGGTGAACTGCTTCTCGAGGAACTCCCGTCCCCGGTCAGAGCGCAGCATCAACACCGACTTCTTCGTCTGCCGCTCAGCCACCGCCAGCCACTGCACGAACACCGGCAATGCATCTGACTTCTTGGCGACCGGCTTCACCCACACGTAGCGGGTCTTGCAGTCCTTCAGCAACAAGAAGTACAGGCTGCCATCCTTGGCAGCCATGCGGAACGGCCCGCACAGGTCGATGTGCACGACGGCTAGCACGTCGTCGGCGTCGGAGCCTTGGTCGGGGAAGGTGTGCCGCGCCAGCTTCCCGTCGACGCACGAGACACACGGTGAGTCGGCGCCTGTCGCCGACTTGAGGTCCAGCCCAATGGCGACCTCGTTCTTTGCCGAGCTCTTGATGGTGTCCATGCCGACGTGCGCAAGTCTAGCATGCATCCTGTTCGGCGTCGACTTCGTTTTCGAGACAATCGCCCGCAGGGCCACAACCTCCGCCGTGGGCGACGTCGACCTCGTTGAGCAGGGACGCAGGTTGGTGCAGAGGACACGCCCAGAGTACGTCGCCCGACCGAGCACCTCTCCCGTTGCCGAGACGAGCAGCATCCCGTCGCCGTCCTCTTGCAGCTTCACGCCGTGCTCCTTTAGCTGGCCGGACGACAGCAAGTTCGCCCGCACACCCGGGACGTACAGCACGTCGGGGATGAGCACCTGCTTCCCGGCCTCCCCTTGTAGAGCGACGTTGCCGCGGCCCTGGACGTCCTGCAGTGCCCCATTGAAGCCGCGCACGTGCTTGATGGGGCCGCTCGGCTGCAGGTCGACGAAGACTTCCTTCGTTCCCATCAGGTGGTGGGAGCAACCGCTGTCGAGCACTACCACCGCCGGGTTTGCCTGCACAGCTGCTGCCACCGCCTGGAAGTCCTTCCCGGCCTCTGGCGCCAGCGAGACGGTCGGCTCCACGACGCCGACCAGCGAGCACGACGCCGTCTTGTCGTCTCGCCCCTTGCCGCCTGCAGAGGAGTCGGCGTCCGTCGCCGAGGCCGACTTGCTCGACTGCTTCTCCTTGCGCGGATTGTTTCCTCAACATGGACGACGGCTGGCCGACCTCCTGCGGCCTCCCTTAGCGTCGTCGTCGTCGGTATCGCTGCGGTCGGGACACTCGAAGGAGAGGTGGTCGGGGCTGTGGCAGATCCAGCACTCTCGACGGCGACTTCCTCCTCCGCGACCGCTATCCTTGGCCGACTTCTTCTTGTCGGCGTCCCTACTCGGCTTCCAGCCACTGTTACCGCCGCCGCCTGACTTCCCACGCTGCCTTGGTCGGCCTCCTTGCTTTGTCGGGGCGACAAAGTTGGCCTGCACCAAGAGCTCCCGGGATCGCTCGGCCTCCTGCATCGCCTCGTCCTGCAGGATATACGAGGTCAGGTTATCCTCGTTGAGCGTCATCCTCGTGCTCGGTGCCATGGATAACCGCTTCAGGAGGTTGTAGCTGCTCGAGAGCCTCTGCATGACGTGGGTGACGTACGACGTCGAGTACTGGGCGCCGGCCATCCTGATGGTGGCGAGAATTCGCCGGGCTCGGTTGTAGTAGTCGGTCGCCATCTCCTCGTCGCCCATGCGCAGGTGCGTCAGCTGTCCCTCTAGCTGGGCGATGAACAAGTCGTCGGTGACTTGATAGGTCAACTCGATGAAGTTCCACGCCCGGTGGCCGGCGTCGAGGTACTCTCGGCACCACTTCAAGGCGATCTGCACGCCCGGCGAGCAGCACCGCGAGATGACCGTGAAGATCAACAACTGCACGGCGCGAAACTCCGCACGCAGGTCGGGGTGGTGCTCCCGCGGCGTCGCCACGGTCCCTCGGGCGAAGCCGATCAGCCCGGCCATCTCCAGCTGGGGCTCGATGGCTTCCTTCCAGGTGAGGATGTCTTGTCGACCAACGAGCGGCGGGGTGACTGAGATCCTGTCCAGCGTAAACCTAAAGTAGCCGTAGCTCGGTGCAATCCCGCCCGCCGTCACCTGGATCGCCGACATCGGCAACAAACCGCTTCGTCGTCCTCCGACGTCGCCCTGCGAGGAGCCTGCAGCCGCCGACGCCTGCACCCCTCGCGCCTGAACGCCGCCAACTTCATCGGCGTGAATCACACCACGCTGCCTCGAAGTGCCTCCCACACTACTGCCGACTTGGCCACCTCCGGCGTTGACGCCCACGTCGACACCGCCTTCGTTGGTCACCGGTCGAGGAGAAGCTGGTCGAGAAGAGGGATGTTCCGTCGCCCACATGGAGCGGAGTCCTGCCTCGACGACTGCCCAGGGTATCGCCCCGTACTCCTGGGCCTCATGGCGTCTCCTCGGATCCTCCAGCCGTCCCTCCAGGGTGTCCATCACCTCGGCGTCGCCTACGCGCACGCTAGTGATTGCACGGCTACCGGTCTACGAACACGATCGGTAAGTCGGCTAGACTGAACTATGTCGCGGTGTCGTCCACGCTCACCGCACCATGCGGAGATAACTGCTGCAACGGGAGCTAGACTACGGGCTAGGCACGTGTGCTCGTGTGATCTCCGCGTTCGTTCACTTATTCGTTTCCTTGTGTTCACGCTGCTTGCTAGTTCACGGGGAGAAATGGCAAGAGTTTCACTAGGAAAACATGACAACAATGATAGCAACAACATTGGCATCACAGACTACATCAGTGCTAGCTAGGCTGCTGGTCGACCTCCAGCGCAGCACGGTCGACCGCGCTCCAACGCAGCAGCGCTCGCACCACTCCAGCATTGCAAAGTAGCGGTTCTCCAGCGTTGCAAGTCCACGTGTGTGCCAGCGCTGCACCAAGTCGGCTGCACAGCGTTGCACCCGCAGGACAACGGTGCACCTGCTTCGCAGGTGCGCGCAGCTGGTTGGCGCTCCACACCTTGTCACGAGCACAGCGCAGACGCCTGGCAGACTCCACGCCAGCGACTGCGCCCACCAGCCACGTCGACCTTGGGATACCACCCCCGAGGTCGGCCTCGCATACTCCACCCTGGCGACACTCGCACACGTCGCCCGGGTATTCCGGTCGACCGGGCAACCACGCCTGGCTGACCAGCGCAGTCCGTAGCCGGCCACGCATGCCCGGCGTCCCCAGTCCGGCGTCCAGGACGCCTTCCGAACCCCCAGGTCGGCGTCCAGACGCCCAGGACGCCGACCAAACCTCCAGGGCGGCGTCCCTCCTCCCAGGACGCCGACCAGATGCCCAGGTCGGTGTGTGGGCCCCCTGGGACGCCCAGTTCGGCGTTCGGACCCTCAGGATGCCGTGCAGACGCCTAGGTCGGCGTCTGGCCTTCCAGAAGGCCGTGCAGGCGCCCACGACGTCGACCAGGCGCCCGGGTAGTCGTGGCGACGCCCAGCTCGGCGTCCAGCTTCCCAGGACGCCATCCAGGCGTCCAGGACGCCAACCAGTCGTCCAGGGCGGCGTCCTCCTGCTTGGTGCCCTCCAGCCAGGCGCCCTCCAGCTTGGCGCCCTTGCAGTGGCCCCCGTGCCCACTGCTGCAGGTCGGCTGCAACCCCCGCACATCCGACCACAAGGTTGGCTCCGCCCAAGCAAGGACGGGGCCTTACAACGCTCCCGTTGACATCGCGGCTGCAGGGCAGGGCCGCGACGGGGCAGCGGTAGAGCAGGGCCGCGACGAGCAGTTGAGAGCAGGGCCGCGATGGGTGGCGGCAAGGCAGGGCCACGACTGGCTGCTAGGTCAGGTCGCCACGGGCGGCTAGGTCAGGCCGCGACAGGCAGCGACAGGGCAGGGCCGCGACGGGCGGCTAGGTCTGGGCCGCAACGGGCTGTTAGGGCAGGCCCACGACGGGCCAGGAGGGCAGGGACGCTACGGGCGGCAGTAAAGCAAAGCGCGCGACGGCGCAGGTAAGGCAGGCGCGAGGCGCGCTCCGGCCAGGGCAGGAAAATAAATTTGATCGTGGTGGGCCCTAAAAAAAAGACGTTCCCACTAGGGAACCTGCTCTGAAACCATGTCAGAAAGTAGGAATCAAGAATGACTAGGAAGACAGGAGTACAGGGTTTGTATAGCAAAACCTAATTGGGCTGTACCCCATAAGGAATGCCCCACTACAGCCTAGAGCATAATTCTGACAGTACTGGAGCTGGAGGTCCTGGCCCTGGTGGTGCTAGATCTGGGGGTGCTGGAGCTGGAGGTGCTGGTACCGGTGGCGCTAGTTCTGGGGGTACTGGAGCTGGAGGTCCTGGCGCTGGTGGTGCTAGTTCGGGGGGTGTTGGAGCACTAGGTGTTGGCGATGTAGGAGCGGGTCCTGAGGAGACAGAAGCTGGAGGCACGACTACTAAGGCGCCCCCTGCGCCTCCCTACCGCTATGACACACGTCTCCTGGCTCTTTGCCGGCTTGAGCGCGAGGAGTAGGATCGGTTGGAGCAGGAGAGGCAAGAGCTGCGGCTATTGGACCAGCAGCAGCAGCAGCAGCAGCCGCCGCCGCTGTAGCCACCACTTTTGCAGCAGCTGTTCCCTCCAGTGATTCGCCTTCAGGCCCTTGGTCTTCCTTCCTCTCCTCCTGTACACTCCCAGTCTCCTACTGCGTACGGTCCTACGTTTCCTCCTCGGGACCCAACTCCAGCCGTTTTCTCTCCTCCTCTGTCACATTCGTCTCCTCCTGTTGTCCCGCACGACAGGACCAGTCGTTGTCCTCCGCGTGCTTGGCCCTCGTCTCCTCTTGCCGACCTCCGCATTGTCTATTTTCGTTCTATTCCTCGTCGTTCTCTGCCTGTGTATGTTCTCCCCTCACCTCCTGAGTCGTCTCTTATCGTTTCCTCTCACCCCGTCACTGACTACTACCGTGCTGCTCGCCCTGTTTTCTCCCGTGTTCTCGCCACTCTTGTCACCGACTCTCGTGCCTCTCCGTCATCTGTCTCGGCTCTTACTGCCGCTATCGCTGACTTTGCTTCCACCCTCTGTCATGACTACACCACACATGTGGTGGCTGCTCCACCTCCCTGTCTTCTGTCCATCGGGGGTGAGTTTGCCCTTGGCTGTGACGTCCTAGAGGACAGGCAGTTTGAGCTAGAGTTCTTGGAGCCGCTTCCCCCTCTCTTTGCGCCATGCTGCTTTCCCTTGAGGGAGACCCCGACGCCCTTGATAGACCGACTCCTCGCACGTACCGTGAGGCAGTGTCAGGGGAATGGGCCTCTTAGTGGAAAGCGGCTATGGACTCAGAGTTAGCGTCTTGGAGATCCACAAGCACTTACGTTGACGTAGTTCTCCTTCCCAGGGCGAACATTGTCGATGGCATGTGGCTCTTCAAGGTGAAACGGCCTCCTGGTTCACCTCCTGTGTTCAAGGCGCGCTACGTGGCTTGGGGATTTAGTTAGCGTGAGGAATTGACTTCTTCCAGACCTTCGCCCCGGCCCCGAAGATGACTACTCTTCGGTTGTTACTGCAGGTAGCAGCACAGCGAGACTACGAGCTGCACTCCCTCGACTTCTCTACTGCTTTTCTCCAGGGCCGCCTACATGAGGAGATCTGGCTGCATCGTCCTCTTGGCTTCACTGACTCCTTCCCACCTGGGACCAAGTGGAGCCTGAGGCGACCAGTCTACAGTCTCTGCCAGTCGCCCGACACTCTTCGCTCCACACTTGTTGACCATGGGTTTCGTCCTTCCTCTGCCGACCCGTCGCGGTTTGTTCGCGTTGGTTCCACTCCTTTATTCATACTAGTTTACGTCGACAACTTGGTCTTTGCTACAGCAGGCCAGGCAGCTCTGGCTGAACTGCAGAAGAGACACACGTGCACTGACCTTTGTGAACTGCAGCGCTACCTTGGCCTGCAGATCACCAGGGACAGAGCCGCTCGCACCATCACACTGACTCAGTCACACATGGTGCAGCAGGTCCTTCGGCGGTTCGGGTTTCAGTTCTCCACCACACAGCCCACTCCTCTTCCCGTTGACCACCGACTAACTGGCCCTTTTCCCGACGAGCCCTTTGAGTCTAGCGGTCCCTACGCAGAGCTCGTGGACTGCCTCATGTGCCTGATGACTTGTACTCGGCCGGACCTTGCCTTTCCCCTCAGCGACCTCTCTCGCTTTGTTGCGACTGGGAGACACCGTCCTGTTAACTGGACAGCTGCTGTGAGGGTGGCAAAGTACGGCAACTACATCATGCATGGGGCTTGTGCTTGGAGGGACACAGCTAGTTGTGTTGACCGGTCACTGCGACTCTTCCTACGCTAATGACGTGGAGACTCAACGTTCGACTCAGGGTTATTGCTTCAGTCTGGGTGGTGGTGTCGTAGAGGTCTACACAGTCGTCATCTGTGGCTTTATCCAGCGCAAAGGCAGGGATCTACGCTAGAGCCATGGCGGCACAGGAGCTTCGCCGGTTGACCTTCTTGCTCACCGACCTTGGTGAGCGGCCTCGCTCTGCACCGACCTTGTATGCTGAAAATGAGGCCATGATCCTCCTTTGTCGAGAGCCTCGACGGGAGAGCCGAGTGAAGCATATTGACATGAGGTACTTTCTCTTGCGAGAGCTACAGCGACGCGGCCAGGCACGCTTGGACTTTGTGGCCTTAGAGGCCAACACTGCCGAAGTCTTTACCAAGGCCTTGGCGCCTAGTGACCGCCACAAGTTCTGTGTGCAGCTAGGGCTTGTTGAGGTCGACCCATGGTTGCTGTAGTGTTGCTCTTGTTGCGTGTTCTGCTTGTCGTGCCTTTATATATATTTTGCTCTCTTGAACTGGCCTTGTGGCCGCTTGCTTGTGCTCGGTGTGGTGTCCGTGAGATCCACCCAGAGCTTGCTTTGCTTCTTGTATTGACTGGTCTTGAGACCGTTTGTTCACCCTGCTTGCTTTGATGCCCCTCACTTAGCCTATGGGGGTGTGTCAAATGTAATTATTTGTTATAGGCTGCATTGATGTGCTCCGTAGTGAGTACGATTCAGTTAGGGTTTCATATTTGTATTCCCTTGCTTTCCTAGTCACACCATTCTGTTGCATTTCATTTCTAGAATAACCCTCTACTCTCTTCCAATGCCAACCCTCTTTGCCCAATTCAACTCGCCACCTCCTTGTCTAGCTAACTAAACAAATCCTAGCTATGGCTGTTAGAAACTATCAGACAGGAATGGTGTCACTAGTCAGGAAAGCAAGTACAAGTACCAAACCCTAGAAGTGTTGTACTCTATATGTGCTACCCCACTACAGCCTACAGACATACAAATTAGTTTTGACACACCCCCATAGGCAAAGTGGGGGAGACCCAGTGGCCACAAGACCAGTCAAGAGAAACAAAGGAAACTCAGGGTGGATCACGAAGTCACCACACACTCTGAGCACAAGCAAATGGCCACAGGGCCGGTCCACATGCATAGTTATATTAAAGACAGCAAGCAGTACAGTGATCACTACCTAGCAAGACTAAGCATGCAGGTATATATATAGGTCACAGTACAAGCAAGGTCAAGAAGTGAGCAAGTGAGGCTTAACAGGTACAAGGCCCAATACGGTACAGAAGCGCTGATGATCACAAGGCTGAAGTGCCTTGGTGAATATATCAGCAGTGTTGGCCCGAGTGGCCATAAGCAAGACGAAGCTGACCACGCTGCTGCAACTCTCGAGCAAGGAAGTAACGCAGAGCGATGTGCTTCGTTCTGTGCTCCAGTCTGTGCTCCTAACACAAGGCAATTGCTGCCTTGTTGTCTACATACATAACTGAAGGAGAACGAGGCCGCTCTCCCAAGTCAGTCAGCAGGTAGATGAGCCAGCGTAACTCCTGTGCAGCCATGGCTGTCGCGCAGATCTCAGCCTCACAACTGGAGCTGAGAACAGAAGACGAGCGGGTAGACCGCCAAGAAACGGAACCTGAGCCAAGGCTGAAAGTGTAACCCTGAGACGACCGCTGCGTAGTCAGGTCGTCAACCCACCAAGCGTCTGAGTGTCCAGTGAGGCCAACTGGACCCCGCCCTCCAAGCACGAGCCCCATGCCCGACGTACTGCACAAGTAATGCAGTACCCTCTTTGCAACATCCCAGTGCACCTTTCGGTGCCTACCAGGAGCCAAGTAGCGTGCTAGAAGGTCAAGAGGGTACGCAAGGTCAGGACGAGTGCAGGTCATCAGGTACATGAGGCAGCCCACTAGCTCTAGGTATGGGCCACTCGGCTCTACGGGCTCCTTCAAATGTGGAGCTCAGAGCAAGTGACCGGTAGCCAGAGGAGTGAACTGTGGTGATGACCAAGTGAAGCCGAAGCGCTGAAGGAACTGCTGCACAATGTATGACTGAGTCAAGGTGATGGTGCGCCGTGCTCTGTCCCAGGTGATCTGCAAGCCAAGATAGCTGCGTAGCTCACCCAGGTCTGTGCACGTGTGTCTCTTCTGCAGCTCTGACTTCACAAGGGCGAGTGCCTCAATGTCAGCAGTGGCAAAAACCAAGTCGTCGACGTACACGAGGATGTAGAATGGCGGCAACAAAGTGTCGGTGCGCAGAAACAGCGACGGGTCAGCAGTAGAAGGAGCAAACCCAAGAGCTGCAAGTGTCGTCCTCAGTGTGTCGTCCCACTCACGAGGCGCCTGGCGGAGACCGTAGACTGGCCGTCGGAGGCTCCATTGGGTACCTGCAGGAAATGACCCAGTGAAGCCAGGTGGACGGGGCAGCCAGATCTCCTCGTGCAGGCTGCCCTGTAGACAAGCTGTGATGAAGTCAAGAGAAAGAAGCTAGTCACGCTGCACGGCATCGTGCAGCAGCACCCGAGGAGTGGTCATCTTCAGGGTAGGGGAGAAGGTCTGGAAGAAGTCAACTCCCTGTCACTGACTGAATCCTCGTGCGACGTAACGAGCCTTGAAGACAGGCGGAGAACCCGGCGGCCGCTTCACCCTGAAAATCTACATGCCATCGACTACGTTCGGCCCAGGAGGGGGAACTACGTCGACGTAGGTGCCTGTGGACTTCCATGATGCCATCTCTCCGTCCATCTCTGTCTGCCACAGAGAGGAGTACTCACCCGCGATCGCCTCACCGTAAGACCGCGAGGTCGGGATGTCTGGTGCATCCAGGTCTCCCTCAGGGGCAAGCAGCATGGCCACGAGATGAGGTGCATGGGCTGCAAGACACTCAAAGTCCTCCTGCCTGTCCTCAAGGACGTCTGTGCCAAGAGCACACTCACCCCCGACGGACGGGGGACAGACGTACTCAGACTCAGCAACAAGACTAGCGGCGTAGTCGAAACGATAGGTAGCAGCAAAGTCAACAAGCTCAGCGACTAAGAGACTCAAAAGAAGGGTCGGTGACAACAGTGGCTAAGAGACGCGTAACAGTAGGACTGGCAGTACGAACTAGGTCAGACTCAGGTTCCGAAACGTGCGGAAGAGAGGACGCCGGAGGAGACGGCAGAGGAACTCGTTGTGGAACAGAGGAAGGACGAAGTGCCATAGTGTGTGTGCCGTGGACTGGAGGAGGACGCTCACGAGGAACACAGCGACCAGGGCGACCAACGCGAACAGGCAAGGCAGGACGAGACGCAGGCTCACGACGCTCAGTAAGACCTCCTCTCTGCTCAGTGTAAGGAGAGGGAGCAGGCAGTGGGGAGCTTGGCTATAACGGGAGACCAGTAGAAGACGGGAGAGTAAGAACCTGGCGAAGCACCGAGCTAGGCAGCGGCAAAGACGACGGTGACGGTGGAGAGAAGAACAGACGCGGCGGCGCAGCACCAGCAGTACTAGTACCAGCAGCTCCAGCACCTCCAACTCAAGAAACTCAAGCTCCAGCACCTCCAGCAGCTTCAGAAACTCCAGCTCCAGCACCTCTAGATCCCAGGTCACCAGCTCCAGCGCCTACAGCTCGAGGGTCTCCAGCTCCAGAGTCCGCAGCACCACCAGCTCTAGCCGCTCCAGTACCTCCAGCTCCCGCGCCTCCAGCCGCAGCACCTCCAGCCCCAGCAGCGACACGCCTGTTATGTGATGCTATCACTTGCATTCACGTCTGTCTGCCTCCCATCACATGTTCGTGCGTTGCATGCGTGGTGTGAGCGTGTGCAAGAATTTGTGTTTGATGTGGTTTGGTTTTTCTGAGTGTGTGTGAATGTTATTTGGCTTGAGCAGATATCTGAAGTGACTCCTCTGCTCAAGAGCTTTCCGACGAACCTAGTATCGCTTCAATCGGAGCACGAACAAGAAAGTTACAAACGTTGGAAGTTCGTATGCTTTTGATATTTGGTTGTGGTGACTATGGGGAAGTTGTGGGGTTGACTCCATAAGGGGTATAGACTTTTGGGGGTTGAGAAATTCGTCAACATCACTGTAGATGCTGCCAAGTGGTTGGGAGGAGCCAAACCAGGTTTGGCCAAGTTGGGCAAGGTGGATGGCATGGGTTGGAAAGTGACAAAAGTAAAAGTGGGGTTCCTATAGGGAAGGGATTTGGTGTGCTTATGGGGTTTTTTTGGTTGGGGACTCCTTGGGGGCCTTCCCTCTCGTCCTCCTCTTCCCTCCCACCTGGTTAATTGCTACTCCAACTTTCTTGTGTGATATTATGAGACTCTTGTGATTGAGTTAAGTTCTTATGGCAACATACCCCCCCTGTGCGCCGAAATTGATAACTCAAGAAAAACTTCCCTTTTTTGTACGATTCAACTTTGTTATTGTAGCCAAGGACTAGAGCTACAACATATCCGAAATTGGTGAAGTTTTGTCGACGACGTTTCTTGTGAAATCGACTTTTCGGTCCAGAAACTAGGCCCAACGACTTAGAGATATTTAGGCCCATAATCTTCATAGACCCCGTCCTTAGTCTCTAACAACGCCGACGGCGGCAGTGCTGAGAGTACCACTCGCGTAGCTGCTGCGAAGAGAGAGCACCTCCAGAACCTCCAGGACGAGCACCTCCACGACTAGCAGCGCCAGCCCTACCAGCACCACCAGTAGCGACAGTACCACCAGCTTTGGCAGCTCCAGTACCTCCAGTACGAGCACCTCCAGACTAGGAGTACCTCCAGCACCTCACGTCTCAGCAACTCCAGGCTCTGCACCTGCAGGCTCAGCACCCTTAGGCTCCGCACCCGCAGGCTCCGCACCCCCAAGCTCCACACGCTCACGCTCAGCACCCCCAGGCTCCACCCGCTCAGGCTCAGCACCCCAAGGCTCCACCTGCTCAGGCTCCGCACCCCCAAGCCCCACACGCTCGGGCTCAGCACCCCCAAGCTCCACCCGCTCAGGCTCAGCACCCCCAGGCTCCACCCGCTCAAGCTCAGCACCCCTAGGCTCAGCACCCCCAGACTCCACACGCTCAGGCTCATCACCCGCAGGCTCAGCACCGCCATCAGCACCAGAGTCACTAGTGACCTCGACAGGCTCAACCAAGGGGAGTGGGTCTACCTGAGACACACCTGAAGGAGCAGGACCCTGAGGGGGGAGGGGGTCTACCGGAGGGGGACCTGGAGCAAGGAAGAGCGGCGGGGGAGGGGGAGGGGCAGTGCGGTAGGGGAACAGACGGTAAAGGAAAACCGACTCGTCAAACGTGACGTATTGAGAGGACAGAACACGGCGCGAGGTGGGGTGGTAAAACTGCTAGCCATGCGCGTCAGGGGAAAAACCAAGGAAGACACAGGGAATAGCGTGGGCGGAGAGCTTGTCCGCAGAGGTATCGCGTACAAAGGCACGAGACCCCCAGACCCGGAACACCGACGCATCGCCAACCTTCCCCGTCCAACGCAGTGTGGGCGAGGTCTCCGGCAAGGAGACACGGGGCCAGAGGTTGAGCTGATGCGCAGCGTAGCGGACCGCAAACGGCCATAGAAAATGGAGGGCAGCCGCATGGATCATGGAGGTACGAGCCACCTCCATGACTAAGCCAATGCGGCGCTCAGCAAACCCATTCTGCTGCGGACAGGCCGGAAGCTTGAACGACTGGGTGATGCCCTCCTCCTGACAGAAGTCCCGCAAGGGGTCGGAGGAAAACTCACCACCTTTGTCAGAGTGCAGACGCAGGACATGAAGGTCCTGGTGGAACCGCTCGCGGAGCTGGAGACGGACAGCGCGGATCCAAGGGATCAATACATCAAGGACCTCCCCCTTGCTGCGCAAAGGAAAGACCGTGGTATAACGCGAGTAGTCGTCAACAACCAGCAGAAAGTATTGCTCGCGGCCCTGTCCCAGGATGCGGGCTGGGCCCCACACGTCCATATGAAGAGTCTGCAGGGGAGCCTCTGTCGGAGGGAACGAGGAGGAGTGAGGAGCGGAGCGCTGTCGCCCCTCAACGCAGGGAAGACAGGGTGGGGCACGCAAGCTCAGGAGGGGGACAGAGACCTGGGAAGACCAGAGACAAGGAGACGGGAGTGCATGCCACGGAGGCGTGGTAGGGAGGGGTGACCAAGGCGGTGGTGCCACAAGAGAGTCTGGTGCGAGAGGTGGCGGCACAAGCCAGGGGTGGCTACCTGACTCGGGGCGGACACCTGACCAGACGCAGCTACCTGAGGAGGCTCAGTAGTCAGTGTGTACGGACTCGACCCAGGCCGACGGGTGAACGTGGCCGGGTGACGGCCAGTCCGGGAGCACGTACAGATCGCCACACGCTGCCCTCTAGGTGTAGAGGTATCAGCCATGCATCCTATAGGGCGGCGTTGCTCGCCAAGTTCGTCGAGAACAAGGGGAGGTGAAGACCTGACAGCGAGCCAGACGGAACCGCCGGACACGGGAGAACAGTGGTGGAACGAGCAAGAACTGGGCCCTCTGAGGGGTCAGCCAGAGTGACTGCAACAGGTGCAGGGAGTGGCGTGGCTGTGGTACTGTCGTGAAAGAAGCAGCGAGAAGCACTTGAGTCAAGCGTGAAAGTTTGCAGGGCCTCAGCAGGCGCAGCACTAGAGAGAGCAGACTCACTAGCACCTAGATCAGCAGCATCTATACCAGGTTCGCGCGGCACGCACAGGTATTAGTCACCCTCAGCACTAACAGACAATGCATACATGGCAGCAAGAATAGCATCATAGTCAAGAGCAAAGATATCTACATCGCGCTTAAGCAAGTCTGCCTGCCGGGGGAGATCAGGTGCATCAGGAAACTGTGTGTGCCGGGCATCATCAAGACGAGAGAAGTAGCGGTACTCGGTGTGAAACTTTCCGCAGGGCTGACCAGTGCGGGGACCTGTGCGAATGACATTCGGGCAGTGGACAGCACCCCCAGACATCCCACGCTGAGCATACCAGTCACGAAGCTGCTGGGGTGTAAGGGTCTCGCGTGGACGCTGCTGCTGCTACTGCCTCTGGCCACCGCTCCGAAAGGCTCCACCCGGACCACCACCGCTCCAACTGCCGCCACCACTGCCGCTGCCGCCTCCACTGCCACCACTCCCACTGCCGCCGCCTCCGCCGCCTCCACTCCCACTACTACCGCTACCGCCACCACCGACGCCTCCACCCCCGCCACCACTCGCACTGCCACCTCCGCCACCTCCACCACCCCTGTCGCCTCCACCACCGCCCCCCCTGCCGCCACCTCCACCACTCCTGCCGCCCCTACCCTTGCCGCTGCGGCGCTTCCCACTAGGAGCAGAAGCAGCGCTGACCTCCTCATGACCAAGGAAGTCAACACCAGCAGCAGAAGCGTAGGAGGGGGCAAGGGGGGAGGAGGAACACCCCTCAAAGAGGGGAGTGCGAGGAGTGCCACGAGCAGCACCTACAGCGACAATGCTCTTCTCTGCTGCAAGGAGGTGCTTCTCGAAGTCCTCGTCAGTGGGGGCAGTAGGGTCAAGCGCTAGAAAGTGGTCCCTGACCGTACGAAGGGAGTCTGGGAGGCGGGTGACTAGGAAGTAAAGCGTGATGTACATCGGGGGCGGGTTCGCGGCTAAGAAGTCTGCAGAGAGAGCGGCACGGTAGCGAACGTCACTAGCGCTAAGGTGGGAGATGAGGTCCTCAACTGTGGCGAAGGAGGACAGCTCTGGGAACAGGTAGGGCAGAATAAGGCGGCTGAGAGCAGCAGTGGCAGAGGACGAGTAGCGAGCGACTACAGCGGTGTACAGGTCCTAAGCGGTCTTGTGCTGGCCGAAGTGAGCACGTTCAGCTAACGGCAGATGGTTGCGAATACCTAGGTGAGCAACTACGTCACGGGTCTGCCACTGTGATCAAGAGAGGCTGTCAGCTGTGTCAGGAGGAGCAAATGAGGAGCCGGACGCGTGATCAAACAGGGAAGCGTCGTCTTTAGCATCGGTCATTAGGTATAGTTGCAGGTCATCGAGCCATGTGGCGAACCCTATCGGGCGGCCGTCAGGGTCGAACGTAAGGACATTTAGCATAGCCATGACTGCAGCGCGGGGCATAGGTAGGTATAGGCGGCGCTCGGGCAGCAGAGACGGCACGTAGGCAGCAGAGGCGGCGCGCTGGCAGGCAGAGACAGCGCTCGGGCGGCAATCGTGTTGGTGCAACCCTATGGTTTGCACTCGGCTTGTTGTCCGTGTGCATGCATGTGTGTGTGTATGGAATGGTATGAGGGCATGGGATAATATATATTTCATGCTTATAATTGTGTATGAATGTTGAGTCATGATGTCGAGTGTGTGTGTTGAGTCAATAGCGAGTTATCGCTAGACGCGTGTTACGCGGTCGTTTGTGTCTCGCGCGCGGTTTCTATTTTGTCGTGCGCGGTTTCTATTTTGTCCTGTGTCGAACGTTCGGTGTGTCGCAGGTGTGTGCAGCAGACCCATCAAGAACTCAAGGATGAGTTTGTGATGAAGAGCCCGAGCCTTGGTGTCAAGCCTCAAGTGATTTCGAAGCTCGCCAAAAGGGTACACCTCAAGATATTGAAGATAGTTACATTACTTTGTGTAGTGTAACATTTCACTTGGTGTAGGCCCTAGTGAAGGGTAGTTTCGAGACCCTTCGTGGTTGGGGACAGTGTGGCACTGTTCCACATCACTGTACCTCGGCTCTTGGGGTTTGTAGGAGCTGGGAGTCATTCCCAACTCGTAACTCTTCATATCTCTTCCTATTTTGTGTTCTAAGACTATAGTGGCTGCCATAGTGCCGTTCGTTCAAACCGACCTGTGTCGTCAATTCTTGGTGAAATTGTGCGATCAAAATTTCCTATTGTAGGCGACGTTCAGACGCTCCAGATCCAAGTTGAATCAGGTCATTTGAAGTTGTGACCAGAACGCTATGAACGTTTGAAGCCGCTGTGCAAAATCCGGCTGTGCACTCTATCTTTCGTTTTAGGCACATTGGAGCCTATTGTGACTATAACAAGTGGTATCAGAGCCCCTTGGAGCAGTTTCGACAATGGCTGGACCTGAGGAAAGGGGTGGCAGAGGTGCTGGTGGCAGAGGAGAAGCCCAAGCTCAAGGCCAACCCCATGATTCAACCATGGCGCCCGTGCAACCAAGTGTTGGCCCATCTAGGGATGAGCCTAGAGTATTTGGCCTTGACAAGTTCAATGGTGACAACTTTGCTGAGTGGTCCTTCAGAATGGAGAACATATTTGACCACTATGACCTGCTGGAGGTGATGGAAGGAACGGAGAAGCGTCCCGAGAACGACCCGGAGAAGAGCCCGTGGGTGTGGAAGAGCGCACAAGGCTACCTCCTACTTGGGCAAGCATTCGGGAGCAGCCAAATCCGTCACATCAAGCCTTTCCAGCGTGAACCAGAGAAGGGACCAAAAGCATGGGCTGCTCTCAAGGGTGTACACGCTCCTGCAACAGCGGCGGTAGCTGTGGTGTTGGAACGGCAAATGGCGACGTTACGAATTGAAGAGGATGAAGCGGTTGAAGAAGGGGTGCAGAAATTCTTCGACTTGTTGACGCGGCTTGAGGGAGCTGATTTGAACTATAGTGAGCTCCAAAAGAAGACCAAGTTGCTGGCCCTACTCCCCGAATCATGGTCCTCGCTCATCATCAACCTGAATCGCGACTTGACCCGCCTCTCGCTCGAAGACGTGAAGCGGGCTATCCTTCAAGAGGATTTCCGCCGCCGTGAGTTGGCGAGTGCGGATGGCGCTGGGGCAGCGAGCATCGGCCGTGGATATGGTCGAGGAAGAGGCAGAGGACGAGGGGGAGGAATGTTTGGTGGCAGCAACTTCGGCGGAGGCCGCGGGAGTGGCGGTTACGGTAGCGACGACAAGAGCTACGGACGCGGTCGCGGCCGATTCGACGGCGAGTGTCACTATTGCCACAAGAGCGGACACATGTGGCGCGACTGCTACAAACTCCCTGATGGTTGGACCCCTGCTCAAGGCCAAGAGGGTAGAGGAGCAGGAGGAGGGAGAGGACGAGGCCGTGGAGGCCGTGGCGGTCGTGGTGGCGGAGCTGCAAACATGAAGAGCGGAGACAACGACAAGGACCCGAGCGACGATCGATACCCGGGTCTATTCTACTTCGTGTCGACGCAAGCACCGGCTGGTCCAGAGAAGGATGAAGGCTTTGAGGAGCCAGCAGCTGTGGGGAAGGTGACCCTACACCCCCTGGACTACTGGGTGATTGATAGTGGCGCTACCTATAGCATGACACCTCGCCCGGACTTGCTCACCGAACTCAAGCCGTCACCGGTGAAGCATGTCACGTCGGCTTTGGGGCAGCGAGCTGAGGTGAAAGGCATGGGGAAGGCCATGTTCAAGGGTGCTGATGGGAAGATGGTGGGCCTCAAGAACGTGCTTTGGGTGCCCAGCCTTGCTGCAAACCTGATTTCCGTGCGGCGGTTGGCAAAGGCCGGCATGGACACGAACTCGAAGGGAGCCAAGACCTACACCGCAAGGCTTGGCGATCGAATTCTCTGGGACCTTCATGAGGACAAGGATGTCTACAACGAGATGTGGCAGATCCCAGTGGTCCCAATGCCTAAGGAGAGGCAAGTGGCAGCAAGCATCAGCACCAAGGATGGAGCGGTCGGTAGCGACGATGGCGCGAACGGTCGCGCTAAGGAGAATGAGCTCAAGAAGAGAAAACCTGGAGGGACCAGCAAGCTTGGTGAACCTATGGAGAGAGGTGCAGCAGCCAAGGAGCAGCAAAAGGGTGAGGAGAACCCCGAGGCAGCAGCGGAGGAGGACTACGGAGAGAGTATGTGGGGCGCTATTGCGAGCGCGGCATTCTCCAATCCAACTTCGGCTACGGGGGAGTGTGATTGGCTCACCTTGCATCGGCGCATGGGGCATGTGGCCCTGCCCATCTTGCAGCAGCTAGTGAAGAATGAGATGGTTGCTGGCATACGTGTGAAGGGGGAGCCCGATGAGGTACTTGGCTGCCCGACATGCATGCAAGCCAAGTTCACCCGTTTCCCATTCTCTAGTTCGGAGGCAACAGCTAAGGCACCACTTGATGAGGTGGTGATGGACGTGGTGGGCCCCCTGAAGCTTGGAGCTGCTGGAGCTGAGTACTTCCTCACTATTGTGGACGTCTACACCCGTATGACTTGGGTGTACGTGCTGGCCAGGAAGAGCGACGTGGCTGAAACGTTGAAGACGGATTGGTTCCCGATGGTGGAGCGGCAACAAGACCGTCTAGTCAAGTCAATCCGCACCGATCGAGGGGGAGAGTTCCTGAGCAAGGAGTTTGGGTTGTGGCTGAAGAAGAATGGTATTCGGCACTCCCTCACCATGCCATACTCCCCTGCAATGAACGTCATCGCCGAGCGAGCGAACCGCACAATCACGGAGGCGGCACATGGGTTGCTCATTGAAGCCGGGCTACCCGACTATTTCTGGCCTGATGCGGTGCGGAGTGCGTGTGTGGCCAAGAACAGAGCCTTGACTCATGTAGGAGCAGACAAATGGGTGCCCTATGTGGAGTGGCTAGGAAGGAAGCCAAAGGTGGATATGCTTCGGGTGTTTGGGTGCATGTGCATGGCGCTCGTGCCTAAGCATCTTCGGCACAACAAGCTTGGTGCCAAGGCGGTGTGGGCCGTGCACTTGGGCATGGCTCAAAATAGCAAGGGATGACTTCTTTGGGACCCATTCACCAAGAAGTTCTTGGTGAGCAGGGACTGCAAGTTCATGGAGAACTTCATGTACAAGGATTGGAAGGCGGAGAATGAGGCGAAGATAGGCGTGCGGTTTGGGGAGGTGAAGAGTTCCGGTTTGGAGCATGTGGAGCTGCCTTTGGAGCTGAGCAGCGGCAGCACTACCACAAGGCAATCTTCCCTTGTGAATGGGGGAGAGGAGGCCAATAATGCAGAGGAAGAAGAGGAGGAGGTGCAGCAAGTGAGCGAGCGTGCACCGTCACTCCCTTCCCGCACTACAAGTGCTCCACGGATTCGAGCCACACCGCAGCAACGCCAAGGCCTTCAAGTCCCTGCAGCTGAGGAGGAAGGAAGGGGGAAGAGGAGAGTTCAACCCCCTAATAGGCTGACCTATGATGCGCTGGGAAAGCAGGGCAAGACAGCCCTGGCCGGAGCGGCAATGATGGTCGGAGACGACGAGGAGAGTGACTACGAGGAGTGTGCCTTCGCGTTCTTCTCTCCGGTGGAGATGCCGGGAGAACCAGCAACTCTCAAGGAGGCTTTGGAGAGTAGTGATGCTGAGGAGTGGAAGAAGGCCATGGAGAGTGAGCTGAAGAGCATCGAGGAGAATGACACGTTTGAATTGGTGGAGCTACCGGAGGGGCGTACGGCGATAACGTCCAAGTGGCTCTTCAAAATCAAGTCGGATGCCGACGGCAAGATCGAGCGCTACAAGTCTAGGCTTGTAGCCAAGGGGTACCAGCAGAAGGAGAAGGTGGACTTCAAGGAGTTGTTTGCCCCTGTGGTGAAGCCGACGACGCTGCGAACCCTATTCGCGGGAGCCGCCATCAAAGGATGGGTAGTTAAACAAATGGACATTGTAACGGCATTCCTTAACGGCATCCTTGAGGAGGAGATTTTTATGGCGCAGCCAGAGGGGTTTGATGATGGTAGTGGCAGAGTGTGGAAGCTGAAGAAGGCCCTCTATGGGCTGAAGCAGGCCCCTAGGCAATGGTACATGAAGCTGCGCGAAGTGTTGGAGGAGATCGGCTTCACTCCCTCAACGGCCGATCACTCCTTGTTCATGCTTGGCGAGGGGGAGCAGAGGAGCTTCATGGTGGTTTATGTGGATGACATTCTCATATTCTCACCCTCCTCTGACCTTGTGAAGGAGGTGATGCTGAAGCTGCATGACAAGTTCAAGTGCAAGTCCCTTGGCGACGTGAACTTCTACCTTGGGCTCCACATCGAACGAGACGTGGAGAAGCAGAGCATGCGAGTGCACCAACGGAAGTACCTGGAGGCATTGGCTGCCAACTTCGGCCAGAGTGAAGGTCATGTGGCTACTCCCTTTCCCTCTGGGTTCAAGTGTGTGAAGGGGCCAGAGGAGGAGAGCGTTGGAGAAGAGGAGAGGCGCCGATTTCACTCGTTGGTGGGCAGCCTCATGTATGCGGCGGTAAACACCCGACCGGACGTCGCGTTTGCCACCGGGCAGCTGGCTAGGGTTGTGCAATGCCCTAATGAGGAGCAGGTAGCAGCTGGAATGAGGGTGGCCAAGTATCTTGGCCAAACACCGACCGTTGGGCTGCAATACTCGGCGGCGGCACAAAGGCGCCAAAAGGGCGCGGATGGTGTTGAGCCCGGGCGTTTGTTCCTCACCGCCTACTCGGATGCGTCATATGCATCGGAACCAGAGGACATGACAAGTGTGGGAGGCTTCATATGCTGTGTTGGTGGAGGCCCAACTGCTTGGGAGAGCAAGAAGCAGGTTGACCAAGCTTTGAGCTCGGTGGAGTCCGAGTACATGGCACTCTTCCGTGCCGTACGGGAGATTGTGTGGCAGCGGCGTTTGTTGGCTGAATTGGGGGAGGAGCAGCAAGGACCTACCCCACTCTACTGTGACAGCCAGGGTGCCATTGCTCTTGCTAAGAACCCTGTGTTGCATGGACTCACAAAGCACATGAGGGTGAAGTGGCATTGGACAAGGAGCATGGTGACCGCGGGTGAAGTTGAGTTGCGGTACGTGAAGACCACGGGGCAGCCGGCTGACATGATGACCAAGAGGCTGGTGGAGCAGCAGCATTGGAAGAGTTGCAAGCTGGCTGGGATGGCTCTGAACTGAGAGAGCAACATATCCTAAGGCCAACAATCCGAGGGGGAGTTTGTTGGTGCAACCCTATGGTTTGCACTCGGCTTGTTGTCCGTGTGCATGCATGTGTGTGTGTATGGAATGGTATGAGGGCATGGGATAATATATATTTCATACTTATAATTGTGTATGAATGTTGAGTCATGATGTCGAGTGTGTGTGTTGAGTCAATAGCGAGTTATCGCTAGACGCGTGTTACGCGGTCGTTTGTGTCTCGCGCGCGGTTTCTATTTTGCCGTGCGCGGTTTCTATTGTGTCCTGTGTCGAACGTTCGGTGTGTCGCAGGTGTGTGCAGCAGACCCATCAAGAACTCAAGGATGAGTTTGTGATGAAGAGCCCGAGCCTTGGTGTCAAGCCTCAAGTGATTTCGAAGCTCGCCAAAAGGGTACACCTCAAGATATTGAAGATAGTTACATTACTTTGTGTAGTGTAACATTTCACTTGGTGTAGGCCCTAGTGAAGGGTAGTTTCGAGACCCTTCGTGGTTGGGGACAGTGTGGCACTGTTCCACATCACTGTACCTCGGCTCTTGGGGTTTGTAGGAGCTGGGAGTCATTCCCAACTCGTAACTCTTCATATCTCTTCCTATTTTGTGTTCTAAGACTATAGTGGCTGCCATAGTGCCGTTCGTTCAAACCAACACTGTGTCGTCAATTCTTGGTGAAATTGTGCGACCAAAATTGCCTGTTGTAGGCGACGTTCACACCCTCCAGATCCAAGTTGAATCAGGTCATTTGAAGTTGTGACCAGAACGCTATGAACGTTTGAAGCCGCTGTGCAGAAATCCGGCTGTGCACTCTATCTTTCGTTTTAGGCACATTGGAGGCTTTTGTGACTATAACAAATGGCAGCGTGCGGGCCACAAGGGCCGCAGACAGGCGGCGCGCGGGCCGGCAGAGGCTGCACGCGGGCAGGCAAAGGCGGCGCGCGGGCAGGCAAAGGCGGCGCGCGGGCAGGCATAGGCGGCGCGCAGGCTGGCGGTGGCTGGGCGCGGGCGGGCACAGGCGGCGCGCAGGCCAGCAAGACCTGCGCGCAGGCAGGCATAGGCAGTGCGCGGGCCGGCAGAGGCTGCGCGCGGGTCACTAAAGGCGGCACGCGGGCTGCGCAGGCTGCGGGCAAGCGGCGCGCAGGCCGGCAGAAGCCGCGCGTGTGCAGGCGAAGGTGGCGCACGGGCGGCAAGGGCAGCGCGCGGGCCGTACGGGCCTGCAGGGGCAGTGCGCAGGCAAGCAAAAGCAGGGCGCGGGCCGCGCGGGCTGCAGGCGGGCGACGCGCGGGCAGAAGCAGGGCGCGGGCCGCGCGGGCTGCAGTCGGGCGACGCGCGGGCTGCAAGCAGCGGCACAGCGCAGGACAGGGCAACGCAGAGCGCGCGAGCAGCGCGACGCATGGCAGGGCGTGAGGTAGCACGGTAACCGCAGTGGATGGTGGGCCCGAAAAAAAAAAAAAAAAAAAAAAAAAAAAAAAAAAAAAAGAGAGAGAGAGAGAGAGAGAGAGAGAGAGAGAGAGAGAGAGAGAGAGAGAGAGAGAGAGAGAGAGAGAGAGAGAGAGAGAGAGAGACGGCCCTATGGACCTACTGCTGTGTATACCATGTTAGAAACTATCAGACATGAATGGTGTCACTAGTCAGGAAAGCATGTACAAGTACCAAACCCTAGAAGTGTTGTACTTTATATGTGCTACCCCACTTTAGCCTACAAACATACAAATTAGTTTTGACAATTGCTACTAAGTTCTAGTCCTGATTTTGACACTATGAGGCCGTAGGAACGCGATCTAGGGTGAAGCATCCTGTTACGGTATTCTGGGGGCTCAAGGACAAGCCTGAAAACCAGGGTTTCCAATTGAGCCACACTGAAAATCAGGGTCCAAAGAAACAAGAAATGCCATAAACTCTGATCTACCGTATCTCACCCCTAGTACCGTCACACCCCGGATATAAGCGCCACCCTAGGATAAGCGCCTGGCGCTTTTGATTGGCATGTGGCGCTTATATCCGCTCCTCGATTATAAGCGCATTCTTAAAAGGCTTACGGATTATAGCCGCATACCTGTGCCTTACACATTTTAACCGCCACCCTATTTGTTTTATTTTGTTATATATTTTCCACTTGACACAACAAGTCACTCACTAAAACATCCTCATAGTTAATCTACAAGTATTTGGAACTAAATCTAGCCTACTTCTAGCACCTACGAGCCTCAAACACAGGGTTTATCATTTTCTACACATCTACCGTACTCTAGTCATCAGCACGGGTGGGGTCATCTGGGTCGGCCTCAGAGTCAAACTCAGGTTCCTCTACGTTGTTGCATAAGAAGCCATCTGCTGCAATCTCGTCATCCATGTCTACCTCCTCGCCCTCGAGCTCGTCTCGCCTGTGTGCCAGGTAGATCTTGTCTTGAGACCCATCCAGGGCGTTGCTGATACCGCAGGTGAGAAACGCCCGTTGAATCAGCTCCTTGGGCACAGACTTCCAAGCCGCAGAGATCCACTTGAGCGTCAGCTCAGGTGGAGGCTTCTTGATGTTGCCTGCCACGAAATTCAAGAACAGGAGTCAGCACGGTTACCAAAATATAAACACAAACACATGGGCGGCATCTCTCACCTTTCTTCGTCAAGACCCCCTCACGCTCGAACCACTCTTGGTAGAGCTGGCGAACGGCGGCCTTGAAGGAGCGATTCACCGCGACGTCATCTCCGAGGTGCAGCCAGCAGGGATAACCGCAGGGACCAGATTCAGCTCGCCGAACTTCTTCTTCACATCCGGTGTCAGGTGCCCGCGGTACGAATCAAGGACGAGCATCGCTTTGCGGGGGCAAACTCCGAATCTGGGGTTGATGTACGGCTTGACCGCCCCGTCGAGCCACGCGATGACTCTGTCCGCGTCCATCCAACCGTTGGGATGGACGGACACGTTGATATCTGCACACCAACAGACGCCCAATGAATATGAGACAAACTTTAAAAAGAACATCAACATGCAGCCTCGGAATCGAAGGGTAGAAAAGCTTACCTAAAGGGAAATCCCCTTTGGGGAGGGTCTTCCTTTTGAAGAAGACCCACGACTTCAACTTCTTACCGCTGGCGGTCCACGCGAGCATCACCGTAACTCGCTCTTTCTGATAGCCGCCACTACGAATGGGCACAGAGCGCGAGCCAACCTCTTCGACGGTGCGTTCGAATGGCATCTCCAGCCAGAGGGGTGTCTGGTCCGCGTTAATAATCCAGGGCAGGTCGATCTTGTACTGGCGGCGGGTGTGACGCACAAACTTCCAGAAGTTCATGACGTCAGTCTCGCAGTCTAGGAGTGGGGATGCGAGGATGAGAAAGAATAAACAGAGGATGAGAGCCGTGAATAGACGGGAACAGACAACCACCGATACACAAAAAACATGATACAAGAACACAATGAAATATCAACTCACTGGACCGGGAGCTTCTGGCGGACCCGGGTCTTCGCTCGGGATGTCAGGTTCCAGCGGCGGCGAAAGCGCTCAGTCCACTGCTGAGAGCCGGCCCACTTTTCACCTGGGTGTAATTCTTTCATCACCTCGTGCGACCACTTCTGCAGGCGTGCGATCGAGACGGCAAGGCATTTCTTGCGGTGGGCAAGAAACCTCATGTAGACCTCCGCTTCCATGTCGCGATACCACGAGCTCCTTCCGCGCCCATGCAGGCGCTTGCGTGCACCGTGCGCGCCCTCCAGCTCAGACTTCCGGGTCTTCCAATCCACGAGCGACCTTCGGGAGATGCCGGATTGGCGAGAAATCCGCCGCACACTCATCTCACCTGATTCAAGCTTCAGAATCCACTGCAGCTTCTCCTACAAGGTGTACGACTTGCGCTTGTGAGTTGTCGGCTTGTGCCTGGGAGGGGGAGGACGGGCATCACGATTCTCGCAAGATGGGTGGGGCCGCTTCTTATTACGAGGGGGAAAGGTGGGAATTGGAAGGTGCTCGGGAAGACCGTCGGCAGCCCAGAACTCGACATCGTCGTCGGCACCGGTCACGGATTCGTCCAACGGGCAATCAGCCGGGGCTCCCCACCGTGGTGACGGTGCGGAGGAAGATGCTTCGGCGCCGCTGCGGTCGGGCTCGCACAGGTAGGCATCGAACGCCGAGTAGCCAGGGGGGAGGAGAAGCTGCAGAACCCCCTAACGCGGAACACCAACAACAGGCGGGTCAGGAGGGGACGAAGGAGCGGGAGGAATAGGAGGCGCCAGGGGAGCGGGAGGGGTAGGAGGTGTTGGAGGAGTGGGAGGAACGGGAGGCACTACTGGGTGTGTTGGAGGGACGGGCACAGGGCGCGACTGCCATTGAGAGTAGTCACGGGTGTCTCAGCGGGTATTTTCTCTAGCAACAGGTTGGCGACGGAACAAGAAATGCGTGCCTGGAAGGCCCGCCATGGCCACGGCAGGCCAAACCAACGAAAGAAGCTGAATACAAAGTTGAGAATGAGGGTCGTATGAAGCCCTCGCCCAAGACCCCTCCAGTTTCGCGGCCCGGCCTCCTCTGCGGGGAAAGGGTGGCCACAGTCAAGATTCCCCGCAGAGGAGCTGAGCTGGGCAGCTCGTTGCCTCGATGGCGGGCAATCTTGTTGTGGATGGGCACGTCGTGGCTGAATCACGGCGTGCCCTGGACCGCATGCAACCCTGATTGGGCAGTCGTGATGCGAAGTGCGTATGTGCTGGCATGGGCCAGGTTCACGTTTGATGAACCTGGCCTTGCCAACAAGGCGTGGAAGTCGTGATGCCACGCCTTGTTGGCCTTTTCATGCACAAACTATGCACAGTTTCGAAGGTTCTCGATTCAGGTGAATCTGCCTTTGACAATGCTTCGATTTGGTATGTTTAAAACCAAATTTCATTTTGACATAACAGAAACGCCAGCGCCTATATATTTACTATATTATACCCACCCCCTTAAAAAAACATGTTTTGTTATTGCCCCCCATGGGGGTATATCCGGGGTGTGACGGTATGTGTCAAGAGAATATTTTGACGTGTTTAGAGAACATTCTTTCGCGTCAGAGAACATTGCGGCTCGCCAGAGAAGATTTAGACGCGTCAGCATCAGGTGAATGCACTTTTCGGCAAAATTTCATGCATAGTACAGATAGAGGGAGGTACAGCAACAAGACCAGCAGCTGAATCCACTGAGACTACCGTGAACCAAGCGACGGGCTTTGACCCAAGCATGATGGAGAAATTCTTCTCCTTCATGTCCTTCTACGAACAGCATCAGCAAGCGGCACCTGCGCAGTCAAACATCAGCAACAACGATGTTACACCCATGAGTCTCGATGGCTCATCCTATGCGTGCGGAAACCAACAGCAACCCACCTTTGCTCCGTATGAGCCCCAACGTGGCTCAAACAGCTTCATGCCGCAACAACAGCCTCAACCTGGACACGAGTAGACGCTGAATGCACTCCGGGTTCAATCGCACTTTGCGCACGTCTTGAAATTACAGACATCAACGCCCTTCGACGGCAAGGACTTCTATACCTGGTCATTCGAGTTTGAGCTGATGATGGAAGGCGCACAGAGCCTTGGATTCTTCAACGGGTCCCTGCCATATCCAACGCATGGGACGCTGTACGAAAAACAACAGTACACTTATCAGTCGATGATGGCATACACGATTCTGCTAAGGAACATAACTTCAAACCAGCAGCAGAACATCCGGTCTTATCGGGGATACGGCAACTCCGCCGAGCTCGCGTACAACCATTTGAAGAATCTGTATCAAGCAACAGACAGCGTCAATCAGATTCGATTAATGGTACAGCTGACAATAGTGGAAATGAAACCCAGCAAAAAGGGGATGGCGTATATCAGCCGCTCTTGCGAATTGCGCGAAAAACTCCTTCGATGCAGAGGATCGATATCTGAAGAGGCCTTCGTCACAGTCGTCATATCCGGCCTTGGTCCTCACTAGCGCTCCACTCGAGCCATACTGCGAGCTCATGGGAAGATCTCCGAAGCGGCACTCTGCGCCGAAATACACACCGAACAACAAGGCATGGACCTGCACGAGGAGGGCCACAAGAAGAAAACATCAGTACCAGAATTTGCATTCCTTCGACGGCACCAGCCCCAATCGACGACGACACTCCACCGACTCCTGCGCAATAGCTGAACCCCACTCCACGAGAATTTCACAGAAGCGCACACTTCACCGCAGGCTTCTACTCCAACTCTGACATGTACCGACGATCACCTGGACATCGCGCCACCGAATCAACCTGGCATGCAAGGATGGGACATTCAAGCAACACAACGTTAAACAATACAATCCCAGCTGGAGTACTCGATAAAGATTCCCTACTTCTAACCGATAGCAGAGAACTTCAGCGAGTACGCGGAACTTGTTTCACCTGCCCTGAAGCCGACTTACCGCATCAGTTGTTCGTCTCGCATCACAACCCGAGCGCACCAGCTTACGCACCTCTGGAGAAAGTCTACAGCGATATACTGTACAACCGCGAACATGGACAAGGAGCGTACAACTACGTTATCACGTTCATCGACGCTGCCATACGATACGTCTGGCACTGCAACCTCCCAAGTCGCGACATGGCCCTCGACGCCTTCGCCGCCTGGCTTCCAGCAGCAGAACGGGAATCAGGAGTAAAGCTAAAAAGCTTCCAGTCAGATGGGCGAGGAGAATATCAGTCACAAAAGTTCAAGAACTACCTTGTACAAAGAGGCATCAAGCGACTCATCTCCCTTCCCTACGCTCACCAACAGCAAGGTGTGGCAGAAAGAATGAACAGGTTCCTTCAAAATACCATGCGCAAGCTGCTACGTGGCATGCGGCTACCCAACCACCAGTGGCCCGAAGCGATGGACCACGCCGTCATGCTGCACAACTTGCTCTCGTCATCATCGCTCCCGAACAACGCATCACCGCATCTGCTGTGGTCAGGAAAATTGGGCAGCACACAAATGTTGAAAGTTTTTTGTTGCGTGATACTGTACCGACCTCCAACTGCACAAGCCGGCCGATTCTCCCAACGCACAATGTGGGGACTACAACTGGGCATCGAGAAACACTACAACGCATGGAAGATTTTCGATATCAACATAAAGGAAACATTGGCAGCACGTGATGTAATCTTCTACGAAAGACTCACCCTCCCGACGTACCTTGCCAACCTGGAAGAAGGAAACCCAGACCTCTCGGACTGATTTCTTGGCGATCGAGCCTTCGCCTCGGCAGCATACAAAGCTGACTGAGACGAGCAGAATGTCAAACTCATATCATATAGCTTGTCTAGGCTATAGTGGGGTAGACACTATGGGGTACAGTTTCCTAGGGTTTCCTACTTGTACCCAACCTTGTGCTAGTTCATTCATTCCTCATTTCTTCACATGGTATCAGAGCAGGTTCCCTAGTGGGAACGCTTCCTTGGGCCCACCACTGAAACTTTTTTTTCTGACCGGAGCGCAAGTCGCTCGTGCCCGAGGCGCGCCTTGTGGGCCGCCCTTCTGTCGAGCTCTCTTAGAGGCCCCTCTCACGGCCCCTCGCGCCACCCTTAGCGGCCCCGTCGCCGCCCCTAGCGGCCCCGTCGTCGCCCTTCCAGGCCCCTCGCGGCCCCTAGCGGCCCCGTCGCCGCCCCTACGCGGCCCCGTCGCCGCCCCTAGCGGCCCCGTCGCCGCCCCTAGCGGCCCCGTCGCCGCCTCTCTCCCTACGCGGCCCCGTCGCCGCCCCTACGCGGCCCCGTCGCCGCCCCTAGCGGCCCCGTCGCCGCCCCTACGCGGCCCCGTCGCCGCCCCTAGCGGCCCCGTCGCCGCCCCTACGCGGCCCCGTTGCCGCCCCTAGTGGCCCCGACGCCGCCTCCCTCCCTACGCGGCCCCATCCTCGCCCCTACGCGGCCCCGTCGCCGCCCCTAGCGGCCCCGTCGCCGCTCCCCTCCTTACGCGGCCCCGTCGCAGCCCCTACGCGGCCCCGTCGCCGCCCATAGTGGCCCTGTCGCCGCTCCCCTCCCTACGCGGCCCGTCACCGCCCCTACGCGGCCCCGTCGCCGCCCCTAGCGGCCCCGTCGCCGCCCCTACGCGGCCCCGTCGCCGCCCCTAACGGCCCTGTCGCCTCCTCCCTCTCTACGCGGCCCTGTCGTCGCCCCTACGCGGCCCCGTCGCCTCCCCTAGCGGCCCCGTCGCCGCCTCCCTCCCTACGCGACCCACTCGCCGCCCCTAGCGGCCCCGTCGCCGCCCCTACCCGGCCCCGTCGCCGCCCCTACCCGGCCCCGTCGCCGCCCCTAGCGAGCAGCCGAGCCGCCGAGCCGCCCAGCAGCCGAGCCGCCGAGCCGCCCAGCAGCCGAGTCGCCCAGCAGCGGAGCCGCCCGTGGAGCAGCCGCCCTTGCAGCAGCCGCCTCTGGAGCAGCCGCCCCTGGAGCAGCCGCCCCTACAACTGCCGCCCCTGGAGCAGCCACCCCTGCAGCTGCCGCGGAGCTCTCGCCCTACAGTGGTAGCGGCCTCGCCGTTGCCGCCGTCGTACGCCTGCCCTTCTTGCCACTGGTGAGCACTGCCCTGCCCGTACTGCTGCTACTGCTGCTCTTGCTGCTACTGCTCCTTCTACTGCTACTGCTGCTCCTGGCATGGCCAGATGCAGCTCTAGCGTCGCACGGGTGAGTCCCTCACCCCCCAACAGCTTCGTGAGTGGTACGCTAGTTGGGGTTGTCGGGGTGGCCGTAGTGGGAGTCGTCCTGGAGTGAGTATTTCCACAGCTGCTTGTAGTGGCCAGGTGCAGCTGCAGCGTCGCCCGCGTGAGTCCCTCACCCCCCAACAGCTTCGTGAGTGGTACGCTAGTTCGGGTTGTCGGGGTGGCCGTAGTGGGAGTCGTCCTGGAGTGAGTAGTTCCACAGCTGCTTGTATTGGCCAGGTGCAGCTGCAGCATCGCCCGCCTAAGTCCCTCACCCCCCAACAGCTTCATGAGTGGTACACTAGATGGGGTTATCAGGGTGGCCGTAGTGGGAGTCGTCCTGGAGTAAGTAGTTCGGCAGCTGCTTGTAGTGGCCAGGTGCAGCTTCAGCGTCGTCCGTGCACGGTCCTTTCGCCCCAGCAGCTTCGTGAGTGGTACGCTCAGTGTGACGGGTCACGGGGTACTGCTCGCTGTCCGTACGTGATTCGCACTGGTGCTCGGACTGGTCAGCCTTGCGGGATGCTTGGTCACGCAGAGTCCCGCAGCTTCGCCCGTCTGAGCGACGCTTGGCGTACGGAGTTTGACGATGCGGCTGAGCTCCCCTCCTAGCTGGAGCTGCTTCGGCTGCGGGTAGATATCTATACTCTTGACTATGATGCTATCCTCACTGCAATGTATGCATTGCCTACTAGTGATGAGGGTGACTGTTACCTGTGTGTTCCGCCTGACCCGGGCATTGAGGCTACTGCTCTAGGTGCTTGTGAGGCTGCTGCTCTAGGTGCTAGTGCGTCTTCTGCCCCAGGTGCTGGTGAGTCTGCTCTCTCAGGTACCACGTCGGCTCAGGCCTTACACGCCTTCACTCTTGACTCGGGTGCTTCCCGCTCCTTCTTTCGAGACCGCACCACGCTTACGCCGCTTAGTCGGCCGGTTGCGGTCTCCCTGGCGGACCCCTCTGGGGGTCCTGTCCTTGCTCGCTTCTCCACTCTCTGACCTTGTCCGGCAGCCCCCTCTGGCACCCTGTCAGGTCTCTACCTCCCCTCGTTCTCTATGAACCTTGTGAGTGGTGCTGATCTACAGGATCGGGGGGTTCACCAGTTCACTCCTGCGAGTAAGTGGGTGACCCACTATACGTGTGCGCGGACGGGCCGACACTTGGCCACGTTTACCCGTCAGCCGGGGTCGAGCCTGTACACACTGACTACTGAGTCTCCTCCGGCTGCTGAGTCTAATAAGGTAGCTGCGTCGATTCAGGTGTTTGCTGCAGCGTCCAGGTCTGGTCCTGAGTCTGCTCCCTGCTCGTTTCGTCTCCTGTCCCACAAGACTCTCCTTTGGCACCACCGCCTTGGTCACCCCTCCCTGCCTCGTCTCCGAGGCATGGCCTCCCGTGTCCTTGTCTTTGGTCTCCCTCGGTCTCTCCCTCCCCTACCTCTGGGGCCTGCCCCTACCTGCGTCCCCTGCGTAGAGGGGCGACAGCGCGCCGCCCCTCACTCCTCCGAGTTTCCTCCGACAGAGGCTCCGCTGCAGACTCTTCACATGGACGTGTGGGGCCCCGCCCGCGTCTGTGGCCAAGGTCACGAGCGTTACTTCCTGTTGGTGGTTGACGACTACTCGCGTTACACCACAGTCTTCCCCTTGCGCAGCAAGGGTGACGTCACTGAGGTGTTGATTGACTGGATCCGCGCAGCTCGTCTCCAGCTCAGAGAGAGTTTCGGCTCGGACTTTCCTGTTCTACGTCTGCACTCTGACAGAGGCGGGGAGTTTTCCTCTGCCCGTCTGGGAGCCTTCTGTCGTGCACAGGGCATTCGCCAGACCTTCACGCTTCCGGCCTCTCCACAGCAAAATGGGATTGCTGAGCGCCGCATTGGCATGGTCATGGACGTCGCTCGTACGTCCATGATCCATGCGGCTGCCCCCCATTTTCTGTGGTTGTTTGCAGTTCAGTACGCAGCGCATCAGCTCAACCTTCAGCCCCGGGTCTCCTTACCAGAGACCTCCCCCACCTTGCGGTGGACGGGGAAGGTTGGCGATGCGTCTGCATTTCGGGTATGGGAATCTCGGGCGTTTGTCCGCGACATGTCTACAGACAAGCTGTCCCCCCGTGCTGTTCCCTGCATCTTCCTTGGCTTCCCCCCTGGCGCGCCTGGTTGGCAGTTTTACCACCCCACCTCGCGCCGTGTTCTGTCCTCCCAGGACGTCACCTTCGACGACTCGGTGCCTTACTACCGTCTCTTCCCCTACCACACTGCGCCCCTCACTCCGCCGCCGCTCTTCCTTGCGCCAGGTCCTCCCCCAATAGACCCCCTTCCCCCCTCAGGGTCATGCCCCGTCAGGTGTGTCCCAGGTAGACGCAGTCGAGCCTGTCGAGGTAGCCGGTGACTCTGGTGCTGCTAGAGGTGCTGAGCCTGCGAATCCAGGTCTAGAGGTGCTGAGCGTGAGGGTGCGGAGATTGGGGGTGCTGAGTCCAGGGGTGCTGAGCCTGGGGGTGCTGAGTCTGGTGGTGCTGAGTCTGGGGATGCTGAGCCTGGGGGTGCTGTGCCTGGGGGTGCTGAGTCTGGGGGTGCTGAGCCTGGGGATGCTGAGCCTGGGGGTGCGAGGCCTGGGGATGCTGGGTTTGCTCGTGTGGCCTCTCGCGGTGCTTCGTCGAGGCGGGAGCAACTCTCTCCACAGGAGCTGCGCGAGTGGTTTGCCCGGCGCTGGAGCCGTGCTGCTGGAGCAGGAGGAACTACTGTTGCTGCTGGTCCCGGAGGTGCTCGTACTGGCGGTACTGGAGTTGCTGGGACTGGGGGTGCTGCTGGGGCTGCTGGATTTGATCCTGCTGGAGGTAGTGCTAAAGCTGCTAGCGGTACTGGGGCTGCCGGTCCTGCTGGGGTTGGTGCTGCTGGAGCTGCTGGAGCTGGAGCTGCTGGGGGTGTTGGCGCTGGTGGTTCTGTTGGCGCTGGTGCGTCTTAAGGTGCTGGGGTTGGCGCTGTTGGAGCTGGAGGTGCTAC
Source organism: Closterium sp. NIES-65 (assembly GCA_948144175.1). Lineage (NCBI taxonomy): Eukaryota > Viridiplantae > Streptophyta > Zygnematophyceae > Desmidiales > Closteriaceae > Closterium > Closterium sp. NIES-65. Next base: position 340,040 of record CANXME010001748.1, read on the forward strand.
TGGCGCTGGTGCTGCCGCTGGGGGTACTGGTGCTGTCCCTGCTGGTTCTGGAGGCGCTGCGCGGCCGAGGCCGTACTTCGTTCCGCTCCTTGAGCACGTTCTTGGTCTCCCGGCCTCTACTGGTCCTGCTCCTCCCTTAGAGTGTCCACAGCCTGTCCAGTCGCAGTCACAGTTACAGCCCGCCTCCCCCCTACCTGCTCCTTCTCCCTACACTGGTCCTACTGGAGGTCTTGCTGAGCGTCGTGACCCTGCGTCTCGTCCTGCATCGCCTGTTCGTGCAGCTCGCACTAGTCATCGTGCTCCGCGTCCGCGTCCTCCTGCGGGCCCAGGCACACACCAGATGGCACTACGTCCTTCCACTGCTCCTCTGCGTGTCCAGTTGCCGTCTCCTCCAGAGTCCTGTCTTCCTGTTCTTGCTGACCCGGGGTCTGACTCTCTCCGTGCTGCCAGTCCTACTGTCACGCGTCTTCTGGCTACTGCTGTCACTGACCCTTCCTTTGAGTCCACTGCTGCGTCGGCCCTAGTTGCTGAGCTTGTCGACTTTGCTGCTCGCTGTCGTCTGGACTTCGCTACTAGTCTTGTTGCTGAGTCTGAGTCTGTCTGTCCTCCTTCCGTCGGGGGTGAGTGTGCTCTTAGCACGGACGTCCTTGAGGACAGGCAGGAGGAGTTCCAGTGTTTTGCTGCTGCTTTGCCTCATCTCGTGTCCACGCTGATTGCCCCTGAGGGAGACCCGGATGCACCAGACATCCCAACTCCTCAATCGTACGCTGAGGCGATCGAGGGTCCCTACTTCTCTCAGTGGCAGTCAGCCATGGACGGAGAGATGGCTTCTTGGAAGTCCACGGGCACCTACGTCGACGAGATTCCCCCACCTGGGCCGAACATCGTCAGTGGCATGTGGATTTTGAGGGTGCAGCGGCCGCCGGGTTCTCCGCCTGTCTTCAAGGCGCCTTACGTGGCTCGAGGGTTTAGTCAGCGGCAAGGAGTTGACTACTTTCAGACCTTCTCTCCCACCCCGAAGATGACCACTCTTCGGGTGCTGCTGCACATAGCTGCTCAGCGCGACTACGAGCTTCACTCTCTTGACTTCAGCACATCTTTCCTGCATGGCAGCCTGCACGAGGAGATCTGGCTGCGCCGCCCACCTGGCTTCACTGGCTCGTTTCCTCCCAGTACCCAGTGGAGCCTCCGGCGGCCAGTCTACGGTCTCCGCCAGGCGCCCCGTGAGTGGCACGACACACTGAGGACTACACTTGCGGCTCTTGGGTTTGCTCCTTCTACAGCCGACCCGTCGCTGTTTTTGCCCACCGACACCTCTTTGCCGCCGTTCTACATCCTCTTGTACGTCGACGACATGGTCTTTGCCACTGCTGACACTGCTGGACTCGCCCACGTGAAGTCCAAGCTGCAGAAGAGACACACGTGCACAGACCTGGGTGAACTGCGCAGCTACCTTGGCTTGCAGATCACCCGGGACAGAGCACAGCGCACCATTACCCTGACTCAGTCACACATTGTGCAACACGTCCTTCAGCGCTTCGATTTCACGTACTCCTCGCCTCAGGCCACTCCTCTATCGACTCGCCACTCGCTCTCAGCTATGCCTTCGGATGAGTCCGTAGAGCCGAGTGGCCCGTACCCAGAGGTTGTTGGTTGCCTCATGTACCTGATGACCTGCACACGACCTGACTTTGCATACCCTCTTAGCATCATGGCACGCTATGTTGCTCCTGGGAGACACCGACCTGAGCACATGGCTGCAGCGAAGAGGGTGTTGCGCTACTTGTGCAGTACGTCGGGCATGGGGCTAGTGCTTGGAGGGCGACGTCCAGTGGTCCTCACAGGTCATGCAGACGCTTCTTGGGCTGACGACCAGGCTACGCAGCGGTCGTCACAGGGTTACACCTTCAGCCTTGGCTCTGGCTCTGTTTCGTGGCGGTCTACCCGCTGGTCTTCTGTTCTCGGCTCCAGCTGTGAAGCTGAGATCTACGCGGGGGCCATGGCTGCCCAGGAGCTACGCTGGCTCACCTACCTGCTGACTGACCTAGGAGAGTCGCCTCGTTCTCCTCCAGTTCTGTACGTAGACAACAAGGCCATGCTGGCCTTGTGTCGGGAGCATAGACTGGAGCACAGAACGAAGCACATTGCTCTCCGCTACTTCCTTGCTCGTGAGCTGCAGCAGCCTGGCCAGCTGCGCCTTGCTTACGTGGCCTCTGAGGCCAACACTTCTGATATCTCTACCAAGGCACTTCCGCCTGGTGATCATCAGCGCTTCTGTACGATGCTAGGTCTTGTGCCTATTTGGCCTCACTTGCTCACTTCTTGACCTTGCTTGTACTGTGATCTTTCTATACCTGCACTTGCCTGTTTACCTTTATATATGATCTTGCATGTGAACTGGCCTTGTGGCCTTGCTCTTGTGCTCGGATTGTGTGGTGACGTTGTGATCCACCCTGAGCTCGCTTTGCTTTGCTTGACTAGTCTTGTGGCCTCTTGTTCTCCCCCTATTTGCCTATGGGGGTGTGTCAAACTCATATGATATAGCTTGTCTAGGCTATAGTGGGGTAGACACTATGGGGTACAGTTTCCTAGGGTTTCTACTTGTACCCAACCTTGTGCTAGTTCATTCATTCACACAGAACGTGGACATAGCCTCGGAGGAAGCCGGACCTCTTCACTTCTGCTCAATCGACGTACCAATGGACGACGAAAATCTTCGCGAAAGCATCAACGCCGAAGTTTACTATCACTTCGCCGACAACGGTTACATTACACCTGCAAGAGTCAACACCAACGAAGCAGAACGCGTAGGACCCAATTTCATACTTGATCCAGAAGAAGGAGACAAAGCAGTCTATCCCGAGGACACAACTCTCCCTCGCTACACACAGAGCGGACTGCAAAAACTTGGCCTCGTCACCACAGTCCATGGCTCAGTGCCACCTAAGGAGCCTGCCACAGTTTAGCAGGCTCCGGGGGGGGGACACAGGGAAAAATGGCGTGAAGCCATGGACAAGGAATCAAATGCGCTGGAAATACGCAATACCTGGAAAATTGTGTGAAAAGAATGAACAGGAAAAATGAGAATGACTGAGGAAAGATTGGGTACAAATACAACCCTAGAAACCCTGTACCCCATATGTGCTACCCCACTATAGCCTACAAACATGCATCAGCTATAATACTCTGACACACCCCCATAGGCTAAGTGGGGGAGAACAAGGGGTCACAAGACCAGTCAAGCAAAGCAAAGAAAAGAAAGCTCAGGGTGGATCACAAAGTCACCACACAGTCCGAGCACAAGAGCAGGGCCAGAGGCCAGTTCACATGCAGGAGTACAGACATATATATAAAACTAGACAAGCAAGAGCAGGTATATATATATGTCACAGTACAAGTGAAGTCAAGAGGAGAGCAAGTGAGGCAAGACAGGTACAAGACCCAGCTGGGTGCAAAAGCGCTGATGGTCACAAGGCGCGAGTGCCTTGGTGAACACATCAGCAGTGTTGGCCTCAGAGGCCACGTACGCAAGTCGCAACTGACCACGCTGCTGCAGCTCACGAGCAAGGAAGTAGCGGAGAGCAATGTGCTTCGTTCTGTGCTCCAAGCGCTGCTCTCGACACAAGGCCAGCATGGCCTTGTTGTCTACGTACAGCACTGGAGGAGAACGAGGCGGCTCTCCAAGGTCAGTCAGCAGGTAGGTGAGCCAGCGAAGCTCCTGTGCAGCCATGGCCCCGGCGTAGATCTCAGCCTCACAACTGGAGCCGAGAACCGAAGACGAGCGAGTAGACCGCCACGAGACAGAGCCGGAACCAAGGCTGAAGGTGTAACCCTGTGACGACCGCTGCGTAGCCTGGTCGTCAGCCCAAGAAGCGTCCGCGTGGCCGGTAAGGACCACTGGACTCCGCCCTCCAAGCACTAGCCCCATGCCCGACGTACTGCACAGGTAGCGCAATACACTCTTCGCTGCAGCCATGTGCTCCGGTCTGTGTCTCCCAGGAGCAACATAGCGTGCAAGAATGCTCAGAGGGTATGCAAGGTCAGGTCGTGTGCAGGTCATCAGGTACATGAGGCAGCCAACAAGCTCTGCATACGGACCACTCGACTCTACGGACTCATCCGAAGGCAGAGCTGAGAGTGAGTGGCGAGTAGGCAGAGGAGTGGCCTGAGGCGAGGAGTACGTGAAGCCGAAGCGCTGAAGGACCTGCTGCACCATGTGTGACTGAGTCAAGGTAATGGTGCGGCGTGCTCTGTCCCGAGTGATCTGCAAGCCAAGATAGCTGCGCAGTTCACCCAGGTGTGTGCACGTGTGTCTCTTCAGCAGCTCGGACTTCACGTAGGCGAGTCCAGCAGTGTCCGCTGTGGCAAAGACCAAGTCGTCGACGTACACGAGGATGTAAAACGGCGGCAGGGAAGTGTCGGTGCGAAGAAACAGCGACGGGTCAGCAGTAGAAGGAGCAAACCCAAGAGCCGCAAGCGTAGTCCTCAGTGTGTCGTGCCACTCACGCGGTGCCTGGCGGAGACCGTAGACTGGCCGTCGGAGGCTCCACTGGGTACCAGGAGGGAAAGTCCCAGTGAAGCCAGGTGGACGGCGAAGCCAGATCTCCTCGTGCAGGCTACCCTGCAAGAAAGCAGTGCTGAAGTCGAGAGAGTGAAGCTCGTAGTCGCGCTGAGCGGCTATGTGCAGCAGCACCCGAAGAGTAGTCATCTTCGGGGTGGGAGAGAAGGTCTGAAAGTAGTCAACTCCCTGCCGCTGACTGAAGCCACGAGCAACGTACCGTGCCTTGAAGACAGGTGGAGAGCCCGGCGGCCGCTTCACCCTGAAGATCCACATGCCACTGACGATGTTCGCCCCAGGAGGGGGAACCGCGTCAACGTAGGTGCCTGTGGACTTCCAGGAAGCCATCTCTGCATCCATAGCTGCCTGCCACTGAGAGGAGTAGGGACCCTCTACGGCCTCCGCGTAAGAACGCGGAGTCGGGATGTCTAGTGCATCCGGGTCTCCCTCAGGGGCAAGTAGTACAGACGCGAGATGAGGTGAAGCAGCCGCTAGACACTGTAACTCCTCCTGCCTGTCCTCTAGGACGTCCGTGCCAAGAGCACACTCACCCCCGACGGACGGAGGACAGACAGACGCAGACTCAGCAACAAGACTAGCAGCGTAGTCGAGACGACAGCGAGCAGCAAAGTCGACGAGCTCAGCGACTAGAGCAGACACAGCAGTGGACTCAAAAGAGGGGTCAGTGACGACAGTAGCAAGCAGACGCGTGACAGTAGGACTGGCAGCACGAAGAGAGTCCGACTCAGGGTTGGCAAGCGCAGGAAGAGAGGACTCAGGAGGAGAAGGCAAAGGGGCACGCAGAGGAGCAGTGGACGGACGCAAAGACATCCGGTGCGTGCCAGGGACAGGAGGAGGACGCTGACGCGAACTGCGACCACTAGCGCGAGCAGCACGAACAGGCGACGCGGGACGAGACGCAGGCTCACGACGCTCAGCAAGACCTCCAGTAGGACCAGTGTAAGGAGAGGGAGCAGGCAGTGGAGAGGAAGGCTCCAGCAGGGACTGCGACTGGACAGGCGGTGGACCCTCTACTAGAGGAGAAAGACCAAGAACCTGCTGCAGGAGCGGAACGAAGTACGGCCGAGGCCGCGCGGCAGCTCCAGACTCAGCAGGGACAGCACCACCACCCTCAGCGACAGCACCAGCGCCACCCACACCTCCAGCGGCAGGACCAACAGCAGTAGGCTCAGCACCAACGCCCTCAGCAGCTCCAGCTCCAGGAGGACCCGCAGGTCCAGCAGCTCCGGGACCGGCAGCACCCGCACCCTCGACGGTCGAAGAAGCTCCAGCTCCAGCTCCAGCAGCACCTCCAGACTCAGCAGCACGCCTCCAGCGGCGAGCGAACCACTCGCGCAGCTCCTGTGGAGAGAGGGGCTCCCGGCGAGACGCAGCAGCAGGAGAAACCCCAGGCTCAGCAGCTCCAGACGCAGCACCCCCAGACCCAGCACCTCCAGGCACAGCACCCCCAGGCTCAGCACCCCCAGGCTCCGCACCCTCCGCAGGAGCACCCTCAGGCCCAGCACCCCCAGCAGTAGCACCCCCAGGCTCAGCACCCCCGCGCACAGCACCCCCAGAGTCAGCACCCCCAGGCTCAGCACCCGCAGCAGCACCAGAGTCACCAGTAACCTCGACCGGGTCAACGGCGTCTACCTGGGACACACCTGAGGGGGCAGGAACCTGAGGGGGGAGGGGGTCTACCGGGGGGGGAACCGGCACAAGGAAGTCCGGGGGAGGGGGGAGGGAAGGAGTGCGGTAGGGGAAGAGACGGTAGAAGGGGACTGACTCGTCGAACGTGACGTCCTGGGAGGACAGAAGACGACGAGAGGAGGGGTGGTAAAACTGCCACCCTGGGGCGTCAGTGGGGAAGCCAAGGAAGACACAGGGAGCAGCACGAGGGGACAGCTTGTCCGCAGACAAGTCGCGGACAAACGCCCGAGATCCCCAGACACGGAACACAGACGCATCGCCAACCTTCCCCGTCCACAGCAAGGCTGGGGACATCGCAGGCCGAGAGACCCGGGGGTGAAGGTTGAGCTGATGCGCCGCGTACCTCACCGCAAACGGCCACAGAAAATGGGGGGCAGCCGCATGCATCATGGACGTACGAGCGACATCCATGACCATGCCAATGCGGCGCTCAGCAATCCCATTTTGCTGTGGTGAGTCCGGAAGCGTGAAGGTCTGGCGAATCCCCCGTGCACGACAGTAGTCCCGCAGAAGGCGAGAAGAGAACTCTCCGCCTCTGTCCGAGTGCAGACGCAGAACAGGAAAGTCCGAGCCGAAGCTCTTCCTGAGCTGGAGACGAGCCTCGCGGATCCAGTCGATCAGCACCTCAGTGACCGCACCCTTGCTGCGCAAGGGGAGGACTGTGGTGTAACGCGAGTAGTCGTCAACCACCAACAGGAAGTAGCGCTCGTAACCCTGCCCACGGACGGGGGCTGGGCCCCGCACATCCATGTGAAGCGTCTGCAGGGGAGCCTCTGTCGGGGGAAAGTGGGAGGAGTGAGGAGTAGCCCGGAGGCGACCCTCGACACAGGGGACACAGGAAGGTCCTGGCCCGGAGGGGAGAGGAGGGAGAGACTGGGGAAGACCAGAGACAAGGACACGGGAAGCCATGCTCCGAAGACGGGGCAAGGAGGGGTGGCCAAGACGGTGGTGCCACAGGAGAGTCTCGTGAGACAGGAGGCGACAAGAACAGGGGGCAGACTCAGGACCTGACCGGGACGCAGCAGCAAGCACCTGACCCGACGCAGCCACCTGACCAGACGCAGGGACAGGAGGAGACTCAACGGTCAGGGTGTAGAGACTCGACCCCGGCCGACGCGAGAACGTGGCCAGGTGTCGGCCTGTGCGTGCCTCCGTGCAGTGGGTCACTCGCTGACTCGCAGGAGTGAACTGGTGAACCCCCACATCCTGCAGGTCCGCTCCACTCACCAAGTTCGTAGAGAACGAGGGAAGGTACAGACCAGACAGGGTGCCCGAAGGGGCAGCCGGACACGGGAGGACAGTGGAGAAGTGAGAAAGGACAGGACCCCCAGAGGGGTCAGCAAGGGAGACCGCAACCGGCCGGCCGAGCGGCGTAAGGGTGGTGCGGTCTCGAAAGAAGGAGCGAGAAGCCCCGGAGTCAAGTGTGAAAGTGAGGGAGGACGAGGACGACGCAGTACCTGAGAGCGCAGTCTCACCAGTACCTGAGAGCGCAGTCGCACTGGCACCTAGAGCAGCAGCCTCACAAGCACCTAGCGCAGCAGTACCAATGCCCGGGTCGGGCTGGAAACACCGGTAACCCTCATTCTCCTCACTATAATCCACAGCATACATAGCAGCAAGGATAGCATCAAAATCAAGATCAAAGATCGCTACACCAGCCCTTAGAAGCTCATCCCAGCGAGGGATCTCACTAGCCCCAGTGAAATGCCGACGCCAAGCGTCCGTCAGGCGGCCAAAGCAGCGCTGGGTGGCGTGGGCACCCCCACACTGCTCACCCGCGCGGTCGCCGGAACGAAGAACGTAGGTGCAGGGACCAGTACCCCCACCCCTCTGACGCCCAGCGTACCACTCACGAAGCTGATGAGGCGGAGGGATGTCCCGCGAGCGCTGCTGCTGCTGCCGCTGCGAGCGCTGGCCACCACCACCGCCGCTACGCTGCTGGGTACCACCCCGACCAGCTCCACCTCCTCCACCACCACCTCCTCCTCCGCTGCCGCCTCCACCCCCTCCACCTCCGCCGCCTCCACCCCCGCCGCTGCCTCCACCACCTCCGCTGGCACCACCACCACCGTCTCCGCCGCTGCTGCCACCACCACCACCACCCCCGCCACTAGTCCCGCCGCCACCCCCACTCCCTCCGCCGCCACCGCCGCCACCGCCACCGCTTCCTCCAGCTCCACCCGCGCCCTTGCCCCCCTTGCCCTTGCTGGAGCGACGTCTCCCACTAGGGGTAGACGCCGCGCCGACCGACTCAAGACCAAGCAGGTCGGCAGCAGCAGCAGAGGCAACAGAAGGCAGCAAGGGGGAAGGAGAGCACCCCTCAAAGATGGGGGTGCGAGGGTCACCACGAGAAGCACCTACAGCGACTATGCTCTTCTCCGCTGCGAGGAGGGCCTTCTCGAGGAGGTCGACGGTGAGGGTGGTGGGACAGACTGCGAGAAAGTGGTCCCTGACGACGCGAAGGGAGTCAGGGAGGCGCGCAACTACGTAGTAGAGAGCGATGTACATGGGGGGTGGGTTCTTAGCGCAGAACTCAGCAGGAAGGGCGGCGCGGTAGCGAGTGTCGCTAGTGCGGAGGTGCGTAATGAGGTCAGCGACAGTGGGAAAGGCAGAGAGGTCAGGAAAGAGGTAGGGAAGCATGAGACGGCTCAGTGCAGCAGTGGCAGGGGAGGAGTAGCGCGCAACTACAGCGTCGTACAAGGTCTGAGCACTCTTGTACTGACTAAAGTGCGCACGCTCAGAGGTAGGGAGGTGGCGACGCACAGCAAGACGTGCAGCAGCATCGCGGGTGGCCCACTGAGAGCGGACAGTGGGATCAGCATCAGCAGCAGGAGCAGGAGAGGCGCCAGAGGTGAGGTCAAAGAGAGAAAGGCTGTCAGCCCTGTCGCACTGTAAGAACAGCTGCAGGTCGTCTAACCAGACCTCAAAATCAATGGCGCGACCCTCAGCGTCAAAAGCTAGGACACTAGGGGTAGCCATGACGACGACAGCGAAGCAGTGCAAGCAGTAGGGGAAGAGCACGCAGTGACAGTGCGACTGTGCTCACCAGGCAGGGCAGGCCGGGAAACTCTGCAGAAGGGCGGCTCGGCGACTCAGCGACTCGGCTGCTGGGCGGCTCGGCTCCCGGGCGGCTCGGCGGCAGGGCGGCTCGGGTGCAGGGCGGCTCGGCGCCCGGGCGGCTCGGCGGCAGGGCGGCTCGGGTGCAGGGCGGCTCGGCTCCCGGGCTGCTCGGCGGCAGGGCGGCTCGGGTGCAGGGCGGCTCGGCTCTCGGGCGGCTCGGCGGCAGGGCGGCTCGGGTGCAGAACGGGGCCGGGACAGGGGATGGCGGGGCCGTCAGGGTGCAGCGGCGGGGCCGGCAAGGTGCAGCGGCGGGGCCGTGACAGGGGACGGCGGGGCCGTCAGGGTGCAGCGGCGGGGCCGGCAGGGTGCAGCGGCGGGGCCGGGACAGGGGACGGCGGGGCCGTCAGGGTGCAGCGGCGGGGCCGTCAGGGTGCAGCGGCGGGGCCGGGACAGGGAACGGCGGGGCCGTCAGGGTGCAGCGGCGGGGCCGATTGGTGCAGTGGCGGGGCCGTCAGGGTGCAGCGGCGGGGCCGTGACAGGGGACGGCGGGGCCTTTAGGGTGCAGCGGCGGGGCCGACAGAGGTGCAGCGGCGGGGCCGGCAGGGTGCAGCGGCGGGGCCGGGAGTAGGACGGCGGGGCCGTCAGGTGACGGGGCCCGCTGCAGCGACGAAGAGGCCGCGCGGCCGGCGTGAGGGCGGCGCGGCGCGGCAGAGCCGAGAGGGCGGCGCGGCGCGGCCGTAAGGCCAGCGCTACGTGGGGCCCGGGCCGCGCGCGCGAAAAAAAAGGAGTCGCGCGCGTGTCTCTCGGGGCGCCACAAGGGCAGCGCGACAAGCACTAGGGGGAGCGCGCCTCGGGGAGAATAGGGCGCGCTCCGGGCAGAAAAAAAATCGTGGGTGGGCCCTTAAAAAAAAACGGTCCTTAGGAGGGACCCGCTCTATACCATGTGAAAAGAATGAACAGGAAAAATGAGAATGACTGAGGAAAGATTGGGTACAAATACAACCCTAGAAACCCTGTACCCCATATGTGCTACCCCACTATAGCCTACAAACATGCATCAGCTATAATACTCTGACAAATTGTTCCCATCGGTGTGGCACGCAACAAGACAATTCTCACCGGAAAATGGGTCTTCCGGGTGAAAACCAAAGCAGACGGCACCATTGACAAGTTTAAAGCACGTTGGGTTGTACACGACTTCGACCAAGAGCACGGACGGGACTTCACTGAAACGTTCGCGCCGGTCGGCCGACACACCTCTCTGCGGATTCTTCTCGTGATAGCCGCCATGAAGAAGAAGAAGAAGCTACACCAAATCTGTCAACGGGAGTTGTGTGTTGGCTCCGTCCTCGCTTGGGCAGAGCCGACTTCGTGGTCGGGTGTGAGGGGAGCAGCCGACCTGCAACAGTGGGCGAGCTGGTTGACGAGGAGGTCGACCTGCACGGGGGCCACTGCGCGGGCGCTGACTTCAGCGTGGCGTCGACTTCCGGGAGGTCGACCTGGGAAGTCGACCTACGGAGGGCGTCGACTTGGTGACGCCAACTTGGGGCAGCCGACTTGGTGGTCAGCTGACAGGACTGCTGGTCGGCCTGGTCGTTGGTCAATCAGGCCTGCTGGTCGACTGGGTGGTTGGTCGACCAGGCATGATGTCGACCTGGTGGTCAACCTGACCTGGTGGTCGACGGCGGAGGGGCCAACGTCGACCTTGACTCAGGACGCCAAGCGGCTGGGTGTCGAGTAGCAGGGCGTCAACTTGGTGACACCGACTTCGGGTAGCCAACTTGGGTGGTCGGCTGACAACTACGTTGGTCGACCAGGAGTGCTGGTCGGCGTGGAGCTGGTCGACTAGGAGTGACGTCGACCTGGAGCTGGTCGACCAGGGGCGTGGTCGACCTGGTGAGGTCGACTTGGGGTGGTCGTCGACTTGGGAGGTCGACGGGCACATACAGGAGCAGCTAGTCGACGTGGTTGCCCGGTCGACCTGGCTACCTGGGTGACGAGGTTCTGCAGAGGAGTGCGACGGTCGCCCGGGCGAAGCTGGCCAATCATCTGCGAGCACCTGCGAAGTAGGTGCGCTGATGTTCTGCGGGAGCAACGCTGGCACACCGTCTGTCAGTAGAGCTACACTGTGAGATCCCCGATCGATCCTAGGGGGGGTTACAGGCGCGTTTGCCTGGGGGGTTATGGGCACACTGACCCGCTACTGAAACAAGCCCTTTTATCCCAATGGTCTAGTGGTTGGGATTCTGACATGGTATCAGAGCGGTCTCGGGCTCGAATCCCGGTGTATGCACATGTTGGCCGTTGCCACTGTGCTTAGTCCTGGGCCTCCCAGTGTGGGGGGGTGTCATTAGAGCTACACTGTGAGATCCCCGATCGATCCTAGGGGGGGTTACAGGCGCGTTTGCTTGGGGGGTTATGGGCGCACTGACCCGCTACTGAAACAAGCCCTTTTATCCCAATGGTCTAGTGGTTGGGATTCTGACACCGTCAACCTGCAGCGTTGGCACGCCGTCAACTTTGCACTGCAAGAGCGCAGTGGACCAAGTCGTGCTGGAACGCGGTCGACCATGCTGCGCTGGCAGTCGACCGACCTGAATGCTAGCTCTGATGTAGTCTTGCCATGCCAACTTCTTTGTACCATTGTTATCAACTTTCTCTAGTGAAACTCTTGCCAAATTGCCCCGTGAACTAGCAAGCAGTGTGTGCACTAAAAAAACGACTAAGGACCAACTAACGCAGAGATCACACGAGCACCCGTGCCTAGCCCGTAGTCTAGCTCCTGTTGTAGTTGTTATCTCCGCAAAATCGACGTCGCCAACGCTTTTCTCTACGCACCTGTCGATGCTGAGATCTTCGTCAAGCAACCACACGGCTCCAACGCAGACCCCAACCAAGTCTGTCAACTGCTGAAGTTTCTGTACGATATCAAACAGGCCCCGAGGCCGTGGCAGCAGTACCTGCACGCCCGACTCATCTGCATTGGATTCCGCCAATTATCGCACGACCAGGGCATGCACCGGCTCACGAAAGGCACCGACTACATTCTTCTCATCGTCTATGTAGACGATCTGCTCGACATCGGCTCCACCGACGGCGTCACGACCTGGTTCGAAGGGGAGCTGCAGCAGGACCTCACGCTTACAGTTTTTTCTACTGTAACGCAATATCTCGGACTCAACATTCAAGAAGAGGAGAGCGCCGCGAAATACGCCGACACCATCGCTAAGCGCTTCGGACTCACCCCAACTACTCTCTCCACGCCATATTGCTACACCGCCGAAAATCACAAAGAAGCCTCCGCCCAGCTCAAGCCCGCCGGCATACGCGACTACCAACGAAAGCTGTGATGTCTACTCTTCGCAGCCGTCACTTACCGACCGGACCTCTCGTACTCCGCAAGCCAACTCGCCACCTATCTCAAGAAACCCGAAGCAGAGCAGATGGCGGAGCTCGACCGCGCACTCCACTACCTCGTCAGCACTCCAACGATCGGTCCAACCTACCACAAGACCGGAACCACGACGCCCAAGCTGATCGGCTACGTCGATGCTGATCATGCCGGCGACTCTGACAGAAGGCGCTCACGCACCGGCTACATCTATCGACTTGAGCCTATCGGACCTATCTCGTGGCAGTCGAGCAAGCAAGAGCTAATAGATCTCTCCTCAGCTGAAGCAGAATATATTCCACTTTGCTCAGCCACCAACGAAGGATTATACCTTCGCAAACTACTGGAAGAAGGGAAGCTGGCCCAGTTACCAAGCTTCTCTCTGTTCTGCGACAACCAGTCAGCAATTCGCATCGCCAACAAGAATGGATTCGCGAACAGAACGAAGCACATCGCCCTGCGATATTTCTTCGTGAAGGACGAAATCGAGAAGGGGAGACTTGAGCTGTCCTACTGTCCCACGTCCGAGATGGCAGCCGATTACTTGACCAACTGTCAAACATTATATATGTTCTGCTTCTGTAGGCTACAGTGGGTTAGCCTATAGGGGGTACACAATTCTAGGGTTTCCTACTTGTACTCATTTCACTGCTAGTTCATCCATTCCTGTTCGCTTATTCTCACATGGTATAGAGCGGGTCCTTCTACGGACCGTTTTTTTTGGGCCCACCGAAGCGCCCCCCGAGGCGCGATTTTTTTTAGCGACCCCTCGGGTCGTCATTTTCCCTGCGGCCCCGCCGCTTTCACTGACGCGGCCCCGCCGCCCTCTCTGACGGGGCCCCGCCGCCGGCCCTTACGCGGCCCCGTCGCCGGCTCTCACGCGGCCCCGCAGCAGGCTCTGCCGCGGCCCCGCCCCGGCCTTTACGCGGCCCCGCCGCCTGCTCTCACGCGGCCCCGCCCCGGCTCCTTCGCGGCCCCGCCGCCTGCTCTCGCGCGGCCCCGCCCCGGCTTCTACGCGGCCCCGCCCCGGCTTTCACGCGGCCCCGCCGACGGCTTTGTCGCCGCCCCGCCCAGGCCCTTACGCGGCCCCGCCGCCTGCTCTCACGCGGCCCCGCCCCGGCTCCTTCGCGGCCCCGCCGCCTGCTCTCGCGGCGGCCCCGCCCCGGCTTCTACGCGGCCCCGCCCCGGCTTTCGCGCGGCCCCGCCCCGGCTTTCACGCACGGACGTCCTAGAGGACAGGCAGGAGGAGTTACAGTGTCTAGCGGCTGCTTCACCTCATCTCGCGTCTGTACTGCTTGCCCCTGAGGGAGACCCGGATGCACTAGACATCCCGACTCCGCGTTCTTACGCGGAGGCCGTAGAGGGTCCCTACTCCTCTCAGTGGCAGGCAGCTATGGATGCAGAGATGACTTCCTGGAAGTCCACAGGCACCTACGTTGACGCGGTTCCCCCTCCTGGGGCGAACATCGTCAGTGGCATGTGGATCTTCAGGGTGAAGCGGCCGCCGGGCTCTCCACCTGTCTTCAAGGCACGGTACGTTGCTCGTGGCTTCAGTCAGCGGCAGGGAGTTGACTACTTTCAGACCTTCTCTCCCACCCCGAAGATGACCACTCTTCGGGTGCTGCTGCACATAGCCGCTCAGCGCGACTACGAGCTTCACTCTCTTGACTTCAGCACTGCGTTCCTGCAGGGTAGCCTGCACGAGGAGATCTGGCTGTGCCGTCCACCTGGCTTCACTGAGACTTTCCCTCCTGGCACCCAGTAGAGCCTCCGACGGCCAGTCTATGGTCTCCGCCAGGCACCGCGTGAGTGGCACGACACACTGAGGACTACGCTTGCGGCTCTTGGGTTTGCTCCTTCTACTGCTGACCCGTCGCTGTTTCTGCGCACCGACACTTCACTGCCGCCGTTCTACATCCTCGTGTACGTCGACGACTTGGTCTTTGCCACAGCGGACACTGCTGGACTCGCCTACGTGAAGTCCGAACTGCTGAAGAGACACACGTGCACAGACCTGGGTGAACTGCGCAGCTACCTTGGCTTGCAGATCACTCGGGACAGAGCACGCCGCACCATTACCTTGACTCAGTCACACATGGTGCAGCAGGTCCTTCAGCGCTTTGGCTTCACGTGCTCCTCGCCTCAGGCCACTCCTCTGCCTACTCGCCACTCACTCTCAGCTCTGCCTTCGGATGAGTCCGTAGAGTCGAGTGGTCCGTATGCAGAGCTTGTTGGCTGCCTCATGTACCTGATGACCTGCACACGACCTGACCTTGCATACCCTCTGAGCATTCTTGCACGCTATGTTGCTCCTGGGAGACACAGACCAGAGCACATGGCTGCAGCGAAGAGGGTATTGCGCTACCTGTGCAGTACGTCGGGCATGGGGCTAGTGCTTGGAGGGCGGAGTCCAGTGGTCCTTACCGGCCACGCGGACGCTTCTTGGGCTGACGACCAGGCTACGCAGCGGTCGTCACAGGGTTACACCTTCAGCCTTGGTTCCGGCTCTGTCTCGTGGCGGTCTACTCGCTCGTCTTCGGTTCTCGGCTCCAGTTGTGAGGCTGAGATCTACGCCGGGGCCATGGCTGCACAGGAGCTTCGCTGGCTCACCTACCTGCTGACTGACCTTGGAGAGCCACCTCGTTCTCCTCCAGTGCTGTACGTAGACAACAAGGCCATGCTGGCCTTGTGTCGAGAGCAGCGCTTGGAGCACAGAACGAAGCACATTGCTCTCCGCTACTTCCTTGCTCGTGAGCTGCAGCAGCGTGGTCAGCTGCGACTTGCGTACGTGGCCTCTGAGGCCAACACTGCTGATGTGTTCACCAAGGCACTCGCGCCTTGTGACCATCAGCGCTTTTGCACCCAGCTGGGTCTTGTGCCTGTCTTGCCTCACTTGCTCTCCTCTTGACTTCACTTGTACTGTGACATATATATATACCTGCTCTTGCTTGTCTAGTTTTATATATATGTCTGTACTCCTGCATGTGAACTGGCCTCTGGCCCTGCTCTTGTGCTCGGACTGTGTGGTGACTTTGTGATCCACCCTGAGCTTGCTTTGCTTTGCTTGACTGGTCTTGTGACCCCTTGTTCTCCCCCACTTTGCCTATGGATGTGTGTCAAACATTATATATGTTCTGCTTGTGTAGGCTACAGTGGGTTAGCCTATAGGGGGTACACAATTCTAGGGTTTCCTACTTGTACTCATTTCACTGCTAGTTCATCCATTCCTGTTCGCTTATTCTCACACCAACAACAACAGTAAAACAGTTATTAGTTACACCCTGTCATATTCCTTGTACTCTTATACAAACCTTGTATCTTCTTGCTTTAATCAATCTATCTTGGTTCAACACTTATCATTAGAACGCTTCCGCAACTACCGTACAACATCTCTACTCGGAGTTTAGTCTTGTAAAAGATCCTAAGGGCTTTTCTCAGCCCAATTGTGTGGTCAGTATCAGACGAAAGAATCCGCGTTGTCTGAAAATTCAGACGAAAATGTACAAGCAGGTTTGGAAAATCATACGAAAAAAAAAAAAAAAAAAAATCACTTATCTGACTTTTCAGCAAGGCCCTAGATATGATTCAGGGTCCGTTCATACTTTTTTTTTTTGTACCTAGTCTGCACTCTAAGAATTTGTTTAGGCACCTTGTTTGATGTTTCAGAGTTTTTTTGTCATACTTGTCTGTATTTTCAGACTATTTTTAGTAGTGTAGGCTGAGCGTCAGACTTGTATCGGGGGTGCACTCTGAAACCGATAATACAGGGGTTTGCGCCAGCCTGGCGGCGCGTAGCACTAACCCCACCAATCACGAGCGGGAACCCTCAATTTTGCCAGCGCGGCATCGCACAGTCGCGTTGGTACAGAATTGCTGTTATCACAACCAATTCTGACCAATCACGGCTGCGCCGCAAACAGTGTTGGCAAGATTCCTTGCCCACACATAGCTCGCCGCGCACTGCACCTTCGCTCTACACCACGACCATCCACCACACCCCGCCTTTAATGTTGCCAACGCATAGCTCGCAGGGCGCTGCCACTCTCACGTCACCACGTCCATCCACCCCACCCCACCTTCCCTGTTGCCAACGCAGGGCTCGCACCGCGCCGCTACTCTCACGTGACCACATCCATCCACCCCATTCACCCCACCTTCCAAGGATTCACGCCCAGGTGTCGTGCATGCAATTACCACCTGAGAGATGAGAGGTCCTACTAAGAGGACCTCTCATATTCCTCTCGGACACCGTTCTTACCAGTCTCTCTTAGGGTCCGCTCCATTTGCCTCGCCTGAAACTAGTGTAGGAGCCCTTGTTTCAGGCTCCCCTTTTCTAGCTCGCTACACCTCTGCTCGGCAGGCTCAATGGCAGCCACAGAGGCTGTCGCGGATGGGCCCGACGATGAGGATGATGCAGTCGGTCGCCCAGTTTCCGGCCCACTCACCGGTCTAGACTTCCTTAGGTCTGTCCTACCGAAGCACAATCCACCGCAAACGCCACCGTCGCAACCCAGCTCGAGCCGCCCACCTATTCCTAGAGACACCCCACCTTTGCACGAGGCCGTCACTGAACCAGCGACCGCTGCGCAACAGGCGGTGCCCCATGAGGCGTCTGTCGGTGCACCTTCTCGTCCCGCGCCACCGTCCAAGCTGCGGTACCGTCGGTCCACCCTTGGGTGGGCAACTCCGCCTCCTCCATCGACCATTCTGACTCCTGCGAGCGACGATTCTCCCATGCAGGACAGCTCAAAGCCCACGCAGGACAGCTCAAAGCCCACGCAGGGCAGCTCAAAGCCCAACTCCGGCAATCCTGAGTTGAAATACGAGGAAGCTCATGCAAGATTTTAATCCAAGTGGTCCACCGATTACAGTTGGCTTGTTCTAACTAAGACCTCTTCTGGTGCCCCTTCTTTCAAATGCAGTATTTGCTTGGAGTTTGTGGGATTAAATGGCAAGTGTGGGCGGCGTACCGAGGGAGCTACCGACGTGCAGACACAGTCCTTCAAGAAGCACGAAGACACGGTGAAGCACCGCTTTGCTCTGCAGCGACAAGAGGACTTGCTGCAGAAGTATGGGCGACAGCTTCGCATCGACATGCACCCGAAAGCGCAGGACATGGAGCTGCTGCGGGTGTCTTCGCTTGTGGACTCCTTGTACTTCATGGGGAAGTGCAACGAGCCCATGGACTCGTGGATCCGGCTGGTGCGCTACCTGGCGAATAAGAAGGTGCCCGGATTTCCTTAGCAGGGCTACGGCACATACTATAATACGTAAGGGTTTAGGGTTTATGACATTTTTTCTCGTTGACCGTCGCTAACGACTTCGTTTTTCTTGTGTGGGTACGGATTTGGAGAGCTCACTCAAGCAATTGCGACGTGGCTCCAAACAACGCAACTGGAGCACCTTCTCCTGAGCCCTTTCATCGGGATAACACTGGACGAGAGCACCGACCGTCGGCGCGGCAAAGACATGATTGTGTTTGCCACGTTTCTCCGCGATGGCCAAGTTGTCACTGAGTTCGTCGCGCATTTGACGGTTGAGAGGGCTGACGCTGCATCTTTGTGCAGTTTGTTGCTTTCCCACCTCAGGGCTGTCGGCGTTGACCTCCGGCGTAACTCGGGAGTGAGCACGGATGGCGCCTCTATGATGGTGGGGAGTCAAAACGGTGTGGTTGCTCGTCTGCGTCAGCTCATCCCCAACCTGGTCTCGTTTCACTGCATTGCTCACCGGTGCGTTTGTGTTTTAATGCGATGCATAAACGTCAGTGAAGAACTTTATTCATCTCTAACTGTGTATGTGTGGTTTTGTTTGGCAGGGAGGCCTTAGCTGCCAAAGCCGCAGCGGAGGCGATACCAACCTTCAACATGGTTGACGACGTGATCCGCGCCGTCGCAGAGTACCTCGGGCGATCGGGGCCGTGGCATCAGCGCTTCATGGAGCTCCAGGAGGTGTTCACGTCCACCAACCTCGAGGTCCAAGGCATACACGACGTACGGTGGCTGTCCAGAGGAGCTGCAGTCGCCCGCTTCGTCCAAGTCCTACCTGCCATCATGGTGATGTTGTCGGAGTGGAAGGACCAGACCATGTACGAACTCGTCACGTCGTACAGATTCCAGTTCCTCATCAGGTTCCTCGCGGATATGCTGGAGCAGCTCAACGTCCTCTCCTCGGTTTTCCAGAAGCGTGAGGTAAGTGACTTACAGGGTGTTGCTTGTGGTGGTTCTAGTACAAAACCCTTTGTACTGAATTTTGTTGAATGTTTGTGATGCAGCTCGACTACGCGCTGGTGCACACGCAGATTGTGCGCACCACATCGATCTTGGAGGCCCGGTACATCGACTATGGAGATGACTTTGGCGGGGGGCAGACCGAGAGGCTCTACCGCTTCATTGAGAAGCACGGTCCGAGTGGGTCACCAGAAATGGTGGTGGAAGGAGCATCGTCCGACGGCAGTATGAACCGCTTCAAGGTAAAACTTCACGAGCGCACCAACCCGAGCTATCGTGGGCCAGGTCATCACCACGCCTAAGTTGCACTCTGCACCGACATAGCCGAGCTCGTCGTCGAGAACCTCCAGTCCAAGCTCGGCGACCTTGACTCTCTTTCCGGAGTGAGGCTGTTTATTCCAAAGATGTGGCAACCGCACTGGGACCGGGATGCACGGCAGGCACAGTGCCTGGAGTGGCTGTTGTCGCTTGTCACATTGTTTCGCGCAGATGAAGCCGACGAGATCCTACTTGGTATGTTTTTGTGTCACCCCGCCCCGTTCCCCCTTTGACAACGGCTCATTTAGTAAACCCGTGTGTTGTTTTACCTTGCAAGCATTGACAAGAAGAAAGCCGTGAGGGAGCTGCGCACACTGTGTCCAGTCCTTGCCAGAGCTCCGAAGAGCGAGCGCAAGTATCACACGGGACTTACCGCGATTCTCAAGACACCCGACTGGCAGCAGGCGTACCCCAACCTCGTCGGACTGTGGGTGGCGATTGCACTGCTGCCTCTCAGCACGGTCGAGTGTGAGCGAGGATTCTCCCGACAGAATCTCATCAAAACGTGGCAGAGGGGCAGCATAAAGGATTGTAGGCTAAGTGATCTGCTCTGTATTTCACTCATAGACTACGAGCTAGATGTCCAAGGAGTAGTAGAGATATGGCGCAGCTACAAGAAGCGCCGGCCGGTCACAGCACCTACTGCAAGGCACAGGGAGGAGCCCTCCTCTAGGGCTGGGAAGGAGCCTGTAGTAGAACGTGCCCCTATAGTATCTCTGTCAGACTATCAAGAAGAAATGTAAAAGGTTTACTGACTGAAGTGTTTTCATATATGCCGGAAAATTGACTGTTACTCTGTATGATCAGCGTTGAAATGCATGTGTACTCTGAACTCAGACTAAAAAAAACAGGTCACTCTGACTGCCAGACTAGGAAGAGGGGTGTACTCTGAGGCCTCAGATACCTCAAAACGAATCTAGGGGCCTGCTTTTCAGATGAATATTTAATCATTGTCTTGAATTCTGATGAACTACCGTAACCGTACTAAAAGTGAGTCTGATTTTCAGACCATCAGACCAACTGGTCTGATATCGACGACTGTCAAGTCAATGCAATGCAGCTGTCACTTGCTTGGCTGTCAGCCATGCTGCCTCCAATTTCTACAGTTCAATGTTGGCAACATACCTAGGCTGCCTGTCTCATGCCTTGGTTATGGCATCTTCATGAGCAAATGTTGTACTGTAACTACAAGGCACCAAATCAAGCCTCTGAACTGAGCATTCTGTGATTCAAACTGTGAGCTGCTTCAGTAGCAATCTGCTGTCTGCCAGTACTAGCAGGAGTGAGTTGCTTCCGATTGGGTTCAGCTTTAGTTGGCTTGGTCTCAATACCGTATGAGACCACGTCTGGTTGCAGCATTCAAAAATATCTTCAAACTCCTTGGTAAGACCAAGTCCTCCTGCTTCCTGCTAGCATGAGAACAGGTCTCGACTCAGCATCAACACATTCCGCCCATCCACAAACTTCTTAAACCCTCCCCACCGCTCAAAATTCCGCAGCACCGTTCCTTTGCAACCCTCGCACACGCCCCCCCCTTCATGCAACTCGCCTATAAACACCTGCACACCGCGCAGCACCCTCAGCGACGGCTTGTGCGCAAACACCCTCCGCTCCGCCCCCTCGATATCCATCTTCACCAGATCAAATCTCGGGATTCCGTACGCTGCCATGATTGCTGTGAGTGTACTCCCCTGCACGTGCCCTCTCACCCTGCCTTCACATGTCGGCCCGGCTCCCACCAGACTTTCCTGGTACCTTGTCCGCTTCGATTCCTTCACCCTCTTCTTCTTGCCACTCCCCGCTCCGCCACCCCCTCCCCCTCCGCCTCCGCTTTCCCCGCCTTCCTCTGTCACAAACCCTAACTGCCGGCTCGAATTTGCAAACGGCCAGTCAGCATCGCCGGGCAGCTCCGACTGCGATTCGCACAGAGAGAGCGGAGCGATGCGGTCCCAGAGCGCGGCGCGCACGTGCACGATGTTCCCCACGCGCGCGCTGCTCACCACCCCCACGCGGAAGTTCTCCGCCTCGGGCTCCACGCGCACCACCAGCGCGTCGGGGTACAGCAGCGCGAACGCCAGCGCCGCCATCCCCGTCCCGCCCGCGTCTAAAATATACCTCGGCTCGATCGGAATCTTAAGCAGCGCGGAGTACTCGAAGCGCACAAAGTGGTTCCCTAGCGAGAGCAGGTCGGTGGAATTAGGTCGCAGCTGCCAGTGGATGGCGCAGCAGCCGTGCGCGGCGCACGGGAACTGGTCCACCAGCACGTGCAGCAGCCCGTCCGGCGCCGGCTTCGTGCCGGCCGTCCATTTGGCGGCGAGCGCGGGGCTCTTGAGGATCCCCAGGTCGATCTGGCTCATCGGGACGGTCACGGCTGACGACGGCAGCACGCCCGCTACAGCCGATCCCGCTACAGCCGTTGATGCTGAACCCGCTGTTGCTGATTCTCCACCGGTTTCGCCGCTTCCGCCGCCGCCGGTTCCGGAGGCTGTTTCTGAGTCAGCAGCAGCGTCAGCGGCGGCGGTGGTTGCCGCCTCCCACGCGACGACTTTCCAGATTTCGAACTGGCGCACGTGCCACACGATGCCCTCCGTGCGCCAACACAGCGGACGCCGCCATTCCTTTTTCCGCAGACACGCGCGGTTCGCCTCTGTTCGCCAGTTCTCGCGCTCCTCGATCGGCCGGGTGTCGGCGGGGGGGCGGGATCGCAGCAGGGCGACAATGATAAAAAGGATGACTATAGCGAGGACGGAGACGGCGGCGGCCTGGGAGCGGCGCGAGGAGGCGAGGTTTTGTCGTAGCCTGTGGTAAGAGGAGTGAAGGAACGAGCCGGGAGGAACGAGTTGAGAGAGGCGATACGCGAGCCAGGGGGGGAGCGCGGACCCCTGCCTGCCGCGCTTCATGGCGCGCGGGGCATGTGACAGAGCGGAAAGGGTATGCGGGGCGGAGAGTAATGCGCCGACAGCGTGACCCCAGCCAGCCCTAAACCCTGAACATTTTATTAAGAGCGACGAGGAGGCTAGGATTGTTGTGATCTGCGGCCCCGTGTCTGGAATATCCCATAGTCCGTCAGATAGGACAAACGGCGGTAAGGACCAGTAAAAATCACCTGGACCTGGTGAACATGTGGAAAGATGGACAGACAGGTGGCAGGATACGGAGGGAGGCGTAGTGGATTGGGGGGTGTATGGAACAAGGTCTGGACGAATCGGGTTGGGACTGAAACTTTGGGACTGAAACATTGGGCTGAAACATTGTGTTAGAGGGGTGTTTACTGTTCATTCCGAACAGTACATTCCTAGTCACCATTATCCTTATCTTCTCAGATTCTCTAGTGCCACGTGGCACTCTACTTTTCTTGCACTCCAATTCTTGGTCCCACATTCCACTTTCCAACCTTGTTTCTTGCATGCTATATAAACCTTGCTTGTACTTGCTATTATCAATCAATTCTCATTCAACTCTTCTTCAATTACTCAGTAACTTCTTCGCCTATTTCGCCAATAGTTCTTTCGCCAAAGTCTACCGCCGCGTTTCATCCTCGACTTAGTCGACCCCGCTAATTCTTTAGCGGACTTAGGCCGTCGGGCCTAACACTTGGTATCAGGAGCCTTCGCGGGGAGCGACTTCCAACGAGCGACCGTCGACGACGAGACTACGACGTCATCGTCCCGCGGTGCCGACTTGCAGACTTGGAGTCGTTGAGCGAACATGGACGAAACCATGCACGCAGTCCCCCACGACATGGGCAACACGCTTGCCGAACTCATGCGCCAACTGCAAGAGTTGACGTTGGAAAATCGACAGGTACGAGCTGAAATGCAACAGCTTCGTGAATTGGCTTCTAACCCCCATGGTCATGCCACACCAACTCTTGCGCCCAACACGTCGACTGGCGCGGAAGCGCTGCCGGAACGTCGAAGCGCACTCAAGCCGCAGAAACCCGAGTCGTTCGACCCAAGTCAACGCGACGCGAACGTGCGGACGTGGCTCTTCATGCTGAACAACTACTTCGCCGCGAGCGGGGTGCAAGAGGCGGACGCGCAGCAGCGGATCGAGTACGCTGTTACACTACTGAGGGGCCCGGCCTTGGAGTGGTGGCGCCAACTCACTCAAACTGCTGTAAGAAGGGCTCAGACGGACGGGCATCAACAGGGCGTGAGGCATGCAGCTGCAACTTCGAGCTTAGGGAGTTTAGCTTTGGGTGTTACCACGGTTCCGACCACATGGGAAGGATTTGAAGCGGCGCTGAAAAGTAGGTTCGATTTGGTGAACGCCTCCGAAGCTGCTAGGAAGCGTCTGCGTCATTTCCGACAGATAGGCAACGTCCAGGAGTACACACGACGGTTCTTGAGCATCTGCAACGAGATAGACGATATCACGGAAGCAGAGATGCGCGATCGCTACCTCGAAGGGTTGAAGCCGGACATAGCGGAAGTCATTGCGATTCACGGGTTGTCCACCTTCGAGTCGGTAGTCGCAGCAGCAGAACGCGTCGACGCAGTACGAAGCCGACGGGGTCGTGACGATCGCGATAGGGGATACAACAGACCGATCAACGACGCTCGATCGAGGGACGGACCATCGCCCATGGAGATTGGTGCAGTTAACAGTGACGGCTCACAGAAAATGGGATTTAGGGGGAACTGTCACTACTGCAAAAAGCCGGGACACATGAAGCGAGACTGCCCACAGCTTAAGGAGCGGCAGCAGGGAAACGGAAACCGCCAGTAGATAGCGGGTCGCTAGCTGGTGTGGAGGTTCCCGTACCCGCCACGTCTACCAACGTAGAGGAGACGGCTTTGCAGCAGCCATTCACGGAGAACGAGGTAGACACTGTTGATCGTCCAGTCGTGCTTTTAGGGAAGCTTCGCGGAGTTCCTGTTAAGATTCTCGTAGATAGCGGAGCTAGCCACTCGTTCGTTTCTTCATCGTTAGTTTCTCGTCTCCATCTCGAAGCAGATTCAGCAGTCAACTTCAAGGACGCTCGCATGGTAGATGGGACGCCACTTCACATAGGACCGATCATCCGCAAGTTGCGCGTAGTGCTAGGACCGATCACAGTCAGGCGTGATTTCGACTCTGCGACGCTGGACGGATACGATTTTATCTTCGGGAGAGATTGGCTACGGACGGTTAGTACTCAGTTCGATTGGGCTCAGGGAAGCTGCAGCGTCAAGGTAGACGGGGAGTTCCGGGAGCTGCCACAGTGGAGCGATGGGGCCACATCATCCACAGCTATCATTAATGTTGTTCATGTGCGACAATTAGTGAAGCGTGCGGCACGGATCTTCGCGGTTTTTCTTGAGGAGGTGGAAGCTGAGGAGGGGAAAGGAGGGAGTGCAGCAGTTAGTGAGAAGGCGACTCTTCCTGCTGAAGTGAGTGCACTGTTAGCAGAGTTCGCAGACGTCTTCCCCGACGAGTTGCCCCCAGGGTTGCCTCCCAGCCGAGCAGTAGACCATCGAATAGAATTGGAGCCGGGGAGCAGGCTAGTAGCGAAGCCGCAGTGGAGGTTGAGTCCAGCGGAGACAGAGGAGATGACGCAGCAAGTTAGGCACTTTCTCGCACAGGGTTTCATACAGCCATCTAGATCGCCTTGGGCCGCACCGATACTTTTCGCACCCAAGAAAGACGGAGGGTTACGGATATGCATAGATTACCGCGCACTGAACGCCGCCACCGTCAAGAATAGATTCCCGGTGCCGAGAGTAGAGGATCTTCTCGATGCAGTGCAGGGCGCTAGAGTCTTCTCGAAGATCGACCTTCGTTCGGGTTACCACCAGATTCGAGTAGTTCCAGAGGACCAGCACAAGACGGCGTTTCGTACGAAGCAGGGGTTGTACGAGTTTAGGGTTCTACCGTTCGGATTGACCAACGCCCCAGCGACGTTTCAGACGCTCATGAACACAGTCCTCTCCGAGTTCCTAGGGTCGTTCGTTGTCGTTTACCTAGACGACATCCTAGTGTTCTCTAAGACGAAAGATGAGCACGTGCAGCACTTGCAGAAGGTCTTCGAGGTCTTACGGAGGGAGCAGTTATACGCTAAGCAGTCGAAGTGCGAGTTCTTCCTTCCAGAGGTCGAGTTCCTAGGACACGTCGTATCCGCTAGTGGCATTAGGACTGACCCGAAGAAGATCGCAGCAGTACAGGATTGGGTAGCACCGACCTTAGTCAAGGAGTTGCAGAGCTTCCTCGGTTTCGCGAACTACTACCGTCGTTTCGTTCAGGGTTACGCATCGATCGCTAGTCCACTCACCGACCTACTTCGGAAGGGCATAGAGTACGTTTGGGGTCCAGCGCAGCAGCAGGCGTTCGAGCAGATGAAGCAGTCGCTCACGTCCTCACCGACACTGTCGTACCCTGATCCCACTCGCCCATACGTTGTAGTGACCAACGCTTCCGATCAGGCCATAGGAGCAGTGCTTCTTCAGGACCAGGGACGCGGGTTGCAGCCGATCGCGTACGAGTCGCGTAAGCTTAGGGGAGCAGAGTTGAACTATCCCATACACGACAAGGAGGCGCTCGCGATCATCCATGCGTATAAGGTGTGGAGGTGCTACCTAGAGGGGGCAGATAGTGTTATATGCACGGACCACTGTTCGCTTCGTTTCCTCAAGTCGCAGCCGCAGCTGAGTCGTCGCCAGGCTAGGTGGATGGAGTTCATGGAAGGGAGCTTTCACTACAGGATAGAGTACAAGCCAGGCGTGCGCAACCCAGCAGATCCGCTCACTCGCCCTAGTTGTCAGCTCGCCAGTCTCACAGTCACTGCTAGCCACCCACTTCTCACAGCACTCTTCGAGCACGGTTACACAGTAGATCCCGACTTCACACCGCAGCCGCCCGCAGGAGCAGAGGTGCAGGGTAGTGTCTACATACGGAAGGGTACCACACGGATTTGGGTTCCAGCCTACCGCCCTCTTCGACAGCTCCTTCTCTCAGAGGCGCACGACGTAGTTAGTGCAGGGCACTTCGGAGCAGATAAGACGGACAGACCGAGCGTGTGAACCAGACCTTGGAGCAGATCCTTCGCAGCATCACGATGCACGACGCAGCCGCATGGGACAAGAAGCTGAGCATGGCAGAGTTCGCCTACAACAACACGCACCACTCCGCCACAGGCATGTCACCGTTCTTTGCACTTTACGGTCAGCACCCCAATGTCCCCACTCGTGTCGATCTCACACCCACAGTCCCTCGTGCGGACAACTTCCACCAGCATCTCACCTTCATTCATGATCACGTGAGGAAGCACCTTGAGCTCGCAAATGCACGCATGGCACGCACCACCAAGCGCAGTCGTCGTGAGGTGTCGTTCGCAGTCGGCGACCGTGTTCTCTTGGATAGCCGCAACCTCCGACTACCACAGGACAGCAAGCTTCGTCTACGTTTCATTGGTCCATTCGTCATTGAGCGAGCACTAGGTCCAGTCGCATACCGCCTTCGCCTTCCCGCACATTTCCGCATGCACCCGTCATTCCACGTGTCTCTCCTTCGCCCATACACCGATCCCAATGCCACCTTCTCGGGCCGTGATCGCACTCCACTGCCGGTAGCTGTTGACACCGACGAGCCCGACTACCAGATCCAGCGCATCCTCAGGCACCGTCGCCGTCTCCATGGGGGTGTCACTTTCATCGACTTCTTGGTTCGTTGGCGTGGTTACGACGCAGCAGACGACAGCTGGGTTCCTTCGTCCTCGCTGTCTCCTGACAACGCTTGCCTCCAACTGGTTGACGACTACTCGCGTTACACCACAGTCTTCCCCTTGCGCAGCAAGGGTGATGTCACTGAGGTGTTGATCGACTGGATCCGTGCGGCTCGTCTCCAGCTCAGGAGGAGCTTCGGCTCGGACTTTCCTGTTCTGCGTCTGCACTCTGACCGAGGCGGAGAGTTCTCCTCTGGCCTTCTGCGAGCCTACTGTCGTGCACGAGGCATCCGCCAGACCTTCACGCTTCCGGACTCTCCACAGCAAAATGGGATTGCTGAGCGCCGCATTGGCATGGTCATGGACGTCGCTCGTACGTCCATGATGCATGCGGCTGCCCCCCATTTTCTGTGGCCGTTTGCGGTTCGGTACGCTGCGCATCAGCTCAACCTTCACCCCAGGGTCTCCCGGCCGGAGATCTCCCCAGCTCTGCTGTGGACGGGGAAGGTCGGCGATGCGTGTGCGTTCCGTGTCTAGGAATCTCGCGCGTTTGTCCGCGACCTGTCTGCGGACAAGCTGTCCCCTCGTGCTGCTCCCTGTGTCTTCCTAGGCTTCCCCCCTGACGCCCCAGGGTGGCAGTTCAACCACCCCTCCTCTCGTCGTGTTCTGTTCTCCCAGGACGTCACGTTCGACGAGTCCGTCCCCTTCTACCGCCTCTTCCCCTACCGCACTCCTTCCCTCCCGCCGCCGCCGCACTTCCTTGTGCCAGGTCCCCCCCTGGTAGACCCCCTTCCCCCTCAGGGTCCTGCCCCTTCAGGTGTGTCCCAGGTAGATGCAGTCGAGCCGGTCGAGGTTGCTGGTGACTCAGGTACTGCTGGGGGTGCTGAGCCTGGGGGTGCTGAGCCTGGGGGTGCTGACTCTGGGGGTGCTGAGTCTGGGGGTGCTGAGCGTGGGGGTGCGGAGCCTGGGGGTGCTGCCTCTAGGGGTGCTGAGCCTGGGGGTGCTGACTCTGAGAGTGCTGCGCGCGTGGGTGCTGAGCCTGGGGGTGCTGAGCCTGGGGGTACTGCGTCTGGAGCTGCTGAGCCTGGAGGTGTGGAGCCTGCGGCCACTAGACCTCCCCTTGTGGCGTCTGGCGGTACTGGGCCTGGAGGTTCTCCGGGTGTTTCGTCTCGGCGGGAGCCACTCTCTCCACAGGAGCTGCGTGAGTGGTTTGCTCGCTGCTGGAGGCGTACTGCTGGAGCTGGCGCTTCTTCGGCCACTGAGGGTGCTGGTGCTGCCGGTCCCGGAGCTGCTGGGCCTGCGGGTCCGCCTGGAGCTAGAGCTGCTGAGGGTGTTGGTTCTGAGACTACTCCTGTCCGTCCTGGTGGTGGTCGTGCTGCGGGTGCTGCTGGTGCTGCTGGAGGTCCTGCCGCTGGAGGTGCTGTTGGCGCTGGTGCTGCCGGAGTTGCTGAGGGTGCTGGTGCTGTCCCTGCTGTGTCTGGTGCCGCCGCGCGGCCTCGGCCGTACTTCGTTCCGCTCCTGCAGCAGGTTCTTGGTCTTCCTCCTCTCTTAGAGGGTCCACCGCGTATCCAGTCGCAGTCACAGTTACCGCCGGCCTCCCCACTGCCTTCTCCCTCTCCCTACAATGGTCCTACTGGAGGTCTTGCTGAGCGTCGTGAGCCTGCGTCTCGTCCTGTGTCGTCTGTTCGTGCTGCTCGCACTAGTGGTCGCAGTTCGCGTCAGCGTCCTCCTCCTGTCCCTGGCACGCACCGGATGTCTCTGCGTCCGTCCACTTCTCCTCTGCGTGCCCCTTTGCCTTCTCCTCCTGAGTCCTCTCTTCCTGCGCTTGCCGACCCTGAGTCGGACTCTCTTCGTGCTGCCAGTCCTACTGTCACGCGTCTCCTTGCTACTGTCGTCACTGACCCCTCCTTTGAGTCCACTGCTGCGTCTGCTCTTGTTGCTGAGCTCGTCGACTTTGCTGCTCGCTGTCGTCTAGACTACGCTGCTAGTCTTGTTGCTGAGTCTGCGTCTGTCTGTCCTCCGTCCGTCGGGGGTGAGTGTGCTCTTCGCACGGACGTCCTTGAGGACAGGCAGGAGGAGTTTCAGTGTCTGGCTGCTGCTTCACCTCATCTTGCGTCTGTACTGCTTGCCCCTGAGGGAGACCCGGATGCACTAGACATCCTGACTCCGCGCTCTTACGCAGAGGCCGTAGAGGGTCCCTACTCCTCTCAGTGGCAGACAGCTATGGATGCAGAGATGGCTTCCTGGAAGTCCACAGGCACCTACGTTGACGCGGTTCCCCCTCCTGGGGCGAACATCGTCAGTGGGATGTGGATCTTCAGGGTGAAGCGGCCGCCGGGCTCTCCACCTGTCTTCAAGGCGCGGTACGTGGCTCGTGGCTTAAGTCAGCAGCAGGGAGTTGACTACTTTCAGACCTTCTCTCCCACCCTGAAGATGACCACTCTTCGGGTGCTGCTGCACATAGCCGCTCAGCGCGACTACGAGCTCCACTCTCTTGACTTCAGCACTGCTTTCTTGCAGGGTAGCCTGCACGAGGAGATCTGGCTGCGCCGTCCACCTGGCTTCACTGGGACTTTCCCTCCTGGCACCCAGTGGAGCCTCCGACGGCCAGTCTACGGTCTCCGCAAGGCACCGCGTGAGTGGCACGATACACTGAGGACTACGCTTGCGGCTCTTGGGTTTGCTCCCTCTACTGCTGACCCGTCGTTGTTTCAGCGCACCGACACTTCTCTGCCGCCGTTCTACATCCTCGTGTACGTCGACGACTTGGTCTTTGCCACAGCGGACACTGCTGGACTCGCCTACGTGAAGTCCGAGGTGCAGAAGAGACACACGTGCACTGACCTGGGTGAACTGCGCAGCTACCTTGGCTTGCAGATCACTCGGGACAGAGCACGCCGCACCATTACCTTGACTCAGTCACACATGGTGCAGCAGGTCCTTCAGCGCTTCGGCTTCACGTACTCCTCGCCTCAGGCCACTCCTCTGTCTACTCGCCACTCGCTCTCAGCTCTGCCTTCGGATGAGTCCGTAGAGTCGAGTGGCCCGTACCCAGAGCTTGTTGGCTGCCTCATGTACCTGATGACTTGCACACGACCTGACCTTGCATACCCTCTTAGCATCTTGGCACGCTATGTTGCTCCTGGGAGACACCGACCAGAGCACATGGCTGCAGCGAAGAGGGTGTTGCGCTACTTGTGCAGTACGTCGGGCATGGGGCTAGTGCTTGGACGGCGGAGTCCAGTGGTCCTCACTGGGCACGCGGACGCTTCTTGGGCTGACGACCAGGCTACGCAGCGGTCGTCGCAGGGTTACACCTTCAGTCTTGGTTCCGGCTCTGTTTCGTGGCGGGCTACTCGCTCGTCTTCGGTTCTCGGCTCCAGTTGTGAGGCTGAGATCTACGCCGGGGCCATGGCTGCTCAGGAGCTTCGCTGGCTCACCTACCTGCTACTGACCTTGGAGAGCCGCCTCGTTCTCCTCCTGTGCTGTACGTAGACAACAAGGCCATGCTGGCCTTGTGTCGAGAGCAGCGACTGGAGCACAGAACGAAGCACATTGCTCTCCGCTACTTTCTTGCTCGTGAGCTGTAGCAGCGTGGTCAGTTGCGACTTGCGTACGTGGCCTCTGGGGCCAACACTGCTGATGTTTTCACCAAGGCACTTCCGCCTTGTAATCATCAGCGTTTCTGCACTCAGCTGGGACTTGTCCCAGTCTTGCCTCACTTGCTCACCTCTTGACCTTGCTTTTACTCTTGCATATATATATATACCTGCTCTTGCTTGTTTAGACTTATATATATATATGTGTCTCCTCCTGCTTGTGAACTGGCCTTGTGGCCTTGACCTTGTGCTCAGACTGTGTGGTGACGTTGTGATCCACCCTGAGCTTGCTTTGCTTTGCTTTGCTTGACTGGTCTTATGACCCCTTGTTCTCCCCCAGTTTGCCTATGGGGGTGTGTCAGATCATTATAGCTTATGCTTTTGTGTAGGCTATAGTGGGGTATCCCATAGGGGGTACAACCCAATTAGGGTTAGTACTTGTACCCACTTCATTCATAGTCCATTCATTCTCGTTCTCATTCTCACAATGATAAACATACGTAAAAAACAAAACATGCATGCACACAATGATTGTACGCATACACACACACACACACACACACACACACACACACACACACACACACACACACACACACACACACACACACACACACACACACACACACACACACACACACACACACACACACACACACACACACACACACACACACACACACACACACACACACACACATACACACACACACACACAAAGGCAAATTGACAATGATAGAACCGCATACAAATGCATAAACAGAAAAGACAAGTAGGAAGAAATGAAAACAGAAGATGCAAAATATATTGACAGCAATCTAAATCAAATTTCACAATCCAAAATTTCCCAATCGCTTGGCTCAATCGTAAGGTAGTTAATCTGGCATGCGCGCAACCTGGTGAAGAAATAAAACAAGCATGAACGAGAAGAAGAGATAAAGAGCGAATACGATGAAAGAAAATCAACCGAAAGAAAGAAGCAGAGAAAACCTGAATGGATTCAAAACAAGGGAGAGAGGACGAGAGAGAGAACAAACGAGAACGAGTGAACGAGAGGGATAGAACGAGAGAGAGAGAACGAGAGAGAGAGAGAGAGAGAGAGAGAGAGAGAGAGAGAGAGAGAGAGAGAGAGAGAGAGAGAGAGAGAGAGAGAGAGAGAGAGAACGAACGAGGGAGAACGAGATGTGAATATTGAAACGAGAATGGTTTCACTATAGGTTTCGAAGTACATATAGCAAAGGAAACAAATAAGGTGCACCACCAAACAAAGTTTAAATAACTACACTAACTTCAGCTACAGGCAGTTACATAATATAAGTTCTGACACGAGAGAGAGAGAGAGAGAGAGAGAGAGAGAGAGAGAGAGAGAGAGAGAGAGAGAGAGAGAGAGAGAGAGAGAGAGAGAGAGAGAGAGAGAGAGAGAGAACGAGAGAGAGAACGAGAGAGAACGAGTTTGGGGTGGACGCAATAAGGAAGGTTCACAAAATAAAACGACATGCTACTCGGTCAGAGTGAGGAATCAACTACGCCATGCTCCCAGTCACTCTCTCTATCTGTTTCTCTCTCTCGCTCGAGTTCATTTTTCTTTATGCAATCAACGATGACATGCTCGCAGTCACTCTCTCTATCTGTTTCTCTCTCTCTCGCTCACGTTCATGTTTTTGTAAAGGAACGGCAAAAGATAGATCTATGAGCATAAGTAAACAAAGTTTGACGCGATAGTACGGATATAGCAAAAAAAGAAGGAAAACATGGAGGTAAAACAAATATTAGCAATGATACATAAACGAATGAAAGGAAAATGGACGGGGAAACGCAAACAACTTACCATGAGCAGATCTACATCTCTGGACGCTGACGCTACTGTAGTCCACGTGAGAAAATTAGAACGAGAATGATGTGAACTATGAATGAAGCGAGTACAAATATGAAACCCTAGTTGGGTTGTACCCCCTATGGGATACCCCACTATAGCCTACACAATAGCATAAGCTATAATGTTCTGACACACCCCCATAGGCAAAGTGGGGGAGAACAAGGGGTCACAAGACCAGTCAAGCAAAGCAAAGCAAAGCTCAGGGTGGATCACAAAGTCACCACACATTCCGAGCACAAGTTCAAAGGCCAAAAGGCCAGTTCATATGCAAGAGCACATATATATATATATATATACGAGGCTAAGCAAGCAAGAGCAGGAGTATATATATATGACAGTACAAGCAAGGTCAAGAAGTGAGCAAGTGAGGCAAGACAGGCACAAGACCCAGCTGAGTGCAGAAGCGCTGATGATCACAAGGCGCAAGTGCCTTGGTGAAAACATCAGCAGTGTTGGCCTCAGAGGCCACGTACGCAAGCCGCAACTGTCCACGCTGCTGTAGCTCACGAGCAAGAAAGTAACGGAGAGCAATGTGCTTTGTCCTGTGCTCCAGTTGCTGCTCACGACACAAGGCCAGCATGGCCTTGTTGTCTACGTACAGGACTGGAGGAGAACGAGGCGGCTCTCCAAGGTCAGTCAGCAGGTAGGTGAGCCAGCGAAGCTCCTGGGCAGCCATAGCCCCGGCGTAGATCTCAGCCTCACAACTGGAGCCGAGAACAGAAGACGAGCGGGTAGCTCGCCACGAAACAGAGCCGGAACCAAGACTGAAGGTGTAACCCTGTGACGACCACTGCGTAGCCTGGTCGTCAGCCCAAGAAGCGTCCGCGTGCCCTGTGAGGACCACTGGAATCCGCCCTCCAAGCACTAGCCCCATGCCCGACGTACTGCACAAGTAGCGCAACACCCTCTTCGCTGCAGCCATGTGCTCTGGTCGGTGTCTCCCAGGAGCAACATAGCGTGCAAGAATGCTAAGAGGGTATGCAAGGTCAGGTCGTGTGCAGGTCATCAGGTACATGAGGCAGCCAACAAGCTCTGGATACGGGCCACTCGACTCTACGGACTCATCCGAAGGCAGAGCTGAGAGTGAGTGGCGAGTAGGCAGAGGAGTGGCCTGAGGCGAGGAGTACGTGAAGCCGAAGCGCTGAAGGACCTGCTGCACCATGTGTGACTGAGTCAGGGTAATGGTGCGGCGTGCTCTGTCCCGGGTGATCTGCAAGCCAAGGTAGCTGCGCAGTTCACCCAGGTCTGTGCACGTGTGTCGCTTCTGCAGCTCGGACTTCACGTAGGCGAATCCAGCAGTGTCAGCTGTGGCAAAGACCAAGTCGTCGACGTACACGAGGATGTAGAACGGCGGCAGAGAGGTGTCGGTGCGCAGAAACTGCGACGGGTCGGCAGTAGAAGGAGCAAACCCAAGAGCCGCAAGCGTAGTCCTCAGTGTGTCGTGCCACTCACGTGGCGCCTGGCGGAGACCGTAGACTGGACGCCGGAGACTCCACTGGGTACCAGGAGGGAACGACCCAGTGAAGCCAGGTGGGCGGCGCAGCCAGATCTCCTCGTGCAGGCTGCCCTGCAAGAAAGCTGTGCTGAAGTCAAGAGAGTGGAGCTCGTAGTCACGGTGAGCAGCAATGTGCAGAAGTACCCGAAGAGTGGTCATCTTTGGGGTGGGGGAGAAGGTCTGAAAGTAGTCAACTCCCTGCCGCTGACTGAAGCCACGAGCCACGTAACACGCCTTGAAGACAAGCGGAGAACCCGGCGGCCGCTTCACCCTGAAGATCCACATGCCACTAACGATGTTCGCCCCAGGAGGGGGGACAGCGTCAACGTAGGTGCCTGTGGACTTCCAGGAAGCCATCTCTGCATCCATAGCTGCCTGCCGCTGAGAGGAGTAGGGACCCTCTATCGCCTCCGCGTAAGAGCGCGGAGTCGGGATGTCAAGTGCATCCGGGTCTCCCTCAGGGGTAAGCAGTACGGACACGAGATGAGGTGAAGCAGCTGCCAGACACTGGAACTCCTCCTGCGTGTCCTCAAGGACGTCCGTGCCAAGGGCACACTCACCCCCGACGGACGGAGGACAGACAGACTCAGACTCAGCGACAAGACTAGCAGCGTAGTCTAAGCGACAGCGAGCAGCAAAGTCGACGAGCTCAGTAACGAGAGCAGACGCAGCAGTAGACTCGAAAGAAGGGTCAGTGACAACAGTAGCAAGGAGACACGTGACAGTAGGACTGGCAGCACGAAGAGAGTCCGACTCAGGGTCGGCAAGTGCAGGAAGAGAGGACTCAGGAGGGGAAGGCAAAGGGGCACGCAGAGGAGCAGTAGACGGACGCAGATACATCCGGTGCATGCCAGGGACAGGAGGAGGACGCTGGCGCGAACTGCGACCACTAGCGCGAGCAGCTCTAACAGGCGACGCAGGACGAGACGCAGGCTCACGACGCTCAGTAAGACCTCCAGTAGGACCAGCGTAGGGAGAAGGAGCAAGCAGAGGGGAGTTAGGCTGTAGCTGTGACTGTGACGGGACAGGCTGTGGACACTCTAAGGGAGGAGAAGGACCAGTAGAAGGAAGAAGACCAAGAACCTGCTGCAGGAGTGGAACAAAGTACGGTCGAGGCCGCGTGACGACGCCAGAAGCAGCAGGGACAGCACCAGTACCCTCAGCAAGAGCACCCGCTCCAGCAGCACCTCCAGCAGCACCAGGAGCACCCCCAGTAGGACCGCCAGCGGTAGTCTCAGCGCCAACACCCTCAGCAGCACCAGCTCCAGTCAAACCCGTAGGCCCAGCAGCTCTAGTACTCGCAGTACGAGCACCTCCGGGACCCGCGACCGCAGCACCCTCAGCAGCCGAAGAACCTCCAGCACCAGCAGTACGGCACCAGCACCGGGCAAACCACTCGCGCAGCTCCTGTGGAGAGAGTGGCTCCCGGCGAGAAGAAGCACCCGGAGAACCTCCAGGCGGAGCACCTCCACTCCCAGCGCCCCCAGGCGTAGCACCTCCAGGCTCAGCACCCCCAGGCGTAGCACCTCCAGGCTCAGCACCCCCAGGCGTAGCACCCCCAAGCTCAGCACCCCCAGGCTCAGCACCCCCAGGCTCAGTACCACCAGGCTCAGCACCCCCAGACGCAGTACCCCCAGGCTCAGCACCCCCAGACTCCGCACCCCCAGGTTCAGCACCCCCAGGCTCAGCACCCCCAGCAGCACCAAAGTCACCAATGACCTCGACAGGCTCGACTGCCTCTACCTGGGACACACCTGAAGGGGCAGGATCCTGAGGGGGGAGGGAGTCTACCTGGGGGGGACCTGGTACAAGGAAGAGCGGGGGTGGGGGGAGGGACGGAGTGCGGTAGGGGAAGAGGCGGTAGTAGGGGACCGACTCGTCAAACGTGACGTCCTGGGAGGACAGAACACGTCGAGAGGTGGGGTGGTAGAACTGCCACCCAGGCGCGTCAGGGGGGAACCCCAGGAAGACGCAAGGAGCAGCACGAGGGGACAGCTTGTCCGCAGACAAGTCGCGGACAAACGCCCGACATCCCCAGACCCGGAACGCCGACGCATCGCCAACCTTCCCCGTCCACAGTAAGGCTGGGGAGGTCTCCGGCCTGGAGACCCTGGGGTGGAGGTTGATCTGATGCGCCGCGTACCTGACCGCAAACGGCCATAGAAAATGGGGGGCAGCCGCATGCATCATAGACGTACGAGCGACGTCCATGACCATGCCAATGCGGCGCTCAGCAATCCCATTTTGCTGCGGTGAGTCCGGAAGCGTGAAGGTCTGACGGATGCCTCGTGCGCGATAGTAGGCTCGCAGTAGGCCAGAGGAAAACTCTCCGCCTCTGTCCGAGTGCAGACGCAGAACAGGGAAGTCCGAGCCAAAGCTCCGCCTGAGCTGGAGACGAGCCGCGCGGATCCAGTCGATCAGCACCTCAGTGACATCACCCTTGCTGCGCAAGGGGAAGACCGTGGTGTAACGCGAGTAGTCGTCAACAACGAGCAGGAAGTAGCGCTCGTGACCCTGTCCACGGACGCGGGCTGGGCCCCACACGTCCATGTGAAGCGTCTGCAACGGGGCCTCTGTCGGAGGAAACTGGGAGGAGTGAGGGGCAGCCCGCTGGCGCCCCTCGACACAGGGGATACAGGCAGGGCCAGGGCCCTGAGGAAGGGGAGGGAGGGACCGGGGGAGACCAGACACAAGAAGACGGGAGGCCATGCCTCTTAGCCGAAGCAGAGAGGGGTGACTAAGACGGTGGTGCCAGAGGAGAGACTCATGAGACAAGAGACGACACGAACAGGGGGCAGACTTAGGACCAGACCTAGACGCTGCAGCTAACACCTGACCGGACGAAGCGACTCTACCAGACTTAGTAACGGGAGGAGACGCAGTGGTCAGTGTGTACAGGCTCGACCCCGGCTGACGGGTAAACGTAGCCAGGTGCCAGCCTGTGCTAGCCTCTGTACAGTGCGTCACCCGCTAACGCGCAGGAGTGAACTGGTGTACTCCCCCATCCTGTAGGTCAGCACCACTCACCGGGTTCGTCGAGAACGAGGGGAGGTAGAGACCAGACAGGGTGCCAGAGGGAGCCGCCGGACACGGGAGGACTGTGGAGAAGCGAGACAGCACAGGACCCCCGGAGGGGTCAGCCAGAGACACCGCAACCGGCCGACTAAGCGGCGTGAGTGTGGTGCGGTCCCGAAAGAAGGAGCGAGACGCCCCAGAGTCAAGGGTGAAGGTGAGGGAGGCCGAAGCCGACGTAGTACCTGAGAGCACAGACTCACCAGTACCTGAGGACGCAGACACACTAGCACGTAGACCAACAGCGTCGCAAGCACCTAGGGCAGCAGCCTCAATGCCCGGATCGGGCGGGAAACAGCGGTAGCAGTCACCCTCATCACTATGAGACACAGCATACATGGCAGAGAGAATAGCATCAAAGTCAAGATCAAAGATGGCAACACCCGCCCTAGACAGCTCGCCCCAGCGAGGAATCTCTGAGGCCTCCGGGACCTGGTGACGCCACGCGTCCATCAGGCGGCCAAAGCAGCGCTGGGTGGGGTGCGGGCCCCCACACTGCTCACCCGCACGGTCGCCGGTGCGCAGGACGTAGGTGCACGGACCAAAACCCCCACCCCGCTGGCGTGCAGGGTACCACTCCCGGAGCTGCTGAGGGGACAGGGTCTCACGACCGCGCTGCTGCTGCTGGCGCGCGCCACTACCGGAGCCACTCCTATGCGAAGACCCGCGACCAGCTCCACCGCCACCCCCACCGCCTCCGCCGCCTCCGCTACTTCCGCCGCCTCCACCGCCGCCTCCTCCGCCACCTCCGCTCCCACCGCCACCGCCGCCGCCGCCTCCGCCTCCACTGCCGCCACCGACCCCCCCACCCCCACCTCCACTCCCACCGCCACCCCCACTACCCCCACCGCCTCCACCTCCACCTCCACCGCCCGCTCCTCCAGCTCCCTTGCCCCCCTTGCCCTTGCCAGGGCAGCGTCTCCCGCTAGGGGCAGACGCCGCACCGACCGACTCAAGACCAAGGAGGTCGGCCGTAGCAGCAGAGGCAACAGAGGGCAGCAGGGGGGAGGGGGAACACCCCTCAAAGATGGGGGTGCGCGGGTCACCTCGAGAGGCTCCTACAGCGACTATACCCTTTTCCGCTGCTAAGAGGGCCTTCTCGAGGAGGTCGACAGTGAGTGTGGTGGGACAGACCGAGAGAAAGTGGTCCCTGACTACTCGAAGGTAGTCAGGAAGGCGAGTGACTAGGAAGTACAGAGTGATGTACATGGGGGGGGGGGTTCTTGGCGCAGAAGTCAGCAGGGAGTGCAGCGCGGTAGCGAGTGTCACTAGTGCGGAGGTGCGTAATGAGGTCAGCCACGGTGGGAAAGGCAGCAAGGTCAGGGAAGAGGTACGGTAGCATGAGACGGCTCAGTGCAGCAGTGGCAGGGGAGGAGTAGCGCGCGACTACAGCGGCGTACAAGGTCTGAGCACTCTTGTACTGACTAAAGTGCGCACGCTCGGAGGTAGGGAGGTGGCGACGCACAGAAAGACGTGCAGCAGCATCGTGCGTGGCCCACTGGGAGCGAACAGTGGCGTCAGCATCAGCAGCAGGGGCAGGGGAAGCGCCAGAGGTAAGGTCAAAGAGAGAGAGGTCGTCTGCCCTATCACACTGTAAGAACAGCTGCAGGTCGTTTACCCAGACCTCAAAGTCAATGGCCCGACCCTCAGCGTCAAAAGCTAGGACACTAGGGGTAGCCATGACGACAGACGACTAGCAGTGCAAATAGTGAGGGGGGGGGGGGGGGGGGAGGGCCGTGCAGCGGGAGAAGGCGCTGTGCTCACCAGACGGGGCAGCTCTGGCGGTCCGGAAGTAGGGAAGCAGGGCGGCTCGGCTACAGAGTGGCTCGGCTGCAGGGCGGCTCGGCGGCTTGGCTGCTGGGCGGCTCGGCGGCAGGGCGGCTCGGCGGCTCGGCGGCTCGGCGGCAGGGCGGCTCGGCGGCTCTGCTGCTCGGCGGTTCGGCGGCAGGGCGGCTCGGCGGCTCGGCGGCAGGGCGGCTCGGCTGCTGGGCGGCTCGGCTGCTCGGCGGCTCTGCTGCTGGGCGGCTCTGGATCAGGGCGGCGCGGTGGCCGGGCGGCTTGATGGTTCTGCCGCTGGGCGGCTCGGCGGCGCTGGTTTAGGGCGGCGCGGCGGTCGAGGGTAGGGCAGCGGGTGGGCCGCAAGTAGGGCGCCGGTGGGCCGCAAGTAGGGCGCCGGTGGGCCGCAAGTAAGGCGGCGGGTGGGCCGTAAGTAGGGCGGCGGTAGGGCCGCAGGCAGGGAGGCGGTAGGGCCGCAGGTAGGGCGGCGGTAGGGCCGCAGGTAGGGCGGCGGGAAGGCCGCAGGTAAGGGCGGCAGTAGGTGTGATAGAGTGAACGCGAATGGATGAACTATGAATGAAGTGGGTACAAGTACTAACCCTAATTGGGTTGTACCCCCTATGGGATACCCCACTATAGCCTACACAAAAGCATAAGCTATAATGTTCTGACACACCCCCATAGGCAAAGTGGGGGAGCACAAGGGGTCACAAGACCAGTCAAGCAAAGCAAAGCAAAGCAAGCTCAGGGTGGATCACAACGTCACCACACAGTCTGAGCACAAGGTCAAGGCCACAAGGCCAGTTCACATGCAGGAGGAGAAACATATATATATAAGTCTAAACAAGTAAGAGTAGCTATATATATATATATGCAAGAGTACAAGTAAGGTCAAGAGGTGAGCAAGTGAGGCAGGACTGGGACAAGTCCCAGCTGAGTGCAGAAGCGCTGATGATCACAAGGCGGAAGTGCCTTGGTGAAAACATCAGCAGTGTTGGCCTCAGAGGCCACGTACGCAAGTCGCAACTGACCACGCTGCTGCAGCTCACGAGCAAGAAAGTAGCGGAGAGCAATGTGCTTCGTTCTGTGCTCCAGGCGCTGCTCTCGACACAAGGCCAGCATGGCCTTGTTGTCTACGTACAGCACTGGAGGAGAACGAGGCGGCTCTCCGAGGTCAGTCAGCAGGTAGGTGAGCCAGCGAAGCTCCTGAGCAGCCATGGCCCCGGCGTAGATCTCAGCCTCACAACTGGAGCCGAGAACAGAAGACGAGCGAGTAGCCCGCCACGAAACAGAGCCGGAACCAAGGCTGAAGGTGTAACCCTGCGACGACCGTTGCGTAGCCTGGTCGTCAGCCCAAGAAGCGTCCGCGTGCCGAGTGAGGACCACTGGACTCCGCCCTCCAAGCACTAGCCCCATGCCCGACGTACTGCACAAGTAGCGCAACACCCTCTTCGCTGCAGCCATGTGCTCTGGTCGGTGTCTCCTAGGAGCAACATAGCGTGCCAAGATGCTAAGAGGGTATGCAAGGTCAGGTCGTGTGCAGGTCATCAGGTACATGAGGCAGCCAACAAGCTCTGGGTACGGGCCACTCGACTCTACGGACTCATCCGAAGGCAGAGGTGAGAGCGAGTGGCGAGTAGACAGAGGAGTGGCCTGAGGCGAGGAGTACGTGAAGCCGAAGCGCTGAAGGACCTGCTGCACCATGTGTGACTGAGTCAAGGTAATGGTGCGGCGTGCTCTGTCCCGAGTGATCTGCAAGCCAAGGTAGCTGCGCAGTTCACCCAGGTCTGTGCACGTGTGTCTCTTCTGCACCTCGGACTTCACGTAGGCGAGTCCAGCAGTGTCCGCTGTGGCAAAGACCAAGTCGTCGACGTACACGAGGATGTAGAACGGCGGCAGAGAAGTGTCGGTGCGCAGAAAGAACGACGGGTCAGCAGTAGAGGGAGCAAACCCAAGAGCCGCAAGCGTAGTCCTCAGTGTGTCGTGCCACTCACGCGGCGCCTGGCGGAGACCGTAGACTGACCGTCGGAGGCTCCACTGGGTGCCAGGAGGGAAAGTCCCAGTGAAGCCAGGTGGACGGCGCAGCCAGATCTCCTCGTGCAGGCTACCCTGCTAGAAAGCAGTGCTGAAGTCAAGAGAGTGGAGCTCGTAGTCGCGCTGAGCGGCTATGTGCAGCAGCACCCGAAGAGTGGTCATCTTCGGGGTGGGAGAGAAGGTCTGAAAGTAGTCAACTCCCTGCCGCTGACTGAAGCCACGAGCCACGTACCGCGCCTTGAAGACAGGTGGAGAGCCCGGCGGCCGCTTCACCCTGAAGATCCACATCCCACTGACGATGTTCGCCCCAGGAGGGGGAACCGCGTCAACGTAGGTGCCTGTGGACTTCCAGGAAGCCATCTCTGCATCCATAGCTGCCTGCCACTGAGAGGAGTAGGGACCCTCTACGGCCTCCGCGTAAGAGCGCGGAGTCGGGATGTCTAGTGCATCCGGGTCTCCCTCAGGGGCAAGCAGTACAGACGCGAGATGAGGTGAAGCAGCAGCCAGACACTGAAACTCCTCCTGCCTGTCCTCAAGGACATTCGTGCCAAGAGCACACTCACCCCCGACGGACGGAGGACAGACAGACGCAGACTCAGCAACAAGACTAGCAGCGTAGTCTAGACGACAGCGAGCAGCAAAGTCGACGAGCTCAGCAAGGTCTGGCGGATGCCTCGTGCGCGACAGTAGGCTCGCAGAAGGCCGGAGGAGAACTCTCCGCCTCGGTCAGAGTGCAGACGCAGAACAGGAAAGTCCGAGCCGAAGCTCCTCCTGAGCTAGAGACGAGCCGCGCGGATCTAGTCGATCAACACCTCAGTGACATCACCCTTGCTGCGCAAGGGGAAGACTGTGGTGTAACGCGAGTAGTCGTCAACCACCAGCAGGAAGTAGCGCTCGTGACCCTGTCCACGGACGCGGGCCGGGCCCCACACGTCCATCTGAAGCGTCTGCAGAGGAGCCTCTGTCGGGGGAAACTGGGAGGAGTGAGGGGCAGCCCGGAGCCGCCCCTCGACACAGGGGACACAGGAAGGTCCTGGCCCCGAAGGAAGGGGAGGGAGAGACCGGGGGAGGCCAGAGACAAGGACACGGGAAGCCATGCCCCGAAGACAAGGCAAGGAGGGGTGGCCAAGACGGTGGTGCCACAAGAGAGTCTCGTGAGACAGGAGGCGACACGCGCAGGGGGCAGACTTAGGACCTGACCTGGACGCAGCAGCAAACACCTGACCCGACGCAGCTACCTGGCGAGACGCAGGGACTGGAGGAGACTCAGTCGTCAGGGTGTAGAGACTCGACCCGGGCCGACGCGAAAACGTGGCTAGGTGTCGGCCTGTGCGGGCGTCCGAGCAGTGGGTCCCCCGCTGACTCGCAGGAGTAAACTGGTGAACCCCCGCATCCTGCAGGTCAGCACCACTCACCAAGTTCGTCGAGAACGAGGGGAGGTACAGACCCGACAGGGTGCCCGAGGGGGCAGCCGGACACGGGAGGACAGTGGAGAAGTGAGCGAGGACAGGACCCCCAGAGGGGTCAGCCAGGGAGACTGCAACCGGCCGACCAAGCGGCGTGAGTGTGGTGCGGTCTCGAAAGAAGGAGCGAGAAGCCCCTGAGTTAAGTGTGAAGGTGAGGGAGGCCGAAGCCGACGTAGTACCTGAGAGCGCAGCCTCACCAGTACCTGAGAGTGCAGACGCACTGGCACCTAGAGCAGTAGCCTCACAAGCACCTAGCGCAGCAGTACCAATGCCTGGGTCGGGCGGGAAACACCGGTAACAGTCACCCTCATCACTAATAGTCACAGCATACATGGGAGCAAGGATAGCATCAAAGTCAAGATCAAAGATTGCTACGCCAGCCCTAGACAGCTCTCCCCAGCGGGGAATCTCACTAGCCTCGGGGAACTGCTGACGCCAAGCGTCCGTCAGGCGGCCAAAGCAGCGCTGGGTGGAGTGGGCACCCCCACACTGCTCACCCGCGCGGTCGCCGGAACGAAGAACGTAGGTGCACGGGCCAAGACCCCCACCACGCTGACGCTGCGTGTACCACTCACGGAGCTGCTGAGGCGGGGGGATGTCCCGAGAACGCTGTTGCTGCTGCTGCTGCTGGCGCTGACCACCACCAGAGCCGCTCCGCTGCGGGGCACTACCCCGACCGGCTCCACCTCCTCCGCCACCGCCGCCTCCACCTCCGCCACCACCGCCGCCTCCGCTCCCACCGCCGCCGCCTCCGCTGCCGCCACCACCACCACCACCCCCACCACCACTCCCACCGCCACCCCCACTCCCTCCGCCACCGCCACTGCCACCTCCACCGCCCCCGCCAGCTCCACCCGCGCCCTTGCCCCCCTTGCCCTTGCCAGGGCGGCGTCTCCCGCTAGGGGCAGACGCCGCGCCGACCGACTCAAGACCAAGCACGTCGGCAGCAGCAGCAGAGGCAACAGAGGGCAGCAGGGGGGAAGGAGA
Source organism: Closterium sp. NIES-65 (assembly GCA_948144175.1). Classification (NCBI taxonomy): domain Eukaryota; kingdom Viridiplantae; phylum Streptophyta; class Zygnematophyceae; order Desmidiales; family Closteriaceae; genus Closterium; species Closterium sp. NIES-65. The sequence goes on from CANXME010001748.1 coordinate 383,251, forward strand.
ACACCCCTCAAAGATGGGGGTGCGCGGGTCACCCCGAGAGGCTCCTACAGCGACTATGCTCTTCTCCGCCGCTAGGAGGGCCTTCTCGAGGAGGTCGACAGTGAGGGTGGTGGGACAGACTGAGAGGAAGTGGTCCCTGACTACGGGAAGGGAGTCAGGGAGGCGAGTGACTATGTAATAGAGAGCGATGTACATGGGGGGGGGGGGTTCTTGGCGCAGCTCAGCAGGAAGTGCGGCGCGGTAGCGAGTGTTAGAAGTGCGGAGGTGCGTGATGAGGTCAGCGACTGTAGGAAAGGCAGCAAGGTCAGGAAAGAGGTACGGTAGCATGAGGCGACTCAGTGCAGCAGTGGCAGGGGAAGAGTAGCGCGCAACTACAGCGTCGTACAGGGTCTGAGCACTCTTGTACTGACTAAAGTGCGCGCGCTCAGTGGTAGGCAGGTGGCGACGCACAGCAAGACGTGCAGCAGCATCGCGGGTGGCCCACTGAGAGCAAACAGTGGGGTCAGCATCAGCAGCAGGAGCAGGGGAGGCGCCAGAGGTGAGGTCAAAGAGAGAAAGACCGTCCGCCCTATCGCACTGTAAAAACAGCTGCATGTCGTCGACCCAGACCTCAAAGTCAATGGCTCGACCCTCAGCGTCCAAAGCGAGGACACTAGGGGTAGCCATGATGACAGACTAGCAGTGCAAGCAGTGGGGGAAGGGCACGCAGTAGCAGTGGGGCTGTGCTCACCAGACAGGGCAGGTCGGGCGGCTCGGCAGTAGTGCGGCTCGGCTGCGGGGCGGCTCGGCGGTACTGCGGCTCGGCGGCCCGGCGGCTCGGCGGCGGCTGCTGGGCGGCTCGGCTGTACTGCGGCTCGGCGGCCCGGCGGCTCGGCGGCTGATGCTGGGCGGCTCGGCTGAACTGCGGCTCGGCGGCGAGGCGGCCCGGCGGCTGCTGCTGGGCGGCTCGGCTGCTCCGGTACCGGGCGGCGTGGCGGGCGGCTGCTCGGGCGGCTCGGCAGGAGGGGAGACGTGGGCGAAGGTGTGGGCGGCGGGGCCGTGACGTGAGGGCGGCGGGGCCGCGTAGGAGAAGGCAGCGGGGCCGCGTAGGCACGGGCGGCGAGGCCGTGAAGGTGAGGGCGGCGGGGCCGTGTAGGTGAGGGCGGCGGGGCCGCGAAGGTGAGGCGGCGGGGCCGCTACGTGAGGGCGGCGGGGCCGCGAAGGTGAGGCGGCGGGGCCGCTACGTGAGGGCGGCGGGGCCGCGACGTAAGGGCGGCGGGGCCGCGTAGGTAAGGGCGGCGGGGCCGCGTAGGTAAGGGCGGCGGGGCCGCGTAGGTAAGGGCGGCGGGGCCGCGAAGGTGAGGACGGCGGGGCCGCGAAGGTGAGGGCGGCGAGGCCGCAAAGGTGAGGCGGCGGGGCCGCGACGTGAGGGCGGCGGGGCCGCGACGTAAGGGCGGCGGGGCCGCGACGTAAGGGCGGCGGGGCCGCAACTTGAGGGCGGCGGGGCCGCGACGTGAGGGCGGCGGGGCCGCGACGTGAGGGCGGCGGGGCCGCGACGTGAGGGCGGCGGGGCCGCGACGTGAGGGCGGCGGGGCCGCGACGTGAGGGCGGCGGGGCCGCGACGTGAGGGCGGCGGGGCCGCGACGTGAGGGCGGCGGGGCCGCGACGTGAGGGCGGCGGGGCCGCGACGTAAGGGCGGCGGGGCCGCGTAGGTAAGGGCGGCGGGGCCGCGTAGGTAAGGGCGGCGGGGCCGCGTAGGGAAGGGCGGCGCAACGGGCCGCTAGGGGCGACACGGAGGGTCGCTAAAAAAAAGGAACGCGCGCATCGGGGCGCGCTTCAGTGGGCCCTGGGAACAGTCCCTAGGAGGGGACCTGCTCTGATTCCATGTGATAGAGTGAACGCGAATGGATGAACTATGAATGAAGTGGGTACAAGTACTAACCCTAATTGGGTTGTACCCCCTATGGGATACCCCACTATAGCCTACACAAAAGCATAAGCTATAATGTTCTGACAGTAGGGCCGCAGGTAGGGCTGCAGGTAGAGCCGCAGGTAGGGCGGCGGGTAGGGCCGCGGGTAAGGGTGGCACGCGACGCCGCTAGGGAGGCGCCGGGCCGTGCGGCGACGGGCCGGGACAGGCGGCGCGGGGCCGGGAAGGGCGGCGCGAGGGCGCCGACGGGCCGGGTAGGGCGGCGCGAGCCGCAGGGAAGGGGCGGCGCGAGCCGCAGTAAAGGGCGGCGGGGCCGCAGGTAGGTCGTGGGGAGGCCGCTAGGGCGGCTCGACGACGTAAGAGCCCGGAGCGCGACTCGGGCCGAGCGCGCTTCGGGCAAGAAAAAAAAAAAGATCGATGTGGTGGGCCCTAGGCACAGTTCCCACGGGGGAACCTGCTCGATACCATGAGAAAATTAGAACGAGAATGATGTGAGCTATGAATGAAGCGAGTACAAATATGAAACCCTAGTTGGGTTGTACCCCCTATGGGATACCCTACTATAGCCTACACAATAGCATAAGCTATAATGTTCTGACACCACGGCCACAGTAACAAGCACCACAGTCGTGACCGGAAACGCAAAGGATATAAAATGTAAAAAAAAAAGGTTAGACGGTACTTCAATCGAAATAGGGGAATCGTCAGTGTAAGAAAGGAGCAAACTTGAAAGGAGAATAGACAGAATGGGAAAGACATTGGCTAAAGGAATGGAGGTGAGAAGGTAGAGAATAGAGTATGCGTGAAAACTACGACGAGTACGAACGGAAGAGAAAGGAATAAGGTAAACAGACTACGTTACTGAGCAAGGGTGTGGAAATAAAGTAGAGAAAAGGAAATAACGACCACGAAAACAAAAGGTGGCATAACTCGAAAACGATATCGAAGGAAACTAGTAGGCGACGACTATATCCTTGAGCTGACGAAGACGCAATCTAGGAAATAAATGGACATACCAGTGTGTCTAGGAGAGAAGCCAAGCAAGAACTAGCGTCTGCTGCTGGGGAGAGAAAGCGAACGAGAGGAAACAGCGAGAAGAAAAGTGAAGAAATGAAACCCTAGGGAATGCAAACTTCGTCGCAAAACTATGTGTTGTATATTTATACTGCGACGAAAGACATAGTGCAGGTAGCGTAGTCGGTTAGATTTGAATTAGCCTCCTAAAGATGCTGGGTCTGAAACTTTTAGACATCACTGACGATTTGAAATTCTTCTTTGGATACATGTTTTTCTAATTTCACACTTCCAACTAGTATTCCCCTCAAGAAAAGGCTTCGCAACCCTACGACAACTTTCGTCGCCTCTTGTTGTTGTTGTTTTTTTTTTTTTTTTTTTTTTTAAATGAATGCGTCTGCACTATAACCAATGTAAATACATTCTGTTAGGCCCGACGGCCTAAGTCCGCTAAAGAATTAGCGGGGTCGACTAAGTCGAGGATGAAACGCGGCGGAAGACTTTGGCGAAAGAACTATTGGCGAAATAGGCGAAGAAGTTACTGAGTAATTGAAGAAGAGTTGAATGAGAATTGATTGATAATGGCAAGTACAAGCAAGGTTTATATAGCATGCAAGAAACAAGGTTGGAAAGTGGAATGTGGGACCAAGAATTGGAGTGCAAGAAAAGTAGAGTGCCACGTGGCACTAGAGAATCTGAGAAGATAAGGATAATGGTGACTAGGAATGTACTGTTCGGAATGAACAGTAAACACCCCTCTAACACTACCCCCCGCCCAAGGAGGCAACGTCCGCGGCGCCTGCAGACTGAAGGTACGCTTGGAGGCAAGCGTTGTCAGGAGACAGCGAGGACGAAGGAACCCAGCTGTCGTGTGCTGCGTCGTAACCACGCCAACGAACCAAGAAGTCGATGAAAGTGACACCCCCCTGGAGACGGCGACGGTGCCTGAGGATGCGCTGGATCTGGTAGTCGGGCTCGTCGGTGTCAACAGCTACCGGCAGTGGAGTGCGATCACGGCCCGAGAAGGTGGCATTGGGATCGGTGTATGGGCGAAGGAGAGACACGTGGAATGACGGGTGCATGCGGAAATGTGCGGGAAGGCGAAGGCGGTATGCGACTGGACCTAGTGCGCGCTCAATGACGAATGGACCAATGAAACGTAGACGAAGCTTGCTGTCCTGTGGCAGTCGGAGGTTGCGGCTATCCAAGAGAACACGGTCGCCGACTGCGAACGACACCTCACGACGACTGCGCTTGGTGGTGCGTGCCATGCGTGCATTTGCGAGCTCAAGGTGCTTCCTCACGTGATCATGAATGAAGGTGAGATGCTGGTGGAAGTTGTCCGCACGAGGGACTGTGGGTGTGAGATCGACACGAGTGGGGACATTGGGGTGCTGACCGTAAAGTGCAAAGAACGGTGACATGCCTGTGGCGGAGTGGTGCGTGTTGTTGTAGGCGAACTCTGCCATGCTCAGCTTCTTGTCCCATGCGGCTGCGTCGTGCATCGTGATGCTGCGAAGGATCTGCTCCAAGGTCTGGTTCACACGCTCGGTCTGTCCGTCTTATCTGCTCCGAAATGCCCTGCACTAACTACGTCGTGCGCCTCTGAGAGAAGGAGCTGTCGAAGAGGGCGGTAGGCTGGAACCCAAATCCGTGTGGTACCCTTCCGTATGTAGACACTACCCTGCACCTCTGCTCCTGCGGGCGGCTGCGGTGTGAAGTCGGGATCTACTGTGTAACCGTGCTCGAAGAGTGCTGTGAGAAGTGGGTGGCCAGCAGTGACTGTGAGACTGGCGAGCTGACAACTAGGGCGAGTGAGCGGATCTGCAGGGTTGCGCACGCCTGGCTTGTACTCTATCCTGTAGTGAAAGCTCCCTTCCATGAACTCCATCCACCTAGCCTGGCGACGACTCAGCTGCGGCTGCGACTTGAGGAAACGAAGCGAACAGTGGTCCGTGCGTATAACACTATCTGCCCCCTCTAGGTAGCACCTCCACACCTTATACGCATGGATGATCGCGAGCGCCTCCTTGTCGTGTATGGGATAGTTCAACTCCGCTCCCCTAAGCTTACGCGACTCGTACGCGATCGGCTGCAACCCGCGTCCCTGGTCCTGAAGAAGCACTGCTCCTATGGCCTGATCGGAAGCGTCGGTCACTACAACGTATGGGCGAGTGGGATCAGGGTACGACAGTGTCGGTGAAGACGTGAGCGACTGCTTCATCTGCTCGAACGCCTGCTGCTGCGCTGGACCCCAAACGTACTCTACGCCCTACCGAAGTAGGTCGGTGAGTGGACTAGCGATCGATACGTAACCCTGAACGAAACGACGGTAGTAGTTCGCGAAACCGAGGAAGCTCTGCAACTCCTTGACTGAGGTCGGTGCTACCCAATCCTGTACTGCTGCGATCTTCTTCGGGTCAGTCCTAATGCCACTAGCGGATACGACGTGTCCTAGGAACTCGACCTCTGGAAGGAAGAACTCGCACTTCGACTGCTTAGCGTATAACGGCTTCCTCCGTAAGACCTCGAAGACCTTCTGCAAGTGCTGCACGTGCTCATCTTTCGTCTTAGAGAACACTAGGATGTCGTCTAGGTAAACGACAACGAACGACCCTAGGAACCCGGAGAGGACTGTGTTCATGAGCGTCTGAAACGTCGCTGGGGCGTTGGTCAATCCGAACGGTAGAACCCTAAACTCGTACAACCCCTGCTTCGTACGAAACGCCGTCTTGTGCTGGTCCTCTGGAACTACTCGAATCTGGTGGTAACCCGAACGAAGGTCGATCTTTGAGAAGACTCTAGCGCCCTGCACTGCATCGAGAAGATCCTCTACTCTCGGCACCGGGAATCTATTCTTGACGGTGGCGGCGTTCAGTGCGCGGTAATCTATGCATATCCGTAACCCTCCGTCTTTCTTGGGTGCGAAAAGTATCGGTGCGGCCCAAGGCGATCTAGATGGCTGTATGAAACCCTGTGCGAGAAAGTGCCTAACTTGCTGCGTCATCTCCTCTGTCTCCGCTGGACTCAACCTCCACTGCGGCTTCGCTACTGGCCTGCTCCCCGGCTCCAATTCTATTCGATGGTCTACTACTCGGCTGGGAGGCAACCCTGGGGGCAACTCGTCGGGGAAGACGTCTGCGAACTCTGCTAACAGTGCACTCACCTCAGCAGGAAGAGTCGCCTTCTCACTAACTGCTGCACTCCCTCCTTTCCCCTCCTCAGCTTCCACCTCCTCAAGAAAAACCGCGAAGATCCGTGCCGCACGCTTCACTAACTGTCGCACACGAACAACATTAATGATAGCTGTGGATGATGCGGCCCCATCGCTCCACTGTGGCAGCTCCCGGAACTCCCCGTCTACCTTGACGCTGCAGCTTCCCTGAGCCCAATCGAACTAAGTACTAACCGTCCGTAGCCAATCTCTCCCGAAGATAAAATCGTATCCGTCCAGCGTCGCAGAGTCGAAATCACGCCTGACTGTGATCGGTCCTAGCACTACGCGCAACTTGCGGATGATCGGTCCTATGTGAAGTGGCGTCCCATCTACCATGCGAGCGTCCTTGAAGTTGACTGCTGAATCTGCTTCGAGATGGAGACGAGAAACTAACGATGAAGAAACGAACGAGTGGCTAGCTCCGCTATCTACGAGAATCTTAACAGGAACTCCGCGAAGCTTCCCTAAAAGCACGACTGGACGATCAACAGTGTCTACCTCGTTCTCCGTAGATGACTGCTGCAAAGCCGTCTCCTCTACGTTGGTAGACGTGGCGGGTACGGGAACCTCCACACCAGCTAGCGACCCGCTATCTACTGGCGGTTTCCGTTTCCCTGCTGCCGCTCCTTAAGCTGTGGGCAGTCTCGCTTCATGTGTCCCGGCTTTTTGCAGTAGTGACAGTTCCCCCTAAATCCCATTTTCTGTGAGCCGTCACTGTTAACTGCACCAATCTCCATGGGCGATGGTCCGTCCCTCGATCGAGCGTCGTTGATCGGTCTGTTGTATCCCCTATCGCGATCGTCACGACCCCGTCGGCTTCGTACTGCGTCGACGCGTTCTGCTGCTGCGACTACCGACTCGAAGGTGGACAACCCGTGAATTGCAATGACTTCCGCTATGTCCGGCTTCAACCCTTCGAGGTAGCGATCGCGCATCTCTGCTTCCGTGATATCGTCTATCTCGTTGCAGATGCTCAAGAACCGTCGTGTGTACTCCTGGACGTTGCCTATCTGTCGGAAATTACGCAGACGCTTCCTAGCAGCTTCGGAGGCGTTCACCAAATCGAACCTACTTTTCAGCGCCGCTTCAAATCCTTCCCATGTGGTCGGAACCGTGGTAACACCCAAAGCTAAACTCCCTAAGCTCGAAGTTGCAGCTGCATGCCCCACGCCCTGTTGATGCCCGTCCGTCTGAGCCCTTCTTACAGCAGTTTGAGTGAGTTGGCGCCACCACTCCAAGGCCGGGCCCCTCAGCAGTGTAACAGCGTACTCGATCCGCTGCTGCGCGTCCGCCTCTTGCACCCCGCTCGCGGCGAAGTAGTTGTTCAGCATGAAGAGCCACGTCCGAACGTTCGCGTCGCGTTGACTTGGGTCGAACGACTCGGGTTTCTGCGGCTTGAGTGCGCTTCGACGTTCCGGCAGCGCTTCCGCGCCAGTCGACGTGTTGGGCGCAAGAGTTGGTGTGGCATGACCATGGGGGTTAGAAGCCAATTCACGAAGCTGTTGCATTTCAGCTCGTACCTATCGATTTTCCAGCGTCAACTCTTGAAGTTGGCGCATGAGTTCGGCAAGCGTGTTGCCCATGTCGTGGGGGACTGCGTGCATGGTTTCGTCCATGTTCGCTCAACGACTCCAAGTCTTCAAGTCGGCACCGCGGGACGATGACGTCGTAGTCTCGTCGTCGACGGTCGCTCGTTGGAAGTCGCTCCCCGCGAAGGCTCCTGATACCAAGTGTTAGGCCCGACGGCCTAAGTCCGCTAAAGAATTAGCGGGGTCGACTAAGTCGAGGATGAAACGCGGCGGAAGACTTTGGCGAAAGAACTATTGGCGAAATAGGCGAAGAAGTTACTAAGTAATTGAAGAAGAGTTGAATGAGAATTGATTGATAATGGCAAGTACAAGCAAGGTTTATATAGCATGCAAGAAACAAGGTTGGAAAGTGGAATGTGGGACCAAGAATTGGAGTGCAAGAAAAGTAGAGTGCCACGTGGCACTAGAGAATCTGAGAAGATAAGGATAATGGTGACTAGGAATGTACTGTTCGGAATGAACAGTAAACACCCCTCTAACCCATTCCCAGTCGTTAACTGTATTCAGGAGAGGACCGGCCGTTGCCCTCTCCTCCAGGCTTCTATGGGGGGCGGTGGAATGTCCTAGGGTTTTTCTGTTCGTTTCACGGGTTACTGCTGCTCCTTGGGACCAATTCGTTTCGCATCTGTTCGTGGACCGTTTTAAAATACACCCTTTTGCCCTTCGTCATCGCACAGCGCCGTTTCCAGCTTCCTTGTCGCACTGCAACCTCGCGGGGAAATGCTGTTCCCGTATGTCAGTACGCAGGAGTTCGAGCCTGATTCATCGATCCAGCTTTTGCAGCCAACTCTTGCTGACTACATACATCTACGGCTGTGCGATTTCGCGAGTGAGCGCCGTCGCAATCCGCTTTCTCCGCTGAGCTCTCTCGCCATGTCCGTCGCTGATCTGCTTCGAGATTTCCTGAGCGTCCAGGCGGATCGCGCGCGGATCTACCATGCTTTCGAAGGGTACGATGCCAACCTTCTACCGCGACTCATGCGTTCGCATCACCCCCTCATGTTTTTAGTCTGACTCTCAGATCGTTAAAACCAAATTCCGTTCCAAATTCCGTTCAGCCGAGCCTGACTCACGTCACAACCCATTCCCATCAGCTCAATCAAAATGCCGTTCTTAGCGATCGCTGATCTCACGGTTTTGTATCACGGCGCGTCAATTCCTGATGCGTGTACCGTCTCCGCGCGAGAGCTCAGTCATCGGCGGCCTTCGTGTCGACCAATCACCCGTCTCCGTGTTGCTTTCAGAAGGCTGCGCAGCAAGAGTCAAAACTTCCCGTTCCTCTCTCCCCCTCCCTCGTCTGTGCCACACTCTCCTTCCTTCCGTCCTTCCCCGCAGCGCGTTCGCGGACAACCTCTCAGGAGCCTCGCCGGACTCCGCCTTCCACCGCGCGTGCCAGGCCATAACGGCCGACTTCACGCGCTGCTCGCTCAAGGTACGAGCCGCACGGTAGTTTCCCGCTAGAGCTCTGCGTGTTTACCATCTTGCATCAGAGATTGCGGCTAGAATGCGCTGCGAATGACAACTACGCGCTTTGTCTGATAATTTCGCTGCTGCTTTCTGCGCCTGGGCGGCGTCCCCCTCCGCGCTCCCCCTCCCCTCAGGTGCGGGAGGTGGAGGCACAGCTGCGGGCGGAGGGCGCGGGGCGCGCGGACCTGGCGGACGTTGTGCGGTGCGTGCAGGAGCAGGAGCGGGAGAAGCTGCACCTGGTGAGACTCCATGCGGTGGAGGGTGGTTTAACGGGATGGGATGAGATGGGATGAGGTGGGATGGGATGGGATGGGATGGGATGGGAGGGGAGGGGAGGGGAGGGGAGGGGAGGGGAGGGGAGGGGAGGGGAGGGGAGGGGAGGGGAGGGGAGGGGAGGGGAGGGGATGGGAGGGGAGGGGAGGGGAGGGGAGGGGAGGGGAGGGGAGGGGAGGGGAGGGGAGGGGAGGGGTGGGGTGGGGTGGGGTGGGGTGGGGTGGGGTGGGGTGGGGTGGGGTGGGGTGGGGTGGGGTGGGGTGGGGTGGGGTGGGATGGGATGGGATGGGATGGGATAGGATGCCATTCTATGCTTCTATCCCCACTGTCCCATGTGCAAACGTGAATGCGCCGTTTCGTCACCAGACAGCCGTCCATCACAACTTGCACGATTTCCTTTGCAACTGCGCCTGCATCTGCACCTGCAACAGCGTGTGACATTCGCCTCGTCTGCCCCTTGCTTCCTCGCCCACCACACATTCTGTGCGTCCCATCCCATCCGATCATGCCATCCCATCCCAACCCATCCCGTCATGCCACCCCACTCCGTTGCATCCTGCCACATCCCATCCTCCTGCCCCATCCCATCACATCATTATGTGACCTGGTCTCTTCCCAGACGGCCGTGCATCACGTGCTGCGCAAGTCTCTCCGTCCGTCCGACCGCCCGCGCTCTGAAATCGTCTCCTTTCTGCCGCAGCGGCACAGAGACCACCCGCAGCCTCTGCAGCAGCCACAGCCACTGGAAGAGCAGCCGGGGCTGCAGCAGAGCGAGGGGCGATGCGCTGGGCATCGTGAGTATGATGGTGCTGCCAGTGGTGGTGCCAATGGTGATGCTGATGGTGATGTGTGGATGGGTGATGGTGAGCGGCAGCAGGGCAGCAAGGAGGAGGCAGGTGTGGGCGGCGGACAGCTGACAGACGATAGAGACACAGAGACTCTCAGGTCCCACGGTGGTGCACAGACACACGAGTGTGTCGGCACGACCAGGTTTGCAGGTGGGGAAGACGCACCCGCAGGTGGTGTTGATGGTGACATTGCGCGTGAGCTGGCGCATGCCTCACTGGTCTCTCCCGATGCCGCTGTTAAAACCTGCAGTATCCCAGCCTCCTCTCAAGCCAGCACGCAAGCCCCCACTGAAGCCCAGTCACATGTGGTCACAGGAGGCCCCGCCACTGAGGCCTCTCCTCCAGGCCATGGCCTTGCAGCCCCGGCCCAGGGGCTGTCAGGCATGCCCGCGCCCCTCCCGGGGCTGTCAGGCATGCCCGCGCCCCTCCCGGGGATTCCACCTGAAGCTGCGGCTGCCGCCTTCACTGCTGCACGCAGGGCAGGCGGGTGCGGGCGTGAGCACAGCAGCAGCAGCAGCAGCAGCAGCAGCAGCAGCAGCAGCAGTAGCAATGCTGGTGGTTGTGGCACGGGCAGTGGTGCGGGGGTGCATGGGGAGGAGGACGGGGAGGGCGAGTGGGAGGAGCAGTGTGCGGTGGCGCGTCTAGATGCGGACTATGATGCAGCGGTGGCGGAGGTGAGGCAGGCCCTGGCGCGCATAGTGGGGGACATCAATGAGGCGCTGGAGGAGGTGCGGTATGAGGTGGCAGAGCTGGTGGGGGAAGCTGATGTGGAGGATGCTGCTTAGAGGGGTGCTGGGGACGGGTGTGGGAAGGGAAATGATGGTGCTTCTTTAGTTGCCTGGCTTGGAAGTTGAGAGATTAATGAGGCACCGGAGGAGGTGTGGTATGGGGTGGCAGAGCCGGTGGGGGAGTAGGGCTGCCATGGCTTGGCTTGGCTCTCCAATAGTTGATGCAGAGTAGGGTCATGCGGTATCAGTGAGTCGCTGGAGGTACATTGTTGTGACTTATATTCAAATCAAATAGCATCGCCTGTCTGAGAGAGATTTATTGACCGAGTTCAGTACCAGTCTCTGGCTTGTTCAGTAAAATGGCTTGTTCCCAGCAAGGCAGGAGCATCACTGTGTGTGATCTACTGGTAAACCAATCGGAGGGTCCTGCAGAACGTTGGAGCCAATCCTATCTGCAGGCAGCATTTGCTTGTTACCTTAGTAGGTATATATGTAACATTCGGTTATATTTTTCAAACCTAATTACCGGTACCGGTATGTGTGGTCCAGTCCATAACTTATTATCCTACGTATGCTCTGCACCTAGACACTGCCCTGTAGCTATCTTGCACCGTATGCTTGCGCTTTCACCGTGCGACCCTGACATCCTCGCTGTGGGCATTGCATGATGACAGGCGCTAGTTGCTAGTTGATCATAGATAGCCACTCGTGATCTGGGGGACGGGATGGGGACGGGATGGGGGCGGGATGGGGACGGGATGTGGAAAGAATGGAGGAGGCATGTTGATGAAATGGGAAACAGCAAGCATGGGATGGGCAAGGGGAGCCGGATCAGGAGTGGGACTTGGCTGTCTGGTAGCAGCAGCACAGGGGTTGAAAAGAGCTCACATAATGCATGCAGCCAACACAAGATGCAACAGCAATCATGCCTGGAGCTGTTGAGACACACAGCCGCATCAGGCAGAGGTGACAGCACATCTGGGCGGCTGCCAGCACACCTGGGTGGCTAACTGGACATCTGAACGGCTGACAGCACACCTGGGTGGCTAACTGGACATCTGAACGGCTGACAGCACACCTGGGTGGCTAACTGGACATCTGAACGGCTGACAGCACACGTACCGAGCACTTGTTGTGGCGTGGGTCTGGCGGTGGGGTCTTTGACGAGCATCCAGCAGATGAGGTGCTTGCATGCCGCCGACAGGTTCTCCCACTCGCGCACGCCGTAGAACCCCGCCTCCTTCGCCACCAGCACGCTCGGCCACCCGGGCCTCTCCTCCGGTGCCACCGAGCCTCCAGTGGAGGGTGGGTCGCTGTACGGCGCTCGGCCAATCACCAGCATGAATAAGACAATCCCCGCACTCCAGACGTCGGATTCCGGGCCGTACGATTGGTCGAAGACCTCGGGAGCCATGTACTCAGACGTGCCGATGACGTCGCGGCACGGCTTCTCAGGGCTGTACAGCGTGGCCACGCCGAAGTCAATCAGCTTCACGGCATCGCTGCTGAAATTGCAGCTGCTCGCGCCCATGCCGGCACTCGTGCCCACGCTACTGCTCTTGGCGATGTGGCCGGCGCCGGGGCGGGAGGAGGAGGAGAGGGGGGAGGTGTGGGCGATGAGGACGTTCTCGGGCTTGACGTCGCGGTGCACGATGCCGTGCGCATGGCAGTGCTGCAGCGCGCGCATGAGCGACCGGAAGATGCGCGCTGCGGAGGGTTCCGGGAAGTTGCGGTGCATCTGGATGCGGTCGAGGAGGTCGCCGCCCTCGCAGTGCTCCATGATGATGTGCACGTGCTGTGGGGGTGGGGGGGGAGGAGAGGGGGAGAGGGGGGAAGGGTTGGGGAGGGGGTGTACTTAGAAGATCTACCCATTTGGGGTGTTCTTTTCTTTGTTTCTCTTTTTTGTTTTCTCTTTGCTGTTTTTCGAAACTGGCCTGCGAGCTCATCCTGTACGAGTAACGGTAAGTGGGGCAAGGAGGGCTCACCCTCGTGCTCTCAATGGTCTCCTTCATGCGGATGATGTTGGCATGCCCCTTGAGCCGCTCCAGGAACCCCACCTCGCGCCGCACCGCCTCCTTCTCCGCCGCACTCTGTGGCATGTCAAGGGGGGCGAGGGGGGCCACAGGGGAGAGGAGGTGAATGAGGGCGAGGGTGGGAGTGCACATACAAGGGCTGGAAGATGAGGCACGGCAGAGACAGACATGTTGGGGAGCGCATGAGATAATGGGGGAAGGCGGTAAGGTTGCTAGCCTCGCCCTGGTCTTCTGTTTGTTTGCTTCTTTGTTTGATAGTTTGTTCGTTGTTCGGAAAAGCAAGGCAGCAGATTTTGCTATTTTGTGTTGACCTGTGAAGGTTCTTTCAACTCACCAGCAGGCTCCGCTTGCCGATGCTCTTGCAAGCATACGCCTTGCCAGTCCCACGGTGCACGCACTTGCGCACTGTGCCGTACTGCCCGCGCCCCACGGGTGCGCGCCCCACCACGTACACCTCCTTCAGCTCGCGCAGCCCCCGCCCCAGCACCGACCCCCCGCCCCCCATGAACAGCGCTGCCCCCGGGTGCTGTGCCTTCTGCTGCTGTGCTTGCCCCAGCCTTGCCTGCTCCTGCTCCTGCTGCTGCGGCTCTTGCGGCTGCTGGTCTTCCCCCTGCTGGTGATCTCCTGCTTCCCTGCCCACCCTGCCTGCGCCCTCCACCTTGAGTTGAGCACCTGGCGTCCGTATGTCCTCTCCTGTCCTCTCGCATGCGGCGGGTGCAGCAGCAGCAGCAGCAGCAGCAGCAGCATCGCCGGGAAGCTCTGCCGAGCTGCAATCCACGATGCTAGCAGCGTCGGCAGCGGCAGCAGCAGCAGCAGCAGCGGCCATGGCAGCGTCACAGGCGTCCTGCTGCATCTGCTCCAGGCTGCGCATGCCACAGTGGATCTGCTCCCACCACCTCCCATTGCCACCCTCCTCACCGCCCCTCTCATCAATGCCCCTAGCTGCAAACTGCACCTCGCCCTGCTCCCTTGCTCTGTACTCCTTCTCGCCACGCTCCTTGGCACTGCCACTGCCACGCACCAGCCTTGCTCCGCTGCTGCTGCTGCCCTTGCTCCTGCTCCCAACCACTTGCACCACACCCTGCCCACACATACCGTTTTGCACACCCATGGCATCTGGCTTCAGAAAGGTCTCAGCGGAGGGAGTGGGCTCAGAGGGGCCATCCGGGTACAGCGGGCCGGTGCGCAGGTCAAAGTCAAAGTCAGACGACAGGAACCCAAACCGCTCCCGCCCACCCCTGAAGCCACCAGCACTCAATCCCGTGGCCCCACTGCCAGCAGCACCGCCGAAAACTGCAGCAGCAGCAGCCGCTGCAGCAGCAGCAACTGCAGAAGCAGCGCCAATCGCCTCCTCCACCGCATCCCTCTCGCCCCTCTCGCCCTTCTCAGGCCTGCCTTCTGTCTCCTTCTCCGTGCTGCCAAAGGCCACCAGCTCTCGCCTCTCACCCGCCCCTCGATCCCCACCTCCCACGCGCTCCAAGCTCCCGAACGCGCCCTCGCGGTATTCCACCTCGTCTGAGCCCACGAACGACCCGTGCAGACTGGCTGACAGCAGGTCGCGTGAGCCCAGCGAACCAGAGGGGGGCGCGAATCGCACGCCTTCCTCCGAGAAAAGCAGGTCCCGGTCGGATCGCCCTCTGGGAAACAGCGCGTGCTCCCCGCTGCTCGCGCCTCTGGCTTGTAGAGTGGAGCCTGCGGCATCTGCCGCCCGCTCCCGTGCACTTAAGAAGATGTCTCCGCCGCCCAGGGAGTCTCTCATGCTGCCTTTATCCCCTGTCGGATAGAGATCCCTTGATCCCGACAACCCTTCCCCGCCAGAGAACATGCGCCTGTGTCCTCCATAAGAGCTGCTCCGATTGAAGGCTCTCTCCCTGCTGCCGCCACTGCCACTACCACTGCCGGCCACTCGGTGGCGGGAGGCAGAGGAGGAGGAGGAGGAGGCAGCAAGGGCCGACCCGGTGTCACGAGAGGGAGTGATGGAGAGGGGAAGGGGAGGGGGAGGGGAGGCGGATGGGGAGGAGGAAGGGGCGAGAGAGGGGTTGAGCCAGGCGGGGTCATCCCCGAAGGAGAGGTCGCGCAAGGAGCGGCGCTCCTTGAAGCTCGAGCCCCTGCGCTCGCCCAGCAGCTTGCGCCTGCTGCTGCTGCGCGGGGGGAGCGGGGCTGCTGACGGGAGTAAGGGTGACGCGGAGGCATGCACCAGGCTGATGCTGTTGCTGCTGTGGCTCATGCCGCTGCTGTTCTCAAGGGCTGTGAATGGGTTATGTGGTGCGAGATCGGAGGATGGTCGGTCAGAGGCGAGGAGTTCGAAGGATCCGGAGAGAGGGAGGTGTGGGTCAAAGTGTGACGCGGAGGGTGGGTGAGGGAGGGTGAGGTCAAGGTGCAGTGCTCGTGGCGTGTGCGGGGCGGAGGTCTCAAACTGCCCCGAGTGCGGTGAGAGAAGTTCGAACTGGGTGGTATGCGGTGCAAGCCGGTCCAGGGCAGGGCTGGAGGCACCGGAGGAGTTAGCAGGGGAGGGCAGGAAGGGCTGGAAGTAATCCATGGGGGCATCGAAGAAGAGGTCTGACACAAACCGCCTGTGCCCCGGTGCACCTGCTCCCCCCGCCCTCCTGTCGCGCGCGTTACCAGCATGACCAGCGTTACCAGCGTAACCATCCCGATCCACAGCACGACGACCAGCAGCAGCCAGCGTGTGGTCAACAGGCGCAAGCAAACCAGCATCCCCTTCCATCCCATCACCAGCAGCAGCACCAGCAGCAGCAGCAGGAACAGCGCCGTCAGCAGCAACACTTGGGAGCAGGCGGTCAGGGGGGAAGAGGTGGGGGTGGGGGTGAGGGCGGAACAGCAGCTCGCCGTCCCAGTCCCGCAGGTCCTCGTCAAACTCCCCCGCGTCCCTCGCCGGCCCCATGGACCACGACAGCCCCATGCCCATCCCCCTCCGCCGCCCACCAGTGCGGCTCCTGCTCCTGCTCGGCCCCCTCGACCGCCTCCCTTCCCCTCTGCTCCCCTCCCTTTCCAACGCCCTCCCTCCCCCTCGCACTCTCCCCCTGCCCCTCTCGGTTTCTGCCTCGCCATCCGCGTCCCCCTCGTCAACCAAGCTGCCAGTGCTTGCCACGCGGGAGAGCACCTGGGGGCTCGGAGACCTGCTCCTCACGTTCAGGCTCGGCGCGTGGCCGAAGCTGGCGTTCAGGTTCGGGCTGTACCCAGGGCTGATCTGTTGGCTCGGTTGGGGGCTGCGGAGAGCATGGGAGGACGGGGAGGGCGAGAGGCGGTCAGAGGAGAGGGGAAGAGGAGGGAGGTGCAGGTGGGGAGGGGGAGTACGAGGGCCAGAGCGGGAGAGAAGGAGGCCTTGAACGGCGTTGAAGCTGAGTGGCCGCTGCAAGAACCGCCTGCTGCTGCCGCCTAGACTGCTGCCCGTGCTGCCTGTGCCAGCAGAGCTTGACTGACCCGGCCCTCCCCCTCCCGCTCTCGCTTCTCCTGCTTCCCCACCCCCTCCTGTGCTGCAGAGACCACCGGTGGTGTTGATGCTCCTGCTGCGGTGGTGCCCTCCCCTCCTCGTTCCGCCACCCTCCCCCACATTGGCACCGTCACTCACACCACCAGCTCCTACCCTCATCCCTGACCCAGCAGCAGCACCATCAACAGCGCCAGCAGCAGTGGGCACAGCAAAGGTGGGGCCCATGTGGTAACTGCGTGACCGCGCATGCATGCTGCCGCGAGAGGCGTTGGGGGAGCGGGTGGTGGGCGCAGGGGAGCGGGTGGTGGGCGCAGGGGAGCGGGAGCGCGCGGAGGGGGAGGGGGAGCGCCGGGCAGAGGGGGACGGGGATTGATTGGAGGGGGAGTGCGCAAATGCGGAGCGGGCGGAGGGGGATGGGGGGAGGGGGGAGCGAGAACGGGGGGTACGGGAGGAGTGGGAGAGAGATGCGTGTGAGAAGGACGAGGCCCGATGGTGTCTGCCTCGCCCTGCTCCCGCGTCCCCCCTCCCCTGTGCAGATCGTGACAGCGTGGCAAGAGCTGCCTCCAGGTCAGCAAGAGACACGTCACCCCCCATATTGGAAGCCGTAACAGGTGGCGCAATGATAATTCCACCAGCAGCAGCAGCAGCAGCAGCAGCAGCAGGAAGAACATCCCCATCACCAACGGCAGAAGGATCAGCTCCACTTGTGGCAGCTACAGCCGCCACCCGGTTCTCTACCCCCATGTCCCTTGATCCCCATATCTCTCTCTCTCGTCCCTCTTGCTCCCACCCTCTCCTTCCTCTTTGCCACCCCCTCCCTCCCCTCTCCTCCCACACTCCCTCATCCCCTCCGCCTTCACCCCGCAGACCGTGAGGTTCGGACCCAGAGCCTGAGCTTCCAGGCTCGGGATCAAAGGCGTGCGGAGAGCTTTCGCAAGAAAGGGATGGGTGAGGAGGAAGGTGGGATTTGGGAGAGCGATGGGGTTGATGATGATGATGGTGATTGTGGTGGGTGTGATTACAGGGAGGTGTCGCTGGGGAAGGTGGCATTTGAAGAAAAGGGGTAGATGGGCAGGATGAAGAAGCGGATCTTCCATGCCTCGCCCCTCCAACTTTCCCACTGCCACGTGGCGTCCGCTCTTTGCTCTTGCCTCTCATTGGCTGACCGTCCTGCTGCACGCCCAGAGTTGAGATAAAGAAATCGAGACACGCCAAATCCAGCTCAGGAGGGGGATGGTGGGATACGCGGCTGGGAGGGATGCTTTGGAAGTTGCCTTGACAGTCCTGACTCGGCAAACTTTCGCAGTTACTGTAGTTGCTGTAACTGCTGCTGGCGACGCCGCTGCACTCGCCAGCCCAGCTACCTTCTAAAGTTTCGCCAATCTCGTCCATCGCGACGCCCTTCCCTTTCGCAGACGCACTCACACGCCTTCGCTCACTCGCGCTGCTGTTACTGTCGCTGCTGCTCTTGCTACTTCTCGGCGAATTTTTCCCTCTCGTGGAACCTTCTCCACGCCTTGCCTTCCAATTAGAAGCCGCGTCACGCAAACTGAAAAACCCACCACTTTCGGTGTTTCCGTCTCCGTCTCCATCACCGTCACCGTTACCGTCACCGTTTCCGTATAAGTCGTCATCGTCACAGTGACTGCCAGAAGTCGAAGATGGTAGCCACTCGCCGCCATCCCTCGACACGACAGCCGCCGCGATTAACGGAGGCGGAGGGAGGGCTGAAGGAGAAAACGGTCCGGAACGCGATTCTATTTTCGAAAACGAGCTGCTCCCCCTGTTTGACGGAAACAGAAGTGACTTTGACTGAGCTTTCGACTCTGACTGAATCTTCGATCCTGACTGAGATTTTGATTTTGGAAACGACCGGTTATTGACGGCCGACGGTTGACTGGCGTAAACCCTCGTTGTACCGATATCGAGGGTTTCGCGATTATCCTGGTCCGCGACATGGCTGGCTTCGTGGCTCACATGAATCACTGCGTGGGAAGCTGATCCAACGGCGGTTAAACCGCTCGCAGTAGTTCTCGCCGCGTTTCCAGAATTTTCTCCTGAAGAAAACCCTGAATTCATTGCGGGTGCTGACGAAGGCGGTGGATGCGCCACTAGCTCACCAGCGTCGCCAGCTTTATTCATATTTCTCTCTAGGTTCGGACCGCCAGGAACCCCAGCAAATGTTAACTCTGCCGACGAAGTTTCATCAATGGTCGGCGACGCTGGCGACGGCAAGTTGGGCGTAAGCGACTCGGCTGCGTGCGATAGCGACGATGGTAAGGGCGACGGGTGCACAACGACGTCGTTCGCGGAACAGATCCTTTGCGATCGCGACCCTCTCTGCAAGAGCACACTCTTCTGCGACGCCGCAGTTTCAGCGGGATCGGCGCCGACAGACAAGGAGGAGCTCCTCCCGGCCACTCTGCTCCACCCGCATCTTTCGGCCACCGCCTCCGTCGCCGCGCCGCCAGGAGCGTCGCGATCCGACTCCGATTCGGATTCGACGGGCGTGACGGCGGCTGCTGCGGCGGGTGGGGTCATGGAAAAGCCGGGGAAGTCGTCGACCTCCCAAGCCGACGGGTTACCTAATTTCGTTCTGCCAGGTCGTTCGTCGCCATCTTCGCCGCCGCTGTACTCCTCGTCGCGCGCGTACGATCCGTCGCGCGGAAAGATGCATTCGTTCTGAGAGGATCCCAGGTTGCTACGACCCACTCTGTTCCCTTCCTCCCACGAGCCTTCCTCCTCGTTCCCGCTGCCGAAACCTCCTGCCGCGCTGCTGTCGTTGCTAGTAGCGTCACCGCTGGCGCTGCGACTGTCGTCTGTCGTTGTCGTCCCGCGAAGTCCGGGCATCCGCATCAGCTCAAAGCTCGTGAGCGTTTCGTCGGTGTCGTTTGCATCAAGCTGGTTAGCCGACTCCGCTTCGCCCCGCTTCCGCTCCTGTCTCCGCGCCGCCGCCTCCCCCGCAACAGCGTCTCGCGCGAGTTGTGAGGCTTTGCCAGCCGTCCCACGAGGCCGCGCCCCTGTCGATCGGGGGAGGCGTTTGGCGGAACCCGGCTTGTCGAGCGAAAGAGCCGTGGAGAGAGATGGCGATTCGCGCGTTACCGAGGCGGTGACAGCGTCGGCGTTGCTGCTACTCTTGCGCAACGCCAGGGTCGGACGCTCGCGACCCTGCACCTGTCGCCGCCGAGCCCACACATTGTCAGACTCTCGTTGCTGCGACTCCTGCTGCGACTGGTGTTGCGACATCAGTGTCGTCATCGCCTGAGGGGGGCACGGCGCCACGTCTGATGTAACCCCAGGTTCAGTGGTGGATAGTGAGTCACTGTTAGTAGTCATGCTTCTTGCTGCGGTCGCGTCCAACTGTTCTGGACGGGTCGCGATGGGATGATCACACGGGCTCCTCGTCGAAGGAAAGTTGTTGAACGCGCTGATAGGGTGAATGCCGCTTCTGTCGCCGCCGTCGAACTCGACGGAGCCACTTTTGACTGCTTCCGCGACGCCGTCGCTCTCAGTGGCTGTAGCGGTCGAGCACACGTTAGAACGACAGGACACGCGACCGTCAATGGAGCTACTAGTACCAGTAATGCTTAAAAACGGGCTCATAGAGTCGTTAAAGCTCAAGGCCTTGAGCTTTAAGGAGCGCTGGTTGGGGGATGATGGAACCCCGATGAGTGCGTTGTGGGTTGGTCGTCGAAGGTATCGAAGTATATTGAAATAATTAGTTAAGGCGGCACCATTCTACACGATTCGTAGTAATGTCGCTGCGGCGCGTTTCTTTGGGCACTGTAGCAACAGAAACGACGGAGGGTGGAGATTAACGAATAGAAAGATGAAGAATTCGAGGGTGGAGTTCTGTACAGTGATGTATTTTACTGTGCACTGTCGTTCCGCAGGGCAGGAGGCTGAAATTTCCACGGGCCGTGATATCCCGACATGGTCCCAACTGGCGCGGTGCGAAGTAGGACTAAGGGATCGGCGGCTTACTGGCTGCTATGACCTATTGAGGAGGAGCGACTTACGCGGCGAATCACAGAATATTACGCGGGCTGGGTTGAATGCGATAAGATTTGAATCGAATGCCATTCATGCGGAGTGGATGGGTTGCACGGTTTCCAAACTCAAGTGGCGTGTGTTGTTGGCGCGAATGGGCTCGCCTGAAATGGCGGTGGCTCCTACCGACAACTAGCCTTGAGGTTTACCTGGTACCGTTGTATGATGGTCCTAGGAAATGTTGAACTTGATCAAGGGAAATAGCTCTTCATGCAGCCCTCCTTATACGGTCCTACACCCCTGGCGGAAAAGAGACTTGATCTCCTTCGAGAGTTGTTGTCCGGGCTATAAAAATAATATCACCAAAAGTCACTAAACATGACAAATTCATCGTAGATAGTCACTCGGTATCACGCATAGTCAATCGTCGCCCCACAATGCTATCACGAATGGTCACTAGAAGAAACGCCCGCCAGAAAGTTGAAATCCTTCTCCCCACGATGTCACTCTTTGCGATTCAGGGACCTTTTGCTTCTATATTTTGTTTGTTTTTTTTTTTCACGTAGCACTGTTTCATGCGCAAAAGGTGATAACATCTTGGGCGAGGAATTTTCAAACATAATTGATTGAGTATCATTTCGATCCTGTGGTCTATTATTGTTGTAGCTATTTGGAGTGTTTTTAACAAATGAATAGCTACTCAGGTTTTATGAGGCCTCGCCGAGGATGTTCTCGCTCTTTTACGCTTAGAACAGTGCTACGCGAAAAAGACAAACCAAATAAATGCGCTAATGTCCCTAAATTGCAACCGTGTGACATCATTGGGAAGGGGGTTTCAACTTTCAGGCGGCGCTTCTTTTAGTGATCATTCGTGATAGCATTGTGGGGCAACGAGACACTACACGAGATACTGAGTGACTATCCGTGACAGATTTATCCATTTCAGTGAACGCTTGCACTGACCATATAATTGTTTTGTAATATTGCGGTCTTATTAGTAACTTTGACTAAAACAACCCGCTGGTGTTCTGTAAACACATCCGCTTCAGGGATGATCACAAGTACGATTCAAAGCGTTTTTTTATGTGCTGCGAAACTTTATTTCCCGAAGACGGAGTGGTGGTGAGTAGACAGCAGAAAGCATGTTTTCCCTCCCATCGCGATTGTATTACAAATGTTCTCGATTAGAGTCCCCGTAAAAAACATGCGCGCTACGGGCCTTTGTGGAAAACTCACAAACCCCGGGCAAAAGAGAACTTATAGTCCCGTATAAGGAGGGCTGCATGAAGAGCTATTTCCCTTTGCTACTATTCGTGCATTTCTGTCACATACGTACATTCGGACTACGCTGTCTTCAACTTCTCGTCGCACGGTTCGCCGCGTTGATCAGTGTCGCAGGACAAACGGGCAGACAAATACAATGTAAATTATGTTGAAAGCCAAAAAAGAGGACAGCATTTTTTTGTTTTACACTGTAAGCGAGACTAATGAGATGGCATCGTCGGAGCTCGCGGGGAACCGCGCAAACATAATTTAGAAAAAAGAGCGGCCAAGATAAACAGACAAACACAACTGCAAAAACGTAAACAGTGAATCAAAACTTACAGATTTTTTATTTTTTTCTTAAAATGTTCTGACAGGTTCGATTTGCGTCCTCTGATTGGCTGCGGAACTGATTCGTGCAATGATTCAGTCAAGATGCCAAATTTCCCGCCAAAAACGGGACTTTAAAGAAGGGGATACACCTAGGACTAATGTGAAAAAACTACTCATTTTTGAAATGGGCATCTTTTAGGAAAGACCTCTAAGCCAGAACATCTGTACGCGACATGTGAGGCTTGAGGTTTGTTTGCATCTGGTATTTCGCTGCCATCACAAAGTCGATTCGATTCTCGGGGGACAAGCTCCAGTTGTTCGCTTGAATTATGTTCTCGAGTCCCCAAAATATGAGAAGATTTCTGGTAGACCCTGGAATCGCTCAGGCATTCTGAAACGGAGCTACCGACCACACGAAACTGTACTTGTTGCTTCATGCGCCTCCGTGAATGTTAAGCAGGATCGAACGACTTTACTGATTAGGGAGCCCGAGCTCGCTAGAGATCAAGCAAAGCTTCTTTCAGGAGAAAATGTGGGTCCCCCACTTCTCCTCAGGCTCAAAATCATGTCCCCAATCACGACAAGGGATGCTGGAAATGGCTTGTGAAACCTTTGCTCAACGACGAACCAGCTGCAGCAAACGGCAGGGCCAATGTCGGAACTTTCTGGTGTACAAAAGGACCAACGGAAAACAACGGCAACTACATGTAGCTTTTCAAGCAACTATTCACCGAAGTCCAAGTTCATTGGCGCTGGTTGGTACACCTGGTCCTCCTTATTTTGACCTTTGTTATTTTGCAACCTAGGATACCTACACTTGGTCAATCTAGCTATGAGGGTAGTTTAGGAATTAGCGGGGGTAGGGACACGCATTCCCCTCGCGAGATGACGGCAAGCATAATCTGCCAATGTCGATATTTTTTTGCTTTGATCACTAAGTGTGAGGTTTATCAGAATGAAATGCCTACTCATTGTATATCTGTCCCCGTGGTTTCTGGTGTTGACGAACTTCACCAAAAAGTTGAGGTCCTAAAACCGTATCTTCTAAAGTGCCATCTCGGAAGTCGCTGTCGGGTCTCTTTGAACTGTCCCAAATGTGTCTCTGCTCCCGAAAGAGACAATCGGGACAGTGTACAGTGCTTCCCGGAACTGTCCCATCCCAAATCTGCCCCTACAAATGTCGCGTTGTTGCCAAATACATCTCTAAACCGTATAACACGTGTGAAATGTTCTAGTCGTTGCAAAAGTTTGTAGACCGAAAGCTCATATGTCGACTTCCAGCATTGCCGCAATTGACTTCTCCTAGGTTTTCCTCGCAAATTTGTGACCCACTACTACAGATAGTGCTTGTTGGTAACAACTATATGTAGTTGTCGTAACAACATGCATATTTCGTAATAATTGTTTTTTTTGGAATGGACTTCAACGATTTTGATAATGATTATAGCTACCAATGAAACTAATAATAATTGATATGATGACCAAGACACTAGCATTGTCGTAACATTATTGTGGGTAGTATCAGAAAAAATATCTCATATACTTCTGTTTACATGCAATTCGGTTAGGTCAGATAATTGAATTTCAATATATCAAGTACAGGTTGAAATCAAAATTGACGAAACAATTCCCGTCGGCAATCTTCGCGAAATTCGTCCTCCCCCCCACCGAAACAATTGATCGAGGTGGGAGGGTAGGCGAAACTCTCGCCAGTTTCGATAGTCCCTCCTTCCCCCCTTCCCCCCTGCCCCTTCACATTCAATCGATCGTGGGGGAAGGGGAGGCAAATTCTCGCCAATTTCGTTAGTCCCCCCTTTCCACCGTAGCTCCTCACAAACAGTCAATCGAGGGGGGAGGGGAGGCGAATTATTTGTGCCTCACAGATGACGCCAACTCAGCGTGACCTGGGAGGCAGATAGATTTTGCGCCACCTGTCATGCACACCGAATTGTCACCTGCCACCTGAGCTGAAATAGGACACGTCCTCATGGAACCTGAGCAAGAGCTGACATTCAACACCACACAACTAAACGCGTCAACCACCTGTGCCAACCACTTCATCATTTCAGACTTAACCACATTACCGCATCTAATTTCAACAGAACCCAACCAAACCACATCCTTACCCGGCCATGCTAACTGACAGCATTTAACTAGAACCCTCTGCCATTTTTCTCAGTTATGTGTACCACTTTTGTATCTGCCGTTGTTCTAAACCATTTCCAGTAACTTTCATACACTACTCATAACATTCTCCCTAGATCTTGCACAGAACTTAGATGGATAATAGGCATCTGCCAACCGTATAATAACACCTTTTTTTCCTGCTACCCGCTCCTCCGTTCCCCCCATCGCCCCGCGCAGGCGCCGCCATTTCCCCTATCACCCCACTCCGCGAGTTGAGCTTCGCACAGCTACATGCCGTGACTGGTTCGGGTTGCAAAGGTCTATCGTGGGCGGATGATGATGCCTGTGGGCGATCGCATGCATTGAAATCACATGCAACAACAAGCAAAAATTCTAAATTATGAATAATTCAGTCATTGAGAATTCTATGCTTAAGAAGATGCCGACCTAATGGTCGGGTATGTAGAAGGTGCTGCCGGCTGCCAGTAATGGTTGACACCGACTTTAACGAGCATGTCGACAAATATTGTCGACATGCGGGGACCGCTGCAAAGTCGTCGACGAGAGGTGTTTACAGTCGTCTTCGATATGTGTGGTCGACGAGTCTATCGGTGGGCGCTGTGTCAGAACAACGAACAGGAATGGATGAACTACTAGCAGGATGGGTACAAGTAGGAAACTCTAATTTGGGTTGTACTCCATATAGACTATCCCACTACTGCCTTAACAACAAGCAGCATATATGTTTGACAAACCCCCATAGGCAAAAAGGGGGAGAACAAGGGGTCACAAGACCAGTCAAGAAAGGCAAAGCAAGCTCATAGTGGATCACAAAGTCACCATGCATTCTGAGCACAAGCAAATGGCCACAAGGCCACTTTATATGTAGAGTTATATATATGTAAAGGAGAACAAGCAGGAGAATGATCACAACCTAGCAAGTGTAGGCATGCAGGCATAAGTATATAGATCATAGTACAAGCAAAGTCAAGAAGTGAGCAAGTGATGCCAAGTAGGCACAAGGCCTAGAACAGTACAGAAACGCAAATGATCACAAAGCGGAAGTGCCTTGGTGAAGATATCAGCAGTGTTGGCCTAAGAGGCCACGTAAGCAAGACGAAGCTGACCACGCTGCTACAACTCTCGAGCAAAGAAGTAGCGCAGAGCTATGTGCTTCGTTCTGTGCTCCGGTCTGTGCTCCTGACACAAGGCAATCATGGCCTTGTTGTTGACGTACAGAACTGGAGGAGAATGAGGCGGCTCTCCCAAATCGGTCAGCAGGTAGGTGAGCCAGCGTAATGTCAAACTCATATTATATAGCTTGTGTAGGCTATAGTGGGGTAGACACTATGGGGTACAGTTTCCTAGGGTTTCCTACTTGTACCCAACCTTGTGCTAGTTCATTAATTCCTCATTTCTTCACATGGTATAGAGCAGGTTCCCTAGTGGGAACGCTTCCTTGGGCCCTCCATGACAAAATCTCCTCAAAACCATGGCGAAATGCGTGTATTGTCATGGCGGAATGCCCTTAGCGCACGCCGGATTTCTAAAACCGTAGACGTTATGACAAGCAATTGTCTCCACTTTTGGCTATCATAAGCCTGTTGTGCGATGACGCCAAACCGCGGTGGATGCCTGCCTGCAATTATTGCAGTTGCGGATAACGCAAATCGGTAGCGGATGACACATCGCGTGCTGCTGGCGTGGAACTACATTGGCTGGTGCACACTTCGCGCGATAGAAGCGACGACCTGGCGTTCGTTAGCGGCTGACGATCTGTTGCGCGTTTGCAAACTTCAACCATGTTGTCATGTGATGCTCCCCCCTACACTCCAAATGTGCAGTGCACCCCAAGGATGCAGATATGTACACACCAAGTATGCAGAGATGTGCACTCCAGGTATGTTCTCCATCCTTCCTTCAGGTGGTGCCGTTCATCAGCAACAACCAGTCGCACAATATCGATACATCACGATGGATGATGACTAGCTACATCCTTATGCCTGCTCCTCCTACCTATTGGCAACCTTGGTGAGTAGGTCTTCCCCTTAAGCTTCTTCACTACATGTCCCTCTCCAGTGCCACCAGATACACTCCACTCCCCACCTCCCCCTACCCATGTGCTTGTAGTCATGCACATAACGATGTACATGGCTACAAGCACGTGAGTGAGTGTAGAGTTAGGTGATGCCATGGTGTGCAGCACAGCTCGAGGCGGCCGCACTTGATGATTTCTCAGCAGACCATTCAGCAAATTGCAGGTAAGATGCTGCCTGATTGGCTTGACCACCGCATTTCCCACATCATTATTTTCCACGCCTTTCGTGATGGAGACACCTGTCTCAGGTAAGTCATCAGCTGTACCTCCGCTTCCTTCGGCTGCACTGACTTCATCAGCTGCGGCAACTCCAGGTAAGTCTTGTTGTGTAGGGTCCACTCCTTCGCCTCCATTACCTTCAGTGATTGTGGACGTAGGATCCGAATCCATTGCGGACCTTTGTCCTTCTCCCCTTCAAGTCCACACCACACTGTGGGGTGAGACTTCATCCGTGGTATCATCATGTGCCGGCTTCTGCATGATGTAGGCTTTGTGTGCCATGTGGTATTGAATCGATGCGTGTGCAGAACGGGCACTCAAGTGCACTTCAAGCGTGCGGAAAAGTGTGCTCCCGTGGGTATCCAAGTGCACTCCAGGTGTGCGGAAAGATGTACCTCCTTCACAACCATGCTTCTTTGATGGCGCACCATTGCGGGAATGTCCAGGATCATGAGCGGATGTAAGTGCCGGTTCATACTCCACGTCCTTGCTAAGTCCAATCCGAATGTACTCATCTCCATCAGTCATAGTGATTTCGGTGCCTCTATCAGTAACCGTGTTGATATGAGCCCCCCTTTTCAGCAGCTGATAATAGGAGAGCAGGTTGTTCTTCAAGCCACGTACATAGAGGACTTCAGTGTAGCGAACAGTTGTCCCATCAGGTGCTATTGCTCTACTTGTATCGTGCTGCTCAGCTTGCTCCCATCAGCGAGCTCCACATAAACAGCTTCGTCCAGCTCCTTTAAATCTTCGAACCAGCACTTCTTCAAAGTCATGTGCTGGCTACATTCGTTGTCAAGCAACCACGATGACCCTCCAGCTGAAGGTGAGGTTGCTTGTGACGACTGCACTGTTGCAATGCAGGTAATAGTCCGTTGCTTGTCTTCCCCGGTTGCCCCTTGCTATTTCAACACATCGTTGTCACACTTGGGGCTGCGACTCCTTTGTGGAGAGAACGAACGGTTCTTGCTGGTGTGCAGTTTTGCCTTTCCGCAGGTATGCGGATCCCACCCTGGTGGTGTCCAGCCTGGGGGTGCCTTGGTACACCTAAAGAATGGGTGGCCTGGTTCCTTGCAGTACCAACACACGAGAGATGAGCGACTTGCATCTCCATCCTTGCCATGTGTTTTCTCTCCAACGGACCCCTCCTTCCCGCTATTGCCTTCAGCAATTGGAGAATGTGAACGCTCTCCACGGGCTTGTCCAGCCATGCGAGGTGGACGTCGGTCACGGTTAGCCTTCGTGATGAGGTCGTAATATCTCTGAACCTGAATCATCATCCGCTGCAAGGTGAAGCTGTCCATCATGTTGTATAGCATTGTCGAGTGCCTCATTTCCTCCCAATGTGCCAGTAGTCCGGTGAGCAGGTTTAAGGTGAATGTGTCCTCATCCACCGTCTTCCCCGCTAGTGCGGATTTTGTCAAAACCTATATTTGTAACTGCCTGTAGCTGTAGTTAGTGTAGTTATTTAAGTCAGTAGGTGGTGCACCTCTTCACTTGTTTCCTTTTGTTAAGAGTGCAATTGAGTGAACGAACGAGAATTGCACCATCGAAGCAAAAATACAATGAGCGAAGGCATGAGCGAAGGATTATATAGCGAAACTATAGTGGTAACGGTAATGGACTGTGGTTGTCGCGCGACGAGCCTGGGACTGAGGTTGGGAAAGTGTCGAAGCGTAGGCCCGGAGCGCGGGTTACCAGCCGAGCCGTGAGGTCGGGATGCGATGTGCGAAAAGGGCGGGATGATGAATGATGCGATGGTCGCGAGTGGTAACGGTGCTGACTGAGGTGCTACAGTGATGTGCGCGTTGAGCAGGGACGCGAAGTAAGGAAAAGGGAATTTCCTTACATTACCCCCCTCCCCAAGGAGGCCCCTCTTATGAGAGCGCATGGACGTCGCGGAAATTTCGGCTTCGCAGATACTCGGTGAAGACAGGGTGGTTCTCGATTTTATCCAGGGGGACCCAGTTGTCTTCTGTGGGCGTTCGGTCTTTCCAGCGAATGAGGAACTCGATCCTTCGGGCTCCCCGAGGGTCGCGGACTCGGTGGCTGAGGATTGTTTCAGGGGTGATGATTGGTTCGGTTGGGGGACGTGTCATGCTGGTTGGGCGATGTCGTGGCAGTTGGCTCGTGGATGGGATGTAAGGGCGAAGTAGGCTGACGTGGAATGACGGGCTGACGTACCAGTCAGCAGGGAGGAGGAGGTGCGCAGTGACGGGTGTAATCATGTGACTGATTCGAAATGGCCCACAGTATCGAGGGCGGAGTTTTGGAGTGATGGGCAGTCGGAGGTTTTGAGTGTCGAGTAAAACAAGGTCGTCGGGCTGGTAAGTGACGGGTCTGCGGTGGCGATCGGCGTTGCGTTTAGCGATGATGTTTGATTTTTTTATTGCTTCGGCTGCCCTGGTCCGTGCTGCTTATAGAATCTCGGCGAACTGTTGTGCTCGTGGGACGGGGTTGTCGAGATTCGGTGTCATGGGTACTGTTGGGTCCTGTCCGTAATTCAAGTAAAACGGTGACTGTTGCGTCGTGGCTGATGGTGCGTTGTTGTACGCGAACTCGATGAGTGGCAGCTGCTGTTCCCACGTATTCGGATCGTCGCACGTGGCTCGAATCAGCTGCTCCATGGTCTGATTTGTCCGTTCCGTCTGTCCGTCGGTTTCGGGGTGATACGATGAACTGAATTGCAAGCGCGTGCCGAACTGCTGCCACAGGTTCCGCCAGAAGTTGCTGGTAAATTTCGTGTCCCTGTCGCTGATGATCGACGCGGGTATCCCGTGCAGTCGTACGACGGTGGAGATGAAGAGTCGGGCGGTTTCTTCGGCTGTGATGGATTTCCTGCATGCTGCGAAATGAGCCATTTTCGTTAGTCGATCGACGATGACCAGGATCGCGTCATTCCCACTCGCCCCAGCTGGTAACCCCGTGACGAAGTCCATCGTCACCTGCTGCCAAGCACGCTCTGGAGGCGGGATGGGTTGTAATTGCCCCGCTGGTCGTTTCCTGCTTGACTTCATGAGCTGGCAAGTGGGACACGATGCCACGTGTCGTTGCACATCGGTCAACATTTCTGGCCAGTAGTAGTACCGCTGCAGCTGCTGCCGTGTTTTTTCTACCCCGAAATGTCCCGAGGTAACTCCGTCGTGTGCTTCCTGTAACAGTAGTTCCCGCAGTAGCGTGTATCCCGGTACCCAGATGCGGTCGGTTCCAGTTTTTACGTAATAGACTCCTTTTGCCGCTGCGAATTGCTCTGAGTTGCCTCCTGTAAAGAACGGGTCTGTTTGATATCCGTGGGTAAATAGGCCTGTCAGCAGTGGACTGGTCTGGGCAAGTAGTATCGCGTGGATCTGGGCAGTAGGGCGGGTCAGTGCGTCGGCGATATTCGATGCTCCTTTTTTGTATGTGACCGTATAGTGAAAATTTGACTCGAGGAAATCGAGCCATCGAATCTGTCGTGGGTTGAGGTGGGGCTGTGCGCGGAGGTACTGTAGAGATCGATGATCTGTCCGTACTGTCACGTCTGCGCCGGTCAAGTAGCAGCGCCAAACTTTGAATGCGTGCACGATCGCGAGCATTTCGCGGTCGTGTATCGGGTAGTTTCGCTCAGGCGGATGTAGCTTGCGTGATTCGTAGGCGATGGGTTGGAGGCCGTCGCCGAAGTCCTGTAACAGTACAGCTCCGATGGCGATGTCACTCGCGTCGGCAACCACTTCGAAAGGTCGGTGGGGATCAGCGATGCGTAGAACGGGTGGTGAACAGAGAACGGTTTTCAGGGCAGAGAAGGCAGCATGCTCTTTCTCCCCCCACGTAAAAGCGACCCCCTTACGTAGTAAATCAGTGAGTGGGGCTGTTAAACGTGCCATGTCGGGCACGAACCGTCGAACGTAATTAACAAACCCTAAAAAACTCTGCAGTTCCGTGATGTTCGTCGGGGGGCGCCACGCTTTTACTGTATCCAGCTTCTTTGGGTCAATCTCAACCCCAGCCTCCGAAATAACGTGACCTAAAAACTCTAGCCTATCCCTAAAAAACTCGCACTTGGAGCCTTTGGTGAGTAGCCGATGTTCCTCTAAAACCTTAAAAACTGCTTCAAGATCCACTAAGTGCTGCTGCTTATCCCGGCTATAAACTAGAATATCGTCCAGGTAAACTATCACGCATTTATCTAAAAGTGGTCGAAACGCCTCGTTCATGGTCATCTGAAAAGTTGCAGGCGCGTTCGTCAGCCCGAAAGGCATCACTGTATACTCGAATGACCCGTACCTAGTCCTAAATGCTGTTTTGGCGCAGTCCGATGGTTCGACCCGAATCTGATGGTAACCTCCCCGTAAATCTATTTTCGAGAAGACTCGCGCTGTTCGTAGTTGGTCGATCAGTTCGTCAGCGCGGGGGATGGGGTATCGCGATTTGATTGTAACCCTGTTAAGCGCTCGGTAGTCGATGCACATGCGAAAACCTCCGTCTTTTTTCGGTGTGAACAGTATCGGCGCGGCGAACGGTGATGAGCTTGGTCGAATAAACTGCTTCTCTAACAGGTAATCTAACTGCTTCCTTAACTCGTCGAGCTCGGGTTGTGTCAGTCGAAATTGCCGCTGTACTGTTGGCTGCGCCCCCGGTTCTAACTCGATCCTATGGTCGTGCGCTCGCTGAGGTGGCAGTCCTTGTGGTAAATCATCCGGAAATATCCCCGGGAACCGTTTCAGTAGTGCCTGTAATTCGGTCGGTACGGCTGCTAGCAGTTTCTCTAAATCACTCTGCTGCTCGTCTTTTTCTACGATTGCGATATCCACTGCGTACACGTCAGCTCCAGCAGCGACAGCCCGTTTCATCGTGACGACGTTGACCTGGACTGTCGAAGATTCGGGTGGCCGCCAGCGAGGTAGGACGACCCAGTTACCACTACTTCGCACTGTGCAGCTCCCCGTTGTCCAGTCGATCCGTGGGTTGTACCGTCGCAGCCAATCACGTCCCAGTAAAATGTCGTGCCCATCCAGCGTCGTTGCGAGCATTTCCTGTGTAAACCCGAAGTTCCCCCCGCAGCGGACTTTTACTCGCTCCACTTTTTCTCGTATGGCCAATGGCGTGCCGTCGACTAAACGTGCATCTATCTCAGGTAAACATCGGTTAAGTATTAACTGTAATTTCCGTGCGGTTGCAGTATTAACTAAGCTGTGACTCGCTCCTCCGTCAATAAAGATCTTCACTGCTGCTCCCTGTATTTTCCCGTAGATCAGTACCGGGCAATCCGTCGCTGTACCCTCCTTATTCATCCGAGCCCGATCGATGGCGTGAATCGGTACTGTGACTCGGTGAGGGTCGGTGTGGTTGGGCGAGCAGGCAGTCTCGTCAGTAGTTGGCCCAACTTCTACTAACTGCTGGCGTTTCCGTGCCTCTGAGACTCCCTCCCCTGCTCTGCTCCTCGACGCCTTAGCTCCTCTGGACATTCGCTCTTGCGATGGCCCGGCCGGTTGCAAGCAAAGCAGCGCCCTCTAAATGGCGTGGCAACTGCATTCGTTGCGACGGCATGTACAGTGGCGTGCTCGATCGTTCCCCGAGGGCGATGTCCGAAATAGGACCCCGGTCTCGGTCGGCGTAGGATATCGATTTTCTCGGTGAGCGCGAGGATTTCGTTGAAATTCGATAGCCCGCGTAGCATTATCTCGTGCGATATGTCCGGCTTCAGCCCTCCGACGTAACGGTCCACTCGCTCCGCCTCGTGCATGTAGCCGACCTGTTCGCAAAGTGCGAGAAAACCGCTGGTGTAGTCTTGAACCGACCCGAGCTGGCGCCAAGTGCGCAGTTTCTGACGCGCCGAAATCGAAGCCGCGATCGGCTCAAAACGCGCCCGAAGCCCTGCGCACCACGCATCCCACGTGCTGTATTGGGCTGTTTCGCAGAACGAACTCCAGGTGATAGCTGGACCCGAGGGCCCTTCCTCGTGCGACGGTGGCTCGTAGGCGCGTGGCGACGTCACGATGACTCGCCACCAGTCCATGGCGGGGCCCCTGAGTAGTGAAACCGCATACCGAATCTTGGCGGCGTCCGACTCGACGTAGTTGGCGTCGAAAAACACATTCATCGTGAAGACCCACGATTGAACAGTCGGGCCGCCGCGTTGGCTTGGGTCGAAGCCGGGCGGGCGTTGCGGCTTGAGTGGCATTGGGGCCATCATGGTGTTTTCACCATGTGTCGCCGCAAACTCCATGTGCCGACGGGCTTCTCGGGGCTCCCGTGGGCTTAGCGTGCTCCTGTTCCCTCCCATGCCGGGCATCGGTTGGGCTGTGCCGTCACTGGCTGCGCCTGAGCGCTGTCCCGTGCTGTTGTGTTGCGTTGGT
Source organism: Closterium sp. NIES-65 (assembly GCA_948144175.1). Taxonomy (NCBI): domain Eukaryota; kingdom Viridiplantae; phylum Streptophyta; class Zygnematophyceae; order Desmidiales; family Closteriaceae; genus Closterium; species Closterium sp. NIES-65. Next base: position 416,148 of record CANXME010001748.1, read on the forward strand.
GTGCCGGATGAGATGACAATCGGCTCCTCCGAATGTACAGAAACATTGGTTGGTGCGTGGGATGTCGTCGGAGCATTCACCGTTGACTGTTGACGGGCGGAGTCACGTTCCGCCGTGAGCGTCGCGATTTCAAGCGCCGAATCCTCCAATTGTCGCACAAGACGATCGAGTTGCTCTTGCGTCAAAGTGGCGAGATTGAGGTCGGCCATGGCGGGGGTGTCGGGCAAGCTCAGCGAGAGCCTCGGTCGTGGCCGTGCGTGCTTGCGAGAGAGCACTACGAGCGGCGGTGCTGTGTCGCTGAGAGACGTCTACCCCCCCCAAAAAATTGAGATAGTGGGAAGCGAAGGTGTGGATGCGGTCCGAGATGAGATAGTAGGCTCTGAATACCAAGTGTTACGAGTGCAATTGAGTGAACGAACGAGAATTGCACTATCGAAGCAAAAATACAATGAGCGAAGGCATGAGCGAAGGATTATATAGCGAAACTATAGTGGTAACAGTAATGGACTGTGGTTGTCGCGCGACGAGCCTGGGACTGAGGTTGGGAAAGTGTCGAAGCGTAGGCCCGGAGCGCGGGTTACCAGCCGAGCCGTGAGGTCGGGATGCGATGTGCGAAAAGGGCGGGATGATGAATGATGCGATGGTCGCGAGTGGTAACGGTGCTGACTGAGGTGCTACAGTGATGTGCGCGTTGAGCAGGGACGCGAAGTAAGGAAAAGGGAATTTCCTTACACCTTTGCTATATATATACTTCGAAACTATAGTGAAGCATCATTCCTTCCCAACTCTCTTCCAACTCACTCGACCTTCTCCCTAGGACAAAACCCGCTCGACACCTAATCTCGGGCCTAGGCTCCTAAGCCTAGGCCCTACTTTCAACTTAACTACATTCTCGTTCTAGTTTCTTTTCGACATGTTATCAGAGCGACGTTCGTTCTGGCCTGTGCGCCCGCCTCACGTTTCCGCTGCTACGATTTTCCGGTCACGCGCCTAGGGCGCGTGGCGATTTTTCCTTGTCCCGCCCCCGGTTGGCGTGTGACGCCTTCTCTGCCCGTCGCGCGCCCCGTGGCACGCGACGGTGCCCTTTGTGAAACAGGTAAACAGGAATGAAATGACTAAGGAAAGATGGGTACAAATACAACCCTAGAAACCCTGTACCCCATATGTGCTACCCCACTATAGCCTACAGAAACTATGTCATATAAATCTGACACACCCCCATCGGCAAAGTGGGGGAGAACAAGGGGTCACAAGACCAGTCAAGTAAAGCAAAGCAGAGCAAGCTCAGGGTGGATCACAACGTCACCACACAGTCCGAGCACAAGAGCAGGGCCAGAGGCCAGTTCACATGCAGGAGTACAGACATATATATATAAAACTAGACAAGCAAGAGCAGGTATATATATGTCACAGTACAAGTAAAGTCAAGAGGAGAGCAAGTGAGGCAAGACAGGCACAAGACCCAGCTGGGTGCAGGGGCGCTGATGGTCACAAGGCGCGAGTGCCTTGGTGAACACATCAGCAGTGTTGGCCTCAGAGGCCACGTACGCAAGCCGCAACTGTCCACGCTGCTGCAGCTCACGAGCAAGGAAGTAGCGAAGAGCAATGTGCTTCGTTCTGTGCTCCAGACGCTGCTCTCGACACAAGGCCAGCATGGCCTTGTTGTCTACGTACAGCACTGGAGGAGAACGAGGCGGCTCTCCAAGGTCAGTCAGCAGGTAGGTGAGCCAGCGAAGCTCCTGTGCAGCCATGGCCCCAGCGTAGATCTCAGCCTCACAACTGGAGCTGAGAACCGAAGACAAGCGAGTAGCCCGCCACGAGACAGAGCCGGAACCAAGACTGAAGGTATAACCCTGTGACGACCGCTGTGTAGCCTGGTCGTCAGCCCAAGAAGCGTCCGCGTGCCCTGTAAGGACCACTGGACTCTGCCCTCCAAGCACTAGCCCCATGCCCGACGTACTGGACAAGTAGCGCAACACCCTCTTCGCTGCAGCCATGTGCTCTGGTCGGTGTCTCCCAGGAGCAACATAGCGTGCAAGAATGCTCAGAGGGTATGCAAGGTCAGGTCGTGTGCAGGTCATCAGGTACATGAGGCAGCCAACAAGCTCTGGGTACGGGCCACTCGACTCTACGGACTCATCCGAAGGCAGAGCTGAGAGCGAGTGGCGAGTAGACAGAGGAGTGGCCTGAGGCGAGGAGTACGTGAAGCCGAAGCGCTGAAGGACCTGCTGCACCATGTGTGACTGAGTCAAGGTAATGGTGCGGCGTGCTCTGTCCCGAGTGATCTGCAAGCCAAGGTAGCTGCGCAGTTCACCCAGGTCTGTGCACGTGTGTCTCTTCAGCAGCTCGGACTTCACGTAGGCGAGTCCAGCAGTGTCCGCTGTGGCAAAGACCAAGTCGTCGACGTACACGAGGATGTAGAACGGCGGCAGAGAAGTGTCGGTGCGCAGAAACAGCGACGGGTCAGCAGTAGAAGGAGCAAACCCAAGAGCCGCAAGCGTAGTCCTCAGTGTGTCGTGCCACTCACGCGGTGCCTGGCGGAGACCGTAGACTGGCCGTCGGAGGCTCCACTGGGTGCCAGGAGGGAAAGTCCCAGTGAAGCCAGGTGGACGGCGCAGCCAGATCTCCTCGTGCAGGCTACCCTGCAGGAACGCAGTGCTGAAGTCAAGAGAGTGAAGCTCGTAGTCGCGCTGAGCGGCTATGTGCAGCAGCACCCGAAGAGTGGTCATCTTCGGGGTGGGAGAGAAGGTCTGAAAGTAGTCAACTCCCTGCCGCTGACTGAAGCCACGAGCAACGTACCGCGCCTTGAAGACAGGTGGAGAGCCCGGCGGCCGCTTCACCCTGAAGATCCACATGCCACTGACGATGTTCGCCCCAGGAGGGGGAACCGCGTCAACGTAGGTGCCTGTGGACTTCCAGGAAGCCATCTCTGCATCCATAGCTGCCTGCCACTGAGAGGAGTAGGGACCCTCTACGGCCTCCGCGTAAGAGCGCGGAGTCGGGATGTCTAGTGCATCCGGGTCTCCCTCAGGAGCAAGCAGTACAGACGCAAGATGAGGTGAAGCAGCAGCAAGACACTATAACTCCTCCTGCCTGTCCTCTAGGACGTCCGTGCCAAGAGCACACTCACCCCCGACGGACGGAGGACAGACAGACGCAGACTCAGCAACAAGACTAGCAGCGTAGTCTAGACGACAGCGAGCAGCAAAGTCGACGAGCTCAGCGACAAGAGCAGACGCAACAGTGGACTCAAAAGAGGGGTCAGTGACGGCAGTAGCAAGCAGACGCGTGACAGTAGGACTGGCAGCACGAAGAGAGTCCGACTCAGGGTCGGCAAGCGCAGGAAGAGAGGACTCAGGAGGAGAAGGCAAAGGGGCACGCAGAGGAGCAGTGGACGGACGCAGAGACATCCGGTGCGTGCCAGGGACAGGAGGAGGACGCTGACGCGAACCGCGACCACTAGTGCGAGCAGCACGAACAGGCGACGCAGGACGAGACGCAGGCTCACGACGCTCAGCAAGACCTCCAGTAGGACCAGTGTAAGGAGACGGAGCAGGCAGTGGAGAGGAAGGCTCCAACAGTGACTGTGACTGGACAGGCTGTGAACACTCTACCGGAGGAGAAAGACCAAGAACCTGCTGCAGGAGCGGAACGAAGTACGGTCGAGGCCGCGCGGCAGCTCCAGACTCAGCAGGGACAGCACCAGTACCCTCAGCGACAGCACCAGCGCCACCAACACCTCCAGCGGCAGGACCTCCAGCAGCACCAGCAGCAGAACCACCGCCGGGACAGACAGCAGTAGTCTCAGCAACAACACCCTCAGGAGCTCCTGCTCCAAGAGTACCCGCAGGCCCAGCAGCTCGGGGACCGGCAGCACCAGCACCCTCGACGGTCGAAGAAGCTCCAGCTCCAGCAGCACGCCTCCAGCGGCGAGCAAACCACTCGCGCAGCTCCTGTGGAGAGAGGGGCTCCCGGCGAGACGCAGCAGCAGGAGAAACCCCAGGCTCAGCAGCTCCAGACGTAGCACCCCCAGGCTCAGCAGCTCCAGACTCAGTACCCCCAGGGTCAGCAGCTCCCGACCCAGCACCCCCAGACCCAGCACCCCCTAGCTCAGCAGCTCCAGGCACCGTACCCCCCGGCTCAGCACCCCCAGGCTCAGCACCCTCCGCAGTAGCACTCCCAGGCCCAGCACCCCTAGCACTCCCAGGCCCAGCACCCCCAGGCTCAGCACCCCCAGTAGCAGCACCTCCAGGCTCGGCACCCCCGCGCACAGCACCCCCAGAGTCAGCACCCCCAGGCTCAGCACCCGCAGTAGCACCAGAGTCACCAGTAACCTCGACCGGGTCAACTGCGTCTACCTGGGACACACCTGAGGGGGCAGGAACCTGAGGGGGGAGGGGGTCTACCGGGGGGGAAACTAGCACAAGGAAGTCCGGCGGAGGGGGGAGGGAAGGAGTGCGGTAGGGGAAGAGGCGGTAGAAGGGGACTGACTCGTCGAACGTGACGTCCTGGGAGGACAGAACACGGCGAGAGGAGGGGTGGTAAAACTGCCACCCGGGAGCGTCTGTGGGGAAGCCAAGGAAGACACAGGGAGCAGCACGAGGGGACAGCTTGTCCGCAGACAAGTCGCGGACAAACGCCCGAGATCCCCAGACACGGAACGCCGACGCATCGCCAACCTTCCCCGTCCACAGCAAAGCTGGGGAGGTCTCCGGTCGGGAGACTCTGGGCTGAAGGTTGATCTGATGCGCGGCGTACCGAACCGCAAACGGCCACAGAAAATGGGGGGCAGCCGCATGCACCATGGACGTACGGGCGACGTCCATGACAATGCCGATGCGGCGCTCAGCAATCCCATTCTGCTGTGGAGAGTCCGGAAGCGTGAAGGTCTGGCGGATGCCTCGTGCCCGACAGTAGGCTCGCAGAAGGCCGGAGGAGAACTCTCCGCCTCTGTCCGAATGCAGACGCAGAACAGGAAAGTCCGAGCCGAAGCTCCGCCTGAGCTGGAGACGAGCTGCGCGGATCCAGTCGATCAACACCTCAGTGACCTCACCCTTGCTGCGCAAGGGGAAGACTGTGGTGTAACGCGAGTAGTCGTCAACCACCAGCAGGAAGTAGCGCTCGTGACCCTGTCCACGGACGCGGGCTGGGCCCCACACGTCCATGTGAAGTGTCTGCATCGGGGCCTCCGTCGGAGGAAACGGGGAGGAGTGAGGGGTAGCCCGCAGGCGACCCTCGACACAGGGGACACAGGGAGGGCCAGGCCCCGGAGGAAGGGGAGGTAGGGACCGGGGAAGGCCAGAGACGAGAAGGCGAGAGACCATGCCCCGGAGACGAGGCAGGGAGGGGTGACCCATCCTGTGGTGCCACAGGAGGGTCTCGTGGGACAGGAGGCGACACGAGCAGGGGGCAGACTCAGGACCAGACCTGGACGCTGCAGCAAACACCTGACCCGACGCAGCTACCTGACCAGACGCAGGAGAAGGAGACGGAACAGTGAGTGTGTACAGGCTCGACCGTGGACCACGTGTGAATGTGGTCAGGTGTCGACCCGTGTCCGCGTCCGTGCAGTGGGTGACTCGTCGGCGCGCAGGGGTGAACTGGTCAACTCCTGCATCCTGTAGGTCAGCACCCGCCACCAAGTTCGTAGAGAACGAGGGGAGGTAGAGACCGGACAGGGCGCCAGACGGGACCGCAGGGCACGGCAGGACAGTGGAGTAGCGAGCCAGAACAGGACCCCCAGAGGGGTCTGCCAAGGAGACCGCCACTGGCCGACTAAGCGGCGTGAGTGTGGTGCGGTCTCGAAAGAAGGAGCGAGACGCCTCGGAGTCAAGAGTGAAAGTGAGAGAGGGTGAAGTCGACACAGTACCTGAGAGAGCAGACTCACCAGCACCTGAGGACTCAGACTCACGGGCACCTAGAGCAACAGCCTCACCAGCACCTGGAGCAGCAGCCTCAACAGCACCTAGAGCCGCAGTACCAATGCCCGGGTCGGGCGGGAAACACCGGTAACAGTCACCCTCCTCACTAATAGTCACAGCATACATTGCAGCAAGAATAGCATCAAAGTCAAGATCAAAGATAGCTACTCCAGCCCTAGACAGCTGGTCCCAGCGAGGGATCTCAGAGGCGTCAGGAAACTGGCGGCGCCAAGCGTCGGTCAGGCGGCCGAAGCAACGCTGGGTGGAGTGTGGACCACCACACTGCTCACCCGCACGGTCGCCAGTGCGCAGGACGTAAGTGCACGGACCAGTACCCCCACCCCGCTGACGCGCAGAGTACCACTCACGGAGCTGCTGCGGGGAGAGGGTCTCCTGACCACGCTGCTGCTGCTGGCGCTGACCACCACCGGAGCCACTCCTCCTCGGCGCGCCACGACCTCCGCCGCCTCCTCCGCCGCCGCCGCCACCACCTCCACCGCCACCGCCACTCCCACCGTCGCCGCCGCCACCGCCGCCTCCGCCTCCACCCCCACTACCACCGCCGCTGCCGCCCCCGCCTCCACTGCCTCCGCCGACACCTCCACTCCCGCCACTACTCCCGCTACCACCCTCACCTCCGCCGCTGCCTCTACCTCCGCCTCCACCGCCCCCGCCGCCTCCACCACCGCCCCTGCCCCCCTTGCTCTTGCCAGAGCGACGTCTCCCGCTGGGGGCAGACGCCGCTCCGACCGACTCAAAACCAAAAAGGTCGGCCGTAGCAGCAGAGGCGACAGAGGGCAGGAGGGGGGAGGGGGAACACCCCTCAAAGATGGGGGTGCGCGGGTCACCACGAGAGGCCCCAACAGCGAGAATGCTCTTCTCGGCTGCTAGGAGGGACTTCTCGAGGATCTCGACAGTGAGAGTGGTGGGGCAGACTGCGAGTAGGTTGTCCCTGACTCCGCGAAGGGAGTCAGGGAGGCGGGTGACAATGTAGTAGAGAGTAAAGTACTGGGGGGGGGGGGTTCTTGGCGCAGAACTCAGCAGGAAGTGCAGCGCGGAAGCGAGCGTCACTAGTGCGCAGGTGGGTAATGAGGTCGGCTACTGTGGCAAAAGCAGCAAGGTCGGGAAAGAGGTACGGTAGCATGAGGCGGCTCAGTGCAGCAGTGGCAGGGGTGGAGTAGCGTGCAATAACGGCATCGTACAAGGTCTTAGCACTCTTGTACGACCCAAAGTGCGCACGCTCAGCGGGAGGGAGGTGGCGACGCACAGCAAGACGTGCAGCAGCATCGCGTGTGGCCCACTGTGAGCGAACAGTGGCATCCTCAGTAGCAGCAGGGGCGGGAGAGGCACCAGAAGTGAGATCAAAGAGAGAGAGTCCGTCAGCTCTGTCGCACTGTAGGAAAAGCAGTAGGTCGTCTACCCACACGTCAAAGTCAATGGCTCTGCCCTCAGCGTCAAAGGCGAGGACACTGGGGGTAGCCATGACAGCAGTAGAGAGAGGGCAGTGCGCAGAGTAAAGCTCAGTGCTCACCAGACAGGGCAGTGCAGGGAGGGCTCGGGCGGCTCGGGCGGCTCGACTGCTGGGCGGCTCGGGCGACTCGGCGGCTCGGGCGGCTCGGGCGGCACTGCAGCTGGGGCGGCTCGGCTGCTGGGGCGGCTCGGCTGCTGGGGCGGCTCGGCTGCTGGGGCGGCTCGGCTGCTGGGGCGGCTCGGCGGCTGGGGCGGCTCGGCTGCTGGGGCTGTTCGGCCGGGAGATGCACGGGCGGGGCCGTCAGGCGCAGCGGCGGGCCGGCAGGTGCAGCGGCGGGTCGACCGGTGCAGCGGCGGGCCGGCAGGTGCAGCGGCGGGGCCGTAGGGTGCAGCGGCGGGCCGGTAGGTGCAGCGGCGGGGCCGTCAGGTGAAGCGGCGGGCCGCTGGGTGCAGCGGCGGGCCGTAGGGTGCAGCGGCGGGCCGGCAGGTGCAGCGGCTGGGCCGTCAGGTGAAGCGGCGGGCCGGCAGGTGCAGCGGCGGGCCGTAGGGTGCAGCGGCGGGCCGGCAGGTGCAGCGGCGGGGCCGTAGGGTGCAGCGGCGGGCCGGCAGGTGCAGTGGCTGGGCCGTCAGGTGAAGCGGCGGGCCGCTGGGTGCAGTGGCGGGCCGTAGGGTACAGTGGCGGGCCGGCAGGTGCAGCGGCGGGGCCGTCAGGTGAGGCGGCGGGCCGTAGGGTGCAGCGGCGGGCCGGCAGGTGGAGTGGCGGGGCCGTCAGGTGCAGCGGCGGGCCGGCAGGGCCGCGTCAGAGCCGGCGGCGGGGCCGCGTCCGTGGAGGCGGCGGGGCCGCGTCAAGCAGGCGGCAGGGCCGCGTCAGAGCCGGCGGCGGGGCCGCGTCAGTGGAGGCGGCGGGGCCGCGTCAAGCAGGCGGCGGGGCCGCGATCAGGAGGGGTGGCGGGGCCGCGTCTGAGGGACAGCGGGGCCGCGAGGGAAATGGCGACCCGAGGGGTCGCTAAAAAAAATGCGCGCCTCGGGGCGCGCTTCGGTGGGCCCTAAAAAAACGGTCCTTAGGAAGGACCCGCTCTATACCATGTGAAACAGGTAAACAGGAATGAAATGACTAAGGAAAGATGGGTACAAATACAACCCTAGAAACCCTGTACCCCATATGTGCTACCCCACTATAGCCTACAGAAACTATGTCATATAAATCTGACACGGTGCCCTGCTCGTCGTGCGCCCCGTGGCACGCGACGGTGCCCTGCTCGTCGTGCGCCCCGAGGCACACGATCGGGCCCTTTCACTTAAACTTACCCGTCGTGCGCCCCGTGGCACGCGACGGGCCTTTCCGCCCCTGCTCTCCCTGAAGCCGCCCCTGACCTATCAGCGCCGACACCGTTTAGCCGCTCTGCGGCTTTCTTCCCGCCCACCCCCTCCTCCTTTGTCTCCCTGCAGCCGTGGGGAGGAGGGTATGGGGGTGGCGGGTGTTGGAGTGTTGGGTCGACTCTTTCCCTTCCCCTCCTCCTCCTTTCAGTCCCACCGCTGCAGCTGCCGCTGGGGGGGAGGGTGTGAGGGTGTGGGGGAGCAGGGGGAGTGGTACCGGGGTGGCGGGTGTGAGGCAACACGCAGCCGTCCCTCCATCTCTCCTCTCTTCCCCCCTTCTCTGCTGCTCCTGCAGCAGTGTGGGGGAGGGGAAGGAGGAGGGTGAGGAGATGGAGGGGGTGACCACCTAGTGTCAGCCCGCCTGCATTACCTGCTGTTGCTTGCTTTTTATTGTTTTGCATGTGTACACCTGCAGGTTGTATTCTGCACATACTCCTGCTGCAGGCAGTTATGGGGGAGTGTCAAAACCTATATTTGTAACTCCCTGTAGCTGTAGTTAGTGTAGTTATTTAAATCTGTAGGTGGTGCACCTCTTCACTTGTTTCCTTTGCTATATGTACTTCGAAACTATAGTGAAGCATCATTCCTTCCCAACTCTCTTCCAACTCACTCGATCTTCTCCCTAGGACAAAACCCGCTCGACACCTAATCTCGGGCCTAGGCTCCTAAGCCTAGGCCCTACTTTCAACTTAACTACATTCTCGTTCTAGTTTCTTTTCGACAAATTTGTCCCATATCGCAGTTGCGCGATTGACATACTCCTCCACCCTTTCTTGACTCCCCATTTTCATGTTGTCCAACTGCTTCAAGAGGGAGACCTTCGCCACCGAGTCTTTGGCCTGGTAAGTATCCATGAAGTACTCCCACGCTTCATATGCCGGGCTGTAGGATTCCTGAAACATGTCTAGCTACAGCTGAATCGTGGCGCTCACGCTGTACAGTAGGACCCAAAAAGCGAGTGTCGCATGTTGTGATTAATCCGCCTGTAGCATTTCCAGCCGCTCCATAGCATCATCAATGTCACCATTTCCCATGGTAATCGGATACTACAAGGTCACAAAGAGCTCCCACAGATTTGTGACTTGATCGTTCATATGAAATCGTAGCTGTCACAGGATCGAATTCTCAATCGAAACTTGTCACTAAAACTGAATACAATGCATTTTTATACTCGGAAAATACAATGATAAACGAGATAAAACGAACCTTCGGCAACACGCCCTTCCCGATACTACAATCACAAGTGCGCACAAGTACGCAAGGCTATTTGCACTTGGGATTACGCCCAGATTACACCGTATACACCGCTGTCAGTGCCGTATAATAGATATGTTGGTGGAAAAAGTAGGAAATAAGAGAAATAAATAGAAGGCTTTAGAAAATAGAATAGTAGGCCTATTGAGATGAAATAAAGACCAAAATAAAGAGGAGAAAAAGGAGAATAAGATAAAGGAAAAAATATAATAATGACATGTCAGAACATATCTATAGCTTATACTATTGTGTAGGCTGTAGTGGGGTATCCCATAGGGGGTACAACCCAGTTAGGGTTTCATATTTGTACTGCCTTCATTCATAGTTCACACATTTTCCTGTTCACTTGTTTCACATGGTATAGAGCGGGTCCTTCCTTAGGACCGTTTTTTTAGGGCCCACCGAAGCGCGCCCCGAGGCGCGCCTTTTTTTTAGCGACCCCTCGGGTCGCCATTTCCCTCGCGGCCCCGCTGTCCCTCAGACGCGGCCCCACCGCCGGCTCCGCCGCTGCACCCTACGGCCCGCCGCTGCACCCTACGGCCCGCCGCCTCACCTGACGGCCCCGCCGCTGCACCTGCCGGCCCGCCGCTGCACCTGCCGGCCCGCCGCTGCACCCAGCGGCCCGCCGCTTCACCTGACGGCCCCGCCGCTGCACCTGCCGGCCCGCCGCTGCACCCTACGGCCCGCCGCTGCACCCTACGGCCCGCCGCCCCACCTGGTTGGCCCGCCGCTGCACCCTACGGCCCCGCCGCTGCACCTGCCGGCCCGCCGCTGCACCGGTCGACCCGCCGCTGCACCTGACGGCCCCGCCCCTGCATCTCCCGGCCGAGCCGCCCCAGCAGCAGAGCCGCCCCAGCAGCCGAGCCGCCCGGGACCCGAGCCGCCCTGCCGCCGAGCCGCCCGGGAGCCGAGCCGCCCTGCGCCCGAGCCGCCCAGCCGCCGAGCCGCCCGGGAGCCGAGCCGCTGTGCACCCGAGCCGCCCGGTCGCTGAGCCGCCTTTCTGCAGAGCTGCACGACCTGCCCTGCCTGGTGAGCACAGTCCCACTGACACTGCGAGCTCTTTCCCTACTGCTTGCACTGCGTCGCTGTCGTCGCCATGGCTACCCCTAGTGTCCTAGCTTTTGACGCTGAGCGTCGCGCCATTGATTTTGAGGTCTGGTTAGACGACCTGCAGCTGTTCTTACAGTGCGACAGGGCTGACGACCTTTCTCTCTTTGACCTCACCTCTGGCGCCTCTCCTGCTCCTGCTGCTGATGCTGATCCCACTGTCCGCTCTCAGTGGGCCACCCGCGATGCTGCTGCACGTCTTGCTGTGCGTCGCCACCTCCCTACCTCTGAGCGTGCGCACTTTAGTCAGTACAAGAGTGCTCAGACCTTGTACGACGCTGTAGTTGCGCGCTACTCCTCCCTTGCCACTGCTGCACTGAGCCGTCTCATGCTTCCCTACCTCTTTCCTGACCTCTCTGCCTTTCCCACTGTTGCTGACCTCATTACGCACCTCCGCACTAGTGACACTCGCTACCGCGCCGCCCTTCCTGCTGAGTTCTGCGCTAAGAACCCACCCCCCATGTACATCGCTCTCTACTACGTAGTCGCGCGCCTCCCTGACTCCCTTCGCGTCGTCAGGGACCACTTTCTCGCAGTCTGTCCCACCACCCTCACCGTCGACCTCCTCGAGAAGGCCCTCCTCGCAGCGGAGAAGAGCATAGTTGCTGTAGGTGCTTCTCGTGGTGACCCTCGCACCCCCATCTTTGAGGGGTGCTCTCCTTCCCCCTTGCTGCCCTCTGTTGCCTCTGCTGCTGCTGCCGACCTGCTTGGTCTTGAGTCGGCCGGCCCGGCGTCTACCCCTAGTGGGAGACGTCGCTCCAGCAAGGGCAAGGGGGGCAAGGGCGCGGGTGGAGCTGGAGGGGGCGGTGGCGGTGGCGGCGGTGGCGGCGGAGGGAGTGGGGGTGGCGGCGGGACTAGTGGCGGGGGTGGTGGTGGTGGTGGCAGCAGCGGCGGCGGAGAAGGTGGTGGTGGTGGCAGCGGTGGTGGTGGAGGCAGCGGCGGAGGTGGAGGCGGCGGAGGTGGAGGCGGTGGAGGCGGCAGCGGAGGAGGCGGTGGTGGTGGAGGAGGTGGAGCTGGTCGAGGTGGTACCCAGCAGCGTAGCGGCGGTGGTGGTGGCCAGCGCTCGCAGCGACAGCAGCAGCAGCGCTCGCGGGACATCCCTCCGCCTCAGCAGCTTCGTGAGTGGTACGCTGGGCGTCAGAGGGGTGGGGGTACTGGTCCCTGCACCTACGTTCTTCGTTCCGGCGACCGCGCGGGTGAGCAGTGTGGGGGTGCCCACGCCACCCAGCGCTGCTTTGGTCGCCTGACGGACGCTTGGCGTCTGCAGTTCCCTGGGGCTAGTGAGATCCCTCGCTGGGATGAGCTTCTAAGGGCTGGTGTAGCGATCTTTGATCTTGATTTTGATGCTATCCTTGCTGCTATGTATGCTGTGGATTATAGTGAGGAGAATGAGGGTTACCGGTGTTTCCAGCCCGACCCGGGCATTGGTGCTGCTGCGCTAGGTGCTTGTGAGGCTGCTGCTCTAGGTGCCAGTGCGTCGGTGCTCTCAGGTACTGATGAGACTGCGCTCTCAGGTACTGCGTCGTCCTCGTCCTCCCTCACTTTCACACTTGACTCCGGGGCTTCTCGCTCCTTCTTTCGAGACCGCACTACCCTTACGCCGCTCGGCCGGCCGGTTGCGGTCTCCCTTGCTGACCCCTCTGGGGGTCCTGTCCTGTCTCACTTCTCCACTGTCCTCCCGTGTCCGGCTGCCCCTTCGGGCACCCTGTCTGGTCTGTACCTTCCCTCGTTCTCTACGAACTTGGTGAGTGGAGCGGACCTGCAGGATGTGGGGGTTCACCAGTTCACTCCTGCGAGTCAGCGGGTGACCCACTGCACGGAGGCACGCACAGGCCGACACCTGGCCACGTTCTCGCGTCGGCCGGGGTCGAGTCTCTACACCCTGACCGTTGAGTCTCCTCCTGTCCCTACGTCTGGTCAGGTGGCTGCGTCGGGTCAGGTGCTTGCTGCTGCGTCCCGGTCAGGTCCTGAGTCTGCCCCCTGTTCTTGTCGCCTCCTGTCTCACGAGACTCTCCTGTGGCACCACCGTCTTGGCCACCCCTCCTTGCCCCGTCTTCGGAGCATGGCTTCCCGTGTCCTTGTCTCTGGTCTTCCCCAGTCTCTCCCTCCTCTCCCCTCCGGGCCAGGACCTTCCTGTGTCCCCTGTGTCGAGGGTCGCCTCCGGGCTACTCCTCACTCCTCCCACTTCCCCCCGACAGAGGCTCCCCTGCAGACGCTTCACATGGATGTGTGGGGCCCAGCCCCCGTCCGTGGGCAGGGTTACGAGCGCTACTTCCTGTTGGTGGTTGACGACTACTCGCGTTACACCACAGTCCTCCCCTTGCGCAGCAAGGGTGCGGTCACTGAGGTGTTGATCGACTGGATCCGCGAGGCTCGTCTCCAGCTCAGGAAGAGCTTCGGCTCGGACTTTCCTGTTCTGCGTCTGCACTCGGACAGAGGCGGAGAATTCTCTTCTCGCCTTCTGCGGGACTACTGTCGTGCACGGGGGATCCGCCAGACCTTCACGCTTCCGGACTCACCACAGCAAAATGGGATTGCTGAGCGCCGCATTGGCATGGTCATGGATGTCGCTCGTACGTCCATGATGCATGCGGCTGCCCCCCACTTTCTGTGGCCGTTTGCGGTTCGGTACGCGGCGCATCAGCTCAACCTTCACCCCAGGGTCTCTCGGCCCGCGATGTCCCCAGTGTTACTGTGGACGGGGAAGGTTGGCGATGCGTCGGCGTTCCGTGTCTGGGGATCTCGGGCGTTTGTCCGCGACTTGTCTGCGGACAAGCTGTCCCCTCGTGCTGCTCCCTGTGTCTTCCTTGGCTTCCCCACAGACGCTCCCGGGTGGCAGTTTTACCACCCCTCCTCTCGCCGTGTTCTGTCCTCCCAGGACGTCACGTTCGACGAGTCAGTCCCCTTCTACCGCCTCTTCCCCTACCGCACTCCTTCCCTCCCCCCTCCCCCGGACTTCCTTGTGCCGGTTCCCCCCCCGGTAGACCCCCTCCCCCCTCAGGTTCCTGCCCCCTCAGGTGTGTCCCAGGTAGACGCCGTTGACCCGGTCGAGGTTACTGGTGACTCTGGTGCTGCTGCGGGTGCTGAGCCTGGGGGTGCTGACTCTGGGGGTGCTGTGCGCGGGGGTGCTGAGCCTGGGGGTGCTACTGCTGGGGGTGCTGGTCCTGAGGGTGCTACTGCGGAGGGTGCGGAGCCTGGGGGTGCTGAGCCGGGGGGTGCTGTGCCTGGAGGTGCTGGGTCTGGGGGTGCTGGGTCGGGAGCTGCTGAGCCTGGGGGTGCTGCGTCTGGAGCTGCTGAGCCTGGGGTTTCTCCTGCTGCTGCGTCTCGCCGGGAGCCCCTCTCTCCACAGGAGCTGCGCGAGTGGTTCGCTCGCCGCAGGAGGCGTGCTGCTGCGTCTGGAGGTGCTGCTGGAGCTGGAGCTGGAGCTTCTTCGACCGTCGAGGGTGCGGGTGCTGCCGGTCCCGGAGCTGCTGGACCTGCGGGTCCTCCTGGAGCAGGAGCTGCTGAGGGCGTTGGTGCTGAGCCTACTGCTGTTGGTCCTGCCGCTGGAGGTGTGGGTGGCGCTGGTGCTGTCGCTGAGGGTGGTGGTGCTGTCCCTGCTGAGTCTGGAGCTGCCGCGCGGCCTCGGCCGTACTTCGTTCCGCTCCTGCAGCAGGTTCTTGGTCTTTCTCCTCTAGTAGAAGGTCCACCGCCTGTCCAGTCGCAGTCCCTGCTGGAGCCTTCCTCTCCACTGCCTGCTCCCTCTCCTTACACTGGTCCTACTGGAGGTCTTGCTGAGCGTCGTGAGCCTGCGTCTCGTCCCGCGTCGCCTGTTCGTGCTGCTCGCGCTAGTGGTCGCAGTTCGCGTCAGCGTCCTCCTCCTGTCCCTGGCACGCACCGGATGTCTTTGCGTCCGTCCACTGCTCCTCTGCGTGCCCCTTTGCCTTCTCCTACTGAGTCCTCTCTTCCTGCGCTTGCCGACCCTGAGTCGGACTCTCTTCGTGCTGCCAGTCCTACTGTCACGCGTCTCCTTGCTACTGTCGTCACTGACCCCTCGTTTGAGTCCACTGTTGCGTCTGCCCTTGTCGCTGAGCTCGTCGACTTTGCTGCTCGCTGTCGTCTCGACTACGCTGCTAGTCTTGTTGCTGAGTCTGCGTCTGTCTGTCCTCCGTCCGTCGGGGGTGAGTGTGCTCTTGGCACAGACGTCCTAGAGGACAGGCAGGAGGAGTTACAGTGTCTAGCGGCTGCTTCACCTCATCTCGCGTCTGTACTGCTTGCCCCTGAGGGAGACCCGGATGCACTAGACATCCCGACTCTGCGTTCTTACGCGGAGGCCGTAGAGGGTCCCTACTCCTCTCAGTGGCAGGCAGCTATGGATGCAGAGATGGCTTCCTGGAAGTCCACAGGCACCTACGTTGACGCGGTTCCCCCTCCTGGGGCGAACATCGTCAGTGGCATGTGGATCTTCAGGGTGAAGCGGCCGCCGGGCTCTCCACCTGTCTTCAAGGCACGGTACGTTGCTCGTGGCTTCAGTCAGCGGCAGGGAGTTGACTACTTTCAGACCTTCTCTCCCACCCCGAAGATGACTACTCTTCGGGTGCTGCTGCACATAGCCGCTCAGCGCGACTACGAGCTTCACTCTCTCGACTTCAGCACTGCGTTCTTGCAGGGTAGCCTGCACGAGGAGATCTGGCTTCGCCGTCCACCTGGCTTCACTGGGACTTTCCCTCCTGGCACCCAGTGGAGCCTCCGACGGCCAGTCTACGGTCTCCGCCAGGCACCGCGTGAGTGACACGACACACTGAGGACTACGCTTGCGGCTCTTGGGTTTGCTCCTTCTACTGCTGACCCGTCGCTGTTTCTTTGCACCGACACTTCCCTGCCGCCGTTCTACATCCTCGTGTACGTCGACGACTTGGTCTTTGCCACAGCGGACACTGCTGGACTCGCCTACGTGAAGTCCGAGCTGCTGAAGAGACACACGTGCACTGACCTGGGTGAACTGCGCAGCTACCTTGGCTTGCAGATCACTCGGGACAGAGCACGCCGCACCATTACCTTGACTCAGTCACACATGGTGCAGCAGGTCCTTCAGCGCTTCGGCTTCACGTACTCCTCGCCTCAGGCCACTCCTCTGCCTACTCGCCACTCACTCTCAGCTCTGCCTTCGGATGAGTCCGTAGATTCGAGTGGTCCGTATGCAGAGCTTGTTGGCTGCCTCATGTACCTGATGACCTCCACACGACCTGACCTTGCATACCCTCTGAGCATTCTTGCACGCTATGTTGCTCCTGGGAGACACAGACCGGAGCACATGGCTGCAGCGAAGAGGGTATTGCGCTACCTGTGCAGTACGTTGGGCATGGGGCTAGTGCTTGGAGGGCGGAGTCCAGTGGTCCTTACCGGCCACGCGGACGCTTCTTGGGCTGACGACCAGGCTACGCAGCGGTCGTCACAGGGTTACACCTTCAGCCTTGGTTCCGGCTCTGTCTCGTGGCGGTCTACTCGCTCGTCTTCGGTTCTCGGCTCCAGTTGTGAGGCTGAGATCTACGCCGGGGCCATGGCTGCCCAGGAGCTTCGCTGGCTCACCTACCTGCTGACTGACCTTGGAGAGCCGCCTCGTTCTCCTCCAGTGCTGTACGTAGACAACAAGGCCATGCTGGCCTTGTGTCGAGAGCAGCGCTTGGAGCACAGAACGAAGCACATTGCTCTCCGCTACTTCCTTGCTCGTGAGCTGCAGCAGCGTGGTCAGTTGCGACTTGCGTACGTGGCCTCTGAGGCCAACACTGCTGATGTGTTCACCAAGGCACTCGCGCCTTGTGACCATCAGCGCTTTTGCACCCAGCTGGGTCTTGTACCTGTCTTGCCTCACTTGCTCTCCTCTTGACTTCACTTGTACTGTGACATATATATATACCTGCTCTTGCTTGTCTAGTTTTATATATATGTCTGTACTCCTGCATGTGAACTGGCCTCTGGCCCTACTCTTGTGCTCGGACTGTGTGGTGACCTTGTGATCCACCCCGAGCTTGCTTTGCTTTGCTTTGCTTGACTGGTCTTGTGACCCCTTGTTCTCTCCCACTTTGCCTATGGGGGTGTGTCAGAACATATCTATAGCTTATACTATTGTGTAGGCTGTAGTGGGGTATCCCATAGGGGGTACAACCCAGTTAGGCTTTCATATTTGTACTGCCTTCATTCATAGTTCACACATTTTCCTGTGCACTTGTTTCACATGACAAATATTATAATGGGGACATCCTCTCACACTTCCCCCCCTCAAATCTGGGTGGTAGAAGTAACACCCTGCTTTACAAGGTAGTTCTGGAGAGGACGGCGGGCGTTATCCATGTCGTCTTCAGGTACCCAGCTATCCTCGGAAGGATCATAGCCTTTCCAACAAATCAAGAGCTCCAAGGTGCCGTTACGTCGTCGTCGGTGCGCCAGAACGGCTTCGACTTCGTACTCAAGTTCCCCATTAACGATCACTGGCAGTGGCGGCGGCATCTGGTGACCTTTGAAGACCGTGTTCGGGTCCCGATAGGGCTTGAGAAGTTGAACATGGAAGGCATTGTGAATTCTCTAGGTAGCTAGTAAACGCAAGCGAAAGGTTACTGGAGTGACCTGCGCCTCGACGAGAAAAGGTCCGCAGAAGCGAGGTCGGAGCTTAGACGGAAGATGGCTGATATCGAGATTGCGTGTATCCAGAAGTACTTGATCTCCAATTTTGATGGAATGATCGTTGCGACTCCGATCAACGAGCTTTTTTGTTGCTGCTGGATAGTCAGGAGACGTTTATGCGTGCGCTCCCACAACTGGTGCATAGTGGTAATGAACTCATGTGCGGGTTGCACCGTGGCGGGTACTGTCAGTTGCTGAGGCGTGAATGGGTTGCGACCGTAACAGAGGAAGAAAGGAGTTTGCCCTGTTGCGGCGTGCGTGGCGTTGTTATACGCAAACTCGAGAACAGGCAGATGTGCATCCCATTTAGAGATATCGTTCTTACACGCTGCTCGTAGAAGCTGTTCGACAATCTGGTTGAGGCGCTTTGTCTGACCATCCGTTTGGGGATGATAGGCTGATGACATGGCGAGTTTGGTCCCCATGAGCAACATGAGCTCCTTCCAGAATTTACTCGTGAATTTTGGGTCTGTCAAACATTATATGTTTATGTGGTTCTAGGCTGTAGTGGGTTACACCTTAGGGGGTACACCAGATTAGGGTTTCATATTTGTACTCTTGTTCCTGTTAGTCTCACCATTCTCGTTTCTCATTCTGACATGGTATTACGAGCCTAGGTTTCACCTAGGACCGAAACGTTAGGGCCCACCGTTTCCGCTAGCCGCGCCCTAGTGCGCCGCCTTTTCCTAGTGCCCTCGTGCGCCTTGTTCCTCGCGTCGCCCTTTAAGGCCTCTCACGGCCCCTCGCGTCGCCCCTTAAGGCCTCTCACGGCCCCCCCTTACGACCCCGCGCTAGCCCCGAACGGCCCCGTGCGGCCCCCGCGCTAGCCTCCCCCGGCCCCTTACGGCCCCGCGCTAGCCTCCTACGGCCCCGAACGGCCCCGCGCTAGCCCCGAACGGCCCCTTGCGGCCCCCGCGCTAGCCTCTCACGGCCCCTTAAGGCCCCGCGCTAGCCTCTCACGGCCCCCGAATGGCCCCGCACTAGCCCCGAACGGCCCCCGAACGGCCCCCGCGCTCGCCTCGAACGGCCCCCCCGCGCTCGCCCCTCTACGACCGAGCCGCGCAGCGCGACCCCAGCTGAACCGCGCGACCCGAGCCGAACCGCGCGACCCGACCGAGCCGCGCCGCCCTAGCCGAGCCGCGCCGCCCTAGTCGAGCCGCGCCGTCCTAGCCGAGCTGCGCCCTCCTTACCTGAGCAGCAGGGCCAGTACTGGACTGAACTGCTCCTACTGCTACTTCTACTGCTACTGCTACTGCTACTGCTGCTGCTACTTCAGCTATGGCTAGCCCTACAGTTCTCTCGTTCGATGCTGAGGGCCGCCCGATTAAGTTTGAGACCTGGCTCGATGATCTGCACCTGTTCCTCCAGCTCACTGCCAGGGAGGATGTCTCGCTGTACGATCATGCACCAGGCAAAGCTGCTGCCCCTGCTACTGATGCTGACGCCACTACCCGCTCCTAGTGGCAGACTCGTGACGCCCACGCTCGCTTCGCTATTCGCAACTCCCTGCCTGTAGATGAGCGCGAGCACTTTGGCCAGCACAGGACTGCCCAGGCACTGTACACTGCTGTAGTTGCGCGCTACTCCTCCCCAGCCTCTGCTGCGCTAGGCCGTCTCTCGCTTCCCTACCTTTTCCCGGACCTGTCCGCCTTCCAGACAGTCGCTGACCTCATCACGCACCTCCGCACTAGTGAGGCCCGCTTCCGTGCCGCTATGCCTGCTGAGTTTCTTGCCTCCAACCCTCCCCCGCTCTGGCTCACTCTCTACCACCTAGTTACGCGCCTCCCTGACCCTCTGCGTACAGTCAGGGACAGCTTCCTAGCCCGCTGCCCCACTGAGCTCACCATTGCCACCCTCGAGAAGGAACTCCTTGCAGCTGAGAAGAGTATTGTAGCTGTAGGTGCCTCTCGTGGTGACCCCCGCACCCCTTTCTTCGAGGGGTGTTCCCCCTCCCCCCTGCTCCCCTCTGTCGCCTCTGCTGCTGCTGTCGACCTCCTTGGTGCTGAGCAGGTCGGGTCTGCGTCCGCTCCCAGCGGGCGCCGCAGCGGCAGGGGCAGGGGAGGCAAGGGCGGTGGGGGTGATGGCGGGGGAGGCGGTGGTGGGGGTGGTGGCGGCGGTGGGGGCGGTGGCGGGGCTGGAGGGGCTAGTGGCAGCGGTGGGGGTGGTGGAGGCAGCGGCGGTGGCGGTGGCCGGGGTGGGGGCGGTAGTGGTGGCGGCGGAGGACGTGGCGGCGGCAGGGGCGGTGGTGGTCGTGGTGGCGGCGGCGGTGGTGGTCGTGGAGGCTCTGGCACTAGCCAGAGCACGCAGCACCCTCAGTCCTCCCAGGAGCTTCGTGAGTGGTACTTACAGCACGGGGGTGGGGGGGGTAGCCTTAGCTGCACGTACGTCATCCGCACTGGTCGCCGCAAGGGACAGACGTGCGGGAGGGCGCACACTGCGCAGCGCTGCTTCTCTCGCCTAGATGACGCTTGGCGTGCTCAGTTTCCTGACGCTCCTGAGCTCCCTCAGTGGGCTGATCTCCTCAAGAAGGATATCGATATCTATGCTCTTGATTTTGATGTTATTCTCAAAGCAATGTATGCATTGACTATTAGTGGAGAGGAGGACCAGTACCTGTGTGTTCCGCTTGACCCAGGCATCCGCACGAGTGAGGCTGCCGCCCTAGGTGCTTGCGTGTCTGCTGCCCCAGGTGCTGGTGAGGCTACTGCTCTAGGTGCTTGTGTGTCCGCCTCCCCAGGTACTACTGAGTCCACTGAGGCACTGCACACCTTCACTCTAGACTCAGGCGCTTCGCGCTATTTCTTTCGTGACCGCACTGCTCTTGAGCCCCTTGCTCGACCAGTCGCTGTCTCGCTCGCTGACCCCTCTGGGGGTCCGGTCATTGCGACCTCCTCCACTATCCTTCCTTGTCCTGCTGTCCCGTCGGGCACACTGTCAGGTCTCCACCTCCCCTCGTTCTCTACAAACTTGGTGGCGAGTTGTGCGCTTCAGGATGGGGGTGTTCACCAGTTCACCCCTGCCTACGAGCGCGTGACACACTGCACGTGTGCTCGGACGGGCCGTCACCTGGCTACCTTCACTCGGCAGCCGGGGTCGGACCTGTACACACTGACCAAAGAGTCCCCTCAGGTAGCGGCGTCTGCGTCTGCGTCAGGTCAGCTGTCAGCCCCCTGCTCATGTCGCTCTCTGGCGCACAAGACAGTCCTCTGGCACCATCGACTTGGTCACCCGTCAGTGCAGCGCCTTCGGGGCATGCACGCCCGGTATCTTGTCTCTGGTCTTCCTCGGGTACTCCCTCCCCTCCCACCCTCCCTTGCTCCTCCTTGTCTTCCCTGTGTCGAGGGGCGGCAGCGCGCTGCCCCTCACTCCTCCTCGTTCCCCCCGACGACTGCTCCTTTGCAGACGCTCCACATGGACGTGTGGGGCCCAGCCCGCGTCCGTGGTCAGGGCCAGGAGAGGTACTTCTTGATCGTCGTTGACGACTTCTTGCGCTACACCACGGTCTTCCCCTTGCGCACCAAGGGTGAAGTCCCTGATGTTCTGATCCCTTGGATCAGCAGAGCACGTCTTCAGCTGCGAGAGCGTTTTCGCTCGGAGTTTCCTGTCCTGCGCTTGCACTCTGACAGAGGTGGTGAGTTCTCCTCCGACCTCTTAGCAGCCTACTGTGCCGAGCACGGCATTCGCCAGTCGTTCACGCTTCCGGCCTCTCCACAGCAGAATGGGGTTGCTGAGCGCTGCATTGGCTTGGTCATGGAGGTCGCTCGTACCTCCTTAGTCCACGCGGCTGCCCCCCACTTTCTGTGGCCGTTTGCGGTCCGGTACGCTGCGCATCAGCTCAACCTCTGGCCCCGTGTCTCCGCTCCGGAGACCTCGCCCACACTGCTGTGGACGGGGGAGGTTGGCGATGCGTCACGCTTCCGTGTCTGGGGATCCCGAGCTTTTGTTCGCGACACGTCTACGGACAAGCTCTCCTCCCGCACTGCTCCGTGTGTCTTTCTTGGCTTTGTCCCGGATGCGTCTGGCTGGCAGTTTTACCACCCCGCCTCGCACCGCGTCTTCCCCTCTCAGGACGTCACTTTTGACGAGTCCGTGCCCTTCTACCGCCTCTTCCCCTACCGCACTGCCCCGCTCCCTCCCCCGCCTCTCTTCCTCGCGCCAGGTGCTGCAGTGGTAGACCCCCTCCCCCCTCAGGGTGCCGCTCCTTCAGGTGTCTCCCAGGTAGACCCGGTTGAGCCTGCCAAGGTAGCTGTCGACTCGCGTCCGGCTAGGGGTTCTGAGCCTGAGCGTGCGGAGCCTGAGCGTGCGGAGCCTGGGGGTGCTGAGTCTGGGGGTACTGAGCGTGGGGGTGCTGAGTCTGGGGGTGCTGAGCCTGGGGTTGCCGAGTCTGGGGGTGCTGAGCCTGGGGTTATTGAGTCTGGGGGTGCTGAGCGTGGAGTTGCTGAGTCTGGGGGTACTGCAGCTGACTGTGAGACGCCTGGAGGAGCTCCCTCTTCGCAACAGCTGCGTGAGCGGTACTCGCGGTACTGTAGCCTTCGGCGGGGTGCGTCTCGAGCTCGCGGTGCTGCTGGAGTTGGTGCTCGTGTTTCCCCGCCGCGGCGGGAGCCGCCCTCTTCCCCAGAGCTCCGGGAGTGGTACGCTCGGCACATCAGTCTTCGTAGTGGGACTGCTGGTGCTGGGGTCCCCGGGGTTGACACTACTACTGGTACTGCGGACCCTGGAGCTGGAGGTGCTGCTGCTGTTGGCGGTACTGCGAGAGGTGCTGTTACTGCTGGCGGTGGTGCTGGTGCTGCTGGAGGTGAGGCTGGTGCTGAGGACCCGGGTGTTGGAGCTGCTGCGGGTGCTGCTAACCCTGGTCCTGGAGGTGCTGCTGCTGCTAGCGGTACTGCTGGTGCTGCTGGAGGTGCTCCTGGAGGTGCTGCTGCTGGTGCTGAGGACCCTGCCGCTGGTGACGCTGCTGGTTCGGGAGTTGCTGCACGGCCTCGGCCGTACTTCGTTCCACTCCTTCAGCAGGTTCTTGGTCAGCCTCCTCCTCCCGCCTTAGAGTGTCCGCCGTCTGTCCAGTCACAGCCACAGTTACCGCCTGCCTCCCCTCTCCCTGTGCCTGCTCCTTACACTAGTCCGACTGGAGGTCTTGCTGAGCGTCGTGAGCCTGCGTCACGTCCTGTGTCGCCTGCGTCTCGTCGAGCGTCGCCTGTTCGTACTGCTACCTCTGGTCGTAGTGTCCAGCGTCAGCGTCCTCCTGCTGTCCCAGGCACTCACCAGATGGCACTTCGTCAGTCCACTGCTCCACAGCGTGTCTCTCTCCCGTCGCCTCCTGCGTCCTCTCTTCCTGCTCTTGCTGACCCGGCGTCCGACTCCCTTCGCGCTGCCAGTCCTACTGTCACACGTCTCCTAGCTACGGTTGTCACTGACCCTTCCTTTGAGTCCGCTGCTGCGTCTGCCTTAGTTGCTGAGCTGGTTGACTTTGCAGCTGCGTGTCGTTTAGACTACGCTGCCAGTCTTGTTGCTGAGTCTGAGTCTGTCTGTCCTCCGTCTGTCGAGGGTGACTGTGCCCTTGGCATTGACGTCCTTGAGGACAGGCAGGAGGAGTTTGGTTGCCTTGCTGCTGCTTTGCCCCATCTCGTGTCCATGCTTGTTGCCCCTGAGGGAGACCCGGATGCACCAGACATCCCGACCCCACGCTCTTACGCAGAGGCGATGGCCGGTCCCTACTCCTCTCAGCGGCAGACAGCCATGGACGCAGAGATGGCTTATTGGAAGTCCACAGGCACCTACGTCGACGAGGTTCCCCCACCTGGGGCGAACATCGTCAGTGGCATGTGGATTTTTAGGGTGAAGCGGCCACCGGGCTCTCCGCCTGTCTTCAAGGCGCGTTACGTTGCGCGAGGCTTCAGTCAGCGGCAAGGAGTTGACTTCTTCCAGACCTTCTCCCCGACCCCGAAGATGACCACTCTTCGGGTTCTGCTGCACGTCGCTGCTCAGCGTGACTACGAGCTCCACTCGCTTGACTTCAGCACAGCTTTCTTGCAGGGCAGCCTGCACGAGGAGATCTGGCTGCGCCGCCCACCTGGCTTCACTGGGTCGTTTCCTCCTGGTACCTAGTGGAGCCTCCGGCGGCCAGTCTACGGTCTCCGCCAGGCGCCACGTGAGTGGCACGACACACTGAGGACTACTCTTGCGGCTCTTGGGTTCGCTCCTTCTACTGCTGACCCGTCGCTGTTTCTACGCACCGACACCTCACTGCCGCCGTTCTACATCCTCGTGTACGTCGACGACTTGGTCTTTGCCACTTCTGACACAGCTGGTCTCGCTCACGTGAAGACCGAGCTGCAGAAGAGACACACGTGCACAGACCTGGGTGAACTGACAAGCTATCTTGGCTTGCGGATCACCCGGGACAGAGCACGGCGCACCATTACCCTGACTCAGTCACACATGGTGCAGCAGGTCCTTCAGCGCTTCGGCTTCACGTACTCCTCGCCTCAGTCCACTCCTCTGCCTACGGGACACTCGCTCTCAGCTCTGCCTTCGGATGAGTCCGTAGAGCCGAGTGGTCCGTATCCAGAGCTTGTGGGCTGCCTCATGTACCTGATGACCAGCACGCGACCTGACCTTGCATACTCTCTCAGCATCTTAGCACGCTATGTCGCTCCCGGCCGTCACCGGAAGGAGCACATGGATGCAGCTAAGAGGGTGTTGCGCTACTTGTGCAGTACGTCGGGCATGGGGCTAGTGCTTGGAGGGCGAGACCGGCCTGTTCTCACTGGGCACTCAGACGCTTCTTGGGCAGACGACCAGGCTACTCAGCGGTCGTCTAAGGGTTACACCTTCAGCCTTGGCTCTGGCTCTGTCTCTTGGCGTTCTACTCGCTCTTCTTCTGTTCTCAGCTCCAGCTGTGAGGCTGAGATCTACGCCACGGCCATGGCTGCCCAGGAGCTTCGCTGGCTCACCTACCTGCTGATGGACCTTGGAGAGCAGCCTCGTTCTCCTCCAGTGCTGTACGTTGACAACAAGGCAACCATTGCCTTGTGTGACGAGCACAGACTGGAGCACAGGACGAAGCACATTGCTCTGCGTTACTTTCTAGCTCGAGAGCTACAGCAGCGTTGTCAGCTTCGTCTGCGTTACGTGGCCACTGAGGCCAACACTGCTGATGTGTTCACCAAGGCGCTTCCGCCTGTTGACCATCAGCGTTTTTGCACTCTTCTAGGCCTTGTGCCGACTGGACCTCACCTGCTTACTTCTTGACTTTGTCTGTACTGTGATCACTATATATATATATACCTGCATGTTTACTCTTGCTAGGTTGTGATCATTGTACTTCTTGCTCTATTATAAATCTGCATGTGAACTGGTCTTGTGACCGCTTGCTTGTGCTCGGAATTTGTGTGGAATCCTCGAGATCCACCCTGAGCTTGTTTGCCTTGTTTTACGTTGACTGGTCTTGTGACCCCTAGGTCTGCCCCACTTTGCCTATGGGGGTGTGTCAAACATTATATGTTTATGTGGTTCTAGGCTGTAGTGGGTTACACCTTAGGGGGTACACCAGATTAGGGTTTCATATTTGTACTCTTATTCCTGTTAGTCTCACCATTCTCGTTTCTCATTCTGACAGGGTCTCTGTCGGAGATCAGCGTGGTTGGAATGCCATGTTGCGAAATGACGTAGCGGAAGAATAATTGCGCTGTCTCCTCGGTGTGAGGTGTTGTGTGTGTCGGAATGAAGTGTACCGTTTTGGAAAATTTGTCGATGACGACTAGACTGGCGTTGTAACCAGCTTTGGTAGGTGGTAACCCGGTGATGAAGTCCAAGCTTACCACTTGCCAAGGCTGTTCAGGGACTGGAAGAGGCTGTAGTAAACCGACTTTCTTCTATTTGTTGCTCTTCATCCGTTGGCATGTGTCGCACGTATCTAGAATCGAACGAGAATGAGTTAAGTTTAAACTAGGGCCTAGGCTTAGGAGCCTAGGCCCGAGATGAGGTGTCGAGTAGTTCTTGCCTAGGGTGAGGTTCGAGTGAGTTGGAAGAGAAGTTGGGAAGAATGATGGTTGTTCACTTAGCACAAGGGTACATATAGCGAACAAATGAAGAGGTGCACCACCTACAAATTTAATAACTACACTACAGCTAGTACTACATGCAGTTATAAAAACATAATTCTGACATCCCCCCGTAACTGCATGCAGGAATAGCCTAGTGCAGAGCACAACCTGCAGAGGTACACCACAGAATAATGAACAAGCAACAGCAGGTACTACAGGCGGGCTAACTTTGAATGGTTACCCCCTCCATCTCCTCACCCTCCTCCTTCCCCTCCCCCACACTGCTGCAGGAGCAGCAGAGAAGGGGGGAAGAGAGGAGAGGTGGAGGGACGGCTGCTGGTTGCCTCACACCCGCCACCTCGGTGCCACTCCCCCTGCTCCCCCACACCCTCACACCCTCCCCCCCAGCGGCAGCTGCAGCAGTGGGTACGAAAGGAGGAGGAGGGGAAGGGAAGGAGACGACCCAACACTCCAACACCCGCCACCCCCATACCCTCCTCCCCACGGCTGCAGGGAGACAAAGGAGGAGGGGGTGGGCAGGAAGAAAGCCGCAGAGCGGCTAAACTGTGTCGGCGCTGATAGGTCAGGGGCGGCTGCAGGGAGAGCAGGGGCGGAGAGGCCCGTCGCGTGCCACGGGGCGCACGACGGGTAAGTTTAAGTGTAAGGGCCCGATCGTGTGCCTCGGGGCGCACGACAAGCAGGGCACCGTCGCGTGCCACGGGGCGCACGTCGGGCAGGTTTAGGGCACCGTCGCGTGCCACGGGGCGCGCGACGGGCAGAGAAGGAGTCACACGCCAACCGGGGGCGGGACAAGGGAAAATCGCCACGCGCCCTAGGCGCGCGACCGAAAAATCGTAGCAGCGGAAACGTGAGGCGGGCGCACAGGCCAAAACGAAACTTGCTCTGATAGCATATCGAGAATCGAACGAGAATGAGTTAAGTTTAAACTAGGGCCTAGGCTTAGGAGCCTAGGCCCGAGATGAGGTGTCGAGTAGTTCTTGCCTAGGGTGAGGTTCGAGTGAGTTGGAAGAGAAGTTGGGAAGAATGATGGTTGTTCACTTAGCACAAGGGTACATATAGCGAACAAATGAAGAGGTGCACCACCTACAAATTTAATAACTACACTACAGCTAGAACTACATGCAGTTATAAAAACATAATTCTGACAGCACGAGGTGACGAATTTTTGTACGTCATCCGCCATGTGGGGCCAATAATAATGCTCCGCAATACCGGCAAGCATCTTGTTACTACCGAAGTGGCCCGCGTAGAGAACATCATGATATTCTTCGAGTAGTAACTGGCGTAAAAGAGGGTAATTACATACCCATATTTTTTTGTATCCCTTACGGTACACGATGTCTTGATCGCAATGCAGAAAATGGCGCTTTTCTGCTACGGAGACTTTGGGGTCAATGGTATATCCATGCGTGAAGAGTCCCTTCAAAAGTGGGTTCATGCCATCGACTTGTAGGGCGGCAACTGTCAGAACTATATAGCTTATACTATTGTGTAGGCTATAGTGGGGTATCCCATAGGGGGTACAACCCAATTAGGGTTTCCTATTTGTACCCACTTCTTTCATAGTCATTCCATTCTCGTTCTCTCTTTCACATGGAATCAGAGCAGGTCCCCTACTAGGGCCTGTTTCTTGGGCCCACCGAAGCGCGCCCCGAGGCGCGCGTCCTTTTTTTTTTTTTAGCGACCCGTCGAGCCGCCCTACCTTGCGGCCCCGCCGCCCTATCGCGCGGCCTCGCCGCCCTAAGTCGCGGCCTGCCCGCCGCCCTACTTCGACGGCCCCGCCGCCCTACGTCGTGGCCCGCCGCCCTACTTCGACGGCCCGCCCGCCGCCCTACGTCGCGGCCCCGCCGCCCTACGTCCCGGCCCGCCCGCCGCCCTACTTCGACGGCCCGCCCGCCGCCCTACGTCGCGGCCCCGCCGCCCTACGTCCCGGCCCGCCCGCCGCCCTACTTCGAAGGCCCGCCCGCCGCCCTACGTCGCGGCCCTGCCGCCCTCAGCTACGCGGCCCCGCCGCCTTCTGCTACGCGGCCCTGCCGCCCCTCGATCGCGGCCCCGCCGCCCTCTGCTACGCGGCTCCGCCGCCCTCTGCTACGCGGCCCCGCCGCCCTCTGCTACGCGGCCCCGCCGCCCTCTCCTACGCGGCACCGCCGCCCTCTGCTCCGCGGCCCCGCCGAGCCGCCCAGCAGCAGCCGAGCCGCCGCCGAGCCGCCGCCGCCTGAGCCGCCGCCCGGGCCGCCGCCGAGCCGCCGCCGCCTGCGCCGCCGAGCCGGAGCCGCCCGAGCCGCCGCCCAGCCGCCCAGCAGCAGCCGAGCCGCCGCCGAGCCGCCGCCGCCCGAGCCGCCGCTGAGCTGCGACCGAGCCGCCGCCCGAGCCGCCCGAACCGCCCGAGCCGCCCGAGCCGCCCGAGCCGCCCGAGCCGCCGTGCTGCTGTTCCTGAGCTGTGTTCTTCTGCTGCTGACCTACCCGACTCTCCCAGCCCGGTGAGACTTCCAACTGCTGCCATGGCCACCCCCAATGTTCTTACTTTTGACGCTGAGGGGAGGGCCATTGACTTTGCCGTCTGGATTGAAGACCTGCAGCTGTACTTACTGTGTGATGCGATAGATGAGGTCTCTCTTTTTGACTTTGTCTCTGGCGCTGTTCCTGCCCCACCTGCTGATGCTGACTCTGCCGTTCGCTCCAAGTGGGCGACCCGCGATGCTGCTGCACGTCTTGCTGTGCGTCGCCACCTCCCTTCCTCTGAGCGTGCCCACTTTAGTCAGTGCAAGTCCGCTCAGGCCTTGTACGACGCTGTAGTTGCACGCTACTCCTCCCCTTCCTCCGCTACCCTTAGCCGCCTCATGCTACCGTTTCTCTTCCCTGACCTCGCTTCCTTTCCCACTGTCGCTGACCTCGTTACCCACCTCCGTGCTAGTGACACCCGCTACCGCGCTGCCCTTCCTGCTGAGTTCCGCGCTGCGAACCCTCCTCCCATGTACATCACCCTCTACTTTCTCGTCACCCGTCTCCCTGAGTCCCTTCGTGTCGTTAGGGACCAGTTTCTCTCTGTCTGTCCCACCACTCTCACTGTCGACCTCCTTGAGGAGTCCCTGCTAGCGGCAGAGAAGAGTATTGTCGCTGTAGGGGCCTCTCGGGGTGACCCTCGCACCCCCATCTTTGAGGGGTGTGGTCCTTCCCCCCTGCTGCCCTCTGTCGCCTCTGCCGCTGCGGCCGACCTCACTGGTTTTGAGTCGGTCGGCGCGGCGTCTGCCCCCAGCGGCAGACGCCGCTCTGGCAAGAGCAAGGGGGGCAGGGGAGCGGGTGGAGCTCGAGGGGGCGGTGGAGGAGGCGGTGGGGGTGGCGGGGGGAGTGGGGGTGGCGGTGGGGGTGGTGGCGGGAGTGGAGGTACTGGTGGCGGCGGTGGAGGCGGAGGTGGCGGCGGAGGTGGTAGCGGAGGAGGCGGTGGGAGCGGTGGGAGCGACGGTCCTGGTGGGGGAGGTGGCGGTGGAGACGGGGGTGGCGGTGGAGGCGGGGGTGGCGGTGGAGGCGGGGGTCGGAGTGGCTCGTCCCAGCGGAGCAGCTCTGGGGGTGGTCAGCGCCAGCAGCAGCAGCAGCAACAGCAGCAGCCGCAGCAGCAGCCACAGCAGCAGCAGCGCTCTCGCACCGTCCCCGGCCCTCAGCAGCTCCGTGAGTGGTACTTGCAGCGTCAGCGTGGTGGTGCGCTTGGTCCCTGCCCCTACGTTCTTCGCACAGGTGACCGTGCAGGGGAGAGGTGTGGAGGCGCCCACACAGCCCGCCGCTGCTTTGGCCGCCTGACCGACGCCTGGCGTCAGCAGTTTCCGGAGGCCGCTGAGATCCCCCGCTGGGGAGAGCTGTCTAGGGCTGGTGTAGCTATTTATGATCTTGATTTTGATGCTATTCTCTCTGCTATGTATGCTGTGACTGGTAGTGATGAGGATGACTGTTACCGGTGTTTCCCGCCCGACCCGGGCATTGGTACTGCCGCGTCAGGTACTAGTGAGGCTGCTGCTCTAGGTGCCAGTGCGTCTGTGCTCTCAGGTGCTGGTGAGTCTGCCCTCTCAGGTACTGTGTCGGCTTCGGCCTCTCACACCTTCACCCTTGACTCTGGAGCGTCTCGCTCCTTCTTTAGGGACCGCACCACTCTCACGCCGCTGAGTCGGCCGGTTGCGGTGTCCCTGGCTGACCCCTCTGGGGGGCCTGTCCTGTCTCGCTTCTCCACTGTCCTCCCGTGTCCGGCGGCCCCCTCTGGCACCCTGACTGGTCTCTACCTCCCCTCGTTCTCGACGAACTTGGTGAGTGGTGCTGACCTCCAGGATGCGGGTGTCCACCAGTTCACCCCTGCTCGTCAGCGGGTGACCCACTGCACGGAGGCGGATACAGGTCGCCACCTGGCTACGTTTACACGTCGGCCAGGGTCGAGCCTGTACACACTGACCACTGCTTCTCCTCCAGGTGCTGAGTCTGGTAGGGTCCCTTCGTCTGGTCAGGTGTTTGCTGCAGCGTCCAGGTCTGGTCCTGAGTCTGCCCCTTGCTCGTGTCGTCGTCTGTCTCACGAGACCCTCCTCTGGCACCACCGCCTTGGCCACCCCTCTCTGCTTCGGCTCAGAGGCATGGCCTCGCGAGTCCTTGTGTCTGGTCTTCCCCGGTCTCTCCCTCCCCTTCCTCCGGGCCCTGGCCCTACCTGTGTCCCCTGTGTCGAGGGGCGCCAGCGTGCTGCCCCTCACTCCTCCCAGTTTCCTCCGACAGAGGCCCCGTTGCAGACGCTTCACATGGACGTGTGGGGCCCAGCCCGCGTCCGTGGACAGGGTCAGGAGCGCTACTTCCTGCTGGTGGTTGACGACTACTCGCGTTACACCACAGTCTTCCCCTTGCGCAGCAAGGGTGAGGTCACTGCGGTGTTGATCGACTGGATCCGCGAAGCTCGTCTCCAGCTTCGGAGGAGCTTTGGCTCTGACTTCCCTGTTTTGCGTCTGCACTCGGACAGAGGCGGAGAGTTCTCCTCTGGCCTCCTGAGTGCCTACTGTCGTGCACGAGGCATCCGTCAGACCTTCACGCTTCCGGACTCACCACAGCAGAATGGGATTGCTGAGCGCCGCATTGGCATGGTCATGGACGTCGCTCGTACGTCCATGATGCATGCGGCTGCTCCCCATTTTCTGTGGCCGTTTGCGGTCAGGTACGCTGCGCACCAGATCAACCTCCACCCCAGGGTCTCTCGACCGGAGACCTCCCCAGCCCTGCTGTGGACGGGGAAGGTTGGCGATGCGTCGGCGTTCCGGGTCTGGGGATCTCGGGCGTTTGTTCGCGACCTGTCTGCGGACAAGCTGTCCCCTCGTGCTTCTCCCTGCGTCTTCCTGGGGTTCCCCCCCGACGCCCCTGGGTGGCAGTTTTACCACCCCACCTCTCGACGTGTTCTGTCCTCCCAGGACGTCACGTTCGACGAGTCGGTACCCTACTACCGCCTCTTCCCCTACCGCACTCCGTCCCTCCCCCCACCCCCGCTCTTCCTGGTACCAGGTCCCCCCCCGGTAGTCCCCCTCCCCCCTCAGGGTCCTGCCCCTTCAGGTGTGTCCCAGGTAGACGCGGTCGAGCCTTTCGAGGTCACTGGTGACTCTGGTGCTGCTGCGGGAGCTGAGCCTGGGGGTGCGGCATCTGGGGGTGCTGAGCCTGGGGGTGCTGAGCCTGGGGGTGCTGAGCCTGGGGGTGCTGAGCCTGGGGGTGCTGAGCCTGGGGGTGCTGAGCCTTGGGGTGCTGTGCCTAGGGGTGCTGAGCCTGGGGGTGCTGCGTCTGGGGGTGCTGAGCCTGGAGGTGCCGAGCCTGGGGGTGCTGTGCCTGGGGGTGCTGAGCCTGGGGGTGCTGTGCCTGGGGGTGCTTCGTCTCGCCGGGAGCCACTCTCCCCGCAGGAGCTGCGTGAGTGGTTTGCCAGGCGCTGGAGGTGTGCTGCTGGTGCTGGTGGTTCTTCGGCTGCAGAGGGTACTGCTGCCTCGCGTCCCGCCGGTGCTCGCACTGTGGGTGCTGGAGCTGCTGGGTCTGAGAGTTCTCCTGGAGCTGGTGCTACTGAGGGTGTTGGCGCTGAGCCTGCCGTTGGCGGTCCGACTGACAGTGCTCCTGGTGCTGCTGCTGGAGGTGCTGCTGGAGTGGGTACTCCTGCCGGGGCTGCTGGTACTGTTCCTGCTGTTTCTGGTGTCGCCGCGCGGCCCCGACCTTACTTCGTTCCGCTCCTGCAGCAGGTTCTTGGTCTTCCGCCTCCTCCTCCTCCTCCCTTAGAGGGTCCGCAGCCTGTCCGGTCACAGCCACAGCTACAGCCTGCCTCCCCTTTGCCTGCTCCGTCTCCCTACACTGGTCCGACTGGAGGTCTTACTGAGCGTCGTGAGCCTGCGTCTCGTCCTGTGTCGCCTGTTCGTACTGAGCGCGCTAGTGGTCGCGGGTCGCGTCAGCGTCCTCCTCCTGTTCCTGGCACGCACCGGATGTCACTGCGTCCGTCCACTGCTCCTCTGCGTGCCCCTTTGCCTTCTCCTCCTGCTTCCTCTCTTCCTGCTCTTGCCGACCCGGAGTCGGACTCTCTTCGTGCTGCCAGTCCTACTGTCACGCGTCTCCTTGCTACAGCTGTCACTGACCCTTCCTTCGAGTCGTCTGCTGCGTCTGCCCTTGTCACTGAGCTTGTCGACTTTGCTGCGCGCTGTCGTCTAGACTACGCTGCCCGTCTTGTCACTGAGTCTGAGTCCGCCTGTCCTCCGTCCGTCGGGGGTGAGTGTGCCCTTGGCACGGACGTCCTTGAGGACAGGCAGGAGGAGTTCCAGTGTCTAGCCGCCGCTTCACCTCGTCTCGCGTCTGTACTGCTAGCCCCTGAGGGAGACCCGGATGCACCAGACATCCCGACTCCGCGCTCTTACGCGGAGGCGATAGAGGGTCCCTACTCCTCTCAGTGGCAGGCAGCTATGGATGCAGAGATGGCTTCCTGGAAGTCCACAGGCACCTACGTTGACGCGGTTCCCCCCCCTGGGGCGAACATCGTCAGTGGCATGTGGATTTTCAGGGTGAAGCGGCCGCCGGGTTCTCCGCCTGTCTTCAAGGCGCGTTACGTGGCTCGTGGCTTCAGTCAGCGGCAGGGGGTTGACTACTTTCAGACCTTCTCCCCCACCCCGAAGATGACCACTCTTCGGGTCCTGCTGCACGTTGCTGCTCACCGTGACTACGAGCTGCACTCTCTCGACTTCAGCACAGCTTTCTTGCAGGGCAGCCTGCACGAGGAGATCTGGCTGCGTCGCCCACCTGGCTTCACTGGGTCTTTCCCTCCTGGTACCCAGTGGAGTCTCCGGCGTCCAGTCTACGGTCTCAGCCAGGCGCCACGTGAGTGGCACGACACACTGAGGACTACGCTCGCGGCACTTGGGTTTGCTCCTTCTACTGCCGACCCGTCGCTGTTTCTGCGCACCGACACCTCTCTGCCGCCGTTCTACATCCTCGTGTACGTCGACGACTTGGTCTTTGCCACAGCTGACACTGCTGGACTCGCCTACGTGAAGTCCGAGCTGCAGAAGAGACACACGTGCACTGACCTGGGTGAACTGCGCAGCTATCTTGGCTTGCAGATCACCCGGGACAGAGCACGCCGCACCATTACCCTGACTCAGTCACACATGGTGCAGCAGGTCCTTCAGCGCTTCGGCTTCACGTACTCCTCGCCTCAGGCCACTCCTCTGCCTACTCGCCACTCGCTCTCAGCTCTGCCTTCGGATGAGTCCGTAGAGTCGAGTGGCCCGTATGCAGAGCTTGTTGGCTGCCTCATGTACCTGATGACCTGCACACGACCTGACCTTGCATACCCTCTTAGCATTCTCGCACGCTATGTTGCTCCTGGGAGACACCGACCAGAGCACATGGCTGCAGCGAAGAGGGTGTTGCGCTACTTGTGCAGTACGTCGGGCATGGGGCTAGTGCTTGGAGGGCGCAGTCCAGTGGTCCTCACTGGGCACGCGGACGCTTCTTGGGCTGACGACCAGGCTACGCAGCGGTCGTCACAGGGTTACACCTTCAGCCTTGGTTCCGGCTCTGTTTCGTGGCGGGCTACCCGCTCGTCTTCTGTTCTCGGCTCCAGTTGTGAGGCTGAGATCTACGCCGGGGCTATGGCTGCACAGGAGTTACGCTGGCTCACCTACCTGTTGACCGACCTTGGAGAGCAGCCTCGTTCTCCTCCAGTCCTGTACGTAGACAACAAGGCCATGCTGGCCTTGTGTCGAGAGCAGAGACTGGAGCATAGAACGAAGCACATTGCTCTCCGCTACTTTCTTGCTCGTGAGCTACAGCAGCGTGGACAGTTGCGACTTGCGTACGTGGCCTCTGAGGCCAACACTGCTGATGTCTTCACCAAGGCACTTGCGCCTTGTGATCATCAGCGTTGTTGCACGCAGTTGGGTCTTGTGCCTGTCTTGCCTCACTTGCTCTCCTCTTGACCTTGCTTGTACCTTCGCCTATATATACTCTTGCTCTTGCTTACTTGACTCTTGTATATCTCTATATATGATCTTGCATGTGAACTGGCCATGTGGCCTTGAACTTGTGCTCGGAATGTGTGGTGACTTTGTGATCCACCCTGAGCTTTGCTTTGCTTTGCTTGACTGGTCTTGTGACCCCTTGTTCTCCCCCACTTTGCCTATGGGGGTGTGTCAGAACTATATAGCTTATACTATTGTGTAGGCTATAGTGGGGTATCCCATAGGGGGTACAACCCAATTAGGGTTTCCTATTTGTACCCACTTCTTTCATAGTCATTCCATTCTCGTTCTCTCTTTCACAGCAACGTGTGCATGGCATCTGAGTGTGTCTGCCTTGTTCTTGTGCCCCGGCTTATACACGATGTCGTAATGGAAGTGGGTTTCGAGAAAGTCAATCCACCGGACCTGCCGCCTTGAGAGTGTTGGTTGGGTCTTCAGATACTTGAGGCTACAGTGGTCGGTGTAGACGGTCGTTTTTCTTCCTTCGAGATAACACCTCCATGCCTTAAATGCGTTGACGATGGCGAGGGTCTCTTTGTCATGGATGGGGTAATTGAGTTCTGCCCCGTGAAGTTTCTTCCTGAGGTATGCAATGGGTTGCAGTCCCTTTCCTTGATCCTGCACGAGTACTGCGCCCAGTGCTTGATCGCTAGCATCGGCCTCGATGACATAGTCAAGTTCAGGGTCTGGCAGGATAAGGACAGGTGCGGACGTGAGTGCAGTTTTAAGTTGTTACACAGCTTCCTGGTGCTTCGCCTCCCACTGATATGGTGTATTCTTCTTCAGCAGGTTCGTTAATGGTGCGGCAATCTTGGCGTAGTTTGGTATAAAGCGGTTGTAGTAGTTGGCGAATCCAAGGAATCGTTGTAACGCCTTCACGTTCTCAGGAGTCTTCCACGTTCGCACTACTTCGATCTTCTTAAGATCCATGTGAACTCCTTGAGCGCTCACCATATGTCCAAGGAACTGGAATTTTTTCAATGCAAACTCGCTCTTGGATAGTTTTACGTAGAAGCGTTCTCGTCGAAGAATTTCAAACACGCGTTGCAGATGCTCAACGTGCTGCTTCATGTCTTTCGAGTAGATCAGGATGTCGTCCAAATATACCACCACGCACTCGTCCAGAAGGGGCCGAAGGATGTGGCTTATTTCCGCCTGAAACGTGGCTGGTGCATTAGTGAGTCCGAACGCCATCACGAGATACTCATATGACCCATACCGAGTTCGAGAGGCAGTTTTGTGGATAGAGTTGTCCGCCATACGAATTTGCCAGTATCCCGATCTGAGGTCAAGCTTGGAGAATACCGTAGCACCGCGAAGTTGATCGAGTAAGTTGTCGATCCGTGGTATCAGGTATTTATTTTTTTATAGTCTGCTTTTTCAAGGCTTGGTAGTCGATGCACATTCGCAGACTTCCGTCCGGCTTCGGAGTGAAGAGAACTGGAGCTCCGTACGGCAAAGTCGAAGGTCGAATCAGCCCTTTCTGTAGGAGATACTCTATTTGTTTTTTCATATCGGCAAGCTCTGTCGGGCTCAGCCGGTATGGTGCTCGGAATGTCGGCTTGGACCCCGGCTCTTCTACGATCTCATGTTGATGTGTTCGGTATGGCGGTATTTGATCAGTTAAATCATCGGGTAGAATGTCTTGGAACGCTTCAAGAATTTTCTTGACTGCTGGAGGAGGTTCCTGGGTCTGCTTCTCTCCATTGTCTGCTTCGTCGACTATCGCCATGAATCCCGCCGTGGTCTGTTTGACGTCCTTTTCAAAGCGTGCGAGTGTCTCGACTGGAATATTTCCCGTGTCGTCCCATTTGGGAAGGCTGATTTTCCTCCCGTTGTTGATGTTGGCCATCCGGTTAACCCAGTTGATCTCGGGGTTGAATTTTTTAAGAAAGTCTCTCCCGAAGATTACGTCGAGTCCTTTAATATTTGTGACGGGTAGAGCAGGCTTTCATCAAAGGGGTCCAATCTGGAGTAGTAACCGTGTTTCCCCGTAGATAGGTAGCTTACTGCCGTCCACCATCGTTGCCGAGAAGCTTGAGGACTTGAGCTCTCCTCCGAGTTGGTCGATTGTTTCCTTGTCGCAGACGCTGTGCAACGCCCTGTTGTCCACGAGTGCTTGGAGGCGCTGTCCGTTGCAGATCACCTCGAGCAAGAGTGGTGAGCGTTGCTCATGTTAGAATGTTATTATTGTCTAGCCTGCAGTGGGGTACTCTATAGCGAGTACAACCCAATTAGGGTTTCCTATATGTATGCCAACTGCCGTGGAAAATAGAACGAGAATGAATGCAC
Source organism: Closterium sp. NIES-65 (assembly GCA_948144175.1). Taxonomy (NCBI): domain Eukaryota; kingdom Viridiplantae; phylum Streptophyta; class Zygnematophyceae; order Desmidiales; family Closteriaceae; genus Closterium; species Closterium sp. NIES-65. The sequence continues at coordinate 452,787 of CANXME010001748.1, forward strand.
TATGAAAGAGTTGGGTACAAATAGCAAAACCCTAATTGGGTTGTACCCCCTATGGGATACCCCACTGTAGCCTTCACAACAGCATAAGCTACATATATGTTCTTACACACCCCCATAGGCAAAGTGGGGGAGAACAAGGGGTAACAAGACCAGTCAAGCAAAGCAAAGCAAAGGTCAGGGTGGATCACAAAGTCACCACACAGTCCGAGCACAAGAGGAAGGCCACAAGGCCAGTTCATATGCAGTAGTACACACATATATATATATAAAGCTAGACAAGCAAGAGCAGGTATATATATGTGACAGTACAAGTAAAGTCAAGAGGAGAGCAAGTGAGGCAAGACAGGCACAAGACCCAGCTGGGTGCAGAAGCGCTGATGGTCACAAGGCGCGAGTGCCTTGGTGAACACATCAGCAGTGTTGGCCTCAGAGGCCACGTACGCAAGCCGCAACTGTCCACGCTGCTGTAGCTCACGAGCAAGGAAGAAGCGAAGAGCAATGTGCTTCGTTCTGTGCTCCAGACGCTGCTCTCGACACAAGGCCAGCATGGCCTTGTTGTCTACGTACAGCACTGGAGGAGAACGAGGCGGCTCTCCAAGGTCAGTCAGCAGGTAGGTGAGCCAGCGAAGCTCCTGTGCAGCCATGGCCCCTGCGTAGATCTCAGCCTCACAACTCGAGCTGAGAACCGAAGACGAGCGAGTAGCCCGCCACGAGACAGAGACGGAGCCAAGGCTGAAGGTGTAACCCTGTGACGACCGCTGCGTAGCCTGGTCGTCAGCCCAAGAAGCGTCCGCGTGACCTGTAAGTACCACTGGACTCCGCCCTCCAAGCACTAGCCCCATGCCCGACGTACTGCACAGGTAGCGCAATACCCTCTTCGCTGCAGCCATGTGCTCTGGTCGGTGTCTCCCAGGAGCAACATAGCGTGCAAGAATGCTAAGAGGGTATGCAAGGTCAGGTCGTGTGCAGGTCATCAGGTACATGAGGCAGCCAACAAGCTCTGGGTACGGGCCACTCGACTCTACGGACTCATCCGAAGGCAGAGCTGAGAGCGAGTGACGAGTAGACAGAGGAGTGGCCTGAGGCGAGGAGTACGTGAAGCCGAAGCGCTGAAGGACCTGCTGCACCATGTGTGACTGAGTCAAGGTAATGGTGCGGCGTGCTCTGTCCCGAGTGATCTGCTAGCCAAGGTAGCTGCGCAGTTCACCCAGGTCTGTGCACGTGTGTCTCTTCAGCAGCTCGGACTTCACGTAGGCGAGTCCAGCAGTGTCCGCTGTGGCAAAGACAAAGTCGTCGACGTACACGAGGATGTAGAACGGCGGCAGTGAAGTGTCGGTGCGCAGAAACAGCGACGGGTCAGCAGTAGAAGGAGCAAACCCAAGGGCCGCAAGCGTAGTCCTCAGTGTGTCGTGCCACTCACGTGGTGCCTGGCGGAGACCGTAGACTGGCCGTCGGAGGCTCCACTGGGTGCCAGGAGGGAAAGTCCCAGTGAAGCCAGGTGGACGGCGCAGCCAGATCTCCTCGTGCAGGCTCCCCTGCAAGAACGCATTACTGAAGTCGAGAGAGTGAAGCTCGTAGTCGCGCTGAGCGGCTATGTGCAGCAGCACCCGAAGAGTGGTCATCTTCGGGGTGGGAGAGAAGGTCTGAAAGTAGTCAACTCCCTGCCGTTGACTGAAGCCACAAGCGACGTACCGCGCCTTGAAGACAGGTGGAGAGCCCGGCGGCCGCTTCACCCTGAAGATCCACATGCCACTGACGATGTTCGCCCCAGGAGGGGGAACCGCGTCAACGTAGGTGCCTGTGGACTTCCAGGAAGCCATCTCTGCATCCATAGCTGCCTGCCACTGAGAGGAGTAGGGACCCTCTACGGCCTCCGCGTAAGAGCGCGGAGTCGGGATGTCTAGTGCATCCGGGTCTCCCTCAGGTGCAAGCAGTACAGACGCGAGATGAGGTGAAGCAGCAGCCAGACACTGGAACTCCTCCTGCCTGTCCTCTAGGACGTCCGTGCCAAGAGCACACTCACCCCGGACGGACGGAGGACAGACAGACGCAGACTCAGCAACAAGACTAGCAGCGTAGTCTAGACGACAGCGAGCAGCAAAGTCGACGAGCTCAGCGACAAGAGCAGACGCAGCAGCGGACTCAAAGGAAGGGGTCAGTGACGACAGTAGCAAGCAGACGCGTGACAGTAGGACTGGCAGCACGAAGGGAGTCCGACACTGGGTCGGTAAGCACAGGAAGGGAGGACTCAGGAGGAGAAGGCAAAAGGGCACGCAGAGGAGCAGTGGACGGACGCAGAGACATCCGGTGCGTGCCAGGGACAGGAGGAGGACGCGGACGCGAACCACGACCACTAGCGCGGGCAGCACGAACAGGCGACGCGGGACGAGACGCAGGCTCACGACGCTCAGTAAGACCTCCAGTAGGACCAGTGTAAGGAGAGGGAGCAGGCAGTGGGGAGGTAGGCTCCAACAGTGACTGCGACTGGACAGGCTGTGGACACTCTACCGGAGGAGAAAGACCAAGAACCTGCTGCAGAAGCGGAACGAAGTACGGCCGAGGCCGCGCGGCAGCTCCAGACTCAGCAGGGACAGCACCAGCACCCTCAGCGGCAGCACCAGCGCCACCAACACCTCCAGCGGCAGTACCTCCAGCAGCACCAGCAGCAGAACCACCGTCAGGACAGACAGCAGCAGACTCAGCACCAACGCCCTCAGCAGCCCCAGCTCCAGTAGGACCCGCAGGCGTAGCACCTCCGGGACCGGCGGCACCAGCACCCTCGACGGTCGAAGAAGCTCCAGCTCCAGCAGTACGCCTCCAGCGGCGAGCAAACCACTCGCGCAGCTCCTGTGGAGAGAGGGGCTCCCGCCGAGACGCAGCACCAGGAGAAACCCCAGGCTCAGCGGCTCCAGACGTAGCACCCCCAGGCTCAGCAGCTCTAGACGTAGCACCCCCAGGCTCAGCAGCTCCAGACTCAGCACCCCCAGGCTCAGCAGCTCCAGACTCAGCACCCCCAGGCTCAGCAGCTCCAGCTCCAGTAGGACCCGCAGGCCCAGCAGCTCCGGGACCGGCAGCACCAGCACCCTCAGCAGTCGAAGGAACTCCAGCTCCAGCAGTACGCCTCCAGCGGCGAGCAAACCACTCGCGCAGCTCCTGTGGAGAGAGCGGCTCCCGCCGATACAGAGCAACCGGAGAGCCCCCAGGTCCAGCAGTCGCGGGCTCCGCACCTCCAGGCTCAGCACCCCTAGGCTCAGCAGCTCCTGACGTAGCACCCCCCGGCTCAGTACCCCCAGCAGCAGCACCCCCAAGCTCAGCACCCCCCGGCCTCGCACCCCCAGGCTCAGCACCCCCAGCAGCAGCACCCCCAAGCTCAGCACCCGCAGGCGTAGCACCCCCAGACTCTGCACCCGCAACAGGACCAGACTCAGCAGCAACCTCGACTGGCTCGACTGTGTCTACCTGGGACACACCTGAAGGGGCAGGAACCTGAGGGGGGAGGGGGTCTACCGGGGGGGGAACTGGCACCAGGAAGTCCGGTGGGGGGGGGAGGGAAGGAGTACGGTAGGGGAAGAGGCGGTAGAAGGGGACTGACTCGTCGAACGTGACGTCCTGGGAGGACAGAACACGACGAGAGGAGGGATGGTAGAAGTGCCACCCTGGAGCGTCAGGGGGGAAGCCAAGGAAGACACAGGGAGCAGCACGGGGGGACAGCTTGTCCGCAGACAAGTCGCGGACAAACGCCCGAGATCCCCAGACACGGAACGCAGACGCATCGCCGACCTTCCCCGTCCACAGTAACACTGGGGACATCGCGGGCCGAGAGACCCTGGGGTGAAGGTTGAGCTGATGCGCCGCGTACCGAACCGCAAACGGCCACAGAAAATGGGGGGCAGCCGCATGCATCATGGACGTACGAGCGACATCCATGACCATGCCAATGCGGCGCTCAGCAATCCCATTTTGCTGTGGAGAGTCCGGAAGCGTAAAGGTCTGGCGGATCCCCTGTGCACGACAGTAGTCTCGCAGAAGGCGAGAGGAGAACTCCCCACCTCGGTCAGAGTGCAGACGCAGAACAGGAAAGTCCGAGCCAAAGCTCCTCCTGAGCTGGAGACGAGCCTCGCGGATCCAGTCGATCAGCACCTCAGTGACAGCACCCTTGCTGCGCAAGGGGAAGACTGTGGTGTAACGCGAGTAGTCGTCAACCACCAACAGGAAGTAGCGCTCGTGACCCTGCCCACGGACGGGGGCCGGGCCCCACACGTCCATGTGAAGTGTCTGCAGAGGAGCCTCTGTCGGGGGAAACTGGGAGGAGTGAGGAGCAGCCCTGAGGCGCCCCTCGACACAGGGGACACAGGAAGGTCCTGGTCCCGAAGGAAGGGGAGGGAGAGACTAGGGAAGGCCAGAGACAAGGACACGGGAAGCCATGCCCCGAAGGCGGGGCAAGGAGGGGTGGCCAAGACGGTGGTGCCACAGGAGAGTCTCGTGAGACAGGAGGCGACACGAACAGGGGGCAGACTCAGGACCAGACCTGGACGCAGCAGCAAACACCTGACCTGACGCTGCTACCTGACCGGACGCAGGGACAGGAGGAGACTCAGTGGTCAGGGTGTAGAGGCTCGACCCCGGCCGACGCGAGAACGTGGCCAGGTGCCGGCCTGTGCGTGCGTCTGTGCAGTGGGTCACCCGCTGACTCGCAGGAGTGAACTGGTGAACCCCCGCATCCTGCAGGTCTGCACCACTCACCAAGTTCGTTGAGAACGAGGGGAGGTACAGGCCAGACAGGGTGCCCGAGGGGGCAGCCGGACACGGGAGGACAGTGGAGAAGTGAGCGAGGACAGGACCCCCAGAGGGGTCAGCCAGGGAGACTGCAACCGGCCGACCAAGCGGCGTGAGTGTGGTGCGGTCCCGAAAGAAGGAGCGAGAAGCCCCAGAGTCAAGTGTAAAGGTGAGGGAGGCCGAAGCCAACGCGGTACCTGAGAGCGCAGCCTCACCCGCACCTGAGGAAGCAGACTCACTAGCACCTAGAGCAGCAGCCGCACCTGTACCTGGAGCAGGAGACTCACTAGCACCCAGAGCAGCAGCAGCCTCACCAGTAGCTAGAGCAGCAGGTCCTATACCCGGGTCAGGTGGGACGCACAGGTGACCGGCACGGTCAGCACTAGTAGGCAATGCATACATGGCAGTGAGAATAGCATCATAGTCAAGAGCAAATATATCTACCCTCTGCCTAAGCAACTCCACCCAGTCGGGGAGCTCAGCCTCGTCGCCAAACACGGTACGCCAGGCGTCGCTCAGACGGGCGAAGCAGCGGGACTGTGTATGACTAGGTGTCCCACAAGGCTGACCAGTCCGAGCACCAGTGAGAATCACGTAAGAGCAGCGAACAGAACTGAGAGACCCTCCACTCTGAGCGTACCACTCACGAAGCTGCTGAGGCGTGAGAGACGCGCGGGGGGGTCGCGGGAGCTGCATCTGGCCGCCACCAGTAGTAGAAGCAGCAGGAGTGGTAGCAGTGGTAGCGCCACCACCCCTACAGCCCCAACCAGTGTACCACTCACGCAGCTGCTGGGGCGTGAGGGACTCACGCAGACGTCGATGGGGCTGCATCTGGCTCCACCAGTAGAGGCAGGAGCAGGAGTAGCAGCAGTAAGGCAGGCAGCCCGGCAAGCCAAAAAGGGAGGCAGGCAGGCAAGCAGGCGACGCGCAGCGTGCTAGCAGGGCAGGGGCTCACCAGTGGTGGGTAGAGTAGGCTCGGCGACTCAGCGGCTCGGCAGCACGGCGGCTCTGCGGCTCGGGCGACTCGGGCGGCTCGGGCGACTCGGGCGGCTCGGTGGCAGGGCGGCTCGGCAGCAACTGCAGCTCGGCAGCTCGGCGACCCGGCGGCGCGGTTGCTGGGAGGCTCGGGTGTAGAGCGGCTCGGCTGCAGGGCGGCGCGGCTGGTGGGAGGCTCGGGTGTAGAGCGGCTCGGCGGCGAGGCGGCTCGGCTGCAGGGCAGCTCGAGACGAAGGAGGAGGAGAAGCAGGGGAGACCACACACCTGCCACCCCTCAGCTGGCCTCTCAGGTCGCCTCGACAGGCGACGGGAAAAGGGGGGGGGGGGGGGGGGGGGGGGGAGGCGGCTCGGGCGGCTCGGGCGGCTGAGGCTGTCACCGGCACAGGCGGCTCGGGCGGCTCGGCTCCTCAGCTGCGCAGACGGCTCGGGCGGCTCAGGCTGCACGGCGGCTAATGGGCGGCGTGGGGGGCCGGGACGGCGGCGTGCAGCAGGGACGGGCGGCGCACGGGCGGTGTGAGGCCGGGACGGGTGAGGGGCCAGGACGGGCGGCGTCCTGGCGCCGAGGGGCCGAGACAGGAGAGCGCGGCCGGGGCGGGCGGCACAGGGCGGCCTGGGGCCGGGTCAGGCGGCGCGCGGGCGGTGAGGGGCCGGGACGGGCGCGCGCGGGTGGCTAGGGGCCGGGACGGGTGCGCGCGGGTGGCTAGGGGCCGGGACGGGCGGCGCGCGGGCGGCTAGGGGCCTGAACGAGCGGCGCGCGAGCGGCTAGGGGCCGGGACGGGCGGCGCGCGGGCGGCTAGGGGCCTGAACGAGCGGCGCGCGAGCGGCTAGGGGCCGGGACGGGCGGCGCGCGGGCGGCTAGGGGCCTGAACGGGCGGCGCGCGAGCGGCTAGGGGCCGGGACGGGCGGCGCGCGGGCGGCTAGGGGCCTGAACGGGCGGCGCGCGAGCGGCTAAAGGCCGGGACGGGCGGCGCGCGAGCGGCTAGGGGCCTGAACGGGCGCGCGCGGGCGGCTAGGGGGCCGCAGGGCAGGCCGAAAGAGTGAGAGCGAGGGCCCGGAGCGCGCTCCGGGCAGAAAAAAAGTTTAAAAGTGGTGGGCCCTAAGCACAGTTCCCACGGGGGAACCTGCTCGATACCATGTGGAAAATAGAACGAGAATGAATGCACTATGAAAGAGTTGGGTACAAATAGCAAAACCCTAATTGGGTTGTACCCCCTATGGGATACCCCATTGTAGCCTACACAACAGCATAAGCTACATATATGTTCTGACAACTGCTGCTTGTGCAAACCCTCCTTTCTTCATTCTTGTTCCTGACTGCTAGCTCTAACATGCTATCAGAGCAAGTCGACCCTCCTGGGTCGATCCTGAGGGTGGGCCCCACCCGATGCTTCCGCTGCTCTACTGCTGTCGCGCGCCCCGGGCGCGCGACCCTTTCTTCCTGCCGCGCGCTCGGAGCGCGCGGCGTTTTTCATCCCGCCGTGCGGTTGGGGCGTGCGGCAGTTTTCTGCCCGCCGTGCGCCCCAAGGCGCGCGGCGGTTTACTGCATGGCGCGCCCCCCTGTCGGCCCTCGCACTGCCTCAGGGGACCCGCGCGCGCCCCCTCTCCCGTCGGCTCTCGCGCTGCCCCGCTGGATCCGCGCACCGCACCCCGTCAACCCTCGCGTCGCCTCAGGGGACCCGCACGCGCCCCTCGTTGGCCCTCGCGTCACATGCGGGATTCGCACGCTGCCCCCCGTCGACCCTCACGTCGCCCCCCGGGGACCCGCGCGCTGTCTCGCTCGACCCACGCGCCACCCCTAAAGCCGCGCGCGACCCCTCAGCTGCCCCGTCGTGGCTCCCTGGGGCAGTGCGCGCGGCCCCTCGCTGCCCCGTAGTGGCGCCCTGGGGGCCGCGCGCCGTCCCTTTCGCCGTCCCCCGCGCTCCTACCCCGTGCCACCCGTTTAGGGTTTGGGGGTGGGGAGTGTGGGGGGTGGCGGTTATGGGGGTGCTGGTTGTGTGCGCTGTCCCCTACTCCTCCGTCTCCCACTACTGCACCTGTCGCTAAGGGGGATGGGTGTGTGGGAGCTGACGGAGTGGTGCTAGGGGGGTGACGTGGGAGTGGGGCTAGAGGTGCTGCAAGGGGTGTGTGAAAGGGGGGTGGGTCAGTTGGGGGAGGTTGAGCGGAGGCTGCCGTCTTGTCATCCGCAGCACATGTAGTCCGGGGCGCTGTCCTGGTAGCCCAGAGAGCCTGCTGCGCCTGTCGCCCGTGGGTCCGTTGCTTCTGCCGCTTAAAGTTAGCCGCAGAGCCAATTACTCCAATAATCCAAGACACTATCCCAATACCATTATGCCAGCTGCTCCTGTTGCCCGTGTGTCTGCAATTTCAGCCGTCGCCTCCTATCTCCTCTCCTCTCATTGTCCAGCCTCCTCCTCCTCACGTGCCCATTGTGAACGCCTCTAGCTTTGCTTGCCCTTGTGAACCTGCTCTATGACTGCTTGCTCTGCTGATTATACCCCACTTTTACTATGGGGGTGTGTCAGAATGTTATTATTGTCTATCCTGCAGTGGGGTACTCTAAAGCAAGTACAACCCAATTAGGGTTTCCTATATGTATTCCAACTGCTGCTAGTGCAAACCCTCCTTTCTTCATTCTTGTTTCTGACTGCTAGTTCTAACAGCTCGGAGTACCCAAAAATAGTCTCATTAATAGGATCATAGGGTACATTCCAATATTCAGTACACACCGTGGTTCCACTACTTACTCCTGGAATAACAGCTGGCCTGGGCTGCGTGGAGAAAGGCTCCTCTCCAACGCCAGTAGTAGAGGTAGTAACCGTATGGGTTGACCGTGAGGGGGTGGATCCGGTCGACGCGTGCGATTCACAAGATGCATCCTGGAGGGGTTTTCGTAGTTTTCGCAACTTCTTTTCAACTCCCAGCTGCCTCCTCAGCTGCTTCAGCTCAATAGACTTCTTCCCTGGGGAGTGGAGAGTCGTCTTGGGCTGGTTCCGGGAGAAGATGTTGACACCGTGAAAAGGCCTGCTCCTTTCCACACTCCTTAATTTTTTCCCCAGCTCCGTAGGCACCGGTACCACTTCTTTAATTGCCTGCTTCCTCTGGAGTTCTTCGCGGAATTTGTTTATGGCTCTGGACCCGCGAAAATCACCAGTCTTTATCAAAACATCTTTGAGAGATATCTTTCACGAATTCTGTTTTTTTCCGGGGTCGAATTGGAGATTTCTCGTCTTGGTCGAGTCTTTTTTCGCGAAGGTCTTCTTTTCCTCGGCGAATGCCTCTGACAAATTTCGGTCAAGGGGCTTGGGATTTCGCCCCTGATTCTCCAAATCTCGCGCCCAATGTTGTCCTTCTGTTTCGATTCGGTCAAGATTGCGCTGACGCTTTCAGATCTGCTTTTCCTCGCCAGCACGATCCGCAATCACAGGCGAGATCCGTTTTTCGAATTTTTGTCTTTAGTTTCGCCACTCCCTGTTGAGATATGAGCATAAGTGGTAGTTAGTTTTAGGTAGGGCCTAGGCTTAATAGCCTAGGCCAAGGGGGAGTCGAGATAGTTGTGGCAAGGGAGGAGGTCGAGAGTGATGCAATATGAGAAACAAGTACAAGTTGTAGTTCAGGAAGGGTGCACCACCAAGCAAGAACAAATGTATGACTACACTACAGCTAGAACTACATGCAGTTATATATAATTCAGACATCCCCACGTAACTGCATGCAGGAATAGCTAAGTGAAAGACATAACCTGCAGGGGTACACCTCAGACAGAGAAAACAGCAACATCAGGCAAGGCAGCAGAACAGGTTCGGCAGCAAAGGGGCAGCCGACAGCAAGGCACTTCTGCCACCCCCTTACTCTCTTCCCCCCCCGACCACAGGAGGGGCAGCAGGGAGAGAGAGGAGGCGGGCTGGCTCTGGTTGGTCACCCCCTTCATCCCCTCACCCTCCCCCTCCCCCTCCCCCCCACACTGCAACAGGAGCAGCAGAGGGGGGAAGAGAGGAGAGGTGGAGGGACAGCTGCTGGTTGGTCTCACACCCGCCACCCCAGTGCCACTCCCCCGGCTCCCCCACACCCTCACACCCTCCCCCCCAGCGGCAGTTGCAGCACTGGGAACGAAAGGAGGAGGAGGGGAAGGGAAGCACACCACCCATCACCCCCACACCCGCCACCCCCATACCCTCCCCCCCACGGCTGCAGGGAGACGAAGGAGGAGGGGGTGGGCGGGGAGAAAGCCGCAGAGCGGCTACAGAGGGTCGGCGCGGGTAGATCAGGGGCGGCTGCAGCAAGTGCAGGCACGGGGTGAGGCAGAGGCGGCTGCACCGAGAGCAGGAGCGGGGGCGGCTGCTCCAAGGGCAGGCGCTGGGTGGTGCAGGGGCGGCTGCAGCGAGTGCAGGCGTGGGTGAGGCAGGGGCACCGCCGCGGGCGCGAGGGGCGGGTCCGCGGCGGCTCAGGACACCGTCGCGGGCGCCAGGGGCGGTTCCGCGGCGGCTCAGGGCACCGTTACAGGCGCGAGAGGCGGATCCGCGGTGGCACAGGGCACCGTCGCGCACCACGGGGCACGCGACGGGCAGTTTAGGGCACTCTCGCGTGCCACGGGGCGCACGACGGGCAGGGCACCGTCGCGTGCCACGGGGCACGCGACGGCAAAAAAGATGTCACTCGCCACTCGGGGGCGGGACAGGATGAAAATCGCCTAGCGCCCGGGGCGCGCGACCGGAAAAACAGCAGCGGAAGCGTGAGGCGGGCCCACAGGCCTGGACTTAACAGTCTCTGATTCCATGTTGAGATCGGAGCATAAGTGGTAGTTAGGTTTAGGTAGAGCCTAGGCTTAGTAGCCTAGGCCAAGGGGGAGTCGAGATAGTTGTGGAAAGGGAGGAGGTCGAGAGTGATACAATATGAGAAACAAGTACAAGTTATAGTTCAGGAAGGGTGCACCACCAAGCAAGAACAAATGTATGACTACACTATGTCAGATATATATGACATAGCTATTGTAGGCTATAGTGGGGTAGCACATATGGGGTACAGCTTTCTAGGGTTTGTATTTGTACCCAACTTTCACTTAGTCATTCCATTCTCGTTCTCACTTTCACATGGAATCAGAGCAGGTCCCCTCCTAGGGACTGTTCCTAGGGCCCACCGAAGCGCGCCTCGAGTCGCGCTCTCCTTTTTTTTTTTAGCGACCCGCCGTGTCGCCCCTAGCGGCCCGTCGCGCTGCCCTTACGGTCGCGTCGAGCCGCCCTAGCGGCAGCGGCGCGCCGCCCTTGCAGCGGCCTGTCGCGCCGCCCTACCTCGCGGCCCCGCCGCCCCATCGCGGCCCCGCCGCCCCATCGCGCGGCCCCGCCGTCCTACCTAGCGGCCCAGCCGCCCTTCCTCGCGGCCCCGCCGCCCCATCGAGAGGCCCCGCCGCCCTTCCTCGCGGCCCCGCTGCTCCGTCGCGCGGCCCCGCCGCCCTTCCTCGCGGCCCCGCCGCTCCATCGCGCGGCCCCGCCGCCCTGCGGCCCTACTAGCCGCCCTACCTGCGGCCCTTCCGCCGCCCTGCGGCCCTACTCGCCGCCCTACCTGCGGCCCTACTCGCCGCCCTACCTGCGGCCCTACCGCCGCCCTACCTGCGGCCCTTCCGCCGCCCTACCTGCGGCCCTTCCGCCGCCCTACCTGCGGCCCTTACCGCCGCCCTACCTGCGGCCCTTCCACCGCCCTACCTGTGGCCCTACCACCGCCCTACCTGCGGCCCACCCGCCGCCCTACCTGCGGCCCACCCGCCGCCCTACTTGCGGCCCACCCGCCGCCCTACCTGCGGCCCACCCGCCGCCCTACCTGCGGCCCACCGCCGCCCTACCTGCAGCCCTACCGCCGCCCTACCTGCGGCTCACCCGCCGCCCTACCTGCGGCTCACCCGCCGCCCTATCTACGACTGCCGCGCCGCCCTGAACCAGCGCCACCGCGCCGCCCTACACCAGAGCCGCCTAGCAGCAGTACCGCCGGGAGCCGTGCCGCCCTGCCGCCGAGCCGCCCAGCAACCGAGCCGCCCGGGAGCCCAGCCGCCCTGCCGCCGAGCCGCCCTGCCGCCAAGCCGCCCTGCCGCCGAGCCGCCCTGCCGCCGAGCCGCCCTCCCGCCGAGCCGCCCAGGAGCCGAGCCGCCCTGCCACCGAGCCGCCCAGCAGCCGAGCCGCCCAGCCGCCGAGCCGCTCAGCCGCCGAGCCGCCCAGCAGCCGAGCCGCCCTACTGCCGAGCCGCCCGACCTGCCCTGTCCGGTGAGCACAGCCCCACTGTCACTGCGTGCCCTCCCCCTACTGCTTGCACTGCTAGTCTGTCGTCGTCATGGCTACCCCTAGTGTCCTCGCTTTTGACGCTGAGGGTCGAGCCATTAACTCTGAGGTCTGGGTCGACGAGCTGCAGCTGTTTTTACAGTGCGATAGGGCGGACGGTCTTTCTCTCTTTGACCTCACCTCTGGCGCCTCTCCTGCCCCTGCTGCTGATGCTGACCCCACTGTTCGCTCTCAGTGGGCCACCCGCGATGCTGCTGCACGTCTTGCTGTGCGTTGCCACCTGCCTACCACTGAGCGCGCGCACTTTAGTCAGTACAAGAGTGCTCAGACCTTGTACGACGCTGTAGTTGCACGCTACTCTTCCCCTGCCACTGCTGCACTGAGCCGCCTCATGCTACCGTACCTCTTTCCTAACCTTGCTGCCTTTCCCACAGTCGCTGACCTCATTACGCACCTCCGCACTAGTGACACTCGCTACCGCGCCGCGCTTCCTGCTGAGTTCTGCGCCAAGAACCCCCCCCCATGTACATCACTCTCTATTACATAGTCACACGCCTCCCTGACTCCCTTCGCGTAGTCAGGGACCACTTCCTCTCAATCTGTCCCACCACTCTCACTGTTGACCTCCTCGAGAAGGCCCTCCTGGCGGCGGAGAAGTGCATAGTCGCTGTCGGAGCCTCTCGTGGTGACCCTCGCACCCCCATCTTTGAGGGGTGTTCTCCTTCCCCCCTGCTGCCCTTTGTTGCCTCTGCTGCTGCTGCCGACCTGCTTGGTCTTGAGTCGGTCGGCGCGGCGTCTGCCCCTAGCGGGAGACGCCGCCCTGGCAAGGGCAAGGGGGGCAAGGGCGCGGGTGGAGCTGGCGGGGGCGGTGGAGGTGGCAGTGGAGGCGGCGGAGGGAGTGGGGGTGGCGGTGGGAGTGGTGGCGGGGGTGGTGGTGGTGGTGGTGGCAGCAGCAGAGGCGGAGGCGGTGGCGGCGGCGGTGGTGGGAGCGGAGGCGGCGGTGGTGGCGGAGGTGGAGGCGGCGGTGGCGGAGGGGGTGGAGCTGGTCGGGGTGGTGCCCCGCAGCGGAGCGGCTCTGGTGGTGGTCAGCGCTAGCAGCAGCAGCAGCGTTCTCGAGACATCCCCCCGCCTCAGCAGCTCCGTGAGTGGTACACGCAGCGTCAGCGTGGTGGGGGTTTTGGTCCGTGCACCTACGTCCTCCGTTCCGGCGACCGCGCGGAGAGCAGTGTGGGGGTGCTGACTCTGGGGGTGCTGTGCGCATGGGTGCTGAGCCTGGGGGTGCTGAGCCTAGGGATCCTGAGACTGGGGGTGCTGAGCCTGGGGGTGCTGAGCCTGGGGGTGCTGAGTCTGGGGGTGCTGAGCCTGGGGGTGCTGCTACTGGGGGTGCTGAGCCTGGGGGTGCTGCGTCTGGAGCTGCTCAGCCTCGAGTTGTGGAGCCTGCGGCTACGAGTCCTCCCCTTGTGGCGTCTGGCGGTGCAGGGCCTGGAGGTTCTCCGGGTGCTTCGTCTCGGCGGGAGCCACTCTCTCCACAGGAGCTGCGCGAGTGGTTTGCTCGCCGCTGGAGGCGTACTGCTAGAGCTGGAGCTTCTTCGGCCGCTGAGGGTACTTCTGCCGCCGGTCCCGGAACTGCTGGGCCTTCGGGTTTGCCTGGAGCTGGAGCTGCTGAGGGTGTTGGTGCTGAGACTACTGCTGTCCTTTCTGGCGGTGGTCCTACTGCGGGTGCTGCTGGTGCTGCTGGAGGTCCTGCAGGTGGAGGTGCTGTTGGTGCTGGTGCTGCCGCTGAGGGTGCTAGTGCTGTCCCTGCTGTGTCTGGAGTTACCGCGCGGCCTCGGCCGTACTTTGTTCCACTCCTACAGCAGGTTCTTGGTCTTTCTTCTCCTGTCGAGTGTCCACCGCTTGTCCAGTCACAGTCCCAGTTAGAGCCCGCCTCTCCACTTCCTGCTCCCTCTCCTTACACTGGTCCTACTGGAGGTCTTGCTGAGCGTCGTGAGCCTGCGTCTCGTCCCGCGTCGCCTGTTCGTACTGCTCGCGCTAGTGGTCGCGGTTCACGTCAGCGTCCTCCTCCTGTCCCTAGCACGCACCGGATGTCTTTGCGTCCGTCCACTGCTCCTCTGCGTGCCCCTTTGCCTTCTCCTTCTGCGTCCTCTCTCCCTGCCCTTGCCGACCCAAAGTCGGACTCTCTTCGTGCTGCCAGTCCTACTGTCACGCGTCTCCTTGCTACTGTCGTCACTGACCCCTCTTTTGAGTCCACTGCTGCGTCTGCGCTTGTTGCTGAGCTCGTCGACTTCGCTGCTCGCTGTCGTCTAGACTACGTTGCCAGTCTTGTTGCTGAGTCTGCGTCTGTCTGTCCTCCGTCCGTCGGGGGTGAGTGTGCTCTTGGCAGGGACGTCCAGGAGGACAGGCAGGAGGAGTTGCTGGCTGCTGCTTCACCTCATCTCGCGTTCGTACTACTTGCCCCTGAGGGAGACCCGGATGCACTAGACATCCCGACTCCGCGCTCTTACGCGGAGGCCGTAGAGGGTCCCTACTCCTCTCACTGGCAGGCAGCGATGGATGCAGAGATGGCTTCTTGGAAGTCCACAGGCACCTAAGTTGACGCGGTTCCCCCTCCTGGGGCGAACATCGTCAGTGGCATGTGGATCTTCAGGGTGAAGCGGCCGCCGGGCTCTCCACCTGTCTTCAAGGCGCTGTACGTCGCTCGTGGCTTTAGTCAGCAGCAGGGAGTTGACTACTTTCAGACCTTCTCTCCCACCCCAAAGATGACCACTCTTCGGGTGCTGCTGCACATAGCTGCTCAGCGCGACTACGAGCTCCACTCTCTTGAATTCAGCACAGCTTTCTTGCAGGGTAGCGTGCACGAGGAGATCTGGCTGCGCCGTCCACCTGGTTTCACTGGGACTTTCCCTCCTGGCACCCAGTGGAGCCTCCGGCGGCCAGTCTACGGTCTCCGCCTGGCACCGCGTGAGTGGCACGACAGACTGAGGACTACGCTTGCGGCTCTTGGGTTTGCTCCCTCTACTGCTGACCCGTCGCTGTTTCTGCGCACCGACACTTCTCTGCCGCCGTTCTACATCCTCGTGTACATTGACGACTTGGTCTTTGCCACAGCGGACACTGCTGGACTCGCCCACGTGAAGTCCGAGCTGCAGAAGAGACACACGTGCACAGACCTGGGTGAACTGCGCAGCTACCTTGGTTTGCAGATCACTCGGGACAGAGCACGCCGCACCATTACCTTGACTCAGTCACACATGGTGCAGCAGGTCCTTCAGCGCTTCGGCTTCACGTACTCCTCGCCTCAGGCCACTCCTCTGTCTACTCGCCACTCGCTCCCAGCTTTGCCTTCGGATGAGTCCGTAGAGTCGAGTGGCCCGTACCCAGAGCTTATTGGCTGCCTCATGTACTTGATGACCTGCACACGACCTGACCTTGCATACCCTCTTAGCATTCTTGCACGCTATGTTGCTCCTGGGAGACACCGACCAGAGCACATGGCTGCAGCGAAGAGGGTGTTGCGCTACTTGTGCAGTACGTCGGGCATGGGGCTAGTGCTTGGAGGGCGGAGTCCAGTGGTCCTCACTGGGCACGCGGACGCTTCTTGGGCTGACGACCAGGCTACTCAGCGGTCGTCACAGGGTTACACCTTCAGTCTTGGTTCCGGCTCTGTTTCGTGGCGGGCTACTCGCTCGTCTTCTGTTCTTGGCTCCAGTTGTGAGGCTGAGATCTACGCCGGGGCCATGGCTGCTCAGGAGCTTCGCTGGCTCACCTACCTGCTGACTGACCTTGGAGAGCCGCCTCGTTCTCCTCCAGTGCTGTACGTAGACAACAAGGCCATGCTGGCCTTGTGTTTAGAGCACCGCCTGGAGCACAGAACGAAGCACATTGCTCTCCGCTACTTTCTTGCTCGTGAGCTGCAGCAGCGTGGTCAGTTGCGACTTGCGTACGTGGCCTCTGAGGCCAACACTGCTGATGTTTTCACCAAGGCACTTCCGCCTTGTGATCATCAGCGCTTCTGCTCTCAGCTGGGACTTGTACCTGTCTTACCTCACTTGCTCACCTCTTGATCTTACTTGTACTCTTGCATATATATATACCTGCTCTTGCTTGTTTAGTGTTATATACATATGTGCACTCCTGCATGTGAACTGGCCTTGTGGCCTTGACCCTGTGCTCGGACTGTGTGGTGACTTTGTGATCCACCCTGAGCTTGCTTTGCTTTGCTTTGCTTGACTGGTCTTGTGACCCCTTGTTCTCCCCCACTTTGCCTATGGGGGTGTGTCAGATATTTATGACATAGCTATTGTAGGCTATAGTGGGGTAGCACATATGGGGTACAACTTTCTAGGGTTTGTATTTGTACCCAACTTTCACTTAGTCATTCCATTCTCGTTCTCACTTTCACACACTACAGCTAGAACTACATGCAGTTATATATAATTATGACACTCCCACAAGCTCGGAACGCTGCACGTGCAGATTTCATGTGAAAACAGTCCGAAGTTCGATGTCTGTTTCCGTCGCAAAAATCGCAAACCGTTTTGTTTTTTGCAGGACGTGACTTCGCGTCGAATTTGTTGACTTCCATGGGGTCGGCGAACGTGGTTGAAGCCGAGCGATCCCCTTGTCGTGATCCGACGACGTGGGGCCGTCGTGTTCCGTTGTTGACCAGGTCAAATCGTTTCGCGGCCGATATGATCTCTTAGTAGCTGCTGCAATTCGCTGCTGCGACGTGGTGGTGAATGTCGGTTTTCAGCCCCGCGATGTAGGACTGATTTTTTTCACCCTCGGCAATGTCGAGAATGCGATAAGAAAATTCTTCCATTTGCTGCGTGTACTGCGCGGCACTCCCGTATTGCCGATGATGATGTATTTTTTCGCGCGCAATATAAGTGGAATTAATCAGCTCAAATCGTTTCAGAAGGTCTATCCGGAACTGCTGCCACGCGGCTTCGCCTTGGAAAATTCTACTGTTGCTTCCGAGCCACTCGAGAGCTGGACCGCGCATCAACGTTGTCGCGAGACGATTTTTTTTGCCGTCGTACTCCGTCGTGTGTCAAAACATTGTATGTTGTGCTTGTTTAGGCTACAGTGGGTTAGCCTATAGTGGGTACACATTTCTAGGGTTAGGTTTGACCTATTTGTACCCAACTCTCATTCTAGTCATTCTCCTTTCTCATTCTAACATGGTATTGCGAGCCTAGGTTTCACCTAGGACCGAAACGTTAGGGCCCACCGTTTCCGCTAGCCGCGCCCTCGTGCGCCGCCTTTTCCTGCGCCTCGAGCGCCTCGTTCTTAAGGCCCCCTAAGGCCCTCTTGGGTCGCCCCTTAAGGCCCCTCACGGCCCCTCGCGTCGCCCTCTTAAGGCCCCTTACGGCCCCGCGCTAACCTCTCACGGCCCCGTGTGGCCCCGCGCTAGCCTCTCACGGCCCCCGATCGGCCCCACGCTAGCCTCTCACGGCCCCCTCAGGCCCCGCGCTAGCCCCCTAAGGCCCCCGTCGGCCCCGTGCTAGCCTCTCACGGCCCCCGAACGGCCCCGTGCTAGCCTCGAATGGCCCCGTGCGGCCCCCGCGCTAGCCTCTCACGGCCCCCCTTAGGCCCCGCGCTAGCCTTCTAAGGCCCCCGTCGGCCCCTCGCTAGCCTCTCACGGCCCCACGAACGGCCCCGCGCTAGCCCCCTAAGGCCCCCGTCGGCCCCGCGCTAGCCTCTCACGCCCCCCCGAACGGCCCCGCGCTAGCCCCGAACGGCCCCAGAACGGCCTCGCCCTCGCCCTGGACGGCCCCGCGCTCTCCCTTTGCAGCCCCACCCGGCCCCGCGCTCGCCCCTCCAGGACCGAGTCGAACCGCGCGACCCGATCGAGCCGCGCGACCCGACCGAACCGCGCCGCCCTAGCCGAGCCGCGCCGCCCTAGCCGAGCCGCGCCGCCCTAGCCGAGCCGCGCCGCCCAAGCCGAGTCGCGCCGCCCTACTACTTCTACCACTACTGCTACTGCTACTCCTGCTACTACTACTGCTGCCACTGCTGCTGCTTCAGCTATGGCTAGCCCTACAGTTCTCTCGTTCGATGCTGAGGGCCGCCCGATTAAGTTTGAGACCTGGCTCGATGATCTGCACCTGTTCCTCCAGCTCACTGCCAGAGAGGATATCTCGCTGTACGATCACGCACTAGGCACAGTCCCTGCTCCTGCTACTACTGCTGCCGCTACTGCTCGCTCGCAGTGGCAGACTCGCGATGCCCACGCCCGCTTTGCTATTCGCAACTCCCTGCCAGTCGACGAGCGCGAGCACTTTGGCCAGCATCAGACTGCGCAGGCCCTGTACACTGCTGTAGTTGCGCGCTACTCCTCCCCGGCCTCAGCTGCACTAGGCCGTCTCTCGCTTCCCTACCTGTTCCCGGACCTGTCCGCCTTCCAGACAGTCGCCAACCTCATCACTCACCTCCGCACTAGTGATGCCCGCTTCCGTGCAGCCATGCCCGCTGAGTTCCTTGCCTCCAACCCTCCCCCGCTCTGGCTCACTCTCTACCACCTAGTCACCCGCCTCCCTGACACTCTGCGTACAGTCAGGGACCACTTCCTAGCTCGCTGCCCCACTGAGCTCACCATTGCCGCCCTAGAGAAGGAACTACTTGCAGCTGAGAAGAGTATTGTAGCTGTAGGTGCCTCTCGTGGCGACCCCCGCACCCCTTTCTTCGAGGGGTGTTCCCCCTCCCCCCTGCTCCCCTCTGTCGCCTCTGCTGCTGCTGTCGACCTTCTTGGTGCTGAGCAGGTCGGCTCTGCGTCCGCTCCCAGCGGGCGCCGCAGCGGCAAGGGCAGGGGAGGCAAGGGCGGTGGGGGTGACGGCGGGGGAGGCGGTGGTGGGGGTGGTGGCAGCGGTGGAGGCGGTGGCGGGGCTGGAGGGGCTAGTGGCAGCGGTGGGGGTGGTGGAGGCAGCGGCGGCGACGGTGGCCGGGGAGGGGGCAGTGGTGGTGGCGGCAGTGGACGTGGAGGCGGCAGGGGCGGTGGTGGTCGTGGTGGAGGCGGCGGTGGTGGTCGTGGAGGCTCTGGCACTGGCCAGAGTGCGCAGCACCCTCAGTCCTCCCGGGAGCTTCGTGAGTGGTACTTCCAGCACGGGGGTGGGGGGGGTAGCCTTAGCTGCACGTACGTCCTCCGCACTGGTCGCCGCAAGGGACAGACGTGCGGGAGGGCGCACACTGCGCAGCGCTGCTTCTCTCGCCTAGATGACGCTTGGCGTGCTCAGTTTCCTGACGCTCCTGAGCTCCCTCAGTGGGCTGATCTCCTCAAGAAGGATATCGATATCTATGCTCTTGATTTTGATGTTATTCTCAAAGCAATGTATGCATTGACTATTAGTGGAGAGGAGGACCAGTACCAGAGTGTTCCGCCTGACCCAGGCATCCGCACGAGTGAGGCTACCGCCCTAGGTGCTTGCGTGTCTGCTACCCCAGGTGCTGGTGAGGCTACTGCTCTAGGTGCTTGTGTGTCCGCCACCCCAGGTACTACTGAGTCCACTGAGGCACTGCACACCTTCACTCTAGACTCAGGCGCTTCGCGCTGTTTCTTTCGTGACCGCACTGCTCTTGAGCCCCTTGCTCGACCAGTCGCTGTCTTGCTCGCTGACCCCTCTGGGGGTCCGGTCATTGCGACCTCCTCCACCCTCCTTCCTTGTCCTGCTGTCCCGTCGGGCACACTGTCAGGTCTCCACCTCCCCTCGTTCTCTACGAACTTGGTGGCGGGTTGTGCGCTTCAGGATGGGGGTGTTTGTCAGAATATTATCTTATTGTCCTAGCCTGTAGTGGGGTGCTCTATAGCGAGTACAACCCTTCTAGGGTTTGCTATTTGTATCCTCATTCTTGCTAGTTCAATCCTCTTTCTTCCTTCAAACTTTGACATGCTATCAGAGCAGGTCGATCCCCTTGGATCGATCCTGTGGGTGTGTCCCCACCTTGCTTCCGCTGCTACCTTTCCTTCCCGCCGTGCGCCCCGAGGCGCGCGGCGATTTTTTTCCTTCCCGCCGTGCGCCCCGAGGCGCGCGGCGGTTTTCTGCCCGCCGTGCGCCCTAGGGCGCGCGGCGGTTCTTTGCCCGCTGTGCGCCCCGAGGCGTGCGGCGGGCGTCTGCTCTACGTCGCGGCCCCGCCCTACGTCGGGCTTCTCCCCTACGTCGCGGCCCCGCCCTTCGTCGCGGCCCCGCCCCTCGACGCGGCCCCGCCCTATGTCGCGGCCCCGCCCTGCGTCGCGGCCCCGCCCCTCGAAGCGGCCCTGCCCCGACCGTCGCGGCCCCGCCCCACCTTCGCGGGCGTCTGCCCTACGTCGCGGCCCCGCCCCGACCGACACGGCCCCGCCCGCGTCGCGGCCCCGTCCCTTCGAAGCGGCCCCGCCCCTTGTCGCGGCCCCGCCCTCCCCTCAGGTCCGTGGTGGGCCCCCCCCCTTTCTCCCCTTCCCCCATTTCCCGTCGCCCGTCGCGGCTCCTTCGGGGGCCGCAAGCGGCCCCCTCAGGTCGCCACGACGGACGACGGGAGGGGCGAGCTGTGGGGTGGCGGGTATGGGGGTGGCCGGTGTGCCTTCCTCCCTTTCTCCTCCTCCTCCTTCGTCTCCCACTGCTGCAGCTGTCGCTGAGGGGGGTGGTTGTGTGGGAGACTGGGTTTAGGGTTTTAGGGGGGTGCGTGGGAGTAGAGCTAGTGGTGTAGCAGTGGGTGTGTATCAGGGGGGTGGGACTGTGTGCGGGAGGATGAGCAGAGGTTGCCAGTTTGTCGTCAGCAGCACCTGTAGTCCGGGGCGCTGTCCCGGTAGCCCAGTCGTAGCCAGCTGTGCCAGCCGCCCGTGGGTCCGTTGCCCGTCCGCCGCTATTTGAGCCGCGGGGCCTGTTACCCCTGTAGTCCGGGCGCTGTCCGGTAGCCGCTGTGCCAGTCTGCCTCCTGTTGCCCGTGTGTCTGCAGCTTCAGCCGTCGCCTCCTGTCTCCTCTCCCCTCACTCTCCCTCCTCCTCCTCACTTGCCCGTTGTGACTACCACTAGCTTTGCTTATAATTGTAAACTCTAAACTATTTCTTCTTGAACTTGTGCTCAGAATGTGTGGTGACATTGTGATCCACCCTGAGCTTGTTTTGCTTTGCCTGCTCTGCTGATTACACCCCACTTTGGCTATGGGGGTGTGTCAGAATATTATCTTATTGTCCTAGCCTGTAGTGGGGTGCTCTATAGCGAGTACAACCCTTCTAGGGTTTGCTATTTGTATCCTCATTCTTGCTAGTTCAATCCTCTTTCTTCCTTCAAACTTTGACAGTGTTCACCAGTTCACCCCTGCCTACGAGCGCGTGACACACTGCACGTGTGCTCGGACGGGCCGTCACCTGGCTACCTTCACTCGGCAGCCGGGGTCGGACCTGTACACACTGACCACTGAGTCCCCTCAGGTAGCGGCGTCTGCGTCTGCGTCTGCGTCAGGTCAGCTGTCTGCCCCCTGCTCGTGTCGCTCTCTAGCACACAAGACTGTCCTCTGGCACCACCGACTTGGTCACCCGTCAGTGCAACGCCTTCGGAGCATGCACGCCCGGTACCTTGTCTCTGGTCTTCCTCGGGTACTCCCTCCCCTCCCACCCTCCCTTGCTCCTCCTTGTCTTCCTTGTGTCGAGGGGCGGCAGCGCGCTGCCCCTCACTCGTCCTCGTTTCCCCCGACGTCTGCTCCTTTGCAGACGCTCCACATGGACGTGTGGGGCCCAGCCCGCGTCCGTGGTCAGGGCCAGGAGAGGTACTTCTTGATCGTCGTTGACGACTACTCGCGCTACACCACGGTCTTCCCCTTGCGCACCAAGGGTGAAGTCCCTGATGTCCTGATCCCTTGGATCAGCAGAGCACGTCTTAAGCTGCGAGAGCATTTTCGCTCGGAGTTTCCTGTCCTGCGCTTGCACTCTGACAGAGGTGGCGAGTTCTCCTCCGACCTCTTGGCAGCCTACTGTGCTGAGCACGGCATTCGCCAGTCGTTCACGCTTCCGGCCTCTCCACAGCAGAATGGGGTTGCTGAGCGCCGCATTGGCTTGGTCATGGAGGTCGCTCGTACCTCCTTGGTCCACGCGGCTGCCCCCCACTTTCTGTGGCCGTTTGCGGTCCGGTACGCTGCGCATCAGCTCAACCTCTGGCCCCGTGTCTCCGCTCCGGAGACCTCGCCCACACTGCTGTGGACGGGGGAGGTTGGCGATGCGTCACGCTTCCGTGTCTGGGGATCCCGAGCTTTTGTTCGCGACACGTCTGCGGACAAGCTCTCCTCCCGCACTGCTCCGTGTGTCTTTCTTGGCTTTGTCCCGGATGCGTCTGGCTGGCAGTTTTACCACCCCGCCTCGCACCGCGTCTTCCCCTCTCAGGACGTCACTTTTGACGAGTCCGTGCCCTTCTACCGCCTCTTCCCCTACCGCACTGCCCCGCTCCCTCCCCCGCCTCTCTTCCTCGCGCCAGGTGCTGCAGTGGTAGACCCCCTCCCCCCTCATGGTGCCGCTCCCTCAGGTGTCTCTCAGGTAGACCTGGTTGAGCCTGTCGAGGTAGCTGTCGACTCGCGTCCTGCTAGAGGTGCTGAGCCTGAGCGTACGGAGCCTGAGCGTGCGGAGCCTGAGCGGGCGGAGCCTAGGAGTGCTGAGTCTGGGGGTGCTGAGACTGGGGGTGCTGAGTCTGGGAATACTGAGACTGGGGGTGCTGAGCCAGGGGGTGCTGGGTCTGAGGGTACTGAGCTTGGCGTTGCTGAGTCTGGGGGTGCTGAGCCTGGTGGTGTTGCAGTTGACTGTGCGGCGCCTGGAGGACCTCCCTCTTCGCAGCAGCTACGTGAGTGGTACTCACGGTACTGCAGCCTCCGGCGGGGTGCGTCTCGGGCTCGTGGTGCTACTGGAGTTGGTACTCGTGTTTCCCCACCACGGCGGGAGCCGCCCTCTTCCCCACAGCTTCAAGAGTGGTACGCTCGGCACATCAGTCTCCGGAGTGGAGCTGCTGGTGCTGGGGTCCCCGGAGTTGACGCTGCTGCGGGTGCTGCGGACCCTGGTGCTGGAGGTGCTGCTGCTGCTGGCGGTGCTGCTGGAGGTGCTGCTCGTACTGAGGACCCGGGCGTTGGAGCTGCTGCGGGTGCTGCGGACCCTAGTACTGGAGGTGCTGCTGCTGCTGGAGGTGCTGCTGGTGCTGCTGGAGGTGCTGCTGCTGCCGCTGGAGTGGATGACCCGGAGGGTGGAGCTTCTGCTGGTGCTAAGGACCCTGCCGCTGGTGTCTTAGCTGGTTCGAGAGTTGCTGCACAGCCACGGCCGTACTTCGTTCCGCTCCTTCAGCAGGTTCTTGGTCAGCGTCCTCCCTCTTGTCCTCCTCTCGCCTTAGAGTGTCCGCCGTCTGTCCAGTCACAGCCACAGTTACCGCCTGCCTCCCCACTCCCTGTGCCTACTCCTTACACTAGTCCGACTGGAGGTCTTGCTGAGAGACGTGAGCCTGCGTCACGTCCTGTGTCACCTGCGTCTCGTCGAGCGTCGCCTGTTCGTGCTGCTACCACTGGTAGTCGTGTCCAGAGTCAGCGTCGTCCTGCTGTCCCAGGCACTCACCAGATGGCGCTTCGTCAGTCCACTGCTCCGCAGCGTGTCGCTCTCCCGTCGCCTCCTGCGTCCTCTCTTCCTGCTCTTGCTGACCCGGAGTCATACACCCTTCGCGCTGCCAGTCCTACTGTCACACGTCTCCTCGCTACGGTTGTCACTAACCCTTCCTTTGAGTCCGCTGCTGCGTCTGCCTTAGTCGCTGAGCTTGTCGACTTTGCAGGTGCGTGTCGTCTAGACTACGCTGCGAGTCTTGTTGCTGAGTCTCAGTCTGTCTGTCCTCCGTCCGTTGGGGGTGAGTGTGCTCTTGGCACGGACATTCTTGAGGACAGACAGGAGGAGTTTGGTTGCCTTGCCGCTGCTTTGCCCCATCTCGCGTCCATGCTTGTTGCCCCTGAGTGAGACCCGGATGCACCAGACATCCCGACCCCACGCTCTTACGCAGAGGCGATGGCCGGTCCCTACTCCTCTCAGTGGCAGTCAGCCATGGACACAGAGATGTCTTCCTGGAAGTCCACTGGCACCTACGTCGACGAGGTTCCCCCACCTGGGGCGAACATCGACAGTGGCATGTGGATTTTCAGGGTGAAGCGGCCGCCGTGCTCTCCGCCTGTCTTCAAGGCGCGTTACGTTGCACGAGGCTTCAGTCAGCGAGAGGGAGTTGACTTCTTTCAGACCTTCTCCCCGACCCCGAAGATGACCACTCTTCGGGTTCTGTTACACGTCGCCGCTCAGCGTGACTACGAGCTCCACTCTCTTGACTTCAGCACAGCTTTCTTGCAGGGCAGCCTGCACGAGGAGATCTGGCTGCGCCGCCCACCTGGCTTCACTGGGTCGTTCCCTCCTGGTACCCAGTCGAGCCTCCGGCGGCCAGTCTACAGTCTCCGTTAGGCGCCTCGCGAGTGGCACGACACACTGAGGACGACCCTTGCAGCTCTTGGCTTTGCTCCCTCTTTGCGTCGCTCTTTCTACGCACCGACACTTCGCTGCCGCCGTTCTACATCCTCGTGTACGTCGACGACTTGGTCTTTGCCACTTCTGACACAGTTGGTCTTGCTCACGTGAAGTCCGAGCTGCAGAAGAGACACACGTGCACAGACCTGGGTGAACTGACAAGCTATCTTGGCTTGCGGATCACCCGGGACAGAGCACGCCGCACCATCACCTTGACTCAGTCACACATGGTGCAGCAGGTCCTTCAGCGCTTCGGCTTCACGTACTCCTCGCCTCAGTCCACTCCTCTACCTACGGGACACTCGCTCTCAGCTCTGCCTTCGGATGAGTCCGTAGAGCCGAGTGGTCCGTATCCAGAGCTTGTGGGCTGCCTCATGTACCTGATGACCTGCACTCGACCTGACCTTGCATACCCTCTCAGCATCTTAGCACGCTATGTTGCTCCCGGCCGTCAGTGGAAGGAGCACATGGATGCAGCTAAGAGGGTGTTGCGCTACTTGTGCAGTACGTCGGGCATGGGGCTAGTGCTTGGAGGGCGAGACCGGCGTGTTCTCACTGGGCACTCAGACGCTTCTTGGGCAGACGACCAGGCTACCCAGCGGTCGTCCCAGGGTTACACCTTCAGCCTTGGCTCTGGCTCTGTCTCTTGGCGCTCTACTCGCTCTTCTTCTGTTCTCAGCTCCAGTTGTGAGGCTGAGATCTACGCCACGGCCATGGCTGCCCAGGAGCTTCGCTGGCTCACCTACCTGCTGACTGACCTTGGAGAGCAGCCTCGTTCTCCTCCAGTGCTGTACGTCGACAACAAGGCCACCATTGCCTTGTGTCAGGAGCACAGACTGGAGCACAGGACGAAGCACATTGCTCTGCGCTACTTTCTTGCTCGAGAGCTGCAGCAGCGAGGTCAGCTTTGTCTGCGTTACGTGGCCACTCGGGCCAACACTGCTGACGTGTTCACCAAGGCGCTTCAGCCTTGTGACCATCAGCGCTTCTGTACTGTTCTAGGTCTCGTGCCTACTGTCCCTCATTTGCTCACTTCTTGACTTTGCTTGTACAGTGATCTCTATATATATATACCTGCATGCTTACTCTTGCTAGGTTGTGATCACTGTATCTCTTGTTCTTTTATAAATCTGCATGTGAACTGGTCTTGTGACCGCTTGCTTGTGCTCGGAACTTGTGTGGTATCCTTGAGATCCACCCTGAGCTTTGCTTTGCTTTGACTGGTCTTGTGACCCCTTGTTCTCCCCCACTTTGCCTATGGGGGTGTGTCAAAACATTGTATGTTGTGCTTGTTTAGGCTACAGTGGGTTAGCCTATAGTGGGTACACATTTCTAGGGTTAGGTTTGACCTATTTGTACCCAACTCTCATTCTAGTCATTCTCCTTTCTCATTCTAACATCGTGGACCATCCGATCGCCGCGAAATAAATTTCGATCGTTGTGAGCCATCGCATGACGTCGGATTTCCTGTCGCTGGGGTCGAACAATTCCAGCGAGCGAAGTTTCGAAACCTTGAGCTGACGCTGCGACTGCTGCGAAGTCGCTGAAGCAGGAATGTTCATGGTCGAGAGGAGTTGCGTAACGCGCTGCAGTTCATCTCGCAGCTGCTTGTTCTCCAATCGCGACCGTTCGGTAGTCGCTCGCATCTCCGCTTCCATCTTGGCAATTTGCGCGAATAGCTGTTGCGTAACGTCGTTGGTCCCTGGCAAACCCATCCTGTGCAGAAACCACGCGAGGGGGTTAATTCGAAAAGCACGAAACTGGTGCTTACCAGAAATCGGCGTCGAATTGGTCGCCCCCGGCGTTTTTTCGAGGCGGTTTTTTCCGCGACCTCTGCTTAGCCGAGAGTTGTCGAGTGAGAATGGCTCTGATACCAAGTGTCAAAGGATCGAATTCTCAATCGAAACTTGTCACTAAAACTGAATACAAGGCTTTTTTATACTCGGAAAATACAATGATAAACGAGATAAAACGAACCTTCGGGAATACGCCCTTCCCGATACTACAATCACAAGTGCGCACAAGCACGCAAGGCTATTGGCACTTGGGATTACGCCCAGATTACACCGTATACACCGCTGTCGGTGCCGTATAATAGATATGTCGGTGGGAAAAGTAGGAAATAAGAGAAATAAATAGAAGGCTCTAGAAAATAGAATAGTAGGCCGATTGAGATGAAATAAAGACCAAAATATAGAGGAGAAAAATGAGAATAAGATAAAGGAAAAATATAATAATGGCAAGTATTATGACGGTGACGTCCTCTCACAGTAGCGCCCACTCACGGAAGTTTGAGCCGTCAAAAGGAGTGGTGGTGAACGCCTTGTCCACCGTGTC
This sequence comes from Closterium sp. NIES-65, assembly GCA_948144175.1. Taxonomy (NCBI): domain Eukaryota; kingdom Viridiplantae; phylum Streptophyta; class Zygnematophyceae; order Desmidiales; family Closteriaceae; genus Closterium; species Closterium sp. NIES-65. Next base: position 479,655 of record CANXME010001748.1, read on the forward strand.
AAGTTATAATATTGTGTAGGCTATTGTGGGGTAGCCTATATGGGGTACACATTTCTAGGGTTGCATGTTTTGTATCACTTCATTCCTTAGTCAATCCATTCTCGTTCAACTCTTCTCATAGTATCGAGCAGGTTCCCCTGTGGGAACTGTGCCTAGGGCCCACCACATCGAAAACTTTTTTTTCTGCCCGAAGCGCGCTCATCCTGAGTCGCGCCTCGGGCTCTTACCTCGTCGAGCCGCCCTAGCGGCCCCTACGCCCTAGCGAGCCGCCCTAGCGGCCCGCCGTTCGCTTCACGGCCCCGCCGCCCGCGTTCGCGGCCCCGCCGCCTTTCTCCTGCGGCCCCGCCGCCCTATTTCGCGGCCTCGCCGCCCTACTCCAGCGGCCCCGCCGCCCTACTTCACCGGCCCCGCCGCCCTACTTCAGCAGTCCCGCCGCCCGTCTGCTGCGGCCCGCCGCCCTACGCCTGCGGCCCCCGCCGCCCTACTTCAGCGGCCCCGCCGCCCCACTTCGCGGCCCCGCCACCCTACTTCAACGGGCCCCGCCACCCTACTTCAGCGGCCCCGCCGCCCTATTTCAGCGGCCCCGCCGCCCGTCTACTGCGGCCCCGCCGCCCTACGCCTGCGGCCCCGCCTCCCTACTTCACGGGCCCCGCCGCCCTACTTCAGCGGCCCCGCCGCCCCACTTCGCGGCCCCGCCGCCCTACTTCACGGGCCCCGCCGCCCTACTTCAACGGGCCCCGCCGCCCTACTTCAGCGGCCCCGCCGCTCTCCACTCCTGCAGCACGCCCGAGCCGCCGACCACCGAGCCGCCCTGTACCAGAGGAGCCGAGCCGCCCTGCCGCCAAGCCGCACTGCAGCCGAGCCGCCCGGCCGCCCACCAGTCGAGCCGCCGTGCAGCCGAGCCGCCCCGCAGCCGAGCCGCCTTAGCAGCCGAGCCGCCGAGCAGCCCTACAGCCGAGCCGCCCGAGCAGCCCTTGTCAAACATTATATATGTTGTGTTAGTTTAGGCTATAGTGGGTTAGCCTATAGGGGGTACACAATTCTAGGGTTAGGTACTTGTACTCATTTCACTGTTAGTTCATTCATTCCTGTTCAGTTATTCCAACATGGTATAGAGCAGGTCCTTCCTAGGACCGAAATTTTCTAAGGGCCCACCACTACGTAACTACCTACCTACCTACCTACCTGTGCCCTAGGGCGCCTCGGCATGTCACGCCCCTAGAGGCCCCTCTTGACGGCCCCGCGCTAGCCCCGTTCAGGCCCCGTCGGCCCCACGCCCGCTCTCCCTAGCGGCCCCGTTCAGGCCCCGTCGGCCCCTTTAAGGCCCCGTTCAGGCCCCGCGCTAGCCCCGTTCAGGCCCCGTCGGCCCCGTTTCAGGCCCAGTCGGCCCCGCGCTAGCCCCTCTCAGGCCCCGTCGGCCCCGCGCTAGCCCCATTCAGGCCCTGATCGGCCTTGCGCTAGACCCGTTCATGCCTCGTCGGCCCAGTTTCAGGCCTCACGGCCCCGCGCTAGCCCCTTTCAGGCCCCGTCGGCCCCGTGCTAGCCCCGTTCAGGCCCCGTCGGCCCCGTGCTAGCCCCGTTAAGGCCCCGATCGGCCCCGTTTCAGGCCCCGTTGGCCCCGTTTCAGGCCCCGTCAGCCCTGCGCTAGCCCGTTTCAGGCCTGTCGGCCCCGTTTCAGGCCCGTCGGCCCCGTTTCAGGCCCCGTCGGCCCCGCGCTAGCCCCTTTCAGGCCCCGTCGGCCCCGTGCTAGCCCCGTGCTAGCCCCGTCGGCCCCGCGCTAGCCCCGCTCAGGCCCCGATCGGCCCCGCGCTCGCCCCTCTACGGCCCCAACCGGCCCCGTGCCGACCTCGCCGACCCGTGCCCACCGCTCCTAGAGGGCACGCCGCAGCCCGCGACCGCACCGAGCCGCGTGACCCGAGCCGCGCGACCCGAGCTGCGCGCCCCGAGCCGAGCCGCGCGCCCCGAGCCGAGCCGCGCGACCCAGCCGAACCGCGCGACCCGACCTAAACCGAGCCGCTCCGCCTTGCCCTCACTGGTTTGTCCTACCTGCTTATCCTACTGCTACTGCTGCTATTTCTACTGTTCCTATGGCTAGCCCACACGTTCTCGTGTTTGATGATGAGGGCCGCCCTGTGAAGTTTGACACCTGGCTCGATGACCTGCACCTCTACCTATAGCTCACAGCCAAGGATGACATCTCACTGTACGATCACGCCCTAGGCCATGTCACTGCCCCTGCTGCTACTGCCGACAGCACTGCTTGCTCACAGTGGCAGACTCGTGATGCCCACGCTCGCTTTGCTATTCGCAATTCCCTGCCGATAGACGAACGCGAGCACTTTGGTCAGCACAAGACTGCACAGGCACTGTACACAGCTGTAGTTGCTCGCTACTCCTCACCTGCCTCTGCCGCACTAGGCCGTCTCTCCCTCCCCTACCTGCTTCCCGACCTGGCCTCCTTTCACACAGACGCTGACCTCATCACGCACCTCCGTACTAGTGAGGCCCGCTTCCGTGCCGCCATGCCTGCTGAGTTTCTTGCCACGCACCCCCCTCCACTCTGGCTCACTCTTTACCACCTAGTCACCCGCCTCCCTGACACACTGCGTGCTGTCAGGGACCACTTCCTAGCTCGTTGCCCCACTGAGCTCACCATTGCCCTCCTCCAGAAGGAGCTACTTGCAGCTGAGACTAGCATAGTCGCTGTAGGTGCCTCTCGTGGCGACCCCCGTACCCCGTTCTTTGAGGGGTGTTCTCCTTCCCCCCTTCTTCCCTCTATCGCCTCTGCTGCTGCTCTCGACCTTCTCGGTGCTGAGAAGGTCGGCGCTGCGTCTGCCTCGAACGGGCGCCGCAGCGGCAAGGGCAAAGGGGGCAAGGGTGGTGGCAAAGACGACGGGGGAGGCGGCGGTGGGGGCAGTGGAGGCAGTGGGGGTGGTGGCTCGGCTGGAGGGGCGAGTGGTAGTGGGGGGAGTGGTGGCGGCAGCGGCGGGGGAGGTGGCAAGAGTGGAGGCGGCGGTTGGGGTGGCGGTGGACAAGGTGGCGGCAGGGGTTGGGGTGGTCGAGGAGGTGGCCGCGATGGTGGTGGCCGTGGAGGCGCTGGCGGTGGCCAGGGCCAGCAGCACACTCCTTCGCCCCAGGAGGTCCTTGAGTGGTACTCTCAGCACGGGGGTGGGGGTGGTCTTAGCTGCACGTACGTCATTCGCACTGGTGACCGCACTGGTCAGCAGTGTGGACAATAGCACGCCACATAGCGCTGCTTCTCTCGTCTCGACGATGCTTGGCGTGTTCAGTTCCCTCAGGCTACTGAGCTGCCCCGCTGGCTTGATCTCCTGAAGAAGGGGATTGACATCTATGCTCAAGACTTTGATGCTATTCTATCTGCCATGTATGTGATGTCTACTAGTGGAGAGGGTGCTGAGTACTTGTGTGTGCTGCCCGACCCGAGCATTAGGGCCAGTGCGTCTGCCGCTCCAAGTACTCGCGTGTCGGCTACCCCAGGTGCTGGTGAGGCTGCTGCTCTAGGTGCTAGTGTGTCTCCCCCCCTAGGTACTGAGTTGACTGCAGCACTACACAACTTCACACTGGACTCAGGTGCTTCTCGCTGCTTCTTTCATGACCGCACTGCCCTTGAGCCGCTTGCTCGGCCAGTTGCTGTCTCCCTTGCTGACCCCTCTGGGGGTCCGGTCATTGCGACCTCTTCCACTGTCCTTCCCTGTCATGCAGTCCCATCAGGCACACTGTCAGGTCTCCACCTCCCCTCGTTCTCTACGAACTTGGTGGTAGGATGTGCGCTCCAGGACGGGGGTGTTCACCAATTCACCCCTGCCCATGAGCGCGTGACACACTGCACGTGTGCTCGTACGGGCCGTCACTTGGCTACCTTCACTCGGCAGCCGGGGTCGGACCTGTACACACTGACTACTGAGTCCCCTCAGGTTGCTGCGTCTGCGTCCGCGTCCGCGTCAGGTCAGCTGTCCGCCCCCTGCTCGTGTCGCTCTCTGGCACACGAGACTGTCCTCTGGCACCACCGCCTTGGCCACCCATCTGTGCAGCGACTTCGTGCCATGCACTTCCGGTACCTTGTCTCTGGCCTGCCTAGGGTCCTTCCTGCCCTCCCACCCTCGCCTGCTCCTACCTGTCTCCCCTGTGTCGAGGGACGGCAGCGCGCCGCTCCTCACTCCACCTCGTTCCCCCTGACGACTGCTCCCTTGCAGACGCTCCACATGGATGTGTGGGGCCCAGCCCGCGTCCGTGGTCAGGGTCAGGAGAGGTACTTCCTGATAGTTGTTGACGACTACTCGCGCTACACCTCGGTCTTCCCCTTGCGCACCAAGGGTGAGGTCCCTGATGTCTTGATCCCTTGGATCCGCAGAGCCCGTCTCCAGCTCAGCGAGCGTTTTCACTCGGACTTTCCTGTCCTACGCTTGCACTCTGACAGAGGTGGTGAGTTCTCCTCCGACCTCTTGGCAGCCTACTGTGCTGAGCACGGCATTGAGCAGTCGTTCACGCTTCCAGCCTCTCCACAGCAGAATGGGGTTGCGGAGCGCCGCATTGGCCTGGTCATGGAGGTCGCCCGTACCTCCTTGATCCATGCGGTTGCCCCCCACTTTCTGTGGCCGTTTGCAGTCCGGTACGCTGCGCATCAGCTCAACCTCTGGCCCCGTGTCTCCTTGCCGGAGACCTCGCCCACGCTGCTGTGGACGGGAGAGGTTGGCGATGCGTCGCGTTTCCATGTCTGGGGGTCTCGAGCTTTTGTCCGCAATACGTCTACGGACAAGCTCTCCTCCCGTGCTGTTCCCTGCGTCTTCCTCGGCTTTGTCCCGAACGCGTCTGGTTGGCAGTTTTACCACGCCACCTCGCGCCGAGTCTTGACCTCCCAGGACGTCACTTTTGACGAGTCTGTCCCCTACTACCGCCTCCTCCCCTTCCGCATTGCCCCGCTCCCCCCCCCCGCCTCTCTTCCTCGCGCCAGGTGCTGCTGTTGCAGACCCCATCCCCCCTCAGGGTGCCGCTCCCTCAGGTGTGTCTGAGGTAGACCCGGTTGAGCCTGTTGAGGTAGCTGTCGACACTCGTCCTGCTGGGGGTGCTGAGCCTGGGGGTGCTAAGCCTGGGGGTGTGGAGCCTGGGGGTGTGGAGCCTGGGGGTGCTGAGCTTGGGGGTGTGGAGCCTCGTGGTACTGAGCCGCAGAGTCCGGAGTCTGGGGGTTCTGGGTCTGGAGGTACTGGGAGTGGGAGTCCTACACCTGGAGGAGCTCTCTCCTCGGAGCAGCTGTGTACGTGGTACTTAGAGTAGTGCAGCCTCCGGAGGGGTTCCGCTCGTGCCGGACGTACTGCTGGGACTGGTGCTAGTGCTTCTTCTCCCGTTAGGTAGCTCCCCTCCCGCGAGCGGATCCATGAGTGGTATGAGCGGATCCATGAGTGGTATGAGCGGCGCTGCACTCTTCGGAGTGGCGTGCCTCGTGTTACGGACCCCGCTGCCGTTGGAGCTGCTGCTGGTGCTTAGGACCCGGGCGTTGGAGCTGCTGCTGGTACTGCGGACCCGGACGTTGGAGCTGCTGCTGGTGCTGAGGACCCGGGCGTTAGAGCTGCTGTTGGTGCTGCGGACCCGGGCGTTGGAGCTTCTGCTGGTGCTGATGACCCGGACGTTGGAGCTCCCGCTGGTGCTGCGGACCCGGGCGTTGAAGCTTCTGCTGGTGCTGAGGACCTGGGCGTTGGAGCTGCCGCTGGTGCTGCGAACCCAGGCGTTGGAGCTTCTGCTGGTGCTGCGGACCCGGGCATTGGAGCTGCCGCTGGTGCTGCGGACCCAGGCGTTGGAGCTGCTGCTGGTGCTGAGGACCCGGGCGTTAGGGCTGCTGCTGGTGCTGCGGACCCTGGTGCGGGTGTCCCTGCTGGCTCTGGTGTCGCTGCACGGTCACGGCCGTACTTTGTTCCGCTCCTGCACCAAGTTCTTGGTAAGCTCCCTCCTCCTTGTCCTCCTCCCTCCTTAGCGTGTCCTCTGTCTGTCCAGCTGCAGTCGCCGTTACAGTCTGCCTCCTCTCTCCCTGGTCCTGCTCCTTACACTGGTCCGACTAGAGTTCTTACTGAGCGTCGTGAGCTTGAGTCTCGTCCTACGTCGCCTGAGTCTCGTCCTGAGTCGCCTGTCCGCACTGCTCTCTCTAGTAGTCGTGTCCAGCATCTGCGTCTTCCTGCTGTCCCAGGCACTCACCGGATGGCGCTTCGTCCGTCCACTCCTCCACAGCGTGTCCCACTGCCGTCTCCTCCTGCTTCCTCTCTTCCTGCTCTTGCTGACCCTAGGTCAGACTCTCTTCGTGCTTCCAGTCCGACTGTCACGCGTCTCCTGGCTACTGTTGTCACTGACCCTTCCTTTCAGTCTGCTGTTGCGTCTGCCTTAGTTGCTGAGCTTGTCGACTTTGCTGCTCGCTGTCGTCTAGACTACGCTGCTAGCCTAGTTGCAATTCTGAGTCTGTCTGTCCTTCGTCCGTCGGGGGTGAGTGTGCTCTTGGCACTGACGTCCTTGAGGAGAGGCAGGAGGAGTTTGAGTGCTTTGCTGCCACTTTGCCCCATCTCGTGTCCATGCTTGTTGCCCCTGAGGGAGACCCGGATGCACCAGACATCCCGACCCCACGCTCTTACGCAGAGGCGATGGCCGGTCCCTACTCCTCACAGTGGCAGTCGGCCATGGACACAGAGATGGCTTCCTGGAAGTCCACAGGCACCTACGTCGACGAGGTTCCCCCACCTGGGGCGAACATCGTCACTGGCATGTGGATCTTCAGGGTGAAGCGGCCTCCGGGCTCTCCGCCTGCCTTCAAGGCGCGCTACGTTGCACGAGGCTTCAGTCAATGCGAAGGAGTTGACTTCTTCCAGACCTTCTCCCCGACCCTGAAGATGACCACTCTTCGGGTTCTGCTGCACGTCGCCGCTCAGCATGCTACGAGCTCCACTCGCTTGACTTCAGCACTGCTTTCCTACAGGGCAGCCTACACAAGGAGATCTGGCTGCGCCGTCCACCTGGCTTCACTCGGTCATTCCCTCCTGGTACCCAGTGGAGCCTCCGACGGCCAGTCTACGGTCTCCGCCAGGCGCCTCGTGAGTGGCACGACACACTGAGGACTACGCTTGCGGCTCTTGGGTTCGCACCTTCTACTGCTGACCCGTCGCTATTTCTACGCACCGACACCTCACTGCCACCGTTCTACGTCCTTGTGTACGTCGACGACTTGGTCTTTGCTACTGCTGACACTGTGGCACTCGCCCACGTGAAGTCGGAGCTGCAGAAGAGACACACGTGCACAGACCTGGGTGAACTGACAAGCTATCTTGGCTTGCAGATCACCCGGGACAGAGCACGCCGCACCATCACCTTGACTCAGTCACACATGGTGCAGCAGGTCCTTCAGCGCTTCCGCTTCACGTACTCCTCGCCTCAGCCCACTCCTCTGCCTACCTGTCACTCGCTCTCAGCTCTGCCTTCGGATGAGTCCGTAGAGCCGAGTGGCCCGTATCCAGAGCTTGTGGGTTGCCTCATGTACCTGATGACCTGCACTCAACCAGACCTTGCATACCCTCTCAGCATTCTTGCACGCTATGTCGCTCCCGGCCGTCACCGGAAGGAGCACATGGATGCAGCTAAGAGGGTGTTGCGCTACTTGTGCAGTACGTCGGGCATGGGGCTAGTGCTTGGAGGGCGAGTCCCTGTTGTTCTCACTGGGCACTCAAACGCTTCTTGGGCAGACGACCAGGCTACTCAGCGGTCGTCTCAGGGTTACTCCTTTAGTCTTGGCTCTGGTTCTGTTTCTTGGCGTTCTACTCGTTCTTCTTCTGTTCTCAGCTCCAGTTGTGAGGCTGAGATCTACGCCACAGCCATGGCGGCCCAGGAGCTACACTGGCTCACCTACTTGCTGACCGACCTTGGAGAGCAGCCTCGTTCTCCTCCAGTGCTGTACGTCGACAACAAGGCAGCTATTGCCTTGTGTGAGGAGCACAGACTGGAGCACAGAACAAAGCACATTGCTCTTCGTTACTTCCTTGCTCGAGAGCTGCAGCAGCGTGGTCAGCTTCGCCTGCGTTACGTGGCCTCTGAGGCCAACACTGCTGATGTGTTCACCAAGGCGCTTCAGCCTTGTGACCATCAGCGCTTTTGCACTCTTCTAGGCCTTGTGCCTACTGGACAACACTTGCTTACTTCTTGAGTGTGTTTGTACTATGATCTCTATATATATACCTGCATGTTTACTCTTGCTAGGTTGTGATCCTTGTACATTTTGCTCTATTATAAACCTGCATGTGAACTGGTCTTGTGACCACTTGCTTGTGCTCGGAATTTGTGTGGTATCCTTGAGATCCACCCTGAGCTTGTTTCGCCTTGCTTGCCTTGACTGGTCTTGTGACCCCTAGTTCTCCCCCACTTCGACTATGGGGGAGTGTCAAACATTATACATGTTGTGTTAGTTTAGGATACAGTGGCTTAGCCTATAGGGGGTACACAATTCTAGGGTTAGGTACTTGTACTCAATTCACTGTTAGTTCATTCATTCCTGTTCAGTTATTCCAACAGCCCTGTCCGGTGAGCACAGCCCCTCAGTCACTGGGTGCCCTTCCCCTACTGCTTGCACTGCTTGTCTACCGTTGTCATGGCTACCCCTAGTGTCCTTGCTTTTGACGCTGAGGGTCGAGCCATTGACTTTGAGGTCTGGGTCGACGACCTGCAGCTGTTCTTACAATGCGATAGGGCGGACGGTCTTTCTCTCTTTGACCTCACCTCAGGCGCCTCTCCTGCCCTAGCTGCTGATGCTGACCCCACTGTTCGCTCTCAGTGGGCCACCCGCGATGCTGCTGCACGTCTTGCTGTGCGTCGCCACCTGCCTACCACTGAGCGCGCGCACTTTAGTCAGTACAAGAGTGCTCAGACCTTGTACGACGCTGTAGTTGCGCGCTACTGTTCCCCTGCCACTGCTGCACTGAGCCGCCTCATGCTATCGTACCTCTTCCCTGACGTTGCTGCCTTTCCCACAGTCGCTGACCTCATTACGCACCTCCGCACTAGTGACACTCGCTACCACGCCGCGCTACCTGCTGAGTTCTGCGCCAAGAACCCCCCCCCCCATGTACATCACTCTCTATTACATAGTCACTTGCCTCCCTGACTCCCTTCGTGTAGTCAGGGACCACTTCCTCTCAGTCTGTCCCACCACTCTCACTGTTGACCTCCTCGAGAAGGCCCTCCTAGCAGCGGAGAAGAGCATAGTCGCTGTAGGAGCCTCTCGTAGTGACCCTCACACCCCCATTATTGAGGGGTGTTCCCCTTCCCCTCTGTTGCCCTTTGTTGCCTCTCCTGCTGCCACTGACCTACTTGGTCTTGAGTCGGCCGGTGCGGCGTCTGCCCCTAGCGGGCGACGTCGCTCAGGCAAGGGCAAGGGGGGCAAGGGAGCGGGTGGAGCTGGCGGGGGTGGTGGAGGTGGCGGTGGAGGCGGCGGAGGGAGTGGGGGTGGCGGTGGGAGTGGTGGAGGGGGTGGAGGTGGTAGTGGCGGCAGCGGAGGCGAAGGAGGCGATGGCGGTAGCGGTGGGAGCGGAGGCGGCGGTGGTGGCGGAGGTGGAGGCGGCGGTGGCGGAGGAGGTGGAGCTGGTCGGGGTGGTGCCTCGCAGCGGAGCGGCTCTGGCGGTATTCAGCGCCAGCAGCAGCAGCAGCGTTCTCGGGACATCCCCCCTCCTCAGCAGCTCCGTGAGTGGTACACGCAGCGTCAGCGTGGTGGGGGTTTTGGTCCGTGCACCTACGTCCTTCGCTCTGGCGACCGCGCGGGTGAGCAGTGTGGGGGCGCCCACCCCACCCAGCGCTGCTTTGGCCGCCTGACGGACGCTTGGCGTCAGCAGTTCCCCGAGGCTAGTGAGATCTACCGCTGGGGAGAGCTGTCTAGGGCAGGTGTAGCTATCTATGATCTTGACTTTGATGCTATCCTTGCTGCCATGTATGCTGTGACTATTAGTGATGAGGGTGACTGTTACCGGTGTTTCCCGCCCGACCCGGACATTGGTACTGCTGCGCTAGGTGCTTGTGAGGCTGCTGCTCTAGGTGCCAGTGCGTCTGCGCCCTCAGGTACTGGTGAGGCTGCGCTCTCAGGTACCACGTCGGCTTCGGCCTCCCTCACCTTCACACTTGACTCGGGGGCTTCTCGCTCCTTCTTTCGAGACCGCACCACACTCACGCCGCTTGGTCGGCCGGTTGCAGTCTCCCTGGCTGACCCCTCAGGGGGTCCTGTCCTCTCTCACTTCTCCACTGTCCTCCCGTGTCCGGCAGCCCCCTCGGGCACCTTGTGTGGTCTTTACCTCCCCTCGTTCTCGACGAACTTGGTGAGTGGTGCTGACCTGCAGGACGCGGGGGTTCACCAGTTTACTCCTGCGAGTTAGCGGGTGACCCACTGCTCGGACGCCCGCACAGGCCGACACCTGGCCACGTTTTCGCGTCGGCCGGGATCAAGCCTCTACACCCTGACCACTGCGTCTGGCCAGGGAGCTGCGTTGGGTTAGGTGTTTGCTGCTGCGTCCAGGTCTGGTCCTGAGTCTGCCCCCTGCTCGTGTCGCCTCCTGTCTCACGAGACTCTCCTGTGGCACCACCGTCTTGGTCACCCCTCCCTGCCTCGTCTTCGGGGCATGGCGTCCCGTGTCCTTGTCTCTGGTCTTCCCCAGTCCCTCCCTCCCCTTCCTTTGGGGTCTGGTCCTTCCTGTGTCCCTTGTGTCGAGGGGCGGCTCCGGGCTGCCCCTCACTCCTCTCGGTTTCACCCGACAGAGGCCTCGCTGCAGACGCTTCACATGGACGTGTGGGGCTCAGCCCGCGTCCGTGGACAGGGTCACGAGCGCTACTTCCTGCTGGTGGTTGACGACTACTCGCGTTACACCACAATCTTCCCCTTGCGCAGCAAGGGTGATGTCACTGAGGTGTTGATCGACTGGATCTGCGCAGCTCGTCTCCAGCTCAGGAGGAGCTTCGGCTTGGACTTTCCTGTTCTACGTCTGCACTCTGACCGAGGCGGAGAGTTCTCCTCTGGCCTTCTGCGAGCCTACTGTCGTTCGCGAGGCATCCGCCAGACCTTTACGCTTCCGGACTCTCCACAGCAAAGTGGGATTGCTGAGCGCCGCATTGGCATGGTCATGGACGTCGCTCGTACGTCCATGATGCATGCGGGTGCCCCCCATTTTCTGTGGCCGTTTGCGGTACGGTACGTGGCGCATCAGATCAACCTTCACCCCAGAGTCTCCCGACCGGAGACCTCCCCAGCTCTGCTGTGGACGGGGAAGGTCGGCGATGCGTCTGCGTTCCGTGTCTGGGGATCTAGGGCGTTTGTCCGCGACTTGTCTGCGGACAAGCTGTCCCCTCGTGCTGCTCCCTGTGTCTTCCTTGGCTTCCCCCCTGACGCCCCACGGTGGCAGTTCTACCACCCCTCCTCTCGACGTGTTCTGTCCTGCGAGGACGTCACGTTCGACGAGTTCGTCCCCTTCTACCGCCTCTTCCCCTACCGCACTCGTTCCCTCCCCCCGCCACCGCACTTCCTTGTGCCAGGTCCCCCCCTGGTAGACCCCCTTCCACCTCAGGGTCCTGCCCCTTCAGGTGTGTCCCACGTTGACGCAGTCGAACCGGTCGAGATTGGTGGTGACTCTGGTACTGCTGCGGGTGCTGAGCCGGGGGGTGCTGACTCTGGGGGTACTGCGCGCGTGGGTGCTGAGCCTGGGGGTGCTGAGCCTGGGGGTGTTGCGACTGGGGGTGCTGCGCCTGGGGGTGCTACGACAGGAGGTGCTGAGCCTGGGGGTCCTTCGCCTGGGGGTCCTTCGCTTGGGGGTGCTACGTCTGGAGCTGCTCAGCCTGGGGGTGCTGAGCCTGGAGCTGCTGAGCCTGGGGGTGCTGAGCCTGGGGGTGCGGAGCCCGCGGCCGCTGGACCTGCTCGTGTGGCGTCTGGCGGTGCTGGGCCTGGTGGTTCTCCGGGTGCTTCGTCTCGGCGTGAGCCACTCTCTCCACAGGAGCTGCGCGAATGGATTTCCCGGCGCTAGAGGCGTACTCCTGGAGCTGGTGCTTCTTCGGCTGCTGAGGGTGCTGGTGCCGCCGGTCTCGGAGGTGCTAGTCCTGGGAGAGCTCGAGCTACCGGGCCTGCAAGTGCGACTGGAGTCGGAGCTGCTGAGGGTGTTGGAGCTACTGAGGGTGTTGGCACTAGGCTACTGCTGTCAGTCCTGGCGGCGGTCCTACTGCGGGTGCTGCTGGTGCTGCTGGAGGTACTGGAGCTGGAGGTGCTGTTGGCGCTGGTGCTGCCGCTGGGGGTGCTCGTGCTGTCCGTGCTGTGTCTGGAGTCACTGCGCGGCCTCGGCCGTACTTTGTTCCGCTTATTCAGCAGGTTCTTGGTCTTCCTCCTCCCTTAGAGTGTCCACCACCTGTCTAGTCACAATCACAGTTACCGCCGGCCTCTCCACAGCCTGCTCCTTCTCCCTACACTAGTCCTACTGGAGGTCTTGCTGAGCGTCGTGAGCCTGCGTCTCGTCTTGCGTCGCCTGTTCGTGCTGCTCGCGCTAGTGGTCGCGGTTCGCGTCAGCGTCCTCCTCCTGTCCCTGGCACGCACCGAATGTCTCTGCGTCCGTCCACTGCTCCTCTGCGTGCCCCTTTGCCTTCTCCTCCTGAGTCCTCTCTTCCTGCGCTTACCGACCCGGAGTCGGACTCTCTTCGTGCGGCCAGTCCTACTGTCACGCGTCTCCCTTCTACTGTTGTCACTAACCCCTCTTTTGAGTCCACTGCTGCGTCTGCTCTTGTTGCTGAGCTCGTCGACTTTGCTGCTCGCTGTCGTCTAGACTACGCTGCTAGTTTCGTTGCTGAGTCTGCGCCTGTCTGTCCTCCGTCCGTCGGGGGTGAGTGTGCTCTTGGCACGGACGTCCTTGAGGACACGCAGGAGGAGTTCCAGTGTCTGGCTGCTGCTTCACCTCATCTCGCGTCCGTACTGCTTGCCCCTGAGGGAGACCCGGATGCACTAGACATCCCGACTCTGTGCTCTTACGCGGAGGCCGTAGAGGGTCCCTACTCCTCTCAGTGGCAGGCAGCTATGGATGCAGAGATGGCTTCCTGGGAGTTCACAGGCACCTACGTTGACGCGGCTCCCCCCCCTGGGGCGAACATCGTCAGTGGCATGTGGATCTTCAAGGTGAAGCGGTCGCCGGGCTCTCCACCTGTCTTCAAGGCGAGGTACGTGGCTCGTGGCTTCAGTCAGCGGCAAGAAGTTGACTACTTTCAGACCTTCTCTCCCACCCCGAAGATGACCACTCTTTGGGTGTTGCTGCACATAGCCGCTCAGCGCGACTACGAGCTTCACTCTCTTGACTTCAACACTGCTTTCTTACAGGGTAGCCTGCACGAGGAGATCTGGCTACGCCGTCCACCTGGCTTCTCTGGGACTTTTCCTCCTGGCACCCAGTGGAGCCTCCGACGGCCAGTCTACAGTCTCCGCCAGGCACCGCGTGAGTGGCACGACACACTGAGGACTACGCTTGCGGCTCTTGGGTTTGCTCCCTCTACTGCTGACCCGTCGTTGTTTCTTCGCACCGACACCTCTCTGCCGCCGTTCTACATCCTCGTGTATGTCGACGACTTGGTCTTTGCCACAGCTGACACTGCTGGACTCGCCTACGTGAAGTCCGAGCTGCAGAAGAGACACACGTGCACAGACCTGGGTGAACTGCGCAGCTACCTTGGCTTGCAGATCACCCGGGACAGAGCACGCCGCACCATTACCTTGACTCAGTCACACATGGTGCAGCAGGTCCTTCAGCGCTTCGACTTCACGTACTCCTCGCCTCAGGCCACTCCTCTGTCTACTCGCCACTCGCTCTCAGCTCTGCCTTCGGATGAGTCCGTGGAGTCGAGTGGCCCGTACCCAGAGCATGTTGGCTGCCTCATGTACCTGATGACCTGCACACGACCTGACCTTGCATACCCTCTTAGCATTCTTGCACGCTATGTTGCTCCTGGGAGACACCGACCAGAGCACATGGCTGCAGCGAAGAGGGTGTTGCGCTACTTGTGCAGTACGTCGGGCATGGGGCTAGTGCTTGGAGGGCGGAGTCCAGTGGTCCTCACTCGGCACGCGGACGCCTCTTGGGCTGACGACCAGGCTACTTAGCAGTCGTCCCGGGGTTACACCTTCAGTCTTGGTTCCGGCTCTGTTTCGTGGCGAGCTACTCGCTGGTCTTCTGTTCTCGGCTCCAGTTGTGAGGCTGAGATCTACGCCGGGGCCATGGCTGCACAGGAGCTTCGCTGGCTCACCTACCTGCTGACTGACCTTGGAGAGCCGCCTCGTTCTCCTCCAGTGCTGTACGTAGACAACAAGGCCATGCTGGCCTTGTGTCGGGAGCAGCGCCTGGAGCACAGAACGAAGCACATTGCTCTCCGTTACTTTCTTGCTCGTGAGCTACAGCAGCGTGGTGAGTTGCGGCTTGCGTACGTGGCCTCTGAGGCCAACACTGCTGATGTTTTCACGAAGGCACTTCCGCCTTGTGATCATCAGCGCTTCTGCACTCAGCTGGGACTTGTACCTGTCTTGCCTCACTTGCTCACCTCTTGACCTTTCTTGTGCTCTTATATATATATATACCTGCTCTTGCTTGTTTAGCCTTATATATCTATGTTTACTCCTGCATGTGAACTGGCCTTCTAGCCTTGACCTTGTGCTCGGACTGTGTGGTGACGTTGTGATCCACCCTGAGCTTTGCTTTGCTTTGCTTGACTGGTCTTGTGACCCCTTGTTCTCCCCCACTTTGCCAATGGGGGTGTGTCAAGTTATAATATTTTGTAGGCTATAGTGGGGTAGCCTATATGGGGTACACATTTCTAGGGTTGCATATTTTGTATCACTTCATTCCTTAGTCAATCCATTCTCGTTCAACTCTTCTCACACCGTTGCTCCCACCATTCTGCGTGATAGGCGTTCCTTGTCTTCTTCTGTGTATTCACGCGGAACGGGGTCGAAGAGAGTAGGTACAGCTGACGGCCGAGGTAGATGTACCGTGCGCTGCATGTCTCCATTCTGTCTATCAAGTTGACGTTCCAGCACTTCCACTTGATCCCGTCGCATGACTACATTCCGTATCCCGTCTGTCCCATGCTGTCAACGGGATGTACTCCAATCGGTGGATGAGGTGCACGCGGAGGTATGACATTGCCGCCATGAAGGTGAGACCTGGGCATAGGAGGAACTCCAATGGGATGAGAGTTAGTCGCAAATCCTCGTAGTGGGGGAGCACCAATTGTGTAGGAGGCAAATCCCACACCTTCCACGCCCACTTGACCATTTTCGTCACAATGCTGCCCAATCTGTCCACTTCTTGTTCCACCATGCACTGCACTCCCATACTCATCATTCCTCCCACATGCTTCCATTTGCATGGATGATTGAGGTGCGGGATTGGCGCTCTAGCCTCCTTGGACGGATGCATCCCTCCCTTGGGATGACTCTCCTCCTTAGGGTATGCTCATTTCCCCTTCACCATCAATCCCTGCAACGACATTGGAAGCATGAGTTTGGTTAGTACGTGGAGTGCTTGAATGAGATTATCCACGAGTGGACGGATTGCTGAACCCGTGAGAGTGTGCGATTGTTGGCATGTTGAACTTGACTCGTAGTGATGCCTGCAGTGCTAGTGGTGCCCTTGAAATCATGTTTTCTATTTGCTTATGTTGGGCCAAGATGGCTTCTTCGAAAGCCGCATATCCAGCATCCACTTCGCCATCGAATTGCGCCATGATCTTGATCAAACCGTACGCCAGGTGTACGCTACAAGCGCAAGAACACTTCGGATGTGAAGACCACGTGTACGAAAGCATACACTAGATGTCCGGAACTTAAAGTGTTTGTAGGTACCTATCCGAAGTGAATGCCAACAATTTTATAGACCAAATTTGGCAGCTTGCCCCCTAGAGTAGCTCTGATACCATGCTAGAAAGGCATAGTGCCAACGTAGCGGAAGCGTGTTTGTTGAAAGAACAAGATAGAATTCTTGCATTGGAAATGGATTGAAAATTGATGGGAATACAAGCAAGGTAGAAGGAAGGAAAGTACTTTGTGAGACCAGAAGGTAGAAGCAAGGAAAGTAGAGAGCCACATGCAACCCCCCAGAAGTCAGAGAAATTTATCTGATTTGCCTTAAAAAATCTGCTAATTCAGCCTTTTTTTTAAGTGGACTATGAAAGTTCAAACTTTTTTTTTGCTGCAAACTCTGAATATCCAGAAAAAAAAAAAAAAAAAAAAAAAAAAAAAAAAAAAAACGCCTTGTTCGAAATTTCAGATTTTTCCTCATAGTGTGCTCTGATTCCTGATCTTGTTTGGGCTACCTACTCCGATTGTACCTATGCGAAAACTGCACAAACAACTGCAATTAGCGCTGGAAGTGTCGTTTCGTCCTGTCAGTCATGCTGAAACAGTGACAGCGGTGCTGCGGCGCGAGTGTATTGCCCCATTTTAGGCTGATCTGTAAGCGTCACAACTACCGTATGGCCCTGGATAAAAGCGCATATGCGCTTATAATAAGTTTTTTTTTTTCAAGGGTGGCGCTTGTACCGTAATTGAGGAACGGCCATAAGCGCCGGCGCTTTTTTTCAAGGGTGGCGCTTGTAATTGAGGAACGGCCATAAGTGCCGGCGCTTATATAATGACAAATACAATTTTTATCTTTAAAGGTACCAAATTGTACCTTTCGTTGTAGCCATTTCAAACGAGTCGAACAATTATAGCGTTACAAAGCAGAATCGCGCGCAAGCGATTCTGCTTCCTGTACACGGGCAAACTCGCCTCACTTTGCAAGCATGCCAGCACATCCTGACTGGACGCGCACACAGTCAGGTCTTCGCGAGTCAAACAAAGCGAAAATGAAATTTGACTCGCTGCAAAACTGAAATTCGTTACCGATTTAAGCTGATATTTAAACGAAAATTGCACACGGCGCTTATAATAAGTAATGGTTTTCTTCTCAGAATAGAAGCGAAGAATGAGTGCACTATGAAATGAAACAAGTACAAGTACCAACCCTAATTGGGTTGTACCCCCTATGGGCTACCCCACTACAGCCTAAATATATGCATCAGCAATATAATCATCTGACACACCCCCATAGGCAAAGTGGGGGAGAGCAAGGGGTCACAAGACCAGTCAAGCAAAGTAAAGCAAAGCAAAGCAAGCTCAGGGTGGATCTCAAGGATACCACACAAATTCCGAGCACAAGGTCTAGGCCACAAGGCCAGTTCACATGCAGCAGAGCATATATATATAACAGTGCTAAACAAGCAAGAGCAAGGATATATATATGCAGCAGTACAAGCAAGGTCAAGAAGTAAGCAAGTGAGGCCCAGTGGGCACAAGGCCTAGCAAAGTGCAAAAGCGCTGATGGTCACGAGACGGAAGTGCCTTGGTGAACACGTCAGCAGTGTTGGCCTCAGTGGCCACAAAACGCAGGCGAAGCTGACCACGCTGCTGCAGCTCTCGGGCAAGGAAGTAGCGCAGAGCAATGTGCTTCGTCCTGTGCTCCAGTCTGTGCTCCTGACACAAGGCAATGGTTGCCTTGTTGTCGACGTACAGCACTGGAGGAGAACGAGGCCGCTCTCCAAGGTCGGTCAGCAGGTAGGTGAGCCAGCGAAGCTCCTGTGCAGCCATGGCCGTGGCGTAGATCTTAGCCTCACAGCTGGAGCTGAGAACCGAAGAAGAGCGAGTAGAGCGCCAAGAGACAGAGCCAGAGCCAAGACTGAAGGTGTAACCCTGAGACGACCTCTGAGTAGCCTGGTCGTCAGCCCAAGAAGCGTCTGAGTGCCCAGTGAGCACAGGCCGCTCACGCCCTCCAAGCACTAGCCCCATGCCCGACGTACTGCACAAGTAGCGCAAAACCCTCTTAGCTGCATCCATGTGCTCCTTCCGGTGACGGCCGGGAGCAACATAGCGTGCTAAGATGCTGAGAGGGTATGCGAGGTCAGGTCGAGTGCAAGTCATCAGGTACATGAGGCAGCCCACAAGCTCTAGATACGGACCACTCGACTCTACGGACTCATCCGAAGGCAGAGCTGAGAGCGAGTGTCCCGTAGGCAGAGGAGTGGACTGAGGCGAGGAGTACGTGAAGCCGAAGCGCTGAAGGACCTGCTGCACCATGTGTGACTGAGTCAGGGTAATGGTGCGGCGTGCTCTGTCCCGGGTGATCCGCAAGCCAAGATAGCTTGTCAGTTCACCCAGGTCTGTGCACGTGTGTCTCTTCTGCAGCTCGGACTTCACGTGGGCGAGTGCGGCAGTGTCCGCAGTGGCAAAGACCAAGTCGTCGACGTACACGAGGATGTAGAACGGCGGCAGCGAGGTGTCGGTGCGCAGAAACAGCGACGGGTCAGCAGTAGAAGGAGCAAACCCAAGAGCCGCAAGTGTAGTCCTCAGTGTGTCGTGCCACTCACGCGGCGCCTGGCGGAGACCGTAGACTGGCCGCCGGAGGCTCCACTGGGTACCAGGAGGGAATGACCCAGTGAAGCCAGGAGGGCGGCGCAGCCAGATCTCCTCGTGCAGGCGGCCCTGCAGGAAAGCAGTGCTGAAGTCAAGAGAGTGGAGCTCGTAGTCACGCTGAGCAGCGACGTGCAGTAGAACCCAAAGAGTGGTCATCTTCGGGGTCTGGGAGAAGGTCTGAAAGAAGTCAACTCCCTGTCGCTGACTGAAGCCACGAGCCACGTAGCGCGCCTTGAAGACAGGCGGAGAACCCGGCGGCCGCTTCACCCTGAAAATCCACATGCCACTGACAATGTTCGCCCCAGGAGGGGGAACAGCGTCAACGTAGGTGCCTGTGGACTTCCAGGAAGCCATCTCTGCGTCCATGGCTGACTGCCACTGAGAGGAGTAGGGACCGGCCATCACCTCTGCGTAAGAGCGTGGGGTCGGGATGTCAAAAGCATCCGGGTCTCCCTCAGGGGCAACAAGCATGGACACGAGATGGGGCAAAGCGGCGGCAAAGCACTGGAACTCCTCCTGCCTGTCCTCAAGGACGTCCGTGCCAAGAGCACAGTCACCCCCGACGAACGGAGGACAGGTAGACGAAGACGCAGCAGACGCAGACTCAGCAGACTCAGCACACTCAGCAACAAGACTGGCAGCGTAGTCTAGACGACACGTAGCAACAAGGTCAACCAGCTCAGCAACTAGGGCAGACGCAGCAGCGGACTCAAAGGAAGGGTCAGTGACAAGAGAAGCAAGAAGACGTGTGACAGTAGGACTGGCAGCACGGCGAGAGTCCGACTCCGGGTCGGCAAGTGTAGGAAGAGAAGACTGAGGAGGAGAAGGCAAAGGGGCACGCAGAGGAGCAGTGGACGGACGCAGAGACATCTGGTGCGTGCCAGGGACAGGAGGAGGACGCTGACGTGAACCGCGACCACTAGGGCGAGCAGCTCGGACTGGCGACGCAGGGCGGGACGCAGGCTCACGACGCTCAGCAAGACCTCTCGTAGGACCAGTGTAGGGAGAAGGAGAAGGCAGTGGAGAGGCGGGCTGTAACTGTGACTGCGACTGGACAGGCTGTGGACACTCTACGGGAGGAGAAGGACCAGAGGAAGGCGGGAGACCAAGAACCTGCTGAAGAAGCGGAACGAAGTACGGCCGGGGCCGCGCAGCACCGCCAGTGACAGCAGGGACAGCACCAACACCTCCAGAGGCAGCACCAGCACCAGTAGCAGCTCCTACCCTAGCACCTCCAGCAGCGCCAGAAGTACCCTCAGTAGGACCGACAGTCGTAGTCTCACCGCCAGCACCCGCAGCAGCTCCAGCTCCAGAGGCACCCCCAGGCCCGGCAGCTCCAGTACCCTCAGTACGAGCACCTCCGGGACCCGTGGTACCAGCTCCCTCGGCAGCAACAGAACCTCCAGCACCCTCAGCACCCTCAGCTCCAGTAGCTCGCCTCCAGCGCCGGGCAAACCACTCACGCAGCTCCAGAGGAGAGAGCGGCTCGCGGCGCGAAGAATGGTCTGGAGAACCACCAGGAACAGAAGCAGCAGGCGCAGCACTCCCAGACGCAGTACCCCCACGCTCAGCACCCCCAGGCACAGCACCCCCAGGCTCAGCACCCCCAGGCACAGCACCCCCAGGCTCAGCACCCCCAGGGTCAGCACCCCCAGTCTCAGCACCCCCAGGCTCAGCACCCCCAGTCTCAGCACCCCGAGGCTCCGCACCCGCAGCAGCACCAGAGTCACCAGTGACCTCGACAGGCTTGACCGCGTCTACCTGAGACACACCTGAAGGGGCAGGACCCTGAGGGGGGAGGGGGTCTACCGGGGGGGGACCTGGGACCAGGAAGAGGGGCGGCGGGGGGAGGGACGGAGTGCGGTAGGGGAAGAGCCGGTAGAAGGGAACCGACTCGTCGAACGTGACGTCCTGGGAGGACAGAACACGACGAGAGGTGGGGTGGTAAAACTGCCACCCAGGCGCGTCAGGGGGGAAACCCAGGAAGACGCAAGGAGCAGCACGAGGGGACAGCTTGTCCGCAGACAAGTCGCGGACAAACGCCCGAGATCCCCAGACACGGAACGCCGACGCATCGCCAACCTTCCCCGTCCACAGCAGCGCTGGGGAGGTCTCCGGTCTGGAGACCCTGGGCTGAAGGTTGATCTGATGCGCGGCGTACCTCACCGCAAACGGCCACAGAAAATGGGGGGCAGCCGCATGCACCATGGACGTACGGGCGACGTCCATGACAATGCCGATGCGGCGCTCAGCAATCCCATTCTGCTGTGGAGAGTCCGGAAGCGTGAAGGTCTGGCGGATGCCTCGTGCCCGACAGTAGGCTCGCAGAAGGCCGGAGGAGAACTCTCCGCCTCTGTCCGAGTGCAGGCGCAAAACAGGAAAGTCCGAGCCAAAGCTCCGCCTGAGCTAGAGACGAGCTGCGCGGATCCAGTCGATCAACACCTCAGTGACCTCACCCTTGCTGCGCAAGGGGAAGACCGTGGTGTAACGCGAGTAGTCGTCAACCACCAGCAGGAAGTAGCGCTCGTGACCCTGTCCACGGACGCGGGCTGGGCCCCACACGTCCATGTGAAGCGTCTGCATCGGGGCCTCCGTCGGAGGAAACGGGGAGGAGTGAGGGGTAGCCCGCAGGCGACCCTCGACACAGGGGACACAGGGAGGGCCAGGCCCCGGAGGAAGGGTAGGGAGAGACCGGGGAAGACCAGAGACAAGAAGGCGAGAGGCCATGCCCCGGAGACGAGGCAGGGAGGGGTGACCCATCCTGTGGTGCCACAGGAGGGTATCGTGGGACAGGAGGCGACACGAGCAGGGGGCAGACTCAGGACCAGACCTGGACGCTGCAGCAAACACCTGACCCGACGCAGCTACCTGACCAGACGCAGGAGGAGGAGACGGAGCAGTGAGTGTGTACAGGCTCGACCCCGGCCCACGTGTAAACGTGGTCAAGTGTCGACCCGTGTCCGCGTCCGTGCTGTGAGTGTCCCGTCGGCGCGCAGGGGTGAACTGGTCAACCCCTGCATCCTGTAGGTCGGCACCCGCCACCAAGTTCGTAGAGAACGAGGGGAGGTAGAGACCGGACAGGGCGCCAGACAGGACCGCAGGGCACGGCAATACAGTGGAGTAGCGAGCCCGAACAGGACCCCCAGAGGGGTCCGCCAGGGAGACTGCCACTGGACGACTAAGCGGCGTGAGTGTGGTGCGGTCTTGAAAGAAGGAGCGAGACGCTCCTGAGTCAAGAGTGAAGGTGAGAGAGGGCGGAGCCGACGCAGTACCTGAGAGAGCAGACTCACCAGCACCTGGGGACACAGACGCACTGGCACCTAGAGCAGCAGCCTCAGCAGTACCTAGTGCCGCAGTACCAATGCCCGGGTCGGGCGGGAAACACCGGTAACAGTCACCCTCCTCACTAATAGTCACAGCATACATGGCACGAAGGATAGCATCAAAGTCAAGATCAAAGATAGCTACTCCTGCCCTAGACAGCTGGTCCCAGCGAGGGATCTCAGAGGCGTCAGGAAACTGGCGGCGCCAAGCGTCAGTCAGGCGGCCGAAGCAGCGCTGGGGGGAGTGCGGACCACCACACGGCTCACCCGCACGGTCGCCAGTGCGCAGGACGTAGGTGCACGGACCAGGACCCCCACCCCTCTGACGAGCAGTGTACCACTCACGGAGCTGCTGTGGGGAGAGGGTCTCCTGACCACGCTGCTGCTGCTGGCGCTGACCACCACCGGAGCCACTCCTCCGCGACGAGCCACGACCTCCGCCGCCGCCTCCTCCGCCGCCGCCACCACCACCTCCGGTGCCACTGCCAACCCCACCGTCGCCGCCGCCACCGCCGCCTCCGCCTCCACCCCCACCACCACCGCCGCTGCCGCCCCCGCCTCCACTGCCGCCGCTGACACCTCCACTCCCGCCACCACTCCCGCTACCACCCTCACCTCCTCCGCCGCCTCCGCTGCCGCCTCCACTGCCCCCGCCGCCTCCACCTCCGCCCCTGCCCCCCTTGCCCTTGCCAGAGCGACGTCTCCCACTGGGGGCAGACGCCGCACCGACCGACTCAAAACCAACTAGGTCGGCCGTAGCAGCAGAGGCGACAGAGGGCAGGAGGGGGGAGGGGGAACACCCCTCAAAGATGGGGGTGCGCGGGTCACCGCGAGAGGCCCCTACAGCGAGAATGCTCTTCTCGGCTGCGAGGAGGGACTTCTCGAGGAGCTCAACAGTGAGGGTGGTGGGGCAGACTGAGAGTAAGTCGTCCCTGACTCCTCGAAGGGAGTCAGGGAGGCGGGTGACAATGTAGTAGAGAGTGAAGTACTTGGGGGGGGGGTTCTTGGCGCAGAACTTAGCAGGAAGGGCAGCGCAAAAGCGAGCGTCACTAGTGCGCAGGTGGGTAATGAGGTCAGCGACTGTGGCAAAAGCAGCAAGGTCGGGAAAGAGGTACGGTAGCATGAGGCGGCTCAGAGCAGCAGTGGCAGGGGTGGAGTAGCGTGCAATAACGGCGTCGTACAAGGTCTTAGCACTCTTGTACGACCCAAAGTGTGCACGCTCAGAGGGAGGGAGGTGGCGACGCACAGCAAGACGTGCAGCAGCATCGCGAGTGGCCCACTGTGAGCGAACAGTGGCATCCTCAGTAGCAGCAGGGGCGGGGGAGGCACCAGAAGTGAGATCAAAGAGAGAGAGGCCGTCAGCTCTGTCGCACTGTAGGAAAAGCAGCAGGTCGTCTACCCACACGTCAAAGTCTATGGCTCTGCCCTCAGCGTCAAAGGTGAGGACACTGGGGGTAGCCATGACAGCAGTAGGGGGAGGGCAGTGCGCAGAGCTCAGTGCTCACCAGACAGGGCAGTGCAGGCGGCGCGGGCGGCTCGACGGCAGGGCGGCTCGGCGGCTCGGGCGGCTCGGACCGCTCGGCTGCAGGGGCGGCTCGGCTGCCGGGGCGGCTCGGCTGCTGGGGCGGCTCGGCTGCTGGGGCTGCTCGGCTGCTGGGGCGGCTCGGCTGCTGGGGCGGCTCGGCTGCCGGGGCGGCGCGGCTGCTGGGGCGGCTCGGTCAGGAGATGCAGCGGCGGGGCCGACAGGGGGTAGCAGCGGGGCCGGCAGGCGAGACGGCGGGGCCGACAGGTGCAGCGGCGGGGCCGCTTGAAGTGGCGGCAGGGCCGGCAGGTGCAGCGGCGGGGCCCGCAGGTGCAGCAGCGGGGCCGGCAGGTGCAGCGGCGGGGCCGTCAGGTGCAGCGTCGGGGCCGTTAGGTGCAGCGGCGGGGCCAGTAGGTGCAGCAGCGGGGCCGGCAGGCGCAGCGGCGGGGCCGTCAGGTGCAGCGGCGGGGCCGTCAGGTGCAGCGGCGGGGTCGTCGTAGAGGACGGCGGGGCCGAGAAGAGGACGGCGGGGCCGTCGAAGGGGACGGCGGGGCCGGCGAAGAGGACGGCGGGGCCGTCTAAGGGGACGGCGGGGCCGTCGAAGGGGACGGCGGGGCTGTCGAAGGGGGACGGCGGGGCCGTCTGGTGCAGGGGCGGGTCCGCCGAAGGGGACGGCGGGGCCGTCAGGTGTAGCGGCGGGGCCGGCAGAGGGGACGGCGGGGCCGTCACAGGTGAGCGCGGGGCCGTCAGAGGGGACGGCGGGGCCTCGAGGTGGCGCGGCCGTCTAGGGGCGGCGCGACGAGGCAGTGGAAGGGGCGCGCCAAAAAAAAAAAGACGGGCGGTTCGACGAGATCGGGCCGCCAAAGAAAAAAGGAGCCCAGCGCAACTCGGGCTAGGGCAGAGCGCGCTCCGGGCAGGACGAAATAGTGGGTGGGCCCTAGAAACAGTTCCCACTAGGGAACCTGCTCGATACCATCTCAGAATAGAAGCGAAGAATGAGTGCACTATGAAATGAAACAAGTACAAGTACCAACCCTAATTGGGTTGTACCCCCTATGGGCTACCCCCACTACAGCCTAAATATATGCATCAGCAATATAATCATCTGACATTTCTAGGGGGGACGCTTTTAATCGAGGATCGGCCATAGCGCCATGCTCTAGATAGAAGCGCCAGCGCCTATATCCGGGGCCATACGGTATGTGAACTCTGCTTTATCAGCAGGGCTTCAGATTCGTTTTGGGCCACCCTTAGTAATCATGGTTCTAGGTATATTCAACCCTGATGGGTAGAGTAAATTTTTTGTTTCCCTGACAAATGCAGGGTAAAAAAACAGTTAGTCTGTTTGGGCAGGGTATTCTTAAAAACTTGTGATTAGTTAAATGCCGAAGCTCTGAAGATCAATGGCTAGTATTTCAGCTGGTTCAATTGCACAACAGATCTGTAAGAGTGTAAGTTCAAATCTCGCTAGTGGTATAGTTTTGCAGGGACCTGTATAGTGTTTTTCTCGCTACGGAGCACTCAGTTCCAGTGTTGTTGGGATTGTACACTGTACAGTCAGAGTAATGTGTTCCTTATGCTGTTTTTTCAAGGGTATTGAAAAACCTACACTTTCTGGCCTAGGGTAAAAAATCCACTACCCTGCCTGTGAAAGGGTAACTGAAAAAAAGTGGCCGCCAGTCAGTGCAAAAAGGGTATTTTACCCTGATAACGAGAGGCAAGTTTATCAGCCTTATTTATGTTTGTACTCTGATATTTCAAACTTTTTTATGGTATCAAGTCTGATTGATCAGACTAGAAATGTGTATCAAGTCTGACGAATCAAACAGCTTGATTACGAATCTGAGGGCCATGGCACAAGGAAATCAAGGAGGATAAGAATAAGGGTGAGTTGGAAAGTACTATTCAAAGGGAATAGTAATCCCCCCCCCTTATCATGGAGGCTTATAAAGGGGACTACACAAAAACCAAACAGTACTGGTATACAATATTCGTTATACAAGCACTTGTATACAATATTCGGTTTTCCAACAGCACAATTCTTAATTTGCCAAGTGTCACAATGCACAGCATGATGCGAGGCTTTAGTACGTTCCTGGCTCGTATCAAGCTTCGGGCCTTTCCGGGAAGGCCCGAAGCTTTGGGTTAAACTTCCTGTCAAACTACTGTTGGAATAACCATAAGGTTAACTTAAGCATTCCCGAAGGCTCTCTATTCTCGCGTCACTTGATAACGAAGCAAACACCTGTATCAATACCGCAATAGTTCATATAGAGCACGCGGAAGGTCGAGGGTCACCCGAAGGTCAACAGTCAAAGTCAGTCAACGGTCGTGACCCTTGACCGACCTGTAACCGCACAAGACAATTACAAAATGCAAGGTGGTACGGATACTGTGTAGAATGGCAATAGTCATGGTTATTGTAGCAATGTACTTCGGTTAATAAGGGAATGTACCCCTCCAAGTACATGGCTAGCTAGGATTGCTATTTATATTCCTGTACTCCTATCTTATAATCGTCTTGTTTCTTCAAAGCATTATCAACAAGGTCATTACAGAGACTTCACAATTCTCTCATATACTTACGATAGCAGCTTTATCCTATCCACTGCGAGCCTTCAGTTATGACATCAACTTTGTCTTTCGAAAAATGGGGCAATTTTTGGCCGGAAGACCCGAAGTTGGTCTCGAAAGACCCAAAGTAGGTAGGAATGTACCCTTACATGCATTTAGGCGCGACACCAATTTTAGCGTCTGTGACGCCTCCTGTTGAGACATCTTTTAGGAAGGTACCCTTAGATCCTGTCAGCATGATCCCATAACTTCTACATTCGTCTTCGCTGGTAGCCTATGTTAGCTGGAATGTGGCTTCATGTCCTGTAGCAGGCGTCAATTGAAGTCCTTCCATTGCCTCTGATGTGTGCCCCGTGCTTCCCCCACCTTACTCTTGCTCCGCTGATGTGTGCCGAACAACCCAGGGATGGGCTGCATGAGGGACACAGTAGACATGGCAAGGCATGGCACAGGATGACAAAAGCTGCATGGTTTTGTCGGCTTGACAGGTCTGTATGCTTGAGTGCATGTATGCTCGGGTGCATGTATGCTTGGGTGCATGTATGCTAATGTGTATGTATGCTTATGTGCATGTATGCTTATGTGCATGTACACTTGTGCGCAAGTGTACGGGCATGCTTGTGTGAATGTGTGCATGTTTCTGCACTCAGCACTTGCAGTGCGGTGATGCTTAGTTGGTACTTTACGTTTTTTAGGGTCAAGTAAAGCGTAAACTTACGTTGAGTTTACCTTTATGTTTTCTTACGCGTAGTATTACGTAAAGTTGCACGGGCAGGCCAAAAAAAAAAAATGACATGCAAAATGGAAAACTCTGACTGATATGAGGTGGGTGACATGTCGGTGTAGATTTGGGGCATCTGTAAGTTGACGTAATAATGTCTAACATGCTTGGGCATAGAAGAACCAAGCTAGTGAATGATTAGGCGCTTCCCATGCAGCCACTTAGTCCGATGATTTCCTATCTTTCCGGGCAGTCAGAAATGTTTCTGGCTGACCGTAAACGTAAAGCTGTTTTGGGCCCACGTAAGTAAACCTAAGTTTACTACGTAAACTTACATACACGTAAACCCCCGTAAACGTAAAATGCCAACTAAGCGGTGATGCACGAGCACAGGAGTGATGAGCATGCGCATGACGAGGCCATTTTCAGCTTAGCTCCTTCACATTGCCTCATGGGTGGGCATGGGCACATACCAAGACACCCCACGACACCAGATGCCCCGCGTGCATGCCCATGACTCACTCAGTACTTCTTCAGCTGTGATGCGGGAGTGCAAATTCTTCTTGAGCACGAGCATGACGAGGAACATGCTCAGCTCGTTATCATTGCATTGCACGCTTGGGCATGGGCATGACACCCACACAAGCACGGCACTCACTCATCACTTCTTTCGCAGTGATACGAGAGCGAGGGTTCTTCTTGAGCATGCGCATGATGAGCTCCTTCACGTCGTCCGACACGCCCGCCCACTTGAAGTACTTGAAGTCCACCTTCTTGCGCCGGATCGCCTCCTCCAGCGTGCGATTTGTCGACGCCCAGAAGGGCGGCACACCCGACAGGATGACGTAGAGCACGACCCCCGCGCTCCAGATGTCCGCCTCCACGCCGTACACGGCGTCTAGTACCTCTGGCGCCATGTACTCTGGCGTGCCCGCCACCTCGCTGCACGGACCCGCTGTGAAGGGATGAGGAGAGGAGTGGGTGGGAAGAGCAGAGAGAACGTATTGGAATTCGCTTGAGAGTGCGAATGACGTGGCAGCAGCGTGGCGCTGTCGATGTCCGCCCACGACATCACACGGGAGGTGGACACGCCAGGCAGAGACGTCCAGCACTTGGTCACGACTGCAGCCATGCACTCCAGCGTGCTTGTCACCCCGGTGCTTGGATCAGCTGTAGAGAGGAAGGGGCGGCGGGGAGGAGGGGGCGGAGGGGGGTACGGAGGGGAAGTAGGAAAGGGTTGGAGAGGCAGGGGCCGCAGGGAGAGCAGATTCAAATGCGCTTGAGAGGACTAGTACCCGGAACAGAAACAAGGACGATATTTCTAACAGCAAGGCTGGACACCCTGGCATGAACCAGTAAAGAAGGGAAGAAGAGAGTGAAGGAAGAAAGTAGAAGCACCCCAATCCCCCCGGCGCCTCTCCCCTCCCCTCCGCGCCACCCCACCCTCGCCTCACCTTGTTCGAGACTCGTAGCAACGCCAAAGTCAATGAGCTTGATGCCCTTGCGGTCATCGGTGCGGTCAGCCATGAGGATGTTCTCGGGCTTCACGTCGCGGTGCAGGATGCCGTGTGCGTGGCAGTGCTGCAGCGCGCCCATGAGTGCTTTCAGCACCAGCGCTGCCGTGCGCTCCGACAGCTGCCCGCGCGCCTTGATGCAGTCGAACAGGTCACCGCCCGCACACAGCTCCATTATCACCCGGATGCTCTGCCAGCAGGGGGGGGAGCAGTGGGGGTGAGGTGGTGTGGGACAGGAGAGCAGGAGAGGGGGGGAGTGGGGAGGGAGCAGCAGGGAACAGGTGGGGAGAGGAGGGGAGGCAGCACGCGCGCCAGCATGCTCGTCAGTGTAGTGGCAGGATTGCCATACGCCAGGTGAGTGCAGGCTTTGTTGCACTTAGATTGGCCGTGACCCAGATACAACCAAGTACCGTGTTGCAAGGGCATGATTGGCTCGATTCTCGGACGTCCATTGCGTGTTCCTCTGTGGTGGTTCAAATGTGTGCCTTCCCATCTGTTTCGTGTGTATTGTACAGCATATGGCTCTTCTTGGTTTAGCAGTCATGCCTTCTCAACCTCCTTTCATTCTACCACTCAATGCCCTCCTTATCTCTCCACCAACCATGCGCCCACCAACCATGCGCCCACCACCCATGCGCCTACCACCCACACGCCCACCACCCATGCCGCACCTGGTCATCCTCCAGGACGCCCTGCAGGTTGACGATGTGCGGGTGGCCCTGCAGCCGTGCCAGGAACGCCACCTCCCTCCGCACGTCCTCCGCGTCCTCTGCGCACTGCCAGAAGCGGGTTGGGAGGGGGGGAGGCAGGCGATGGGAGGGAAGAGAGAGGGGGGAGGGACCGGAGCGAGGGGAGGGACGGGAGGGACGGGAGGGACGGGAGAGAGGGGAGGGAGAGGAGGGGGGGGAGGGAGGGGAGTTAGGAAAGGGAGGGGAGGGAGAGAGATGAGGGAGGTCAGGGAGGGGAGGTGTGGAGGTGTGTATGTGTCGGTTGGGTATCCACCGCCATCTGAGCAAGGTAAAGGCTCCACTCCTACCTTCCCAAGTTCCACTCCCCCCAAACAGCAAGCCCAAGCACAAGGGCAGAAGCAGCAGCATCAGCAGCAGCGGCGGCGGCGGCGGCGGCGGCCAAACAGTGATGCTCCTCTTGTCAGTCATCTTGCACGCGAACACGCACTCAGTGACGCGGTACAGGTACATGCAAATGCTTTTCCAGAAAACACACACGCACAGAACAGAAGCACCTGCTACAAAAGGGCGGCGCTCACAGTGATGCTCTTCTTGTCGATGGTCTTGCACGCGAACACCCGTCCAGTGGCGCGCTCCAGGCACGTGCGGATGGACCCAAAACGCCCCGCGCCGATCTCGTGCTTGCCCAGGGAGTAGCGCGCGCGCACGTCCTCATACGGCATGCGCAGGATGTGGTCCGTGATGGGCGCCAGCTGCCCCATCGGGTCGTCCCGCACCACCACCGGCACACGCTGCTGCTGCTCCACACGCTGCTGGGGAAGGTTGTTCTGGAGAGGTTTGGTTTGGGGTGGGTGGTGGTGCTGGCCTCCCAGGCCTTGAATTGCGTTTGACTGCTGCTGATCCTTCTGTTGGATCGTGTGCTTGGCATGCCGTGTTGGCGCCTGCTGCTGCTCCTCCTCCCCCTCTCCACTGCCCAACTCCGTTGCTACTGCTGCGGGGGCAGCAGCTGCTGCTGATTCAACCCCACCTGCCGCACCTCTCTCCTGCCCACTGCCTAGCCTGGACCTCCTATAGCCGTCTCTGCCTCCCACGCCACCAGCACCACCAGCACCAACAGCAGCACGCGCAGTCGAATTAGCGCTAGAACCAGCACCAGTGAAGGCAGTGGCAGCAGCACTGGCATGGGTGTGAGTATCGGCGACCACCTCCCTGTCGCTGCAATCGCGGCCTCCTTCCCGGCTGCTGAAGCTGCCATCCCCTGATGCGAGCTTGGCAGCGTCCGCCAGGAATGCAGCCAGCCGACCACTCGCACCACTGTCACCACCAGGAGCAGCAGCCGTAGCAGCAGCAGCATGGGGAGAAACGTCAGTGGCAGCAGATGCAGCACCGCCACTGATGCTGTTCCCAGTGCCGCTGCCACTGCCACTGCCACTGCCGCTCTGCAGCCTCCTCCGCCTCATCTGCTGCAGCAACTGCTGGTGTTCACTTGCCTCCTGCATCTGCTGCTGCTCCTGCATCTGCTGCTGCTCCAGCTCATACCCGTCCTGCTGTCTGTATCCCGGTTCCTGCCCTTGACCTTCGTCTCCATACCCATAGCCCAATCCACCCCCCATGGCACGCAACCCCACCTCACACGCACTAGCCTGCCTCCGCCCCCTTCCCCCCCTCACCACTGCCCCTCCCCCCTCCGCTCCGCCTACCCCACCCCCTCGCCTTTCCCCCCCCTGCCCCTCCGCTCTCACAGGCCCCATCTCCTCCTTGGCCCAGCTGCTGCTACTGCTGTTACCGCCCTCTCCTGCTCTATCCATGCCCCCCACCCCTCCTCGCCCTCCTTCCCCTGTTCTCCTCGCAACCACTGATCCTCCTCCTCCTACCCCTCCTCTCCCTCCTGCCCCACCTCCCCCCCCTCCCGTCCCCATCCCTCCAGCTTGCCCCACTGCTCCCCCAGCGGGCATGCCGGCAGCGAGGGCGTGGTGCAGGAGGTGGCGGGGCACGTCTTCGAAGCCCAGGTAGAAGTCCACGGCGGACGGGCCCGCTGCTGCCGTGTGCACCGCTGCCGCCTTGGCACGCCGCTGGTCACGTGCAGCTCGAATCATCTCGTCCACACTCACCATCCGCCTGTGCTGCTGGCTCGTCTCGCCCTGCCCCCCCGCCCCGTCCCCACGGTTGACCACTGCCCCTGCTGCTGCCCCACCGCCCCTCGCAGCACCAACAACAACACCAGCACCAACACCAGCAGCACCAACACCAGCAGCACCAACACCAGCAGCACCATCACCAGCAGCACCATCCCCAGCAGAATCCCCAGCAGCACCAGACGCAGCAGCAGGAGCGGAGCCAGAAGGGTGGTCAGTGGTGGTACCAGCATGGGGGGCAGCGGCGGCCATGGCGTTTCGGTACCGCACTGCCTGCAGCCGCTCTTCCCTCTTCTTCCTCCGTGCCATGCCATCCGCCACACTCATGCCTCCCGCCCCGTCCGCTCCTCCCACTCCCCCCTCTCCATCCCCTGCCCCTGCCCCTTCCTCTCCCCCTGCCCCCTCCCCTTTTTCAGCCCCCAGCCCTGCCCCTGCTCTCCCTTGGCCTACCTGACCAGCAGCGCCAAGGGCAGACCCGGATGCGTGCCCCTGCTGGCCAGCCGCCCTGCCTCTCTCCTGCGCGCTGTACCCGCCCTGCTCCGTGAACGACCCCATGTCGCTGGACGCGCGCTGGCTGTTGCTTGCCCGCTCGCCCAGCGAGCTCCGGTCACTGTACGACCCATTCCTCCTCTCCCACTCCTGCTGCTGCTGCCGCCGTCGCTGCTGCTGCTGGTGTTCCTGCTGTTGATGCTGCTGGTGCTGCCCCTGGACCCCGTACTCTTCTTCCTCGCTCCTATACGCGCCATCCACTCCTCTCCTCGCCTCAACAAGCCCCTGCCCCTGCGCATCTCTCTCCTTCTGCCTGTACGTATTGGCCTGCCACGCCTGCCTTTCAGACTCGGACCCGCCACGCATCTGCCGCCGAGGCTCCCTTTCAGGCTCGGACATCCCTCTCCCTTGCTGCCGAACCTGCCGATCAGGCTCAGACCCACCTCTCCCCTGCTGCCGAACCTGCTGGTCAGGCTCGGCGCCACCGTGCCACGGCTTGAGCGTGGCTTCGGACTCCCAGACGCCCTCCTGCTGGCAGTCGTCCACGAGATCCCTGGCGGCCTGCAGCACGCTCTGGATGGCGTCCTGGTTGCGCTCGTACCCCTCAAACGCCGCAAAGTCCTCGTGCGTTAGGCTCGCTAGGGGAGACGTCGGTGGAGTCGTTCGAATGCCACCACCTCCACCACCACCGCCAGCCCCACCGCCACCCCCACCGCCGCCACCACCGCCGCCACCACCCTTTCCTACCACAGCCCCCCGCCCTCCGCCCCTACCGCCTACCAGGCGCCTACCGCTGGCATCTCCGCCAGGAAAGCCGTCCCTGGAAGGCCTCTCCCAAAATGCCCCTTCCCCAGGGGAGGTAGTCCGTGCTCCTGCTGCTGCTGCTGCTGCTGCTGCTGCTGCTGCTGCTGCTGCTGCTGCTGCTGCTGCTGCTGCCCGCATCCCTTGCCCAGGAGCACCCATTGCGCGCCCCTCCATCCCCCCCTGCCCCGTTTGCCTCTCTCCTGCGCCTCCCCTCGACCACTCCGCGGGGGACGCGCCTGCACCTGGTAATCCCTTACCGCTTCCACCCCCGCCACTCCCACCACCGCTTCCGCCGCCGCCTCCTACTCCTCCTTTTCCTAATCCCCCGCCCCTGCCGTATGCGCTACTGCCGCTCGCGAAATGCCGAGCCCCAGCACCCAGCTGGTTACCACCGGCGGCGAAGGTGCCGTGCGTGACATCCGCGAGGTCGTCTGACGTAGCGAACTGCTGCGAATCGTACGAAATCGGCCTGCGACGATCCTTGCTAAGAGCGCCCACGGGACCCCCGCGACCTGGCCCCGGCACGCGGGGAGGCACGCGGGATGCGGCAACTATCTCGCCCATGTTTCCCACGCTGTGGCTCGAAACCCTAACTCGCCGACCAGGCATACCGCCATCCGTCTGCGGCGCATAAACTTCGCTATTCTGCTGCGAATAACTTACCATTGACGGTTCCCTGCGACAATCCGCCTCTAACTGTTCTTCCGAGTGAGATGCTCGACGCTCCGCGCCGCGCGTAGCGACGTCAGGCGAGGAGGAGAGGGAGGAGGCGAAGCTCGGCAGGTTACTGTGGCTCCGGCTGTGCCGGTCTGACGATTCCTGTCGAAGCCGTATCGCGGCTGACGGCGGACGGCCGAAATTGTCGGCGGACTGCTGCCGGCCGTGACGTGGCCGATAAAGGCTCGGAAACGGCAAGCCTCCATGCTGCTGCGCCGCGGCGCCACGTGGCGGTGTCGCTCCCGCAGCGGTGGTTTGTTCGGGACGGGCGATGTAAGCTTCTCGTTCAAAGGGCTCGTTCTCAAACGATTGCGGCTGCTGCTGGTTGTGCGACGGGAGTTGGCGTTGGCGTGGGCGTGGATCAACGCGTGGCTCGTACTTCCGTTGCTGCTCCTCCTGCGCCTGTCGCCGCTGCGGCCGTACCTGCTGCTGCTGCTGCTGCTGCTGCTGCTGTTGCTCGTAATAGTAACGCTGCTCTTCGTCCTGCGAGTTATCTTGCTGATATTGCTGGTACTCGCCGCTACGCGGCTCCCTCTCATCGCGATAGCCTCTCCCATACTGCATCGTCGCATCATGCTGCGGCTCCTGCACCTGCCGCTGCTCCTGTTCCTGCCGCCACTGCTCAACGGGAATTAGCAAGCTTCCGGCCGACGCGCCTCGCCGGTGCTGACCTTTACGGAGACCCGTCGACGGGTGCGTCTGTGGCTGCGTAGCGTACGGCTGCGATTCATATGGTTGTTGATCGTACGGTGAGGGGCTAGACGCGGCGTTGGACGACATCCTTCCTGACCGTTGATTTGAGGGGATGTCGTAGCAATCGCGAAAAACGTCTGCGGTGCTCATGCTTCGCAATTGAAGCCTGTGATGCGTCTAGAAGGCATTGGTTTTGGGAATAATTAAGAAATTAGTCGTAATAAATTACTATTTCCCGCAACTCGACGAAGCTACGCGCCAGCCACCTTCATTCCCAAGTCCTAGAGGGTTGCACTATCCAGGCAGACGTGCACAGTGTGTGCACAATGTGGCTCTAGGGGGAAACAATACAGGAGAGGAGATACAAGTGGTTCTGCTGGTGGGTGTGGTGGTTGGCGAAAGACGCAGACACCCCATCCAATCAAACCGAACCAGGCGGCTTCCAAATCTCAACTCAATCCGTGTTTAGTCCAAAAGCCTAGACAGACAGCCCAGTCATCCACTTTCCATTGCCAAGGCTGCACGGAAATCCATTAGAGCTTTCCTAACGCGCCTTGCTCTTTCCCACCCTTTCCTTCCGTCCGACCTCCATCCCTCCCTGCCTCCCATGGACGGTTTGCCCACGGGACTGGTTTATTGGGGTGACCTTGGGATTGCCCATCAGAGCTTGTTGCAAACCAGAAGGATTCCGCCCGATATTTACAGTACTTGTGAACGCGGCCCCAGGAGGAGTTAGGTCAAATGGAGCTGTGGACGGAACGGGCCCGACCTAACATCCCACAATCAAACCCGCTGCCAACCTATGCCAACAGCGTACACCCCCCGGGTGGCTGGCTGACGGGTGAGGGAAAAAATACGCGCGAGTGTTACGAGTGCATTATAACTGCTATGAATGAACTTGCAGAGTGCGCAGTAAAACGAATATCGAGAATGATTTTTTTTTTGTAATTGCATTATACACCGAATAGGCAAGTGTACAAAAGCAAGAACAGTCGTAACTGCGCTTGGAGGCTAAGTGGTAACCCGCCTCAGTGTAGCTGCCCCGGCCTGATGTTGCCCCTTCTCTGTCGCGTCCAGATGGCTGCAAACCCCGCCTTCCACGTCCACTTCTTAGCGTTTCTGTCCCTGATTCGATCCAGAAGCCTCATCTCCTGGCTGGGCCCTCCTCCACGTGTCACCTTCTGCCCTGTTGCGCTGTCTTTCTGCAGTTTTTCACCCGTGTGTTTCATGAAGATCCTTGCATGCAGCCGGAAAGCTGCCTTTATCCTCCATAGTACCCGTCTCAACCGAAATTTTTGCTCCCGGAAAGCCGCTGCACATCTCTCAACCCACAGCTGATGGATAGTGATTGCCGTAAGCGTTGCTTCCGGAAAAGCTGAGCTGGACGACGCTCGCCCAAAAAGAAGGTCGCCCAGCGATGAGATGGTGCGCCTGGGGTTGAGCATCTTGAGAGCCGTTTTCAAAGCCCCCATTACTGGCTGAATCCTCGGGCACTCAAAAAGGCAGTGCTCGAGTGACTCCTCCTCGCTACAGTACGGACATTTCGGCTTCGAGCTGAGGAAAGCCAGCCTTTCCCCGACCTGAAGGTTGAAGTTATGCACCCTGATTAAAACATCTCTGAGATGACTAGGCGTGGTGAGCGAATCACGGATCTTGGACGTCTGCTTCCAGTCGATTGTCCCCCCCCATCGGTTCGCCCACTTCTCTCTCCTCCGCGCCGAGTGCCCCTGTCTTCTCCATGCTAACCGCAAGTGCTTTATCGGGGCGACTTGGCCGAGGTGGAAAATGGGCGTGAGGAACAGTTTACCCCCACGGGCTACCACTGCTCTCCCTCCCATGACTGCGCCCGGAATTCCTTCCGATGAGGCGAGCAGCAGCTCCCTCCAGTTCTCAGGCGCGGCAGCCAGCCCCTTCAGAGCCAGCCGAGCAGATGCTATTCCGAGCGACATTGCTAGGGTTTCCTCGCTCTTTACTGCCATCCCACCGTTCGCCATGGGCGCCACCAGGTCCCCCAGCTTGATCTCCCAAAGCGCCTTAGCAGCCTTCTGTCCCCCGACCAGCGTTCTCCCGTTAAGCAGAATGCCTTTGTTGAAAACCAATCTCTCTGCAACAACTTCCGCTGCGGTGAGAGGTATGCTGACGGTGGCAAACGACGACGACATGAAACACTCGCAGGTTTGCTTCCATCGCGCGCTCCCATCGACCCAGTATTTCAACAGCTTCTCATGTGATAGGAAAGTATCCACCCCCAGCGGCAGCCCTGCTGCTGCGAGCATCATGTCTCGTTTGAAGTCGTCCGTCTCGGTGAGCAGGATTCCGATCCTTCTAGTAGCCAGACAGGCGACCAGAACCCCCGGGTCCTTCACTCCGACACCTCCCTCCTCTCGTGTTGCAAAGATTGTTTCCTTCCCCCACAGGATGAAACACCCCTCCTCTGACGCGTGGTTTCCTGAGAGGAAGTTATGAATCAGCTTCGAGATCCGAACCTAGACCTCCCGCGGTGGCGGGTAGACCTGCGCCTGGAAGGCGATGATCGGGGTAATGTATCCATTGATGACGACCGCCCTTGCCGTAATCGTGAGGTACTTCAACTCCCATTTCCCCATCTCTCCCAGCAGTCTCGCCAGTGTCCTGTCCCATGTCACCTTGCAATCACCTGAAGCGGTGACCCAGATTCCATGCGGTCTTTCCGCATCATTTGCACCGGCCCATTTGAAACCATCCGGCCTCCAGGGACGACCTCCAAGATTTCTGCCCAGCGGCATCACCACCGACTTATCCTTGTTTGTGACCAAACCATAAACGTTCTCAAAATAATCCAACATTTTCCCTGCTTCTGCAATCTGCTCCCTCCCTTGCAGCAGTAGCGTGGTATCTTCCGCATAGCCCAGGTAAGGCATCCTCCTCCCCGAGTCACTGACAATGCCCAACTGCTTTGCCGCTTCCTGGGCCAGGGGTTCCACCGCACATATGAAGAGGTAAGGGGCGAGAGGACAGCCCTGCCGCACCCCCGAGACCACCTCCAAGGCTTCACTCTTCCATCCGTTAATT
This sequence comes from Closterium sp. NIES-65, assembly GCA_948144175.1. Lineage (NCBI taxonomy): Eukaryota > Viridiplantae > Streptophyta > Zygnematophyceae > Desmidiales > Closteriaceae > Closterium > Closterium sp. NIES-65. The sequence goes on from CANXME010001748.1 coordinate 516,377, forward strand.
AACAACCTTGTCTTTGTTTCCTTGTGCAGGCCCCTCACCCAACCCACAAAACTCGGAGGGAAGCCCATCTTCTCCAGCATCTAAAAAAGCTTTTTGAAAATCCACCAGCAGCAAAAACCAGTCCTTGTCCCCTTTGTTTGCGGCATCAATGATATCAGCCACCAGGCTGACCGCGTCAGACAATCTCCGACCCGGTATGAAGCCGTACTGCTCCTTCGAGATCACTCGGTGCAGCACCTTCTTCATCCGGTCCGCCACCACTTTCGCCAGGACTTGGTAAGTGAAATTGAGAAGCGTGATAGGCTGGTAGTTGCTTATTTGGCCTTTATCGCCCTTCTTATGTAACAATATCGTAACCGCCTCCTTGGTGCTTGCAGGTAGTGATGCAGAGGCTACTTGTGCTATGGGTGGAGTCTGTCCTGCCGAGATGATTGGTACTCCCTCAGTTGAGCCTCCTTTGTTCTCAAAAGCTCCCTTGTACGTGTGCAGTTGGGTGCTCCCATGGCCGCCTGCTTCAGGTTCGCCACCGCATCGGACAGGTGCCTCATTGTTGCCTTAACTCTCTTGCCCTCCTCCTTAGCATAGGCGCGAAGTCCTGCATTCAGCTGAGCCAGCAGCAGAGCATAATCCCCCATTGACTGCTTTGCCGCTGCTTCCACCACCTTCCTTACACCCGGCCTATTGAGCAGGTGGGATGGAAACCTCCAGACCCCCGGTCCAAGCTTTGCTTTAACACTGCAGCGGAAAGCCACTCTGATGGCAGAGCCATGATCCGAGATCGGGTCATCAGGCGACTTATGCGAGGCTGACTCCAGGCCGGGAAGCAGCGACCGCGAAATCAGAGCACGGTCGATCCTTGTGCTGGCCTGCTTCGCCGCCGACATGAAGGTGTATTCTCTCTTGGTGGGGTGTAGGGTACGCAAGGCGTCCGAAATCTGGAACACCCCGCATCTGCGTACCAGTCTGATGTTTCCGGCCACTGAGCCTGCTCGTGATGTCTTGTCTGAAAAAGGGTTATCGATCATGTTGAGGTCCTCCATGACGAAGACGTGGCTACCCGGGTCTATCTGATCAACTACCGGTCCGACAACGCCCCTGATGAACCCCACGCGAGCTGCTGGCAACGCTGGAAAGTAAGTTGCTAAAAGGGTGATGGAGAGACCTTTACCTATAACCTCTATCCTAATGAGTCTACCTGAGGGGTGAGTCAATGTGTTTCTAAACTGTATACCAGGATCCCAGGCAATAACAGCGACACCGCCAGCTCTCTCCTGAGGTGTAACTGCTACCACTGAGGCTGCACTGAGTTTGTTCCAGTAAGAGTGGTTCCCTTCCAATCTAGTATCTGTGAGGATGTTGATGTCTGCCGCTGTCAGAACATTATAGCTTATGCTGTTGTGTAGGCTATAGTGGGGTATCCCATAGGGGGTACAACCCAATTAGGGTTTCCTATATGTACTCACTTCATTCATAGTTGATTCATTCGCGTTCTCCTTTTCACATGGAATCAGAGCAGGTCCCCTCCTAGGGACTGTTTCTAGGGCCCACCGAAGCGCGCCCCGAGGCGCGCTTTCCTTTTTTTTTAGCGACCCTCCATGTCGCCCCTAGCGGCCCGTTGCGCCGCCCTTACCTACGCGGCCCCGCCGCCCTTACGTCGCGGCCCCGCCGCCCTCACGTCGCGGCCCCGCAGCCCTCACCTACGCGGCCCCGCCGCCCTCACCTTCGCGGCCTCGCCGCCCTTGCCTACGCGGCCCCGCCGCCCTCACCTACGCGGCACCGCCGCCCTCACGTCGCGGCCCCGCTGCCTCACCTAAGCGGCCCCGCCGCCCTCACGTCGTGGCCCCGCCGCCCTCACCTACGCGGCCCCGCCGCCCTCACGTCGCGGCCCCGCCGCCTCACCTACGCGGCCCCGCCGCCCTTACCTACGCGGCCCCGCCGCCCTTACCTACGCGGCCCCGCCGCCCTTACGTCGCGGCCCCGCCGCCCTCACGTCGCGGCCCTGCCGCCCTCACCTACGCGGCCCCGCCGCCCTCACCTTCGCGGCCTCGCCGTCCGTGCCTACGCGGCCCCGCCGCCCTCACCTACGCGGCCCCGTCGCCCTCACGTCGCGGCCCCGCCGCCTCACCTACGCGGCCCCGCCGCCCTCACGTCGCGGCCCCGCCGCCCTCACCTACACGGCCCCGCCGCCCTCACGTCGCGGCCCCGCCGCCCTCATCTACGCGGCCCCGCCGCCCTCATCTACGCGGCCCCGCCGCCTCTCCTACGCGGCCCCGCCGCCCTCACCAACGCGGCCCCGCCGCCCTCACCTATGCGGCCCCGCCGCCCTCACCTTTGCGGCCCCGCCGGTCTCCCCTCCTGCCAAGCCGCCCGAGCAGCCGACCGCCACGCCGCCCGGTACCGGAGCAGCCGAGCCGCCCAGCAGCAGCCGCCGAGCCGCCGGGCCGCCGAGCCGCAGTACAGCCGAGCCGCCCAGCCGCCGAGCCGTCCCACAGCCGAGCCGCCCTACTGCCGAGCCGCCCGACCTGCCCTGTCTGGTGAGCATGGCCCCCACTGCTACTGCGTGCCCTTTCCCCACTACTTGCACTGCTAGTCTGTCGTCATGGCTACCCCTAGTGTCCTCGCTTTTGACGCTGAGGGTCGAGCCATTGACTTTGAGGTCTGGGTCGACGACCTGCAGCTGTTTTTACAGTGCGATAGGGCGGACGGTCTTTCTCTCTTTGACCTCACCTCTAGCGCCTCTCCTACCCCTGCTGCTAATGCTGACCCCACTGTTCGCTCTCAGTGGGCCACCCGCGATGCTGCTGCACGTCTTGCTGTGCGTCGCCACCTCCCTACCACTGAGCGCGCGCGCTTTAGTCAGTACAAGAGTGCTCAGACCTTGTACGGCGCTGTAGTTGCGCGCTACTCTTCCCCTGCCACTGCTGCACTTAGCCGCCTCATGCTACAGTACCTCTTTCCTGACCTTGCTGCCTTTCCTACAGTCGCTGACCTCATCACGCACCTTCGCACTTCTAACACTCGCTACCGCGCCGCACTTCCTGCTGAGTTCTGCGCTAAGAACCCCCCCCCCATGTACATCACTCTCTATTACATAGTCACACGCCTCCCTGACTCCCTTCGCGTAGTCAGGGACCACTTCCTCTCAGTCTGTCCCACCACCCTCACTGTCGACCTCCTTGAGAAGGCCCTCCTGGCGGCGGAGAAGTGCATAGTCGCTGTCGGAGCCTCTCGTGGTGACCCTCGCACCCCCATCTTTGAGGGGTGTTCTCCTTCCCCCCTGCTGCCCTCTATTGCCTCTGCTGCTGCTGCCAACCTGCTTGGTCTTGAGTCGGTCGGCGCGGCGTCTGCCCCTAGCGGGAGACGCCGCCCTGGCAAGGGCAAGGGGGGCAAGGGCGCGGGTGGAGCTGGCGGGGGCAGTGGTGGCGGAGGAGGGGGCGGAGGGAGTGGGGGTGGCGGTGGGAGTGGTGGTAGTGGTGGTGGCGGCAGCGGGGGCGGAGGCGGTGGCGGCGGCAGCGGAGGGAGTGGAGGCGGCGGTGGTGGCGGAGGCGGAGGCGGGGGTGGTGGCGGAGGTGGAGGCGGCGGTGGCGGAGGGAGTGGAGCTGGTCGGAGTGGTGCCTCGCAGCGGAGCGGCTCTGGTGGTGGTCAGCGCCAGCAGCAGCAGCAGCAGCAGCGTTCTCAGGACATCCCCCCGCCTCCGCAGCTCCGTGAGTGGTACAAGCAGCGTTAGCGTGGTGGGGGCTTTGGACCGTGCACCTACGTCCTTCGTTCCGGCGACCGCGCTGGTGAGCAGTGTGGGGGTGCCCACCCCACCCAGCGCTGCTTTGGCCGCCTGACGGACGCTTGGCGTCTGCAGTTCCCCGAGGCTAGTGAGATCCCCCGCTGGGGAGAGCTGTCTAGGGCAGGTGTAGCTATCTATGATCTTGACTTTGATGCTATCCTTGCTGCCATGTATGCTGTGACTATTAGTGATGAGGGTGACTGTTACCGGTGTTTCCCGCCCGACCCGGGCATTGGTACTGCTGCGCTAGGTGCCTGTGAGGCTGCTGCTCTAGGTGCCAGTGCGTCTGCGCTCTCAAGTACTGGTGAGGCTGCGCTCTCAGGTACTGCGTCGGCTTCGGCCCCCCTCACCTTCACACTTGACTCAGGGGCTTCTCGCTCCTTCTTTCGAGACCGCACCACACTCACGCCGCTTGGTCGGCCGGTTGCAGTCTCCCTGGCTGACCCCTCTGGGGGTCCTGTCCTTTCTCACTTCTCCACTGTCCTCCCGTGTCCGGCTGCCCCCTCGGGCACCCTGTCTGGTCTGTACCTCCCGTCGTTCTCGACGAACTTGGTGAGTGGTGCTGACCTGCAGGATGCGGGGGTTCACCAGTTTACTCCTTCGAGTCAGCGGGTGACCCATTGCACGGACGCACGCACAGGCTGACACCTGGCCACGTTCTCGCGTCGGCCGGGGTCGAGCCTCTACACCCTGACCACTGAGTCTCCTCCTGTCCCTGCGTCTGGCCAGGTAGCTGCGTCGGGTCAGGTGTTTGCTGCTGCGTCCCGGTCTGGTCCTGAGTCTGCCCCCTGCTCGTGTCGCCTCCTGTCTCACGAGACTCTCCTGTGGCACCACCGTCTGGGCCACCCTTCCTTGCTGCGCCTTCGGGGCATGGCTTCTCGTGTCCTTGTCTCTGGTCTTCCTCAGTCTCTCCCTCCCCTTCCTTCGGGGCCAGGACCTTCCTGTGTCCCTTGTGTCGAGGGGCGGCTCCGGGCTGCCCCTCACTCCTCCAAGTTTCCCCCGACAGAGGCTCCTCTGCAGACGCTTCACATGGACGTGTGGGGCCCGGCCCGCGTCCGTGGACAGGGTCACGAGCGCTACTTCGTGCTGGTGGTTGACGACTACTCGCGTTACACCACGGTCTTCCCCTTGCGCAGCAAGGGTGATGTCACTGAGGTGTTGATCGACTGGATCCGCGCAGCTCGTCTCCAGCTCAGGAGGAGCTTCGGCTCGGACTTTCCTGTTCTGCGTCTGCACTCTGACCGAGGTGGGGAGTTCTCCTCTGGCCTTATGCGAGCCTACTGTCGTGCACGAGGCATCCACCAGACCTTTACGCTTCCGGACTCTCCGCAGCAAAATGGGATTGCTGAGCGCCGCATTGGCATGGTCATGGACGTCGCTTGTACGTCCATGATGCATGCGGCTGCCCCCCATTTTCTGTGGCCGTTTGCGGTTCGTTACGCGGCGCATCAGCTCAACCTTCACCCCAGGGTCTCTTGGTCGAAGACCTCCCAAGCCTTGCTGTGGACGGGGCAGGTCGGCGATGCGTCTTCGTTCCGTGTCTAGGGATCTCGGGCGTTTGTCCGCGACTTGTTTGCGGACAAGCTGTCCCCTCGTGCTGCTCCCTGTGTCTTCCTTGGCTTTCCCCCTGACGCACCTGGGTGGCAGTTCTACCACCCCGCCTCTCGCCGTGTTTTGTCCTCCTAGGACGTCACGTTCGACAAGTCCGTCCCCTTCTACCGCCTCTTCCCCTACCGCACTCCGTCCCTCCCCCCGCCTCCGCACTTCCTGGTACCAGTTCCCCCCCCAGTAGACCCCCTACCTCCTCAGGGTCCTGCCCCTTCAGGTGTGTCCCAGGTAGACGTGGTCGAGCCGGTCGAGGTTGCTGGTGACTCTGGTACTGCTGCGGGTGCTGCGCGTGGGGGTGCTGGGTCTGAGGGTGCTGCGACTGGGGGTGCTGGGCCTGTGGGTGCCACGCCTGGGGGTGCTGAGCCTGGGAGTCCTGCGTCTGGAGCTACTGAGCCTGGAGGTGCTGCGTCTGGAGCTGTGTCGCCTAGGGGTGCTGCGTCTTGAGCTGCTTCGCCTGGGGGTGCTGTGTCTGGAGCTGCTGAGCCTGGGGGTGCTGAGTCTGGAGCTGCTGAGCCTGGGGGTGCGGAGCCCGTGACCGCTGGACCTGCTCGTGTGCCGTCTAGCGCTGCTCGGCCTGGTGGTTCTCTGGGTGCTTCGTCTCGGCGGGAGCCACTCTCTCCACAGGAGCTGCGCGAGTGGTTTGCCCGGCGCTGGAGGCGTACTGCTGGAGCTGGAGTTTCTTCGGCTGCTGAGGGTGCTGGAGCTGCTGTACCTGCGGGTACAACTGGTGCTAGTCTTGCGGAGGGTGGTGGCGTGGAGACTACTGCTGTTGGTCCTGCCGGCGGTTCTGCTGCGGGTCTTGCTGGTGCTGGTGGCACTGGCGTTGCTGCTGAGGGTGCTGGTGCTGTCCCTACTGTGTCTGGAGTCGCCGCGCGGCCTCGCCCGTACTTCGTTCCGCTCCTTTAACAGGTTCTTGGTCTTCCTCCTCCCTAAGAGAGTCCACCGCCTGTCCAGTCACAGTCACAGTTACCGCCGGCCTCCCCTCTACCTGCTCCTTCTCCCTACACTGGTCCTACTAGAGGTCTTGCTGAGCGTCGTGAGCCTGCGTCTCGTCCTGCGTCGCCTGTTCGTGCTGCTCGCGCTAGTGGTCGCGGTTCGCGTCAGCGTCCTCCTCCTGTTCCTGGCACGCACCGGATGTCTCTGCGTCCGTCCACTGCTCCTCTGCGTGCCCCTTTGCCTTCTCCTCCTGAGTCCTCTCTTCCAGCACCTGCCGACCCGGAGTCGGACTCTCTTCGTGCTGCCAGTCCTACTGTCACGCCTCTTCTTGCTACTCTCGTCACTGACCCCTCTTTTGAGTCCACTGCTGCGTCTGCACTGGTTACTGAGCTCGTCGACTTTGCTGCCCGCTGTCGCCTAGACTACGCTGCTAGTCTTGTTGCTGAGTCTGCGTCTGTCTGTCCTCCGTCTGTCGGGGGTGAGTGTGCTCTTGGCACGGACGTCCTTGAGGACAAGCAGGAGGAGTTCGAGTGTCTGGCTGTTGCTTCACCTCATCTCGCGTCTGTACTGCTTACCCCTGAGGGAGACCCGGATGCACTTGACATCCCGACTCCGCGCTCTTACGCGGAGGCCGCAGAGGGTCCCTACTCCTCTCAGTGGCAGGCAGTTATGGATGCAGAGATGGCTTCCTGGAAGTCCATAGGCACCTACATTGACACGGTTCCCCCTCGTGGGGCAAACATCGTCAGTGGCATGTGGATCTTCAGGGTGAAGCGGCCTCCGGGCTCTCCACCTGTCTTCAAGGCGCGGTACGTGGCTCGTGGCTTCAGTCCGCGGCAGGGAGTTGACTACTTTCAGACCTTCTCTCCCACCCCGAAGATGACCACTCTTCGGGTGCTGCTGCACATAGCCGCACAGCGTGACTACGAGCTTCACTCCCTTGACTTGAGCACTGCTTTCCTGCAGGGTAGCCTGCACGAGGAGATATGGCTGCGCCGTCCACCTGGCTTCACTGGGACTTTCCCTCCTGGCACCCAGTGGAGCCTCAGACGGCCGCTCTACGGTCTCCGCCAAGCACCGCGCGAGTGGCACGACACACTGAGGACTACGCTTGCGGCTCTTGGGTTTGCTCCCTCTACTGCTGACCCGTCGTTGTTTCTGCGCACCGACACCTCTCTGCCGCCGTTCTACATCCTCGTGTACGTCGACGACTTGGTCTTTGCCACAGCTGACACTGCTGGACTCGCCCACGTGAAGTCCGAGCTGCAGAAGAGACACACGTGCACAGACCTGGGTGAACTGCGTAGCTACCTTGGCTTGCAGATCACTCGGGACAGAGCACGCCGCACCATTACCTTGACTCAGTCACACATGGTGCAGCAGGTCCTTCAGCGCTTCGGCTTCACGTACTCCTCGCCTCAGGCCACTCCTCTGTCTACTCGCCACTCGCTCTCAGCTCTGCCTTCGGATGAGTCCGTAGAGTCGAGTGGCCCGTACCCAGAGCTTGTTGGCTGCCTCATGTACCTGATGACCTGCACACGACCTGACCTGGCATACCCTCTTAGCATTCTTGCACGCGATGTTGCTCCTGGGAGACACAGACCAGAGCACATGGCTGCAGCGAAGAGGGTGTTGCGCTACTTGTGCAGTACGTCGGGCATGGGGCTAGTGCTTGGAGGGCGGAGTCCAGTGGTCCTCACTGGCCACGCGGACGCTTCTTGGGCTGACGACCAGGCTATGCAATGGTCGTCACAGGGCTTCACCTTCAGCCTTGGTTCCGGCTCTGTTTCGTGGCGGGCTATTCGCTCGTCTTCTGTTCTCGGCTCCAATTGTGAGGCTGAGATCTACGCCGGGGCCATGGCTGCACAGGAGCTTCGCTGGCTCACCTACCTGCTGACTGACCTCGGAGAGCCGCCTCGTTCTCCTCCAGTGCTGTACGTAGACAACAAGGCCATGCTGGCCTTGTGTCGGGAGCAGCGCCTGGAGCACAGAACGAAGCACATTGCTCTCCGCTACTTTCTCGCTCGTGAGCTGCAGCAGCGTGGTCAGTTGCGACTTGCGTACGTGGCCTCTGAGGCCAACAGTGCTGATGTTTTCACCAAGGCTCTTCCGCCTTGTGATCATCAGCGCTTCTGCACTCAGCTGGGCCTTGTGCCTGTCTTGCCTCACTTGCTCTCCTCTTGACCTCACTTGTACTCTTCCATGTATATATATACCTGCTTTTGCTTGTTTAGTCATATATATATATATGTGTTCTCTTGCATGTGAACTGGCCTTGTGGCCTTGACCTTATGCTCGGACAGTGTGGTGACTTTGTGATCCACCCTGAGCTTGCTTTGCTTTGCTTTCCTTGACTGGTCTTGTGACCCCTTGCTCTCCCCCACTTTGCCTATGGGGGTGTGTCAGAACATTATAGCTTATGCTGTTGTGTAGGCTATAGTGGGGTATCCGATAGGGGGTACAGCCCAATTAGGGTTTCCTATATGTACTCACTTCATTCATAGTTGATTCATTCGCGTTCTCCTTTTCACAGCCGCTGCTTTCATCCATGATGTGACCCATGATTGCTTCGTTAAATCTCTGAGCCCGTTCACGTTCAGGCCGGCAAACGAAAGTACATTGCTGTTACTCATCTAACCACTCCCTGGCACCCTTTATTCATCCACAGGCTGAAATTTGCAACAAGACCGACTACCAGGAGACCTGCCGCTGCTGCCGCTGACCAAGCAGCTAGAGACTGTAATCCTTCTTGAGCAAGGCAAGAGTTGCCTTCTCCAAGGTGATCGCGTCGCAGTACCCATCTTTTCCAGTTGAAGGAGATGGTTTGCTGATGCGATGTGGTCCGATGTCGTCACAAAAGACTTCCCCTTTGCCTTCCCGCAGCCCGTCTGTGTACATATCCATTCCTCCCTGTTGCAGCCCGTGGAAATAAAAGCAATCGCCGGATCCTGGAGAATAGGCGTGACCAACGCGGAGGTGCGCAGGGATGCAGCTGCGACAGTGGACCCCATCGTTAGCATACAGAATGGAGGTAAAAACTGAGGGAACGAAACACGGATGCGAAAAGACACCACAGTTACCATTGATCCTATGCACCTTTCCCAAGGTAAGGTGCCACTTCCCTATGTTATTCTGCCGCTCCGTGACGAACATATCATGATTTGAGTCATAATGATGTCCCCCGCAGAGAGAGCAGGATAGCGAAGGGTAGTGGACCAAAATCTTCCTGCCGTTGTCTGTCGGAATTTTCACCACCTGCCTCCACTTGTGATTGTCCCCTGGGTGTGGTATGACCAGGCCTTTGACCCTCTCAGTGTCAACTCCCGTGACTGGGTGGAGGATGCGATGGAAATGCTTCCCTTCCAGAAATGGCGGCTGTTGGCGAATCTTCAACTTGTACCGGGACAGCAAATCCTTAAGCAGGTCAGGGAAAATGTTAGCAGGAACGTTCTTAAAAACAACTTCTGCAGTCTCAACTGCAGGCCATGGGGTCAGGGTGGGGAGCGGAGGCGGGGATGTACGCTAGGGACGAGGAGGGAGAAGGGGTGGAGCCGGACGTGCAGTGTGCCCTCATGGCCTGGAGAGGCAGGGAACAGATGGGGCTGCGTAGCGGGGGGAAGGATGGCAGGCAGGAGCATAGCCGGAAGCCACGTGAGCAGGGTCCAGGCCGGACGCGCCAGGAGGAGAGAAGACCCCAGCCCGCCACCCGCAGGAAAGACTCGCGTGCCAGACCTTGGTGCTGCTCGTGGAAGCAGGAGCGGTGGAAGTGGGGGGGATGAAGGTAAAGACGGCGATCATTGACACAGGAGCACAGAGCGTGATGCTGGGTAAGGGGATGGCCGAACGGTTGGGGCTGATGGCCCCTGAGAGGCACGTGGCGAAGGGGATGTTAGTCATGACAGCAGAGGGAGGGGAACCAAAGTGGATGCCGTGCACACGGACCCCCATAGAGTTGACACTGCTGCCAAGAGGGGAGCATGAAACAAGGATCAGGATGAAGTGTGGAATCTCGGAGTCCGAGGACTTTGATCTGCTGATGGGGACGGAATTGGTGTTCGCTGTAGGCATGAGCATATGTACCTGGATGGAGAAGGTGGAGTTCCGAACGAGATACTGGAAGAAGGAGGGACCATTGGGGCAGCTGCCAGTGCAGTTTGTAAGGGTGGAGCCGAAGCGGGCCTATCAGGTCGGAGCAGGAGGGGCACAAAGGGGGCAGAGAGGAGCAGCAGAGACCAAGGAGGGGCCCAGGATGAAACTGATGGACAAGCCGGGGCAGCATAGCGATTGGCAGCAGCCCATCCGGCTAGTAGAGTTGTTCGGAGGAATCGGGGCAGGGCTGGCGGCAGCAGTGAGGAGTGGGATTGCAGTGCAGCAGTGGGTCTATGTGGAACTGGCACCACAGGTGAGAAGGATGGCTGAGCATCACGCGCGGAAGCTGAGAGCTGAGTTCCCGGACCTCCTGAGTGAGAAAGTAATTCAGGAAGCCATGAGCAGTACGGTGCACGATGTGAGTCAGATCACAGAGGAGCAAGTGGCCAGCTGGGGGCAGGTGGACCTGCTGGTGGCGGGATGGGAGTGTCAAGGGGTGTCATGGGCAGGAAAAGGGAAGGGAGGGGAGGACCCGAGGACGAAGCTGATGGACAACCTGTTCAATATCCTGGAGTGGCTGCAGGAGAGGCAGGGCAGAGTGGCTTACTTGCTAGAGAATCTGGATCTAGAAGGGGATTGTAGAGAGCCGATTCGGCTGGTGAGGGAGAGGATTGGCCGGCACGTGGGAAAAGGGATGAGCTGTGATGCAGCCAGGGCAGGGTCGTACGCTCACCGCCTCAGGATGTACTGGCAAAACGTGGTTCCCGTGCTGGATCTGCAGGAGGAAGCAGAGGGGATGAGGAGGGCTACAGGGAGGAGGGTGGTGGAAATCCTGGAGCCGGGACGGACTCCCGCGCCAGTTTGTCAAAGAATTTACAGCAGGCACTACCCATGCAACCAGGTGGGGCAGGACAGGAGGGCTCTGCCCACCTTGGTCGCTTTTGCAGAGGCAGCAGGCTACAGGTGGGAAAAGGGGGAGCCCGGACCCGGGCTGATATATGACCACAAGCGGGGACGGTGGGAGGAACCGACGGCATTAGAGAGGGAGCTGGCTATGGGATATGGAGAAAACGTGACGGCAGCACCAGGGGTGAGCGAGGAAGACAGGAGGAGGGCAATGGGGAATGCCATGGATGGCTACATGATGAGGTGGCTGGTGCAGAGGATGTGGCGAGAGATGGTCTTGGGTGGGGGGCAAGAGGCAGATAAGGTGGCGGCAGCAGCAGCCCCACAAGGAGCATGGACCTGCCAGGAGGAGGAGGGAGAGAAGTGGACAGTGGGGGAAGCGATGAGTGAAGAGGGAAGGGAAGCTATGCTGGGACTGCTGGCCAAGCATAGGAAGTGCTTTGCCTTCACACTGCAAGAACTGGGAAGGTGCAAAATGAAGGAGATGGAGCTGAAACTGAGCAGCACAGAGCCGGTGTTCCAACGGCGTAGGAAGATGCCGCACGGAGATGAAGAGATATGCAAGGAGAAGATTAAGGAGCTGCTAGCGGCCGGACTGATCCGGCGCTCAGAATCAGAATACGCCACACCAACAGTGGTGGCAGCGAGGAAGGACTTAATAGGGGAGATCGTGAGCAGGAGGATGTGCGGAGATTACCGAGCGCTCAACAAGATTACCGTGGCGGACAGGTACCCAATGCCGATGGCGGAGGAGATATTTGACAAGTTAGCAGAGGGGGTGTTCTTTACGACGCTGGACCTGCGGCAGGGGTTCAATCAGATAAAAATCAGGGAGGAGGACGTTAGGAAGACGGCATTTCACAGGCCGGATGGGCTGTACGAGTGGCTTTACATGCCATTCGGGCTGAGGAACGCATCAGCAGTGTTTCAGAGAGTCATGGATGCAGTGCTGAGGGACGTAGAATGTGCAGCGTGCTACATAGATGACGTGGTGATCTTCAGCACCTCCAAACAGCAGCACCTGCAGGATATGGAGAAGACACTGGCAGCAATAGAAGCAGCGGGACTCACGTGTCACCCGAAGAAGTGTAGGTGGGGTGAGCAGACCGTTCAGTATCTGGGCTACGAGGTGACAAGGGGGCAGATCGGGATCCAGCAAGCAAAGGTGGAGGTGCTGGATAGGCTGCGAGAACCAAAGGACAAGACAGGGCTGAGAGCGGTGTTGGGGTTTCTGAGTTACTACCGGCGATTTGTGCCCAACTTCAGCAGGCGGGCAGCGGTGTTGAACGGACTGTTAAGGGAGGACAAGACATGGGAGTGGGGGGAAGCGCAGAAGGGGGCATTGCAGGACCTGATGGCGGCGGTGAAAACAGCAACCGTCTTGCAGCTGCCAGCAGCGGACCAACCCTTCACCCTCTACACCGACTGGAGCAGCCAAGGGATGGGCGGGATACTCTGCCAGGAGGTGGAAGGGGATGAGAAGGTGGTGGCCTACGCGAGTAGGAGCTGCAACTCGGCGGAGGCACAGTACAGCTCGTACACAGGGGAGGGACTGGCGGCAGTATGGGCTGTGGGGCACTTCAGGGTCTACTTGCAGGGGCGGGAGTTCACCCTGGTGACGGACCACCAGCCACTGACATGGCTGATGACTACACCAGGGTTAACAGGCAGGAATGCACGATGGGCAATGAAGCTGCAGGAGTATGACTTCAAAATCAAGCACAGGCCAGGAAAAACCTTGCAGCATGTGGACGACCTCTCCCGTAGCCCCCCACCGCTAGAGCCAACAGTGACCCTTGCGCTGCTGGCCAGACAGGTGGAGCTGAGCGGGGCCAGGAGGAGCAAGGGGCCGGCTGATATCTGGGAGGATGAGCAGGCTGTGAGATGGGTGAAGGGAGAGACAGGGGCAGACGAGGAGATGAGCGAGAGAGTGAGAGCAAGGGGGCACCACTACAGGTGGTACCAGCAGCAGTTGCAGATACAGACCGAGGGTGGGTGGAAGCTGGTGCCGGCCCCAGGTGACAGGGAAGCAGTGATAAAGGAGGTGCACTCAAAGCTGGGGCACTTCGGGCATGAGAGGACAGTGCAGTTGTTGAAGACGGGCTGGTGGTGGGAGGGAATGCGCAGGCAGGTGCAGAAGTGGGTGGAGGGATGTGAGGCCTGCCAAAGGAGCCGAGCAAACCTGACCCAAGCCAAGGCCGAGCTGCAGTCCCTGCCCATCCGCGGGTTAGGCTTCAGATGGTCCTTGGACCTGGCGGGGGAACTGCCGCTGAGCCGGGGGGGGGGGAAACGGTACATAGTGCTCATGGTGGAGCACGTGAGCAAGTGGCTGGAGGTGAGGGCTATCCCCAGCAAGAGCTCAAGACATGTGGCAGCAGCATTCAAGGAGCAAGTAATATGCAGATTTGGGGCGTGTGCAGAGGTGCTCACCGATCAAGGCACAGAGTTTCAAAGGGAGTTCAGGGAGCTGTTAGAGGAAGCGGGAATCACCCACAGGCGCACCTCTCGGTATCACCCACAGAGTGATGGGCTGACCGAGCGCCTAGTGCAGACGTTGAAGCGAGGGCTACGGGCATATGGGGAGAAAAGGAAGCGGGAATGGGACAATGAGCTACACTGGATTGCGGCAGGATATAGGTTTGGGAAGCAGGCAGCCCTGAGAGACCATTCACCCTACAGCCTTCTGTTTGGTTGTGAGCTGGTGCTACCTGTGGGGGCACCACGGGTCCTCACGGACACAGTGACAGCAGGCACCATAGACAACTGGGTGGCCTTGTCAGAGGCCAGAGCAAGGTACCTCCGAGTGATAATGCCAGCAGCGCTAGAAAACCTACACACGGCACAGCTGAGAGACGCCAGACGATATGAGCAATGCCAGCAGCAGGGGATGTTGGGAAGGAGAGAGAAAAAGGGAGCAAGTGAGGGGCAGGAGGTGTACCTGAAAAGGGCAAAACAGGACACGCTGGACGTCGGGGTGGGGACCGAGAGGTGAAGAGTGAAGGAAGTTCGGCCCTCGGGTATTCTCGTGCTGGAGAACGAAAAGGGGGCACAGCTGAAGGAGCACCAGACCAACACGGCCCTGGTGAGGGGGAGCAAGCCTCAGCAAGCTGGTCCTGTGACACGAGCTCGAGCTACCCAAGCACGGGCACAGGAGGGGGCAGTGAGTGACTGAGGCAGGGCAGCACAGAGCAGGGAGTGTTGAAGAAGAACAACAGGAAGAAGAGCAAGTGTTGGTGAGGGTCACACACTCCGACAGCTGTCACCGCATATGCAAGGGATGCATATGCAATAACAGTAGAGTGCGGTGCTGGGAAGTAGTATAGCAAATAGCTAAGAATGCATTGAGGTAGATAGATAAGAAGTAGTGTAGGAGGTGTAGCCAGTAGCGAAGTGTCGGTTGCAAAGGGGTGCAGAAAGGGGGAAATATGTGGGAGCGGTTGGGATGAAGGGGGAAAAGCACCGAAGGGCGAAATGTGGGATTCGAACAAATCCCAACCTCGAGCCGCACATTGGAAATGTGCAAGCCGAGGTTGGGTAAGGTCACCCACGCCCACTCACTCGATGCCTATTGTTCAGTATTCTTTTATACTAGTGCAGGGCTGTTATCCTAGCTACTACACGCGGTGGCACAGCACTAAGAAGGAACCGGTGGGGTGAGGGAGTGATCACAGCTGAAGGAGCACCAGACCAACACGGCCCTGATGAGGGGGATCAAGCCTCAGCAAGCTGGTCCTGTGACACGAGCTCGAGCTACCCAAGCACGGGCACAACCGGTGGGGTGAGTGACTGAGGCAGGGCAGCACAGAGCAGGGAGTGTTGAAGAAGAACAACAGGAAGAAGAGCAAGTGCTGGTGAGGGTCACACACTCCGACACCCCACACGTCCATGTGTAGCGTCTGTAAAGGAGCAGTCGTCGGGGGGAACGAGGAGGAGTGAGGAGCGGCGCGCTGCCGTCCCTCAACACAGGGGAGACAGGTAGGAGCAGGCGAGGGTGGGAGGGCAGGAAGGACCCTGGGCAGGCCAGAGACAAGGTACCGGAAGTGCATGGCACGAAGCCGCTGCACAGACGGGTGGCCAAGGCGGTGGTGCCAGAGGACAGTCTCGTGTGCCATAGAGCGACACGAGCAGGGGGCGGACAGCTGACCTGACGCAGACGCGGACGCAGACGCAGCAACCTGAGGGGACTCAGTAGTCAGTGTGTACAGGTCCGACCCCGGCTGCCGAGTGAAGGTAGCCAAGTGACGGCCCGTACGAGCACACGTGCAGTGTGTCACGCGCTCGTAGGCAGGGGTGAACGAGTGAACACCCCCGTCCTGGAGCGCACATCCTTCCACCAAGTTCGTAGAGAACGAGGGGAGGTGGAGACCTGACAGTGTGCCCGACGGGACCGCAGGACAGGGAAGGACAGTGGAAGAGGTCGCAATGACCGGACCCCCAGAGGGGTCAGCAAGGGAGACAACAACTGGCCGAGCAAGTGGCTCAAGGGCAGTGCGGTCACGAAAGAAGCAGCGAGAAGCATCTGAGTCCAGTGTGAAGGTGTGCAGTGCTGCAGTCGACTCAGTACCAAGGGGGGGAGACACACAAGCACCTAGAGCAGCAGCCTCACCAGCACCTGGGGTAGCCGACACGCGAGTACTTGGAGCGGCAGACGCACTGGCCCTAATGCCCGGGTCGGGCGGCATACACAAGTACTCAGCACCCTCTCCACTAGCAGACATCACATACATGGCAGATAGAATAGCATCAAAGTCTAAAGCATAGATATCAATCCAGCGGGAGATCAAGCCAGCGGGGCAGCTTAGTGGCCTGAGGGAACTGAACACGCCAAGCGTTGTCGAGACGAGAGAAGCAGCGCTGTGTGGCGTGCGGTCGTCCACACTGCTGACCAGTGCGATCACCAGTGCGAATGACGTACGTGCAGCTAAGACCACCCCCACCCCCGTGCTGAGAGTACCACTCACGGATCTCCTGGGGCGAAGGAGTGTGCTGCTGGCCCTGGCCACCGCCAGCGCCTCCACGGCCACCACCACCGCTGCCACCTCCTCGACCACCCCAACCCCTGCCGCCGCCTGGTCCACCGCCACCCCAACCACCGCCTCCACTCCTGCCACCTCCCCCGCCGCTGCCGCCACCACCCCCACCGCTACCACTCGCCCCTCCAGCCGAGCCACCACCCCCACTGCCTCCACCGCCCCCACCGCCGCCTCCCCCGTCGTCATCGCCACCACCCTTGCCCCCTTTGCCCTTGCCGCTGCGGCGTCCGCTCGAGGCAGACGCAGCGCCGACCTTCTCAGCACCTAGAAGGTCGACAGCAGCAGCAGAGGCGACAGAGGGAAGAAGGGGGGAAGGAGAACACCCCTCAAAGAACGGGGTACGGGGGTCGCCACGAGAGGCACCTACAGCGACTATGCTAGTCTCAGCTGCAAGTAGCTCCTTCTCGAGGAGGGCAACGGTGAGCTCTGTGGGGCAACGAGCTAGGAAGTGGTCCCTGACAGCACGCAGTGTGTCAGGGAGGCGGGTGACTAGGTGGTAGAGAGTGAGCCAGAGTGGAGGGGGGTGCGTGGCAAGGAACTCAGCAGGCATGGCGGCATGGAAGCGGGCCTCACTTGTACGGAGGTGCGTGATGAGGTCAGCAACTGTGTGAAAGGAGGCCACGTCGGGAAAAAGGTAGGGGAGGGAGAGACGACCTAGTGCGGCAGAGGCAGGTGAGGAGTAGCGAGCAACTACAGCCGTGTACAGTGCCGGTGCAGTCTTGTGCTGACCAAAGTGCTCGCGTTCGTCTATCGGCAGGGAGTTGCGAATAGCGAAGCGAGCGTGGGCATCACGAGTCTGCCACTGTGAGCGAGCAGTGCTGTCGGCAATAGCAGCAGGGGCAGTGACATGGCCTAGTGCGTGATCGTACAGTGAGATGTCATCCTTAGCTGTGAGCTGTAGGTAGATGTGCAGGTCATCAAGCCAGGTGTCAAACTTCACAGGGCGGCCCTCAGCATTGAACACGAGAACCTGTGGGCTAGCCATAGGAACAGTAGAAATAGCAGCAGTAGCAGTAGGAGAAGCAGGTAGGACAAACCAGTTAGGGCAGGGCGGCGCGGCTCGGCTCAGGCCCGGTCGCGCGGTTCGGCTGGGTCGTGCGGCTCGGCTCGGGGTGCGCGGCTCGGGTCGCGCGGCTCGGGTCACGCGGCTCGGGTCAGTCGCGGGCTGCGGCAGGAACGGGCCGCGCGGGGCCTCTAGGAGCGGTGGGTACGGGGGCCGGTTGGGGCCTCTAGAGAGGCGAGCGCGGGGCCGAGCGGGGCCTGAGCAGGGCTAGCGTGGGGCCGACGGGGCCTGAACGGGGCTAGCACGGGGCCGACGGGGCCGACGGGGCCTGAAAGCGGGGGCCAACGGGGCCTGAAACGGGGCCGAACGGGGCTAGCGCGGGGCCGACGGGGCCTGAAACGGGGCCGACGGGGCCTGAAACTGGGCCGACGGGGCCTGAACGGGGCTAGCGCGGGGCCGATCGGGGCCTTAACGGGGCTAGCACGGGGCCGACGGGGCCTGAATGGGGCTAGCACGGGGTCGACGGGGCCTGAAAGGGGCTAGCGCGGGGCCGTCAGGGCCTGAAACGGGGCCGACGGGGCCTGAATGGGGCTAGCGCGGGGCCGATCAGGGCCTGAGTGGGGCTAGCGCGGGGCCGAAGGGGCCTGAAAGGGGCTAGCGCGGGGCCGACGGGGCCTAAAACGGGGCCGACGGGGCCTGAACGGGGCTAGCGCGGGGCCGATAGGGGCCTTAAAGGGGCCGACGGGGCCTGAACGGGGCCGCTAGGGAGAGCGGGCGTGGGGCCGATGGGGCCTGAACGGGGCTAGCCCGGGGCCGTCAAGAGGGGCCTCTAGGGGCGTGACACTGTCGAGGCGCCCTAGGGCGCACGTAGGTAGGTAGGTAGGTAGTTAGGTAGTGGTGGGCCCTTAGAAAATTTCGGTCCTAGGAAGGACCTGCTCTATACCATGTTGGAATAACTGAACAGGAATGAATGAACTAACAGTGAAAATGAGTACAAGTACCTAACCCTAGAATTGTGTACCCCCTATAGGCTAACCCACTGTAGCCTAAACAACCACAACATATATATAATGTTTGACAAACAAAATACCACGTTTCTCCCACTAGCGCTTTGCAGATGTTACACCGCATCGCTCGTCGCCGGTCAATAAGTTCCCGAAGCTACGACTGCTCCCACGCTCCTTTTTTTCTGAAGATTTCCCGAAGTGTGCGTTAAACACCGGGGGTCCTAGGTCTCCTTGCCGATGTGTTTCTTGCCAGGCAATTTCAAAAAGTGCCCTTCAGGTGAAGTCCCCCAACGACTCAACCGCACTCCAAGAAGCAAAGAAATACCCGCAGCTTCATATTTTTTTGGTCGTTACACCCCCCGACAATTCCGCTTCCCTCCGTTCACCTAGCGTCCGCTTTTGTCGGATGGGGTATAGTCGGTGTTGCCCGCACGAACCCAGCCACGGTGGAGAAGAAAAGTCTATCGGAGTCGGGGCAGCCTTAGTTAAAAGGAAATAATTCCCAACCGCTCTGCAGCCCACCATGCCGTCACGCCACTAAAACTCCACAGCTCCCGGTCCCAGCTCGCCGCTACGCCGTTGCCTCGTGTAGACGCCCGGGTCAGGAGAAACCAGCGAGCTGAACTATTGTTGTCATGCGGCGCCCAGATTTTTTCACATGGTGTTTCACCCAGCCCGCTTTTGTTGGAGTAGAACAGTGTCGCAACTCCCCTTTTGTTTTTTCTGTACAGCTGCTGAACGAGCACCAATCCAGGTACCGTTAACCAGCACAGGGTAGGCCCGTGTTCACCCCCGTTATTCGGCCAAGCAAGCTGACTGCACTAGTCAGAACTAGAAACTTGGTGGGGATGGTGAGGTTCGGGCGACGGAAGGTCACAGATCGTTCACACTGGCTTTTAACCTGCCCTTCACGCCGTTCTTTAACCCCCGCTTAACTGTCGGGCAGTTTCTTCTCGTGTATCCCGGCGGCCTGTACCACTCTCCTCCGTAACTGTCGGCGTGGTACCTTGAACACCGTTTTATCGTGGGCTGTTGAGGGTGTCCCCGAAAATGACTTCCTTATAGGGAATCCACTCTCAAAATTGCCGGCCAGCAGTCAACAGTACCAGGCACGCAGCATCATCCGAGTGTTCTTCCGGGTGTATGGGCCCGAATTGCCCTCGCCGCCTGCGTCCCACTCCTCTTGAGTGCGATTTAGCCACTGCGTTTTCTATTGCAACCCGTAAGTGTCGGCGGGCCTGAAGTTCCCGTCTGTCCACGTGCACTCCTGCCGAAATACTCGATGACGCGCCCGCCATGCAGTAAAAGCCGCTGCACTTCAGGTCGGGCGGGACGACAGTTGACCCCGCACAATTTGGGCAATTTGTGTGTCGTCTCTCCTCGTCCACAGATATTTTCGGTCGCAAACTCCATTTGCGCCTGGCGAGTTCCCCAGCCAACTTTCTCTTCAACAGAAGCTCCGAAAATGCCGCCCTTGCTGGCGCAGGCCCTTTGTCGCCAGCTGCCAAAGATCTTTCCAAAATCTTTGCGCAATTGTTGAGTCAGGTCCGCCGCCGTCAACAGCCACACACAGTGACGATGTCGAGGCTGTTCATGCAGATGCCGACGCAGGTCCGTTGACGCCAGCCGCCACACGAATCAAGCTCCGCAATCGTCGGAAATTACAACGGAAATTACTCACTTTAATGCCGCGAAATCTTCAGCTGTCCGTTGCCCGAGGGGAGGGAGGCCACGGTCGATCGCGACAGTTTGAGGCAAGGATCTGGCGGTGCCGAAGGAGTACCCGTAAAACCATGGCCGCGAGGAGCAACTAACTCGTTCTCCTGGCCGGCCTACGCAACTCCTGGACCCCAAGACATCCTTCCTCGCCCCCTCCCCAAGGGGTACTACACTCTAAAAAGCGGGGTAGGCTAGGAAAGTAGCTCTGATACCAGGTGTTATGAATGAACTTGCGGAGTGCGCAGTAAAACGAATATCGAAAATGATTGAGTACTGAATGACGATACAATGAGAAAGGCATGACTAAATAGGGGAAGTCCTAGCTAGGCGGAGAGGTTGGGCGAGGTTGGCTTGGTGATGGTTGCGATTAGAGCGGAGGCGACTCGGGAGTGGTTTGGTGCGACGAAATAGGAAGGACAGGTTCGTCGCGTGACCCTCGGGATGGCCTTGCTAACGAGTGCCTCAGTAAGGATTCTGTAAATCCTTACAATAACGACCGTGAGAGGAATTATATCTTAACCTACCTTCTACACCAAATAATTTCCAAGCCGCAACCACACCTTTTGCCACCCTTCTGAACCTCTTTTAGCCTGAGCCTTACTTGCTTCCACCAATTCTAGCCTAGTTGTTCTATTATCTGGGAACCAGTGTTACATTGTGGGAGAATTTGCTTAGGATCATGCACATCAAAAGCTTTAGTAATGCTTGTCAAAATGAATGAAAATGATGGAATGGATTATAACAAACACATACATCTCATTGTATAAGATTACAGAGGAATTTGAAAGGTCCTACATAGCCATCAGGCCAAATTTTATCAGCGTAAATTGTTACAATTCCACGGCGGATCGTCTCAGGATTGATCACAAAATAATTGCAGCGTAAGTAAGTGACCCCAGATCAGAGTGAATGAAATTATAGCAAAGAGATCGCCATGTACTCCAAGGGGTACATTCCCTTATTATAGCAAAATCCACCCGTGCGGCGCGTGAACCTGTTTTAAACATGTTCTTGCCTTTTTCGGTTCAAATGTTTTCACTTGCATCGGTTCTTGCCTGACAACCGCTTCCGTCGCTTCGATTCGCCTCACTCCTCGTCTTCGTATTACTATTAGCTCCTATTGCATACAAGGATGTTTTCTCATTTTATCCTCGAAACACCCCCCTTCATTCATGGGCATAGTTGTTGCTAGCTCGTTTGACCACTCCGGTGAGGTTGGAGCAGTGCTGGTACCGCTGGCGTGGCAGTCGCTTGGCAAGAAAGTTTGTTGCCATGTCAATGGCGGGGTAGTACGCCAGATTGACTTTTCCTTGGTCGATTTCATCCTTCACGAATAAATACAGTAGCGTGATGTGCTTCGTTTGGTTGACGAAGCCAAGATTGTTCGCGATCTGGATTGCACTTTGGTTGTCGCTGTGGAAACGAAATGTCGGTGATGTTGGGATTTTCGTCTCTTGCAAGAGTTCTTGCAGATAGAGTCCTCCGCGAATTGCAGCGGTTGTAGCGTTGTATTCCGCTTCCGGTGGCGACATGACAACCAGCTCCTGCTTCCGGAAATTTCAGGAGATTGGTCCCGTTGGCTCGAGGCGGAAGGCGAAGCCTGTTAGTGACTGTCGATTCTCAAAATCAGCGGCATGATCTGCATCTACGTATTCACCGAGGTAGAAGGATGGTGTTGTCAGTGTTGAGTAGGAGAGCCCATTGCCAAGCGTGGAGATGAAGAGTTGTGGGGCACGCTCGAGGTCCAGCAGATTATCTGCCACTGGCTTGCATGAGTACTGCGCTAGCTGGCTGGCGATGTAGGAAAGGTCGGGCCTGTAGGTGACGGAGGCGAACATCATGCAGCTCTGTTGCTGCTGATAGAGGTAGAGTCCTGCGGGCAGCAGAGGTTTGTTATCCGGTTTGTGGTTAGGACCAGATGAGCGATAAGAAGTTGAGAATGGTGCGGGTGAAATCTTGAATCGTTCACCCAGTGACTCCGCGTACTTGGAAGCTGAGAGGTGGATGGCTTCTGGCACGTAGGGATGTTGAGTCGTAGAAATTGTGTTATGTTGTGGTTGATTATGATGTCAGGTTCCTCTCGAACTGATCGAGGAGAGTGTTGCTCGTCCCTGTGTATGGCAGGTCATCATCGTACACTATCAGGAGGATGTAATCGCCGCAGAAGTAAAGGCAGTACATCCCAGGGCTATGTGGCAGCTGCTTGAATCCTATCTCCAATAGGATCTTGAGCAGGTGCTGTTGCCATAGTCGTGGTGCCTTCTTGATTCTGTAAAGGGATTTCTTTACCTGCCAGACTCTCAGGTCTCCTTCTCCGTAGGTGTGTGGTTGCTCTATGAAGATTGTTGCGCCGACCAGCACGTATAGGAACACATTCTTCACGTCGATCTCTAGTAGTGGTAGGTGTCTTGCGGCAGCGATGGTGAGTATGATCCCACAGAGGTGTGACGAATTACGGGAGCAAAGGTCTAGTCGAAGTCGATTCCATGGCGTTGGTCGTAGCCGCGTACGGCCCACCAGGCTTTGAAGCGCTCGATTGTTCCGTCGACGGCGGTTTCAACGCGAAAGACCCACTTTCCTGATAACACCCTTCACGCGGTTTTCACTCCTCCGCGGTCGACAAGGATCCAGCTGTACCGCGATTCTAGCGCTTTTAATTCTGACTCCATGGCTGCACGCCACTCCTTGGCGTGGGGTCCAGTCAGAGCCTACCTTGGGTTCTTAGGCTTGATGACGCGTATGGCGTTGGTTGTGGCGGTGTGGAGGCCGGGCAACTGTAGTCCCGTGAGGTTCGTGCCATGATGCCGCTCAGTAGTCACTTCTTGCACGTCATCGTCGTCGCTTTCAGGTGCAGGTGAGGGGCTCCTTGTTGGGTCTCAGCGCCTTGATGGTCCATGCGTCTTTTCATCGTCGTCACCATCGTCTTCGTCATCGTGTGGGCGAGTAGGTATGCCAGGATGTTCATCGTCAGAGTCACGGTCAAGAAATGCCGTTGCGGCTTCGTCTTCTGGAGAGGCAAAGCTTCTGCCTCCGTGGGTGTAGGCTCATCCAGCTCTCGCTTGTTTGTTGGCGCGGTACTTGCAATTTTGCTGGTATGGAGGTCCAGGATGAGCAAGCCTTTATATTTGTAGCTGACGCCGAGATGGATTCCCCAGTGCGGGCGATCGGTGAACTTGCCGATGGTTGTGGACGTGGGCTTGTACTGCACCATGCAGCCCCATACTCGTAGCATTGAAGCATTGCCCTTCTTCATGGTCCAGTTTACATGAGGTGAGAGGTTCCCTGTATTTGCCGTGAAGGAGAGGAATTTGTGCAGTCCCACGACGTGGTGGATCGCGTCGGTCAAGTACTTAGCAGGAAGTCCGGATTGCTTCAACAGTGTGCGCACTTCGCCATGAGCGTGCGGTTGCGTGCACCTTTGTCATGAGCGTGCGGTTGGTATGTTCAGAGACATCTTGCTGTAGCTGTGCATAGGGGAGTAAATTGTGGTTTTGGATTCCCTCTTTGGCAAGAAAAGTTTCCAATTCCTGGCTGCAAAACTCAGCTGCACCGTTAGTTTGCCAGCTTTGCAGTTTCTTCCCGGACTCACGCTGCCCGTGCGCCAACCAGATGTAGATCACGTGGTAGGCTGTCCTTCTCCGCCACTCCCCAACGTTCCTGCCCCTCACCTCTCGAGCAGATAGTGGGGGACATCATTCAGATTTATGTGACTTCTGAGTCGACTCAGAAGTCTCCCGGCCCCTCCCCGCCCCTCCCCGCCCCTCCCTACCCCTTCCTGCCCCTCCCTGCCCCTCGCCCCTCCCCGCCCCTCTCCGCCCCTCCCCGCCCCTCCCTGCCGCTCCCTGCCCCTCCCCGCCCCTCCCCGCCCCTCCCCGCCCCTCCCCGCCCCTCCCTGCCCCTCCTTGCCCCTCCTTGCCCCTCCCCGCCCCTCCCTGCCCCTTCCTGCTCCTCCCTGCCCCTCACCGCCCCTCCCCGCCCCTCCCCGCCCCTCCCCGCCATTCTGCAAGTTTGCCACCCTGACGTAATGCGTGCTTGCTTCCACGAAGGTGAGGGTGTAGCATTCGTCGTTAAGGCTGCTGTAGGTGACGACGAGGTAGTCGCTGTAGACCTTGTGTATTTTCTCGTACTGGTTGGTGCTTGGCTCGAGAGAGGGATATGGCTGGTGAGAGGAATATAGTTGGTGCGCGATGGTTGCTGTGGGGATCTAGGATCGAGCTCAAAAAAGAGAGTTTGAATTGAATGATCACGTGGGTACAACACGAGGCTATATATACAGGCTCGACACAAGGCCCAGTAACCAGGTGTTACGCGAAGGTTTCGAGGGTTGCAAAGCGTCCCGAACAGGTCCTTCCCGAATTCGGTAGAAGGCAATTCGGTGGGAGCCGAAAAGCTTAGAATTCGGTGCATGCAACCTAGCTCGGTGCTATAACTATAATAAAATATAGGAAAGCACCTAGCCTAGGAAATCAAGCATATCTATGCATGATAAAATAAACCCAAGCTAGAAATAGCGTAATAAAGTCAAGGCAAGCTAGGAAAGCCAACATAAGCCGTCATACTCTCACACATTCCCCCCTCAAAGCTGGGTGGCGTGAGATACACCCTGCTTGACAAGATAGTCATTGAGAGCATGGCGTGCGTTGCCCATATCAGCTTCTGCAACCCAACTGACCTCAGTGGGGTCGTATCCCTTCTAGCGTATCAGGAACTCCCTGTATCCGTCCAGCTTCGCAGCTCCACTCGTTTCTCGTTGTTGTAGATGCAGGCCTTCCTATTGACCCAGTCGATCTTGGGGTTGAACCGCTTCAGGAAATCTTGCCCCAAGATGAATTCTAAACCGTTGATATTCGTGATCGGCAATAACGGCTTCCACCTTAGCGCCCCAATGTGCAGCTGCAGTGATGCTTTGCAGTGGATGGGAAGTTTCGTACCGTCCACCATTGTTGCAGTGAACTTGGTCTCCTCCGAAGGTTCTCCAATTTTCTCCAATGTCCCGCGGTCGCACACTGAGTGGGACGCACCACTGTCCACCAGTGCCTGGAGGCGTCGCCCGCTGCAGATCACCTCGAGTACTAGTGGTTGTTGCTCCTCCGAGTAACCGTAGATGGTCTCGCTTATAGGATCGTAGGGTAAGATTATCCCTCGGTCCTACGCTCAAATCTGCTGAGTCCATATTGTCAAACATTATACATGTTTCTATTGTGTAGGCTACACTGGGTTAGCCTTTAGTCATACGTGTACTCCCAACTGTTTCTAGTTCACCACTTCTTGTTTCTGAGATGTTATTTAGAGCTTAGGTTCTAGACCTAGGACTTACCAAGGGGCCTACCGTTAAAAGCGCCCTCGAGCGCCTTATCGACTTAGCGCCCTTGAGCGCCGCTCTCCTAGTGCTCCCTCGTGTGCCTCTCCTTCTTCTGCTGCCCGTGCGCAGCTCGCTAGTGCCGCACGCGGCCTTTTTTTTTTTTTAGCGCGCGTCGCCTGCTAGCAGCCCGCACGCGGCCGTATTTTGCGCGCGCGCCGACTGTTAGCCGCCCACGCCGCCATAAGCAGCTCGCTAGCCGCCCGTCGACCGGCCCTCCTGGCCGCGCGTAGCCCGCTAGCGGCCTGCAGCTCCGCCCGTAAGCCGCGTCGCCCTCGTAAGCCGCCGCCCGCGCGCGACTGCAGCCCAAGCACAGCCACGGACAGCTCGCGACAGCCGTTTGCGCACAGACCCGTCGTCGCGCCGTCCCATGTAGCCTAGTCCGAGCCGCGCCGCGCCGCCCTGCCCAAGCCGTGCCGCCCGAGTCGCGCCGCCCGAATCGCGCCGCCTTGACCGAGCCGCGCCGCCCCACCTGCAGCACCTACTGCTCCTATTCCTGCTACTGCTACTGCTACTAGTGCTATTATCACCACTGCTACTGCCACTATGGCCACTCCTACTGTTCTCACCTTTGACGCTCAGGGCCGTCGGATTAAGTTCGATGTCTGGCTCGATGACCTTTACCTGTACCTCCAGATCACTGCCAAGGATGATGTTTCCCTCTATGACCACACGTCCGGAGCTGCTCCCGCACCTGCTGCTACTGCTGACAGTACTGCTCGCTCACAGTGGCAGACTCGTGACGCCCATGCTCGCCTAGCCGTTCGCAACCGTTAGATGAGCGCGAGCACTTCGGCCAGCATAAGACCGCTAAGGAGCTGTATGATGCTGTAGTTGCCCGCTACTCTTCCCCTGCCACTGCTACGATAGGCCGTCTCTCGCTGCCCTACCTCTTCCCCGACCTGTTTGGCTTTTGCCACTATAGGTGACCTCATCAGTCACCTCCATACTAGTGATCTCTGCTACCGTGCCGCACTCCCCCTCGATTTCCTAGCCAAGAACCCCCCCCCCCCCCCATGCATCTCACCCTCTACCACCTGGTCACTCGCCTCCCTAACTCTCTTTGCGCTGTCAGGGATCACTTTCTCGCTATCTCCCCCACAGACCTCACTGTCGACCTGCTCGAGAAGGAACTCCTAGCAGCTAAGAGGAGCATTGTAGCTGTAGGTGCCTCTCGTGGCGACCCTCCCACTCCCTTCTTTGAGGGATGTTCCCCCTCCCCCCTTCTCCCCTCCATTGCATCTGCTGCTGCTATGGACTTCCTAGGTTTTTAGGGGGTCGGAGCTGCGTACGCTCCCAGTGGGCGGCGCAAGGGTAGCAGAGGCAAGGGGGTCCGGGGTGGTGGAGGTGGCGGCGAGCGAGATAGTGGCGGAGGGGGTGGAGGGGGCGGCGGCTGTGGCGGCGGTGGTGGGAGTGGTGTTGGTGGTGAGGGGGGCGGTGTCGGGGTCGGGGGTGGTGGAGGCGGCGGTGGTGGAAGTGGCGGGGGTGGTGGTGGCAGTGGTGGCGGCGGTGGAGCTGGTGGAGGGCGCGGTGGAGCGGTGCAGCATGGCGGGTTTGGCGGTGGCCAGAGGCAGCAGCAGCAGCGTCCCAGCAAGACTCCGTCGCCCCAGCAGCTCCGTGAGTGGCACTCTCAGCGTGGGGGGTCTGGGGGTGGAGGTACCTGCTCGTATGTCATCCGCATAGGTGACCGCACTGGTCAGACCTGTGGGAGGTTTCACACGGCGCAGCGGTGTTTCCTTTGCCTTGACAACGCCTGGCGCGAGCAGTTTCTTGACGCCTCTGAGCTGCCCCGCTGGGCTGATCTGCTTAAGAAGGGGATCGATATCTTTGCTCTTGATGATGATGCTATCCTTGCTGCTATGTATGCATTAACTATTAGTGTTGAGGGTGACTGTTACCTAAGTGTACCGCCCGACCCGAGTATTGGGACCAGTGAGGCTGCTGCCCAAGGTGCTGGTGCGTTTGCGCCTGCCGGTACCGCACCTACTGAGGCACTGCACACCTTCATACTGGACTGAGGAGCTGCTCGCTGTTTCTTTTGCGACCGCACTGCCCTAGAGCGGCTTCCTAGACCAGTTGCTGTCTCCCTAGTTGACCCCTCAGAGGGTTCGGTCCTTGCGACCTCCACCACTGCCCTCCCTTGTCCTGCTGTCCTGTCTGGCACACTGTCGGGCCTCTACCTCCCCTCATTCTCTACGAACTTGGTGGCGGGTTCCGTGCTCCAGGACGCGGGTGTTCACCAGTTCACCCCTGCCTACGAGTGTGTGACGCACTGCACGTGTGTCCAGATGGGTCGTCACCTGGCTACCTTCACTCGGTAGCCGGGGTTGGACTTGTACACACTGACCACTGAGTCCCCTCAGGTAGCTGCGTCTGCGTCAGATCAGTAGTTAGCCCCCTGCTCGTGTCGCTCCCTGTCGCACAGGACTGTCCTCTGGAACCACCGCCTTGGTCACCCGTCAGTGCAGCGCCTTCGCGGCATGCACTCCAGGTACCTTGTCTCTGGTCTTCCCAGAGTTCTCCCTCCCCTCCCACCCTTGCCTGCTCCTCCTTGTCTTCCCTGTGTTGAGGGGCGGCAGCGCGCCGCTCCTCACTCCTCCTCGTTCCCTCCCACAGAGGCTTCCCTGCAGACTCTCCTCCTAGACGTGTGAGTCCCCACCCGCGTCCAGGGATAGGGCCACGAGCGGTACTTTCTGCTGGACGTCGACGACTACACGCGCTACACCACGGTCTTCCCCTTGCGTACCAAGGGTGAGGTCCCTGATGTCTTGATCCCCTGGATCCGCGCTGCTCGTCTCCAGCTCCGCAAGCGGTTCCAGTCGGACTTTGCAGTCCTCCGTCTGCACTCTGACAGAGGTGGTGAGTTTTCCTCTGACCTCTTGGCAGCCTACTGTGCGGAGCACGGCATCCGCCAGACGTTCACTCTCCCGGCCTCTCCGTAGCAGAATGGGGTTGCTGAGCGCCGCATTGGTCTCGTCATGGAGGTCGCCCGTACCTCCATGATCCATGCGGCTGCCCCCTATTTCCTATGGCCGTTTGGAGTGCAGTACGCCGCGCATCAGCTCAACCTCTGGCCCCGTGTCTCTGTTCCGGAGACCTCGCCTACCCTGCGTTGGACGGGGGAGGTTGGCGATGCGTCGGTGTTCCGAGTCTGGGGATGTCGAGCCATTGCCCGCGATACGTCCGCGGACAAGCTCTCCTCCCGTGCCGTTCCCTCTGTCTTCCTTCGCTTTGTTCTTGACGCGCCTGGCTGGCAGTTTCACCACCCCACCTCGCACCGTGTCTTTGCCTCTTAGGACGTCACCTTTGACGAGTCAGTTCCCTTTTACCGTCTCTTCCCCTACCGCACTGCCCCGCTCCCCCCCCCGCTGCTCTTCCTCACCCCAGGTGTCCCGTTGGTAGACCCCCTCTCTCCCGAAGGTGCTGCTCCCTCAGGTGTTTTCCAGGTAGACCCGGTACTCTGTTAAAGTAGCTGTTGACTCTAGTCCTGCGCGAGGTGCTGAGCGTGCTGAGCCTGGTGGTGCAGAGACTAGGGGTGCTGAGCTTGGGGGTGCGGAGACTGGGGGTGCTGAGTCTGGGGGTGCGGAGACTGCGGGTGCTGAGCATGGGGGTGCCGCGACGGGGGGTGCTGAGCCTAGAGGAGCTGAGGCTGGGGGCTCTAAGACTGAACGTACTGTGCCTGTTGGCGCTCCCTCTTCACAGCAGCAGCGCGAGTTGTACTCCCAGCGTTACAGCCTCCGTCGTGGGGCTACTGGAGCTGTGGTATCTGCTGGAGTTGGGGCTGGTGGCCCTGCGGGTGCAGTGTCGCAGCCAGAGCCTCCCTCCCCTCAGCGTCTACGTGAGTGGTACGCTCGGTGCTGCAGCCTTCGGAGTAGAGCTCCTGGTGTTGCGGTACTGCCAGCTAGAGGCCCTGCTGCTACTGGAGGTCCTGGAGCTTCTGGAGGTGCTGCTGGTGCTGGTGCTGCTGGAGGTGCTGCCGGTACTGCTGGAGGTGCTGGTGCTGCTGGAGGTGCTACTGGTACTGTTGGAGGTGCTGGAGCTGCTGGAGCTGCTGCTGGTGCTGTTGGAGGTCCTGGAGCTGCTGGAGGTGCTGCTGGTGCTGCTAGAGGCTCTGGAGCTGCTGGAGGTGCTGCTGGTGCTGGTTCAACTGAAGGTTCCGGTGCTGTCTCTACTGCTTCTTGGGGCACTTCAAGGCCGCGGCCGTACTTTGCTCCGCTCCTTCAGCAGGTTCTTGGTCAGCCGCCTCCTCCTAGTCCTCCTCCCTCCTTAGAGTGTCCTCCGTCTGTCCAGTCGCAGTCACAGCTACCGTCTGCCTCGCCACTTCCTGGTCCTTCTCCCTACACTGGTCCGATAGGCGGTCTTACAAAGCGTCGTGAGCCTGAGTCTCGTCCTGTGTCGCCTGTGTCTCATCCTGTGTCACCTTTTCATGCTGCTCGCACTGGTTGCCGTGTTCCGCGTGAGCGTCCTCCACGTGTCCCTGGCACACACTATATGACTCTACGTCCTTCCACTGCTCCACAGCGTGTCCCTCTGCCGTCTCCTCCTGCGTCCTCTCTTCCTGTTCTTGCTCACCCTGAGTCTGACTCTCTTCATGCTACGAGTCCTACTATCACGCGTCTCCTGGCCACTGCTGTCACTGACCCTCCCTTTGAGTCTGCTGCTGTGTCTGCCCTAGTTGCTGAGCTTGTCGACTTTGCTGCTCGCTGTCGTCTATACTACACCGCGAGTCTTGTTGCTGAGTCTAAGTCTGTGTGTCCTCCATCCGTCGGAGGTGAGTGTGCTCTAGGCACGGACGTCCTTGAGGACAAATAGGAGGACCTTGAGTGTCTTGCAGCCGCTGCGCCTCATCTCGTGTCCATGCTGCTTGCCCCTGAGGGAGACCCGGATGCTCCAGACATCCCGACCCCGCGCTCTTACGCTGAGGCTATCGCGGGTGAGTACTCCTCTCAGTGGCTGTCAGCCATGGACGCAGAGATGGCATCTTGAAAGTCCACTGGCACTTACGTCGACGAGGATCCCCCTCCTTGGGCGAACATCGTCAGTGACATGTGGATTTTCAGGGTAAAGCGGCCGCCGGGTTCTCCGCCTGTCTTCAAGGGTCGTTACGTTGCTCGAGGCTTCATTCAGCAAGAGGGAGTAGACTTATTTTAGACCTTCTCCCCCACCCCGAAGATGACCACTCTTTGGGTGCTACTGCACGTTGCTGCTCAGCGTGACTACGAGCTTCACTCTCTTGACTTCAGCACTGCTTTCTTGCAGGGCAGCCTGCACGAGGAGATCTGGCTGCGCCGCCCTCCTAGCTTCACTGGGTCGTTTCCTCCTGGTACCCAATGGAGCCTCCGGTGGCCATTCTACGGTCTGCGCC
This sequence comes from Closterium sp. NIES-65, assembly GCA_948144175.1. NCBI lineage: Eukaryota > Viridiplantae > Streptophyta > Zygnematophyceae > Desmidiales > Closteriaceae > Closterium > Closterium sp. NIES-65. The sequence continues at coordinate 547,180 of CANXME010001748.1, forward strand.
AGGCGCCACGTGAGTGGCACGGCACACTGAGGACTACTCTTGCGGCACTTGGGTTAGCGCCTTCTACAGCTGACCTGTCGCTGTTTCTGCGCACCGACACTTCACTGCCGCCGTTCTACATCCTCGTGTATGTCGACGACTTGGTCTTTGCCACTGCTGACACTGAGGCTCTCGCCCACGTGAAGTCGGAGCTGCAGAAGAGACACACGTGCACAGACCAGGGTGAACTGCGCAGCTACCTTGGCTTGCAGATCACCCGGGACAAAGCACACTGCACCATCACACTTACTCTGTCACACATGGTGCAGCAGGTCCTTCAGCGCTTCGGCTTTACCTAGTCCTCACCACAGGCCACTCCTTTGGCTATAGGTCACTAGCTCTCAGCTCTGCCTTCGGATGAGTTCGTAGAGCCGAGTGGTCCTTTACCCAGAGCTAGCTGGCTGCCTCATGTACTTGAGGACTTGCACTCGTCCTAACCTAGCGTACCCTCTTGGCTTTCTAGCCCGCTACGTGGCTCCTGATAGGCACCGAAAGGTGCACTGGGATGATGCAAAGAGGGTATTGTGCTACTTGTGCAGTACATCGGGCATGAGGCTCGTGCTTGGGGGAGGGAGCTCAGTTTTTCTCATTGGGCACTCTGACGCTTCTTGGGTTGACGACCAGAATACTCAGCGGTCGCTACAGGGTTACACATTCAGCCTTGGCTCTGGCTCAGTTTTGTGGCGTTTTACGCGTTCGTCTTTAGTTCTCAGCTCCAGTTGTGAGGATGAGATCTACGCCACAGCCATGGCTGCACAGGAGTTACGCTGGCTCACCTACCTGCTGACCGACCTGGGAGAGCGGCCTCGTTCTCCTCCAGTGCTGTACGTCGACAACATGGCTGCCATTGCCTTGTGTGAGGAGCATAGATTGGAGCACAGAACAAAGCACATCGCTTTACGTTACTTTCTGGCTCGAGAGTTGCAGCTGCATGGTCAGCTTCGTCTGCGTTACGTGGCCACTCAGGCCAACGCTGCTGATATATTCACCAAGGCACTTTTGTCTGGTGATCGTCAGCATTTCTGCACTTTGCTAGGGCTTGTGCCCACTCTTCCTCACTTGTTGTAGACTTTGCCTGCACTGTTATCTCTCTATATATACCTGCATGCTTGCTAGATATAGATCACTGTGATGCCTGTGCTACATATATGCCTCTACATGTGAACTGGCCTTGTGGCCCTTTGCTTGTGCTCAGTGTGTGTGGTGACGTTGTGATCCACCCTGAGCTTGCTTTGTCTCTCTTGACTGGTCCTGTGACCCCTTGCTCTACCCCACTTAGCCTATGAGGGTGTGTCAAACATTATATATGTTTTTGCTGTGTATGCTACAGTGGGTTAGCCTTTAGGGGGTACTTTTCTCTAGGGTTTCAGACTTGTACTCCCAACTGTTTCTAGTTCACTACTTGTTTCTGACACATATCATTTTTCAACTGAGTTGGGTTTGAAGGATTTATCCAAGGCTAATTCAGCTTTGTCTTGACCTGGAACCTTCCCCTAAGCCTTTGCCGCTGTGTAGGCTTCACTTGTGGGCAATAGGGAGCCTTAACACCATGCTGTGGGGAGAGAATATTAACTCCTTGGAACGCACGGCCCCTTTTAACGCTCCGGAGTGGTTTGTCCAACTTCTTAGATGCCTGAATAATGTCTGAAGGCTTTTTCTTGGCCTTGAAATCTCCCCTGAATTTTTCAAATTCTTGAAAACCTTGAGAGGAAATATTCTTACTCTCGGGGGTGTTCGGCTGGAGTTTCCCGGTTGGTGCAGAGTCTGGTTTCGCGGAGCCTCCATTTGTCTCGGCGATTTCTCCTGTTGCCGGTCGGTCGTGGCGTTTCAAATTCGCGCCACCATGTCCTCCTTTTTTCGCCCGCTCTGAAGTCGCCATGTCTTTTGACTTCGGGGGTGCCGCACTATTGTTGCCCTGCAGCTCCGCTCGTATCTTTTTCAATTTCCAACACGCCAAGAGTCGATGTCTTGCTGCGCCGCAAAATTTGCAGTTCTCATATTTTGTTTTTCGCTGCTTTGCGTCGATCTTGTAGATATCCATCGGGTCGGCGGTCGTGGGTGGTGCCGATCGCTCCGTGCCGAATGATCTGTTCGGCACACGTCGTCGTGTTTCGGGTTGACCTTGAGTCAACGCATCGAATCTCTCTGCTGCACACACCAAGTCGCGGTAGTTGTTGTAGTTCGTGGCAATCACCTGTCGGCAGACTTCCATCTTTAGCCCCTCAGTATACGTTTGGATTTTTTCCCCTTCGGCTAGGTCCGTTATTCGGTTGAAGAGGCTCTCCATCTCCTGCGTGCACTGTGCTACATTGCCAAACTGTTTATGCAGATGAATATGCTGCCGCGCCATGTAGCTGGAGTTGATTGCCTCGGACCTCGTTGCTATTGTAAATCCACTTGAGCGCCGGGCCTGGTAACAGTGTCGCTGCGAGCTGAATCTGCATTGCATCGTGTGTCGGGGTCGTACAGCCAACGGACTCGAAGTAAATTTCAAGGGTCACAATGAATCGACGGACGTCGGTGTCTCTCGCATTCAGATTGAACGTTTCCGGTAGCCTTGGACGTGCCGCCTCAAGATTCACTGTAGCTGCTGCCGCTGCTGCTGAGTGAAGTGTCGGTATTGCCGGTGCTGCTACTGCCGTCACTGCTACATTCGCTACTACGTTCGCTGCTATTGTGGCAGCTGCTGACTGGTTCGCAAGAAGCTCCTCTATTCGCTGGAGTGCCACTCGCGTCTTGTCCAGGCCGGTGTGTAACTCCGTAATTTTTCGTTCGTAATTATCACCATTGTCCTCCATTTGGCGATTTTACAGGAAGATGTGCGACGAAAATAATTGATTTTTAGGCGCTCGTCCACTCACTGCGAGTCGAATCAAATGTAGAAATAGTGAGCGCTTTTTCTGTTGGTCGCGCAATTCTCCCTTAGCTGAAATTCGCGTCCGATGTCGGCCATTGAGAAGAAATTCGATCCGACGCTCCCATTTCTAACCTTTTTGGGCGAAATTCTCAGGGCCATTAAGATTCGAATCGATCTGACGGTCAAAATTCCAACTGTTTTGCCACTGGACCTCAGGAGTGTTCGAAAACCAGTTCGAGGGGGACGTTAGAAAATAGCGCGGAACTAGTTTACGTACCCAAAATCAGCGCTTTCCGTTGTCGCCCCCGCGGATTTGAAAGATAGGATTTAGCAGTCGAAAAACTTCGCATGCAAACAGGCTCAGATTACCAAGTGTGGGGATCTAGGATCGAGCTGAGAATAGAGAGTTTCCCGTCCAGTTTACATGAGGTGAGAGGTTCCCCGTATTTGCCGTGAAGGAGAGGAAGTTGTGCAGTCCCACGACGTGATGGATCGCGTCGGTCAAGTACTTGGCAGGAAGTCCGGATTGCTTCAACAGTGTGCGCACCTTCGTCATGAGCGTGCGGTTGCGCGCACCTTTGTCATGAGCGTGCGGTTGGTATGTTCAGGGACATCTTGCTGTAGCTGTGCGCAGGGGAGTGAATTGTGGTGCAGGATGCCCTCTTTAGCAAGAAAAGTTTCCAATTCCTGGCTGCAAAACTCAGCTGCACCGTTAGGTTGCCAGCTTTGGAATTTCTTCCCGGACTCACGCTGCGTGTGCACCAACCAGATGTAGATCACTTGGTAGGCTGTCCTTCTCCGCCACTCCCCATCGATCCTGCCCCTCACCTCTCGACTCAGAAGTCTCCCGGCCCCTCCCCGCCCCTCCTCGCCCCTCCCTGCCCCTCCTTGCCCCTCCCTGCCCCTCCCTGCCCCTCCCTGCCCCTCCCCGCCCCTCCCCGCCCCTCCCCGCCCCTCCCTGCCCCTCCCTGCCCCTCTCCACCCCTCCCCGCCCCTCCCCGCCCCTCCTTGCCCCTCCTTGCCCCTCCCCGCCCCTCCCTGCCCCTCCCTGCCCCTTCCTGCTCCTCCCTGCCCCTCACCGCCCCTCCCCGCCCCTCCCTGCCCCTCCCTGCCCCTTCCTGCTCCTCCCTGCCCCTCACTGCCCCTCCCCGCCCCTCCCCGCCCCTCCCCGCCCCTCCCCGCCCCTCACCGCCCCTCCCCGCCCCTCCCCGCCCCTCCTCGCCCCAGCCGCCCGACTCCCCGAGTCGCCGAGCCGCCCGAGCTGTAGTCACCGCCGAGCCGCCCGAGCCGCCCTTGTCTGGTAAGAGCAGCGCCTCTACCTCTGCACTGCCCTTACCCCACTGTTCGCGCTACTAGACTACTGCTGTCATGGCTACCCCTAGTGTCCTCGCTTTTGACGGTGAGGGTCAGGCCATTGACTTTGACGTCTGGATAGATGACCTGCAGCTTTTCCTACAGTGCGATAGGGCGGACGGTCTCTCCCTCTTTGACCTCACCTCTGGTGCCTCTCCTGCCCCTGCTGCTGATGGTGATGCCACTGTTTGCTCACAGTGGGCCACACGCGATGCTGCTGCACGTCTTGCTGTGCGTCGCCACTTGCCTACCGCTGAGCGCGCGCACTTTAGCCAGTATAAGAGTGCTCAGACCTTGTACGACATTGTAGTTGCATGCTACTCCTCCCCTGCCACTGCTGCACTGAGCCGCCTCATGCTACCGTACCTCTTCCTTGACCTTGCTGCCTTTCCCACAGTCGCTGACCTCATTACGCACCTCCGCACTAGTGACACTCGCTACCGCGCTACGCTTCATGCTGAGTTCTGCGCCAAGAACCCCCCCCCCCCCCCCCCATGTATATCACCCTCTACTACATAGTCACCCGGCTCCCTGACTCTCTTCGCGTAGTCCGGGACCACTTCCTCTCAGTTTGCCCCACCACTCTCACCGTTGACCTCCTCGAGAAGGCCCTCCTAGCAGCAGAGAAGAGCATAGTCACTCGTTGTGACCCTCGCACCCCCATCTTTGAGGGGTGTTCCCCCTCCCCCCTTTTGCCCTCTGTCACCTCTGCTGCTGTGGACGACCTTGTTGGTCTTGAGTCGGTCGGTGCGGCGTCTACCCCTAGCGGGAGACGCTGCTCTGGCAAGGGCAAGGGGGGCAGGGGCGCTGGAGGAGCTAGCGGGGGCGGTGGAGGCGGCGGTGGAGGCGGTGGAGGCGGTGGAGGGAGTGGGGGTGACGGTGGGAGTGGTGGCATTGGTGGAGGAGTCGGTGGCGGCAGTGGAGGCGGAGGCGGCGGCGGCGGTGGCGGTGGGAGCGGAGGTAGCGGAGGTGGCGGCGGTGGAGGAGGCGGTGGCGGAGGAGGAGCTGGTCGGGGTGGCGCTACGCAGCGGGCCGGCTCCCTTGGTGGTCCGCGCCAGCAGCAGGAGCAGCGCACTTGGGACATCCCCCCCCCTCAGCAGCTCCGTGAGTGGTACGCTGCACATCACCGGGGTGGGTTTACTGGTCCGTGCACCTACGTCTTACGCACCGGCGACCGCGCGGGTGAGCACTGTGGGGGTGCGCACCCCACCCAGCGCTGCTTTGGCCGCTTGACGGACGCTTGGTGTCACCAGTTATCTAGGGGAGATCCCCCGCTGGGGTGAGCTGTCTAGGGCGGGAGTAGCTATCTTTGACCTTGACTTTGATGCTATTCTTGCTGCCATGTATGCTGTGACTAATAGTGATGAGGGTGACTGTTACCGGTGTTTTCCGCCCAACCCGGGCATTGAGACTGCTGCTCTAGGCACTGGTGAGGCTGATGCTCTGGGTGCTAGCGAGGCTGCTACTTTAGGTGCCAGTGCGTTTGCTTCCTCAGGTGCTGTTGAGTCTGCGCTCTCAGGTACCGCGCCGGCTTCGGCCTCCCTCACTTTCACCCTTGACTCAGGGGCTTCTCGCTCCTTCTTTCGAGACAGCACCACACTCACGCCGCTTGGTTGGCCAATTGCAGTCTCTCTGGCGGACCCCTCTGGGGGTCCTATCCTTTCTCACTTCTCTACTGTCCTCGTGTGTCCGGCGGCCCCCTCTGGCACCTTGTCTAGTCTTTACCTCCCCTCGTTCTTTACGAACTTGGTGAGTGGTGCTGACCTACACGATGCCGGGGTTCACCAGTTCACTCCTGCGAGTCAGCGGGTGACCCACTGCACGGACGCTCGCACAAGCCGACACCTGGCCACGTTTAAACGTCGGCCGCGGTCAAGCCTGTACACAGTGACCACTGAGTCCCCTCCTGTCACTGCGTCTGGTCAGGTAGCTACGTCGGGTCAGGTGTTTGCTGCAGCGTCCAGGTCTGGTCCTGAGTCTGCCCCCTGCTCGTGTCGCCTCTTGTCTCACGAGACTCTCCTGTGGCACCACCGCCTTGGTCAACCCTCCCTGCTTTGTCTCCGAGGCATGGCCTCCCGTGTCCTTGTCTCTGGTGTTCCCCGGTCCCTCCCTCCCCTTCCTCCGTGGCCGGGCCCTACCGGCGTCCCCTGTGTCGAGGGGCGGCTGCGGGTTGCCCCTCACTCCTCCCAGTTTCCTCCGACAGAGGCCCCGCTGCAGACGCTTCACATGGACGTGTGGGGCCCGGCCCGCGTTTGTGGACAGGGTCATGAGCGCTACTTCTTGCTGGTGGTTGACGACTACTCGCGTTACACCACAGTCTTCCCCTTGCGCAGCAAGGGTGATGTCACTGAGGTGTTGGTCGACTGGATCCGCGCAGCTCATCTCCAGCTCCAGCAGCGCTTTGGCTCGGACTTTCCTGTTCTGCGTCTGCACTCCGACAGAGGCGGAGAGTTCTCCTCTGGCCTTGTGCGAGCCTACTGTCTAGCACGAGGCATTCGCCAGACCTTTACGCTTCTGGACACTCCACAGCAAAATGGGATTGCTGAGCGCCGCATTAGCATGGTCATGGACATCGCCCGTACGTCCATGATGCATGCGGCTGCCCCCCATTTTCTGTGGCCGTTTGCGGTTCGGTACGCGGCGCATCAGATCAACCTTTACCCCAGGGTCTCCATGCCGGAGGCCTCCCCAGCTTTGTTGTGGACAGGGAAGGTTGGCGATGCGTCTGCGTTCCGTGTCTGGGGATCTCGGGCGTTTGTCTGTGACTTGTCTGCGGACAAGCTGTCCCCTCGTGCTGCTCCTTGCATCTTCCTTGGCCACCCCCCTGACACGCCAGGGTGGCAGTTCTACCACCCCACCTCTCGCCGTGTTGTGTCCTCCCAGGACGTCACGTTTGACGAGTCGGTCCCCTACTACCACCTCTTCCCCTACCACACTCCGTCCCTCCCCCCGCCACCGCTCTTCCTTGTGCCAGGTCCCCCCCCGGTAGACCCCCTCCCCCCTCAGGGTCCTGCCCCTTCAGGTGTGTCCCAAGTAGACGCAGTCGAGCCTGTCAAGGTTACTGGTGACTCTGGTGCTGCTGGGGGTGCTGAGCCTGGGGGTGCGGACCCTGGGGGTGCTAAGCGTATGGGTGCTACGCCTAGGGGTGCTGGGCCTACGGGTGGTACTGCTGGGGGTGCTGAGCCTGGGGGTGCTGAGACTAGGGGTGCTGAGCCTGGGGGTGATGAGCCTCGAGGTGCTGCGCCTGGGGGTGCTGAGCCTGGGGGTGCTATGTTTGGAGCTGCTGAGCCTGGGGGTGCCACGTCTGGAGCTGCTGAGCCTGGGGGTGAGGTGCCTGCGGGCGCTGGGCCTGCTCGTGTGGTGTCTGGCGGTACTGGGCCTGGAGGTTCTCCGGGTGCCTCGTCTCGGCGGGAGCCACCCTCTCCACACAAGCTGCGCGGGTGGTTTGCCCGGCGCTGGAGGTGTACTGCTGGAGCTGCACCTTCTTCGGCTGCTGAGGGTGCTGGTGCCGCAAGTCCCGGAGGTGCTCATACTGGGAGTACTGGAGCTGCTGGGCCTGCGGATACGACTGGAGCTGGTGCTGCTGAAGGTGTTGGCGCTGAGGCTCCTGCTGTTGGTCCTGGAGGCGGTCCTTCTGGGGGTGCTACTGGTGCTGCTGGAGGTACTGGAGCTGGAGGTGCTGTTGGCGCTGGTGCTACCGCTAGGGGTGCTGGAGCTGTCACTGCTGTGTCTGGAGTCGCCGCGCGGCCTCGGCCGTACTTGGTTCCGCTCCTTCAGCATTTTCTTGGTCTCCCGCCTTCCACTGGTCCTCCTCCTCCCTTAGAGTGTCCACAGCCTGTCCCGTCCCGGTTACAGTTATAGCCGGCCTCCCCACTGCCTGCTCCTTCTCTCTACACTGGTCCTACTGGAGGTCTTGCGAAGCGTCGTGAGCCTGCGTCTCGCCCTGCGTCGCCTGTCCGTGCTGCTCGCACTAGTGGTCGCGGTTCGCGTCAGCGTCCTCCTCCTGTCCCAAGCATGCACCGGATGTCTCTGCATCCGTCCACTGCTCCTCTGCATCTCCCTTTGCCTTCTCCTCCTGAGTCCTCTCTTCCTGCTCTTGCCGACCCGGAGTCGGACTCTCTTCGTGCTGCCAGTCCTACTGTCACGCGTCTCCTTGCTACTGTCGTCACTGACCCTTCCTTTGAGTCCACTGCTGCGTCTCCCCTAGTTGCTGAGCTCGTCGACTTTGCTGCTCGCTGTCGTCTAGACTACGCTGCTAGTCTTGTTGCTGAGTCTGCGTCTGTCTGTCCTCCGTCTGTCAGGGGTGAGTGTGCCCTTGGCACAGACGTCCTTGAGGACAGGCAGGAGGAGTCCCAGTGTCTGGCTGCTGCTTCACCTTATCTCGTGTGCGTACTGCTTACCCCTGAGGGAGACCCGGATGCACTTGACATCCCGACTCCGCGCTCTTACGCAGAGGCGGTAGAGGGTCCCTACTCCTCTCAGTGGCAGGAAGCTATGGACGCAGAGATGGCTTCCTAGAAGTCCAAAGGCACCTACGTTAACGAGGTTCCCTCGCCTGGGGCAAACATCAACAGTGGCGTGTGGATCTTCAGGGTGAAGCGGCCGCCAGGTTCTCCACCTGTCTTCAAGGCGCGGTATGTGGCTCGTGGCTTCAGTCAGCGGCAGGGAGTTGACTACTTTCAGACCTTTTCTCCCACCCCGAAGATGACCACTCTTCGGGTGCTGCTGCACATAGCCGCTCAGCGCGACTACGAGCTTCACTCTCTTGACTTCAGCACTGCTTTCTTGCAAGGTAGCCTACACGAGGAGATCTGGCTGTGCTGCCCACCTAGCTTCACTGGGACTTTTCCTCCTGGCACCCAGTGGAGCCCCCGGTGACCAGTCTACGGTCTATGCCAGGCACAGCGTGAGTGGCAGGACACACTGAGGATTACACTTGCGGCTCTTGGGTTTGCTCCTTCTACTGCTGACCCGTCGCTGTTTCTACGCACCGACACTTCTTTGCCGCCGTTCTACATCCTCGTGTACGTCGACGACTTGGTCTTTGCCACTGCTGACACTGCTGGACTCGCCCACGTGAAGTTCGAGCTACAGAAGAGACACACGTGCACAGACCTGGGTGAACTGCGCAGCTACCTTGGCTTGCAGAACACCCTGGACAGAGCACAGCGCACCATTACCCTGACTTAGTCACACATGGTGCAGCAGGTCCTTCAGCGCTTTGGCTTCACGTACTCCTCGCCTTAGGCCACTCCTCTGCCTACTCGCCACTCGCTCTTAGCTCTGCCTTTGGATGAGTCCGTAGAGTTGAGTGGCCCGTATCCAGAGCTTGTTGGCTGCCTCATGCACCTGATGACCTGCACACGACCTGACCTTGCATACCCTCTTAGCATTTTCGCGCGCTATGTTGCTGCTGGGAGACACAGACCGGAGCACATGGCTGCAGCAAAGAGGGTGTTGCGCTACCTGTGCAGTACGTCGGGCATGGGGCTTGTGCTTGGAAGGCAGAGTCCAGTGGTCCTAACTGGGTACGCAGACGCTTCTTGGGCTGACGACCAGGCTACGCAGCGGTCGTCACAGGGCTACACCTTCAACCTTGGTTCCGGCTCTGTTTCGTGGCGGGCTACCCGTTTGTCTTCTGTTCTCGGCTCCTGTTGTGAGGCTGAGATCTATGCCGAGGCCATGGCTGCACAGGAGCTTCGCTGGCTCACCTACCTGCTGACTGACGTGGGAGAGCCGCCTCGTTCTCCTTTAGTGCTGTACGTAGACAACAAGGCCATGCTGGCCTTGTGTCGAGAGCAAAGACTGGAGCACAGAAAGAAGCACATTGCTCTTCTCTACTTCCTTGCTTGTGAGCTGCAGCAGCGTGGTCAGCTGCGTCTTGCGTACATGGCCTCTGAGGCCAACACTGCTGATATCTTCACCAAGGCACTTGCATCTTGTGATCATTAGCGCTTCTGTACTCAGCTGGGTCTTGTGCCTGCCTTGCCTCACTTGCTCACCTCTTGACCTTGCTTGTACTGTTACATATATATACACTCCTGCTCTTGCCTATCTAGCCTTTTATACATATATGTGTACTCCTGCATGTGAACTGGCCTTGTGGCCTTGACCTTGTGCTCGGAATGTGTGGTGACTTTGTGATCCACCCTGAGCTTGCTTTGCTTTGCTTGACTGGTCTTGTGACCCCTTGTACTCCCGCACTTTGCCTTTGGGGGTGTGTCAAATTTATATGACATAGCTATTGTAGGCTATAGTGGGGTAGCATATATGGGGTACATCTTTCTAGGGTTTGCATTTTGTACCCAACTTTCATTTAGTCATTCCATTTTCTCGTTTCAGTTTTCTCACTCCCCGCCGATCTGCAAGTTTGCCACCCAGACGTAACGCGGGCTTGCTTCCACGAAGGTGAGGGTGTAGCATTTCTCGTTAAGGCCGCTGTGGGTGACGATGAGGTAGTCGCTGTAGACCTTGTGTATTTTCTCGTACTGGATGGTGCTTGGCTCGAGAGAGGGATATGGCTGGTGAGAGAGGAATATAGCTGGTGCGCGATGGCTGCTGTGGGGATCTAGGATGTGAGAATGTCATCTTTGTTCTCTAGCCTACAGTGGGGTACTCTATAGCGAGTACAACCCCTTAGGGTTTCCTATATGTATCCTGTTGCTTGCTAGTGCAATCCCTCTCTCTTTTGCCTAAACTATTCTTGCCTAGCTAGGGCTTTCCTAGCCATGGCTCCTACTGTTAACTACCTATTTTCACATGGTTATCAGAGCAGTAAGCTCCTGGCCTATGGGCCCCACCACACTCCTTCCGCTGCAACTGCTACTCTCCCTTTCCGCCGTGCGCCCCGAGGCGCGCGGCGGGTTTCTGCCCCATCACGCCGCGCGCCGCTCCCGGGAGGCGCTGTGACGGGCGACGGGGACCTGCGCGTCGGCCCCTGTTGCCTGTCGTGGCCTGCGCGCGGCCCGTACAGGCTGCGCGCGGCCTGTAACGGCTGCGCCAGGCCCAGACGCGGCCCGTATGGGCTGCACCAGGCCAGTGCGCGGCTCGTACGGGCTGCGCCAGGCCCGCGCGCGGCCCGTATGGGCTGAGCCAGGCCCGTGCGCGGCTCGGGCCGCCTGCGCGCGGTTCGGGCGGCTGTGCCAGGCCCGTGGGCGGCCCTTTCCTTGCTGCCTTTGCCCTCCCCGCTGTCCCCCGTGCTTCTACTGACGCCCCACCCCTCCTACAGCCCGTTCTCCTGAATTAGGGTTTGGGGGTGAGGGGTATGGGGGTGAAGCCACTGTGTGCTGTTCCCTGCTCCTCCTCCTCCTCTGTCTCCCTGTGCTGCAGCTGCTGCTAAGAGGGGGTGGACTTGTTGGAGCTGTTGGAGTGGTACTAAAGGGGGGTGAAGGGGGAGTGGAGCTAGCGGTGTAGCAGCGGGTGTGTGTCAGGGGGAGTGGGATAGTTTGGGGAGGTTGAAGGGGGTGGCCGCCGTGAAGCCAGCAGCTCCAGTCGCCCGTGAGACCGTTGCGCCAGTCGCCCGTGAGCCCGTTGCGCCAGTCGCCCGTGAGCCCGTTGCTCCAGTCGCCCGTGAGTCCGTTGCTTGTCTGCCGCTACTTTTAGCCGCGGAGCAAGTTACTCCAGTAGCCCGTGTGCCAGTTGCTCCAGTTGCCAGTGTGCCAGTTGCTCCTGTTGCCCGTGTGCCAGTTGCTCCAGTTGCGCTATGTGCCAGCAGCTTCAGCTGCCGCCCACTACCTCCTCTTCTCTCATAGTCTCTTTCCTCCTCCTCACTTGCCCGTTGTAACTACCACTAGCTTTGCTCATAATTGTGTACTTTAAACTATTTCTTCTTGAACTTGTGCTCAGAATGTGTGGTGACATTGTGATCCACCCCGAGCTTGTTCTGTTTTGCTTGCTCTGCTGATTACACCCCACTTTGGCTATGGGTGGGTGTTAGAATGTCATCTTTGTTCTCTAGCCTGCAGTGGGGTACTCTATAGCGAGTACAACCCCTTAGGGTTTCCTATATGTATCCTGTTGCTTGCTAGTGCAATCCCTCTCTCTTTTGCCTAAACTATTCTTGCCTAGCTAGGGCTTTCCTAGCCATGGCTCCTACTGTTAACTACCTATTTTCACATAGGATCGAGCTCAGAAAAGAGAGTCTGAATTGAATGATCACGTGGGTACAACACGAGGCTATATATAGGCTCGACACAAGGCCCTGTATTCAGGTGTTGCGTGAAGGTTTCGAGGGTCGCGAAGCGTCCCGAATTCGGTAGAAGGCAATTTGGTGGGAGCCGAAAAGCCCAGAATTCGGTGCTCGCAACCTAGCTCGGTGCTATAACATGAATAAAATATAGGAAAGCACCTAGCCTAGGAAATCAAGCATATCTATGCATGATAAAATAAACCCAAGCTAGATATAGCATAATTTAGTCTAGGAAAGCTAGGAAAGCCAGCATAAGCCGTCGTACTCTCACACATCCCCCCCTCAAAGCTGGGTGGCGTGAGATACACCCTGCTTGACAAGATAGTCATTGAGAGCATGTCGTGCGTTGCCCATATCAGCTTCTGCAACCCAACTGTCCTCAGTGGGGTCGTATCCATTCCAGCGTATCAGGAACTCCCTGTATCCGTCCAGCTTCGCAGCTCCACTCGTTTCCCGTTGTTGTAGATGCAGGCCTTCCTATTGACCCAGTCGATCTCGGGGCTGAACCGCTTCAGGAAATCTCGCCCCAAGATGAAATCTAAACCGTTGATATTCGTGATCGGCAATATCGGCTTCCACCTTAGTGCCCCAATGTGCAGGTGCAGTGATGCTTCGCCATGGATGGGAAGTTTCGTACCGTCCACCATTGTTGCCGTGAACTTGGTCTCCTCCGAATGTTCTCCAATTTTCTCCAATGTCCCGCGGTCGCACACCGAGTGGGACGCACCACTAACCACCAGTGCTTGGAGGCGTCGCCCGTTGCAGATCACCTCGAGTACTAGTGGTTGTTGCTCCTCCGAGTAACCGTAGATGGTCTCGCTTATAGGATCGTAGGGTAAGATTATCCCTCGGTCCTGCGCTCGAAGCTGCTGAGTCCATATCAATTTTCAATTGAGTTGGGTTTGGCGGTTTTTGACATTTACTCGAACTCTAGCGAGATGAGGTGAATCATTTCGTTGAAGGAGCCACTATATTCTGGCATGTCAAAGTTGAGAACGGCACCGTTAACGTTCTGTTCTAGGCCGAGGTATTTGCGCGATTTGTTGGGGGCATCGTAGTGAAGCAGAATGTCGCGCATTGTTGGGTCGGTGCTTAGTAGCACTCCGCCTTCTGAAAGTTGCACCGCAGAAAGTAGGTTGAAGTGGAGATCTTGCAGGATGAGCTTGTCGTTAAAGTTGATGTGCGTGTTGGTGTCACTTGCCTTGAGGACGACCATTCCTTGTGCATTCGCCCAAAGTCTGTCGTTGTTTGTCATGGTAATATGAGTGACCGTGAGGGTTGCGATGACGTTCGAGATGTAACGCCAAGATCCCTCCATGTGTTGCCTGCAGTAGTTGTCCAGGTACCAGGTATTGTAGTTGTCCTTGGTGCCGTGAGAGAGAAGGGCGAGTCGCGGTGTGACGATGTGAGGCGTGTCGACCTTAAGAAACTCCGTCTCGTTCCAGTCTGTCAGCACGGGTCTTGGTTTGGTGTGGTGCGGAGGGCTTTTGATGAGTGGAATCTTGTTTTGGCAAGTTCCCATCTTGTTCTTTCGCGTCGTTGTAGTCGTGATCGAGGGAAAATGGGTTCTTGTGCTTCTCTGGCTGGACTGGCTTGAGATTTTTTTCTGGGTCGGAGGTAGGCGAATGTGGTTCGAAGGGGCGGCGTGTCCCCGTGATGCGCCGCATCGCCATGTTGTTGAATATTTTTTTTTGCTCCCCCTGTCTGTCGTGCTTAGGGCTGCTGCTATTGCGCAGGTAGGCGAGGAGCTGGTGGTCCTTGGTACGTGCCTTGTCAGTCAACTCGATTGTTCGGGTGAGTGATATTTGGGTGGCGATAGTTGGAGCGGGATTACCATCACTTAGGGGAGTGACCAAAGGTCTTATAGTGCTTGCGGTAGTGGCGCCGTGGTTGTCGACACTCTTCCCTGATGTCTGGTAGAAGGCGAGGCGTTCTCGTTGCAGCACAGAGCTTGCCTTGTTGGAATTCATATATTGTTTTTTGACGAGAAGTGCAGTGCAAAAGGAGCCTTTTGATATTGCTCCCTGCTGTTGGATTAGCGCCTTGCACGGCCTCCACTCTGGCTCAAGTCCGGTGAGCACGATGTTGACGAAAATTTCTTCTGAGATGGTGCTCCCGTGCTTCGCGATCTGGTCGCGGATGCTTTGACATCGATAAATATACGAATTTCCTTTCTCCCCATGCCCCATTCTGATCTCCATGAGCTGCTGCAGGAGCTTGTTGGATGTGACTGAACCTTTCGGCTAGTACATCTTTGTAGGGTACCTCCAGGCCTCCAGTGCCGGAGCCGGCTTCTCCTTTAAAGAGCGAATGCCGAGTTGCTATGCGGGCATCATGTTGCTGTGAGGGACTCTGTGTAGTATTGAGCCTTGTCGACTTCAGTGTCTGTCACTGGGCATGAGTAGGAGCCGTCGAAGTAGGGTTTGTGAAGTTTGAAAATAACAATTCTAATTCAAAACTCCATGTGTAAAAATCATTCCCCTCAAAGACGGTGTTTGTCTTGATCTTGGAGATGTTCAAAAAGTATATATGCCCATAATTGATGGCTTCATCACTTGGACGGGGTGCTGTTGGTGTTGAATTGTTTGGGACGGTTCCATAGTCAATTGCGACCTATTGAGTAGGTTGGGAGGATGTTTCCGCGTCGCCATTCTGCAATGTTTGGAGTCCTTGCTCCAAAGTTGATAGTCGTTGAAGTAGCTTCTCGAGCGACAGAGCTGATCGTAGTTGCCTCTGATGTCGCAGCAGGGTTGGGCTAAGGTTCAGCCATTGGAATTGATTGGTCTTCAGATCCTCCAGCCATTCTGACTTGTGAGCGTGCGTTGCTTGCCAGTATCAGGTCATAGATGTTGCTAAGAATCCTTGAGTTGTTCTGATACCGTGTTACAATCCCATTAAAGAATTTGCTAGGATCATCTCAGGATTGATCGCAGAGTAATTGCAACGAAAGTGTGTGACATCTAATCAGAGTGTATACAAACAATTGAAGCGATTATACGAAAGACATATATCGATACATATAGAAATACGAAAGGAATATGGAAAGTCCTTACTAGCCATGTACTTTAAGGGGTGCATTCCCTTATTACAGCGAGTTTCAGCCGTGCATGTCTAACCTGTTCTCGCCTTTTCCAGTTTAAATGTTTATGCCTGCATTGGTTTTTGCCTGACAGCCGCTTCCGTAGCTTCGACTCACCTGCCTTTTTGTCTTCGTACTCGGTAGTGTTAGCTCTTGTTGCGTACAAGGATGATTTCTCATTTTATCCTTATTTCAACTTTCCCTGATACGCTGATTATCAAGGTGGTTTTGTATAGTTACACTTTTGCTTTTTTATTGTTATTATTTTAAGGATAAGGATTGCCCTGATGAATCAGGGTTTTCATTCTAGGTATACCGTGGAACTAAACCTGTTACTGAGGTTTACCCTGAAACGAGCATCACACAGTTTAACATGTACCGGACTAAAGTTTCTCAGAATTTTTCTTTTGATATGCCTACCTTAGACGTGGCAATGAATGGCAGCACGTGAGCAAAGCACACTATACCAGCTAGGACACTTGAATACACTGCATCTACACCAATATCACACAAGTGAATTGGTTGCACGCTTAGGGTAACCGTTGAAGAGTGATTTAAAATATGCCAAGAAGCAAATTCTAGCGGATTGAACAACGAATCGCTCAATTCCATAGCGAATTGGTGGGAGAGAAAGTCACTCCACATGTATATCACATTTTCTTGGTTCCAAGACCGAATCCCTTTGCCAGAATGTGTGAAAAAAAAAATGTCGATTAACCCGAAACCCTTCACGGCCAGCCTGAGGTGGAGTGTTCCACACCCCCATGCCTATGCCCACAACACTGACGGCCTCACTGCTGCTGTGACTCAACGACCCCTTCGTGTTATAGAGGAAATAATAATAAAAAAATAAGAAACACTCACAAGTACATCATTGCAATAAAGAAATATACAGTTAAGTATCTTTGATTACCCTAACAGTTAAAAGACATCACAACAAGGTACATTGATAATTAGGGTTATCAAAAGGTCAGCACTACTATTAATAGGTACCCACAAAAAGAAAAACAAACCCTGGTGGCCATGTACTAAAAGGAGTAAATTCCCATATTACACCAATATCGCAACCGTGCGGCGTGGGAACCGTTTGAACCAGTTCCTGCCCTTAACCTTTCAATTTGTTTTTTGCCAGCAACTGTCTTGATCGCAACCTTTCATGCGGCCTCGAAGCAATACTTGAGAATAAAAAATAGAAGGTCTTGATGTTTCAAGGCAAAAGTTTGTGGCCATCATGAAGTTTCAAGTCAATTGCATGACTTTATCATGAGCTTTATCCTGTTTAGTACAAGGACTTTCTATATCTACACTGCTGTATGCAACAAACATCAAAATGGAGACCCAGTGCATGCAAGGGACGGATCACGGTATGATGGGAATGTCGTGCCCTGCTCCAAAGTTACCCTCCCACACTGTGCGCAATTCAACTCAGATAGTTCTCAACGGGACAAAGAAGCCTATGTGGCAAAGGATTGTGCAACAACGGGGCATAATCTTCGAGGGGGGTGGGGAGGGGGGAGGAACACCTTCCAACTCCCCCCCCACTCCTCCCCTACCCGCCTCTGTTACGTTCAGAAATGTCAAGTGTAATTCTTTTATCGTTACACCCCCCTTCATTCCTGGGCATAGCAGGTTTCGGCGCACTTGATAACTCTCCTGAGGTTGGCTCAGTGTTGATACTGCTAATGTGGTAGTTGCTTTGTGAGGCTAATCAGTGAGACAATACGACAAATCAACAATCCCCTTGTTGGTTTCGTCAATGACAAAGAAGTATCGTAGCACAATGTGCTTCGTACGGTTGAGTAACCAGGTTTGTTTGTTGTCTTGATTCCACTCTGGTTGTTGCGGTGGAGGTAGGTGATGGCTCAATATTAGCCTCCTGCAAGAGCTCCTGTAGGTACAAGCCTTTGTGAGTAGTGGTGGTAGCGGCGATGAATTTTGGTTCCTCTGACAACGAAACAACCAGCTCCTGTTTTTGTGGATTCTAGGAGATCAGGCCTGTCAGTTAGAGTCGGAAGAGGTAGGTGCTTAGGGTCAACGGCATGATCGCGTCCATGTAGCATTGTCAAGTTGAAGGATTGGGTTGTGAGGGTTGAGTAAGAGAGCCCAATGTTGGGCGTTGAGACGAAGTACTTAAAGGCGTGCTGAAGGTCCAGCAGGTTCTCCGATACTAACTTGTGGGAGTATTGGGCAAGCTGACTTGCAATGTACGAGAGGTCGGGCCTGCATGTTGTTATAGTCACAGTAGGCTTCAATGTGCCTAAAACGAAAGATAGAGTGCACAGTCGGATTTATGCACAGCGGCTTCAAACGTTCATTGCGATCTGGTCACAGCTCCAAGTGACCTCATTCAACTTGGATCTGGAGCGTCTTAACGTTGCCTACAATAGGCAATCTAGATCGCACGATTTCATTAAGAATTGACGAGACACCGTCAAATTGAACGAACGGCACTATGGCAGCAACTAAAGTCTTAGAACACACAATTAGGAAGAGTTACGATTTGGGAATGACTCCTAGCTCATACAAACCCCAAGAGCCGAGGTACAGTGATGTGGAACAGAGCCACACTATCCCCAACCAAGACAGGTCTCGAAACTACCCACCACAAGGCCCTACACCAATTGAAATGTTACACTACACAAAGTAATGTAACTATTTGAATTATCTTTAGGTGTACCCTTTTGCGGGCTTCGAGATCACTTGAGTCTTGACACGAAGGCTCGGGTTCATCATCAGAAACTCATCCTTGAGCTCTTGATGGGTCTGCTGCACACACCTGCGACACGCCGAACGTTCGACACACAACAAAATAAAAGCTGCGCACGACAAAATAGAAACCGCGCGGGACACACACAATGACCGCGTAACACACAACTAGCAATAACTCGTTATTGACTCAATACACACTCACTCGACACCATGACTCAGCATTCACACATTATTATACGCATGAAATATATACTATCCCCTGCCCTCATACCATTCAATGCACACACACATGCACGCATACAGACAACAAGCCGAGTGCAAACCGTAGGGTTGCACCAACACATGTGATAGTGGCGAACAAGATGCAACCTAGTTAGTGTTGGTAATGTTGGAGTCTTGGGTGGAAAGTGTGAGAATTGAGGAATGAATGAACTAGGAAAGAGGTGGGTACAAGTAGGACAACCTAGAAATGTTGTACCCCATGTTGTCTACCCCACTACAGTCTACACAGACTATAGCATATAAGTTTGACACACCCCCATAGGCAAAGTGGGGGAGAACAAGAGGTCACAAGACCAGTCAAGCAAAGCAAAGCAAGCTCAATTTATCACAACGTCACCACACATTCCGAGCACAAGAGCAAGGCCACAATGCCAGTTCAAATGCAAGATCATATATAAAGGTAAACAAGCAAGTGCAGGTATAGAAAGATCACAGTACAAGCAAGGTCAAGAAGTGAGCAATTGAGGCCAAGTAGGCAGAAGACCTAGTATTGTACAGAAGCGCTGATGATCACAAGGCGGAAGTGTCTTGGTAAAGATATCAGCAGTATTGGCCTCATAGGCCACGTAGGCAAGGCGCAGCTAGCCACGCTGCTGCAGCTCATGAGCAAGGAAGTAGCGAAGAGCAATGTGCTTCGTTCTGTGCTCCAGTCTGTGCTCCCGACACAAGGCCAGCATGGCCTTGTTGTCTACGTACAGAACTAGAAGAGAACGACGCGGCTCTCCTAGATCAGTCAGCAGGTAGGTGAGCCAACATAGCTCCTGTGCAGCCATGGCCCCCGCGTAGATCTCACCCTCACAGCTGGAGGTGAGAACAGAAGACGAGCGGGTAGACCGCCACAAAACAGAGCCAGAGCCAAGGCTGAAGGTGTAACCCTGTGACGACCGCTGCGTAGCCTGGTCGTCAGCCCAAGAAGTGTCTGCGTGACCTGTGAGGACCACTCGACGTCTCCCTCCAAGCAATAGCCCCATGCCTGACGTACTGCACAAGTAGCGCAACACTTTCTTCGCTGCAGCCATGTGCTCTTGTCGGTGTCTCCCAAGAGCAACAGAGTGTGCCAAGATGCTAAGAGGGTATGCAAGGTCAGGTCGTGTGCAGGTCATCAGGTACATGAAGCAGCCAACAAGCTCTGGGTACGGGCCGGTCGGCTCTACAGACTCATCCGAAGGCAGAGCTGAGAGCGGGTGGCAAGTAGACAGAGGAGTGGCCTGAAGCGTGGAGTACGTGAAGTCGAAGCGCTGAAGGACCTGCTGCACCATGTGTGACTGAGTTAGGGTAATGGTGCGCTGTGCTCTGTCCCGGGTGATCTGCAAGCCAAGGTAGCTGCGCAGTTCACCCAGGTCTGTGCACGTGTGTCTCTTCTGCAGCTCCGACTTCACGTGGGCGAGTCCAGCAGTGTCAGCAGTGACAAAGACCAAGTCGTCGACGTAGACGAGGATGTAGAACGGCGGCAAAGAGGTGTCGGTGCGCAGAAACAGCGACAGGTCGGCAGTAGAAGGAGCAAACCCAAGAGCCGCAAGTGTAGTCCTCACTGTGTCGTGCCACTCACGGGGCGCCTGGCGGAGACCGTAGACTGGCCGCCGGAGGCTCCATTGGGTACCACAAGGAAACGACCCAGTGAAGCCAGGTTGGCGGCGCAGCCAGATCTTCTCGTGTAGGCTGCCCTGCAGAAAAGCAGTGCTGAAGTCAAGAGAGTGAAGCTCGTAGTCGCGCTGAGCGGCGATGTGCAGCAGCACCCAAAGAGTGGTCATCTTTGGGGTGGGGAGAAGTTCTGAAAGTAGTCAACGTAACGCGTCTTGAAGACAGTCGGAGAACCCGGCAGCCGCTTCACCTTGAAAGTCCACATCCCACTGACGATGTTTGCCCCAGCTGGGTGAACCTCGTCAACGTAGGTGCCTGTGGACTTCCAGGAAGCCATCTCTGCGTACATGGCTGACCGCCAGTGGGAGGAGTAGGGACCCTCTATCGCCTCTGTGTAAGAGCATGGGTCAGGATGTCTGGTGCATCCGGGTCTCCCTCAGGGGCAATCAGCGTGGACACGAGATGAGGCAAAGCACTGGAACTCATCCTCCCTGTCCTCAAGGACGTCCGTGCTAAGAGCACACTCACCCCCGACGGACGGAGGACAGAAAGACTCACACTCAGCAACGAGACTAGTGGCGTAGTCTAGACGACAGCGAGCAGCAAAGTGGACAAGCTCAACAACCAAGGCAGACGCAGCAGTGGACTCAAAGGAAGGGTCAGTGACAACAGTGGCCAGAAGACGCGTGACAGTAGTACTTGCAGCACGAAGAGAGTCAGACTCCGGGTCAGCAAGAACAGGAAGAGAGGACTCTGGAGGAGACGGCAACGGGACATGCAGAGGAGCAGTCGAAGGACGCAGTGCCATCTGGTGTGTGCGTGGGACCGCAGGAGGACGCGGACGCGGAGCACGACGACTAGTGCGAGCAGCACGAACAGGCGACGCAGGACGAGACGCAGGCTCACGACGCTCAGCAAGACCGCCTGTAGGACCAGTGTAGGGAGAAGGAGCAGGTAGGGGGGAGGCGGGTTGTAACTGTGACCGCGAGTGGACAGTCTAAGGGAGGAGTAGGACCAGTACAGAGCGGGAGACCAAGAACCTGCTCAAGGAGCGGAATGAAGTTTGGCCTCGGCCTCGCAGTGCCTCCAGAACCAGCAGGGACAGCACCAGTACCCCCAGCGGCAGCACCAGCGCCAGCAGCACCTCCAACTCCAACAGCACCAACTCCAGCACCCTCAGAAGCACCAGCGCCAGCAGCACCACCAGCGCCAACACCCCCAGCAGCTTCAGCTCCAGCAACTCCAGCAGCCTTAGCAGCACCAACTCCAGAAGGACCAGTAGCTCCAGTACCGCCAGCAGCTCTAGTAGTACCTCCAGCAGGACTAACTCCAGCAGCCCCAGCAGCACCCCCACTCCCAGCAACTCTAGTACCGCTATTACGAGCACCTCCAGGACCAGCAGCAACAGTAGGACCTCCAGCTCCAGCAGCACCGCTCCAGGGCCGGGCAAACCACTCGTGCAGCTCCTGCGGAGAGAGTAGCTCCCGCCTCGACGAAGCTTTGTTAGAGGCCACACGAGCAGACCCAGCACCCCGAGGCTCCGCACCCCCAGGCTCAGCATCCCCAGGCTCCGCACCCCAAGGCTCAGCAGTCCCAGACTCAGCAACCCCAGGCTCAGCACCCCTAGGCTCCGCACCCACAGGCTCAGCACCCCTAGACCCAGCACCCGCAGGCTCAGCGCCCCTAGCAGCACCAGAGTCAACAGCTACCTTGACAGGCTTGACTGCGTCTACCTGGGACACACCTGACGGGGCAGGACCTTGAGGGGGGAGAGGGTCTACCGGGGGAGGACCTCGCACAAGGAAGAGTGGCGGCGGGGGGAGGGGCGCAGTGCGGTAGGGGAAGAGACGGTAGTAAGGCAGTGACTCGTCAAAGGTGACATCCTGGGAGGACAGAACACGGTGCGAGGTGGGGTGGTAAAACTGTCAACCAGGCGCGTCAAGGGGGAAGCCAAGGAAGATCTAGGGAACAGTACGGGGGGACAGCTTGTACGCAGACATGTCGCAGCCAAACGCCCGAGATCCCCAGACCCGAAACGCAAACGCATCGCCAACCTTCCCGGTCCACCGCAAGGTGGGGGAGGTTTCTGGCAAGGAGACCCGTGGCTGAAGGTTGAGCTGATGCGCTGCAAACTGAACCGCATACGGCCATAGAAAATGGGGAACAGCCGCATGGATCATGGACGTACGAGCGACGTCGATGACCATGCCAATGCGGCGCTCAGCAATCCCATTTTGCTGTGGAGAGGCCGGAAGTGTGAAGGTTTGGCAGATGCCCTGTGCACAATACAAGGCCCCCAGACGGGCAGAGGAAAACTCCCCGCCTCTGTTAGAGTGCACATGCAGAACAGGAAAGTCTGAGCCAAAACTCTCTCTGAGCTGGAGACGAGCCGCGTGGATCTAGTCGATCAACACCTCAGTGACGCCACCCTTGCTGCGCAAGGGGAACACCGTTGTGTAACGCGAGTAGTCGTCAACCACCAACAGGAAGTAACGCTCGTGACCGTGGCCACGGACGCGGGCGGGGTCCCACACGTCCATGTGAAGAGTGTGCACGAGAGCCTCTGTCAGAGGAAACTCGGAGGAGTGAGGGGCGGCGCGCTGCTGCCCCTCGACGCAGGGGACGCAGGTAGGGGCACCCCCTGGAGGGAGGGGAGGGAGCGACCGGAGGAGACCAAAGACAAGGACACCGGAGGCCATGCCTCGAAGACGAGGCAGGGAGGGGTGACCAAGGCGGTGTTCCCAAAGGAGATTCTTGTGGGACAGGAGACGACATGAGCAGGGAGCAGACTGAGGACCAGACCTGGACGGTGCAGCTAACACCTGACTTAATGCAGCTACCTGACCAGACTCAGCAACCGGAGGAGACTCAGTAGTCAGTGTGTACAGGCTCGACCCTGGCCGACGGGTAAACGTGGCCAAGTATCGGCTCGTCCGAGCACACGTACAGTGGGTCACCCGCTGACTTGCAGGAGTGAACTGGTCAACTCCCCGATCCTGTAGATCAGCACCACTCACCAAGTTCGTAGAGAACGAGGGGAGGTAGAGACCTGACAGGGTGCCAGATGGGGCTGCCGGACATGGTAAGACAGTGGAGAAGCGAGCAAGGACAGGACCCCCAGAGGGGTCCGCCAGGGAGATTGCAACCGGCCGACTAAGCGGCGTAAGCCTGGTGCGGTCTCGAAAGGAGCGGGAAGCACCCGAGTCAAGGGTGAAGGTGTGTAAGGCCCGAGTCGACTTGGTACCTAAGCGAGCAGACTCACCAGCACCTGGGGCAGCAGACGCACTAGCACCTAGAGTAGCAGCCTCACCAGCACCTAGAGCAGCAGCCTCAATGCTCGGGTCAGGCGGAACACACAGGTAACAGTCACCCTCATCACTAGTAGACACAACATACATGGCAGCAAGAATAGCATCATAGTCAAGATCAAAGATAGCAACCTCCGCCCTAGACAGCTCTCCCCAGTGAGGGATCTCAGTGGCGTCAGGGAACTGGTGACGCAAAGTGTCCGTCAGGCGGTCGAAGCAGCGCTAGGTGGAGTGCGAGCCCCCGCACTGCTCACCAGCGCGGTCGCCGGTACGAAGGACGTATGTTTAGGGACTAGTACCCCCACCTCGCTTACGCGCAGCGTACCACTCACGAAGCTGCTGGGGGGTCGGGGTCTCACGAGTGCGATGCTGCTGCTGGCTCTGACCACCACCTAATCTGCCCCGCTGCGCAGAGCCACCTTGAGTAGCTCCACCTCCTCCGCCGCCACCTCCGCCACCATCGCCGCCGCCTCCTCCTCCGCTCCCACCACCATGGCCGCCGCCGCCTCCGCCTCCACCCTCGCCACCGAAGCCCCCACCCCCGCCACCACTCCCACCACCACCCCAACTCCCTCCGCCTCCTCCACCTCCATCTCCACCACCCTCCCAGCCCCTCCAGCGCCCTTGCCCCTCTTGCCCTTGCCGGTGCGGCGTAACCCGCTAAGGGCAGACGCTGCGCTGACCGACTCGGTGCCAACGAAGTTGACGGCAGCAGCATAGGCAACAGAGGGCAAAAGGGGTGAGGGGGAGCACCCCTCAAAGACAGGGGCATGCGGGTCACCTCTAGAGGCTCCTACAGCGACTATACTCTTCTTAGCTGCCAGGAGGCGCTCCTCTAGGAGGTCAACGGTGAGTGTGGTGGGGCAAACTGAGAGGAAGTGGTTTATGACCGAGCGAAGGGAGTCAGGGAGCCGGGTGACTATGTAGTAGAGGGTGATGTACATGGGGGGTGGTTCTTGGCGCAGAACTCAGCAAGACCTGCAGCGCGGTAGCGGGTGTCACTAGTGCGAAGGTGCGTAACGAGGTCAGCGACAGTGAGAATGGCGGCGATGTCAGGAAATAGGTACGGCAGTATGAGGCGGCTAAGAGCAGCAGTGGTAGGGGAAGAGTAGCGTGCAACTACAGCGTCGTACAAGGTCTTAGCACTCTTGTAGTGACTAAAGTGCGCACGCTCAGCGGTCGGTAAGTGGCGACGCACAGCAAGACGGGCAGCAGCATCGCGCGTGGCCCATTGTGAGCGAACAGTGCTGTCGGAATCAGCAGGCGGGGCAGGAGAGGCACCAGAGGTGAGATCGAACAGGGAGAGTCCGTCTGCCCTATCTCACTGTAGGATAAGCTGCAGGTCATCGACCCAAACCTCGAAGTCAACAGCACGACCCTCATCATCAAAGGTAAGGACACTGTGGGTAGCCGTGACAGCAGTGGTCTAGCAGGGAGGGCTCTCACCAGTCCGGGTGGGTAGGGCCGGGGCGCGACGGGAGGAACAGGGCTGCAATAGCGGTGGCAGCGGCTCGGCAGTGGCAGTGGTGGCTCGACGGGCCTCGGCGGCTCGGAGGCTCGGCGGCTCGGTTGTAGGCTGCTCGGCGGCTCGGCGGCTCGGCTGCTCGGCTGTTCGGCTGCTTGGCGGTTCAGCGGCTTGGCAGTGAAGGGGCTAGAGAGGGGCCGAAAGGGGGGCGGCAACGGGGCTGCAAGGGGCGGCGACGGGGCCGCTAAGGGTGGCGACGAGGCCGCTAGAGGGTGGCGACGGGGCCGGGAAGGGCGGCAACAGGGGCCGCTAGGGGCGGCGATGGGGCCGCGAAGGGCGGCGACGGGGCCGCAAGGGGCGGCGACGGGGCCGCGAAGGTGCCGCGAGGGGACTGGAAGGGCGGCGACGGGGCCGCTAGGGGCGGCGACGGGGCCGCGAAGGGGCCGCGAGGGGCTTGGAAGGGCGGCGACGGGGCCGCTAGGGGCGGCGACGGGGCCGCGAGGGGCCTGGAAGGGCAGCAACGGGGCCGCTAGGGGCGGCGACGGGGCCGCGAAGGGGCCTTGAGGGGGCCTAGAAGGGCGGCGACGGGGCCGCTAGGGGTGGCGACGGGGCCGCTAAGGGTGGCTCGAGGGGCCGTGAGAGGGGCCTCTAGAGGGCGGCAAGAGGGGGGCCCACGGGGCGCGCCTCGGGCAGGAGCGACTGGCGCTCTGGTCAGAAAAAAAAAAGTTGATTTTTAGTGGTGGGCCCTAGGAAGTTCCCACTAGGGAACCTGCTCTGATACCATGTGAGAATTGAGGAATGAATGAACTAGGAAAGAGGTGGGTACAAGTAGGAAAACCTAGAAATGTTGTACCCCATGTTGTCTACCCCACTACAGTCTACACAGACTATAGCAGATAAGTTTGTCAGAAAGAAGAGTTTGTTGTTAGGTTTGGGGTTCAATCCAGGTGCGTTCTAAGAAATTCAGAGTGGTGCAGGTGGAATCCGAAGGCGTTTTATGAGTGTTTTGTCGCACTTTGAAGCTGAGAGATGAATGGCTTAAGGTCGTAGGAAATGCTGAGAACCTAGGAACTGCGTCACATTATGGTTGTTGGTGACATCAATACGGATTCCCATGTTCTCTTCAAATTGATCGAGCAAAGTGTTGTTTGCTCTAGTGTACAGCAGGTCGTCGATATACACAGTGAGCTGGATGAGTTCCCCACAAAAGTGTAGGCAATACATTCCAGGATCATGTGGCATTTGACTGAAACCATGAAAAGGATTATGTTGAGTAGGATTTTGTTCTTATGCTGCTACCATAGTTGGGGCTATTAATGAGAGAATGAATGGTTAGAAAGGGAACATGTAAGAGGGTATATGCAATCTCAAACTCTTCGTGGTGCGACTCTAGTTAGACAATAAAGTACATATACAAAACCAAATACGTGTATGCTGACACAACCCCTTAAAAGCGAGAAACAACTCGGGGCGGCACAATTAGTGTTGTAGGAAATAGGGTGTTGACTTCGCCCTTGCTTGAGGCAAGTCGACGTAGTGGTTGGGTATGTGCGAGGTACGGCCGACCATCCGCAGAGGTCGATGTGTGCAGGTGGACGGAATTGGTCGACCCACTGAGAACCACTGCAACCCCGCCATCATCGGGAACCGGCGGCCGATTTCGACGGGGCAGGACGAGGTGGGATTGTCGAGGAGCCGTCGGGGGTGGGAGCTTGATGGCAGCAGCTGACCAACCTGCTCAACGAAGGGGTCCGTCGACCAAGATGGTCTTTGACAAAAAGAGTGGTCGATGATGGAGCTCGTTGACCAGGGCACTGACTGGTCGATCGGGTCGACCAGGTAACCTCGACAAGGTCCTGCGGAGGCACGCGAACGTCGTCAAGGCTGGGATGGTGAGGGTGGTGTTGAGCTGGTATGCCGAGGTCGATGTGGAACTTCAGGCGCAACTGTCGGCACGTGGCCGACCTGGCACCTGCACAACAATAGAAAACGTGCTTGACCGTCGATGCGCGCCTGCGAAGTAGGTGCGCTCATGCGCTACTGTTACATGCAGGTGCAACACTGGTAGACGGCTCTGCTGTAGCCGAGGCAGACTGCTTTGGTGCAGCGTTGACGAGCCGCCGATTTTCTCTGTTGGCAGGTCGACTTTCCGCAACGCTGGCGTGGTGCCTCTACGCAACGTTGGCATATGTCGGCCTTGCTGTGTTGGCGGTCGACCAGCTTGTCTGCAGGGTTGCTAGGTTCTTGGTGTAGTCATTCTCGCCATTGCTTGTTCATTCATTATGTAGTCCCAACTTTGCTAGTGAAACCCTTGCCAAATCTTCCCGCAAATGTGCAAGTGCTAGAGAACACAAGGCTGGTGTGCTCGTGCCGACTCTCCCTTTGGAGGTGGTTCAGCTGGGCATCCGTGCGCAGTGAGCGATGGAGCACCCTTTCCGACCTACATCTCTTTGACCGGCACGCATCGAAGGGGGCGTCAACAGCGGTGAACGAGTCCGCGGCAGAGAAGGCATGAAAAAAAGAGGTATGATTAGGGTCGAAGGTGGCGTCGACGGGAGCCAGCGCGAGTGTAGCGGTCGACGGCGGCTGCAGGAAGCTCGCGTGTCGACGTCGATGAGCAACGTTGCTTATCCCAGCGAAGCAGTGGGAGACCCTCGTCGACGACGCACGTGACGGCGGGCGGGATCGCGCCGGTGTATGGCTACTTCAAAATTTTGCCAGACAAGATCGCCGTGCCAGTGCCGCTACAAGGTCGACTGGACCTCATCACGGGAGGGAGTCCATCGTGTTGGATGCACGTCATTCTGAATGCATGTCATCCTAACGTCCTGCCGAGTGCTCGTGCTATTCATGCGCGCATTGTTTGCATGAGCATATGTCATTGTGCATGGATGTTGGATATTATCATCTCTGTGTTTTTGTCCAAGTTTAAATGCTTGATCATGTAGGGGAAATCCAGAGCTTTCCAATGATACCAAGATCGCCTTATTCCGACCAAGATCGCCCAAGTTACAAGATTCCCAAGACTTGTAGTTCTTATTGAGGAGAATTGAACAAGAATGAAGATGAGTATGAACGAAGTGAGTACAAATAGGAAACCCTAATTGTGTTGTACCCCCTATGGGATACCCCACTATAGCCTACACAAACAAGTAAGCTATATGTGTCAGAATATTATCTTATTGTTCTAGCCTGTAGTGGGGTGCTCTATAGCGAGTACAACCCTTCTAGGGTTTGCTATTTGTATCCTCATTCTTGCTAGTTCAATCCTCTTTCTTCCTTCAAACTTTGACAATATGTTCTGACACACCCCCATAGGCAAAGTGGGGGAGAACAAGGGGTCACAAGACCAGTCAAGCAAAGCAAAGCAAAGCTCAGGGTGGATCACAAAGTCACCACGCATTCCGAGCACAAGTTCAAAGGCCACAAGGCCAGTTCACATGCAAGATCATATATAGAGGTATACAAGAGTCAAGCAAGCAAGAGCAAGAGTATATATATGCGAAGGTACAAGCAAGGTCAAGAGGAGAGCAAGTGAGGCAAGACATGCACAAGACCCAACTGCGTGCAGCAACGCTGATGATCACAAGGCGCAAGTGCCTTGGTGAAGACATCAGCAGTGTTGGCCTCAGAGGCCACGTACGCAAGTCGCAGCTGTCCACGCTGCTGTAGCTCACGAGCAAGAAAGTAGCGAAGAGCAATGTGCTTCGTTCTGTGCTCCAGTCGCTGCTCTCGACACAAGGCCAGCATGGCCTTGTTGTCTACGTACAGGACTGGAGGAGAACGAGGCTGCTCTCCAAGGTCGGTCAGCAGGTAGGTGAGCCAGCGTAACTCCTGTGCAGCCATAGCCCCAGCGTAGATCTCAGCCTCACAACTGGAGCCGAGAACAGAAGACGAGCGGGTAGCCCGCCACGAGACAGAGCCGGAACCAAGGCTGAAGGTGTAACCCTGTGACGACCGCTGCGTAGCCTGGTCGTCAGCCCAAGAAGCGTCTGCGTGCCCAGTGAGGACCACTGGACTGCGCCCTCCAAGCACTAGCCCCATGCCCGACGTACTGCACAAGTAGCGCAACACCCTCTTCGCTGCAGCCATGTGCTCTGGTCGGTGTCTCCCAGGAGCAACAAAGCGTGCGAGAATGCTAAGAGGGTATGCGAGGTCAGGTCGTGTGCAGGTCATCAGGTACATGAGGCAGCCAACAAGCTCTGCAAACGGGCCACTCGACTCTACGGACTCATCCGAAGGCAGAGCTGAGAGCGAGTGGCGAGTAGGCAGAGGAGTGGCCTGAGGCGAGGAGTACGTGAAGCCGAAGCGCTGAAGGACCTGCTGCACCATGTGTGACTGAGTCAGGGTAATGGTGCGGCGTGCTCTGTCCCGGGTGATCTGCAAGCCAAGGTAGCTGCGCAGTTCACCCAGGTCAGTGCACGTGTGTCTCTTCTGCAGCTCGGACTTCACGTAGGCGAGTCCAGCAGTGTCAGCTGTGGCAAAGACCAAGTCGTCGACGTACACGAGGATGTAGAACGGCGGCAGAGAGGTGTCGGTGCGCAGAAACAGCGACGGGTCGGCAGTGGAAGGAGCAAACCCAAGTGCCGCGAGCGTAGTCCTCAGGGTGTCGTGCCACTCACGTGGCGCCTGGCGGAGACCGTAGACTGGACGCCGGAGACTCCACTGGGTACCAGGAGGGAAAGACCCAGTGAAGCCAGGTGGGCGACGCAGCCAGATCTCCTCGTGCAGGCTGCCCTGCAAGAAAGCTGTGCTGAAGTCGAGAGAGTGCAGCTCGTAGTCACGGTGAGCAGCAACGTGCAGCAGAACCCGAAGAGTGGTCATCTTCGGGGTGGGGGAGAAGGTCTGAAAGTAGTCAGCCCCCTGCCGCTGACTGAAGCCACGAGCCACGTAACGCGCCTTGAAGACAGGCGGAGAACCCGGCGGCCGCTTCACCCTGAAAATCCACATGCCACTGACGATGTTCGCCCCAGGAGGGGGAACAGCGTCAACGTAGGTGCCTGTGGACTTCCAGGAAGCCATCTCTGCATCCATAGCTGCCTGCCACTGAGAGGAGTAGGGACCCTCTATCGCCTCCGCGTAAGAGCGCGGAGTCGGGATGTCTGGTGCATCCGGGTCTCCCTCAGGGGCTAGCAGTACAGACGCGAGACGAGGTGAAGCGGCGGCCAGACACTGGAACTCCTCCTGCCTGTCCTCAAGGACGTCCGTGCCAAGGGCACACTCACCCCCGACGGACGGAGGACAGGCGGACTCAGACCCAGTGACAAGACGAGCAGCGTAGTCTAGACGACAGCGCGCAGCAAAGTCGACAAGCTCAGTGACAAGGGCAGACGCAGCAGACGACTCGAAGGAGGGGTCAGTGACAGCAGTAGCCAGGAGACGCGTGACAGTAGGACTGGCAGCACGAAGAGAGTCCAACTCCGGGTCGGCAAGAGCAGGAAGAGAGGAAGCAGGAGGAGAAGGCAAAGGGGCACGCAGAGGAGCAGTGGACGGACGCAGTGACATCCGGTGCGTGCCAGGGACAGGAGGAGGACGCTGACGCGACCCGCGACCACACCTCTCCCCTGCACGGTCACCTGTGCGAAGAACGTAGGGGCAGGGACCAAGCGCACCACCACGCTGACGCTGCAAGTACCACTCACGGAGCTGCTGAGGGCCGGGGACGGTGCGAGAGCGCTGCTGCTGCTGTGGCTGCTGCTGCGGCTGCTGCTGCTGCTGCTGCTGCTGCTGCTGGCGCTGACCACCCCCAGAGCTGCTCCGCTGGGACGAGCCACTCCGACCCCCGCCTCCACCGCCACCCCCGCCTCCACCGCCACCCCCGTCTCCACCGCCACCTCCCCCACCAGGACCGTCGCTCCCACCGCTCCCACCGCCTCCTCCGCTACCACCTCCGCCGCCACCTCCGCCTCCACCGCCGCCACCAGTACCTCCACTCCCGCCACCACCCCCACCGCCACCCCCACTCCCCCCGCCACCCCCGCCGCCTCCTCCACCGCTCCCTCTAGCTCCACCCGCTCCCTTGCCCCCTTTGCCCTTGCCAGAGCGGCGTCTGCCGCTGGGGGCAGACGCCGCGCCGACCGACTCAAAACCAGTGAGGTCGGCCGCAGCGGCAGAGGCGACAGAGGGCAGCAGGGGGGAAGGACCACACCCCTCAAAGATGGGGGTGCGAGGGTCACCCCGAGAGGCCCCTACAGCGACAATACTCTTCTCAGCCGCTAGCAGGGACTCCTCAAGGAGATCGACAGTGAGAGTGGTGGGACAGACAGAGAGAAACTGGTCCCTAACGGCACGAAGGGACTCAGGGAGACGGGTGACGAGAAAGTAGAGAGTGATGTACATGGGAGGAGGGTTCGCAGCGCGGAACTCAGCAGGAAGGGCAGCGCGGTAGCGGGTGTCACTAGCACGGAGGTGGGTAACGAGGTCAGCAACAGTGGGAAAGGAGGCGAGGTCAGGGAAGAGAAACGGTAGCATGAGGCGGCTAAGGGTAGCGGAGGACGGGGAGGAGTAGCGTGCAACTACAGCGTCGTACAAGGCCTGAGCGGTCTTGCACTGACTAAAGTGGGCACGCTCAGAGGAAGGGAGGTGGCGACGCACAGCAAGACGTGCAGCAGCATCGCGGGTCGCCCACTTGGAGCGAACGGCAGAGTCAGCATCAGCAGGTGGGGCAGGGACAGCGCCAGAGACAAAGTCAAAGAGAGAAACCTCATCTATCGCATCACATAGTAAGTACAGCTGCAGGTCTTCAATCCAGACAGCAAAGTCAATGGCCCTCCCCTCAGCGTCAAAAGTAAGGACATTGGGGGTGGCCATGGCAGCAGCTGAAAGTCTCACCGGGCTGGGAGAGTCGGGTAGTGCAGCGGCAGAGGAACACAGCTCAGGAACAGCGGCACGGCTCGGGCGGCTCGGGTTGCTGGGGCGGCGCGGGCGGCTCGGGCGGCTCGGGCGGCTCGGGCGGCTCGGGCGGCTCGGGCGGCTCGGGCGGCTGGGGCGGCTCGGGCGGCTCGCGCGGCTCGGGCGGCTCGGGCGGCTCGGGCGGCTCGGGTTGCTGGGGCGGCGCGGGCGGCTCGGGCGGCTCGGGCTGCTGGGCTGTACGGGCGGCTCGGGCGGCGCTGGTGTCGCGACGGGCGGCTCACTGGCGGCTCGCGGGCGGCTGCACAGGCGGCTCAGGGACGGCGGCGCGGGCGGCTCAGGGAGCTCACGGGCGGCTCGCGGGCGTCGGGCGCTAGGGCGTTGGGGCGACGGCGGGCGGCGCTCAGGCGTTCGGGCGGGCGGCCGTAAGGGTGAAAGGGCGGGCGGCGCTCGGGCGCTAGGGCGGGCGGCCGGCCGTCAGGGCGCTCGGGCGAATGGCGCACGGGCGCTAGGGCGGGCGGCCGTCAGGGCGCTAGGGCGAGCGGCGCTCGGGCGCTAGGGCGGGCGGCCGTCAGGGCTCTAGGGCGGGCGGCGCTCGGGCGCTAGGGCGGGCGGCGCTCGGGCGCTAGGGCGGGCGGCGCTCGGGCGCTGGGGCGGGCGGCCGTCAGGGCGCTAGGGCGGGCGGCCGTCAGGGCGCTAGGGCGGTTGGCGCTCGGGCGCTAGGGCGGACGGCCGTCAGGGCGCTAGGGCGGGCGGCCGTCAGGGGAGGGAGCAGCGGGAGCGCGACGGTAGGGGCGACACGCAGGGTCGCTAAAAAAAAGAACGCGCGCCTCGGGGCGCGCTTCGGTGGGCCCTAGGAACAGTCCCTAGGAGGGGACCTGCTCTGATTCCATGAGGAGAATTGAACGAGAATGAAGATGAGTATGAACGAAGTGAGTACAAATAGGAAACCCTAATTGTGTTGTACCCCCTATGGGATACCCCACTATAGCCTACACAAACAAGTAAGCTATATGTTCTGACACTTATTACCTTTTGGGGTTATATCTAATTTGGGTGATTACTTGGACATGACTTTAAAAGGATCTTTGGTTGGGTGGTTAGGAAGGCAACTTTGACTTTTGGATTTGTGTGGCTAGAAGTTTCTAGCATGGGTTTCAAATGTTGCAACACCTAGGCAAAATCCAACTAGATTGGATTTTGCATGTGACACCGCTAGGACCTCATGATGAGGGTTGCATCATTGCTGCTAGGAAGGTTCCTACCATTCTTCCCTAGCTCTTGGAGAACCCCTTCCCTCTCATGGTTCTCTTGGAGTTCCCAACTCCAACTTTCTATGCTCTAATGCTTGTACATCTTCCACCATTCTAGTCATGCGGCTGCCGACGTTTTTACTTGGTTTTCACTCTAAAGACCATCTTAACGACTGATCCAACTTGGAGATGGCAGGTAAGCCTAAGGCACACAATCCTATCGACCAGATTTGCGTTTAGTTGAGTGACGAATTCGTCGTAAGTTCTCAAATTGACGGATCCTGAACAACAAGTGGTATCAGAGTGGGTAGTCAACTTTGAGAAAACGAATCGCTGTGAATTCTCAACCAATTTTGACAATGAGACCATTTTCTAGTAGCTCTGCTCGCGGACTTTTTATTAGTGGTGCAAACGACAATTCAAAGTATATTATCCGCAACAACGATTTTTGTAGAATAGAAATTTCTGGCAGAATTCTCTCCAAACGATTTCTCAAGTTTCCACCGTTCATAAGGCCTCAATGTGACTGGATTGGACTCAAGAGCTGCTAATGGCAAGATGGCTGGAGCTAGAGAGGCTGGAGAGCAGGGGGGATTTGCTGGTGGTGGAGTGGGGACTCACCAACCAGCCAACCCTATGCTACTTACTTCTTCTACACCATCTCCTACTACCGTGGATCCTGTGAAAGCTTTCTCGATTGAGAAATTCATGGGGGAGGACTACGAGCACTGGAGTTTCTGCATGAGGCTGATGTACACCCAATACAAGCTATTGGATCTGGTGGAGGGGAAGGAGAAGATGCCGGAGGTCGCGGAGCAGAAAGGAGCGTGGATGAAGCGATCGTTCTACGCATACATGCTCATGGTGCAAGCGGTTGGCGGGCGACAACTTGACCATATCAAGGACCTTTTGGGTGATCCAAAGTGTGGCCCCAGGGCTTGGAGGAAGCTTCTAGATGTGCACTCACCGACACATGCTACCGGCATCGTGCTACTCACGCGGCGGCTGCGCGACATCAAGTTCGTTGATGGAGAGCCGATGCAACCGGTGTTAAATGAGATGCGCGACATCTTCACGAAGCTCCAAGGCGGCGGTGTGGTGTATCTGGAGCACATGCAATGCGTGGAGATTGTGATACGGCTGCCGAAGACGTGGTCTGCCCTAGCGATCAACCTCAACTCTCAGCAGCCCCAGTGGAGCGTAAATTACATTCGCGCGCGCATCCTAGAGGAGGACTTGCAGCGGCGGAGTGTGGAGCGCTTGGAGGAGGGGGCTGGTTATGGAGTTGAAGGTGGAAAGAGCGGCTTCAAGATGAAGTGGAGGTGTGCTTCTACTGCAAGTAGCGCGGACATCATTGGCGGAATTGCTACCAACGACCCAAGGATTGGACCCCGCCTTCATCAAGCAACCAGCGTGGTGGCACGTGGAGTGGGGGAATCATGGGAGCTAGTGGAGGGGAGAAGGAGAAGGAGAAAGGCAGCAAATCTGAGGAGCGGAAGGTCGGGTTCTTCTTCTTCGTGAACGATGGTTCAACCGACCTTGCTATGGCTGCCAAGGTTCTCCTACATCCCCTCACCCATTGGGTGATTGACTCGGGAAGCTCCTGGCATATGACTCCTCGTGCGGATATACTTGATGAGATTCAGCCCGCACCTATCTCTACGGTCACATCCGCGACGGGCGCCAAGGCCAAGGTCATGGGCATGGGGTGCGCCAAGTTCTTGGGAGCGGATGGAGAGCTCGTGGGGCTGAAGAACGTGCTGTGGGTGCTAGACTTGTGCGCGAACCTGATTTCTAATGGCCGGTTGGGAGATGCGGGTGTGAAAACCGAGACGATTGGCTCGGAGCGCTATCGTGCCTACAACGATGAGCAGCTGATTTGGGACCTACCGCGAAAAGGGGATGTCCACAAGCGGATGTGGCAGATCCCGGTCCTCCCTTGGTGGAAATCGAGCAAGGCATCAGTGGCGGCATCTATGGAGGAGAGTGTCACCGAGGAGGAGCAGCAAGGTGTGCAAGGAGAGGAGCTAATTGGAGGAAGCGCGGCGGTGAAGGCGTCGGCTACCTCGGGCCAAGCGGATTGGGAGACTTGGCATCGGCGGCTCGCACACGTGGATGTATCTACATTGGAGGTGATGCACCAAGAGAAGTGCGTGCATGTGCTGCAACTGCAAGAAGATGGTACTCACTATGGCAGCTGCGAGGCGTGCATGTAAAACAAGTTTGCGCGGTTCCCGTTTCCATGTGCGAGGGATCGGCAAAGGCGCCATTGGAGGTGGTGCACATGGACCTGGTGGGTCCTATGAGGACGGAGGGGATTGGAGGAGTGCTGTACTTCCTCACCATGGTGGACAAATGGAGCCGGTTCTCATGGGCACGTCCCTTGTCCAAGAAGAGTGATGCTGCAGCGGCGATCAAGGAGGATTGGTTGCCGATGGTGGAGCAGCAAGCGATGCGGTTGGTGAAGGTGCTGAGGAGCGACCGTGGTGGAGAGTTCCTTGGAGCGGAATCCACGAAGTTTCTCAAGAGGAACTGCATTCGACACCAGCTGACCTGTCCAAGAACTCCGCAACAGAACGGCATTGCTGAGCATGCCAACCGGACCATTGGTGAGGCAGCTAAGACCTTGTTGGGGGCTGCTTGGATGCCCTACAAGTTCTGGCCTGAAGCTGTTCGCCATGTCATCACGGTCAAGAACAGGGTCTTGACGCATGTTGGTGACAAGCACTGAGTGCCGTATGAGCGCTGGCTTGGGAAGAAGCCATCCATTGACATGTTGCGGGTGTGGGGTTGCATGGGGCTTGTGATGGTGCCTAAGGAGCAGAGGCACAAGCTGGAAGTTGCTGCAGTGTGGGCTGTCCATCTTGGGATGGCTCCTGACTCGAAGGGGTGGCTGATCTGGGACCGCAAGAGCAAGAGGACACTGGTCAGCCGTGACGTCAACTTTGTGGAGGACGTCATGTACAAGGAATGGCAGCAGCAGCAGCAGGTGCAGATTGGCTTGCGTCTGCAGGAAATTGAGCGATCTACAGTGGAGGAGGTTCAGCTACACCTTGAGGATCTCCCTGGGTCAGAGCTGACCAGTGACCACAGTGGTGGTGGTGAGCAGCAAGATGCTGGTCGTGCTGCGGAGGAGGGGTTGGAGGATGAGTCGGCACGTGTGGACTCACCATCTCAGCCCGAGCCTGCTGCAAACGCCAAGGTCACCAAGAGGAGTGTGCAGAGAGGAGCTTTACCACATGGGCAACAGACCGCAACACGCGAGAAGAGAGTGGCAGCAACACCTTCAAGGCTGAAGTATAGCCGTTTGGGAGGACCCAAGCAAGGTGCCATGGCGGTTCAGGCGGATGAGGGAGATGATGAGGAGATGGCGTTCTGTTTCTTCACACCTCTGCCTGGAGAACCAGCCACAGTGGAGGAGGCACTGAGTGGACCCCAGAAGGAGGAGTGGAAGGCTGCCATGGATGCAGAGTTCAACAGTCTCATTGAGAATGGGACTTGGGAGCTTGTTGAGTTACACGAAGGGCGACGACCGATCAACAGCAAGTGGGTCTTCAAGGTGAGGAGTGGAGCTGATGGTGTGTTGGAGCAGTTCAAGAGCCGCTTGGTCGCCAAGGGGTTTCAGCAGAAAGAGAAGGTCGACTTTGGGGAGATCTTTACTCCCATTGCTAAGCCAGTGACACTAAGGACTTTGCTGGCTAGCGCAGCTATGAAGGGATGGCACGTGAAGCAGATGGTGCACTACCTCAGATGAACGGCATTTGCTGGTGTTTAGTTTTCAGCTGGCAGCCCGCTGAAACAGATTGGAGCAGATGGGGTCACACCTGGAACCTTGAAGCTGTCGTGTTTCACCGACGCTACATGGGCCTCAGAGGAGGAGGATCAGTCATCAGTTGGCGGCATTTTGTGCATGGTCGGAGGTGGACCAGCGAGCTGGAGGTCCAAGAAGCAGAGTGAGATTGCTCAGTCTTCCGGAGAGGCAGAGTTCAGGGCAATGGACCATGCCATCAAGGAGATCGTGCTCTTGAGGAAGCTGCTGGAGGACATGGGAGCTGAACAGCAGGGACCTACACCACTTTTCTCCGACAGTGAGGTTTCTACTGGCGTGGCCAATAATCCTATCCCGAATGGGCTGAACAAGCACATGAAGTTTAAGTGGCACTAGGTGAGGCAGATGGTGAAGGAGGGGATTGTTGAGCTAGCAAGGACATGGCAGATTTTCTCACCAAGAGACTTCTCGAGAGCGCACATTAGACGTGCGCTAAGATGTGTGGCATGGTATTGAACTAGTGTGGGCAGCAGTGTCATGAGTACATGTGTGATTGTGAGCATGAGAGTTTGCATTTGTGTGGGTGTGTGTGCATGCAGTCCGTTAGTCTGAGGGGGAGTTTGTTGGATGCACATCATTCTGAGTGGATGCCATCCTAACGTCCTGCGGAGTGCTCGTGCTATTCATGTGTGCATTGTTTGGACGAGCATATGTCATTGTGCATGGCTGTTGGATATCATCATCTCTGTGTTTTTCTCCAAGTTTAAATGCTTTATCATGCACGAGAAATCCAGAGCTTTCGAACGATACCAAGATCGCCTTATTCCGACCAAGATCGCCCAAGTTACAAGATTTCCAAGACTTGGATTTCTTATTTCCTTAAGGGTTATATCTAATTTGGGTGATTACTTGGACATGAGTATCAAGGGATCTTTGGTTGGGTGGTTAGGAAGGCAACTTTGACTTTTGGATTGGGGTGGCTAGAAGTTTCTAGCATGGGTTGCAAATGTTGCAACACTTAGGCAAAATCCAACTAGATTGGATTTTGCATGTGACACCTCAAGGACCTCGTGATGAGGGTTACATCCTTGCTGCTAGGAAGGTTCCTACCATCCTTCCCTAGCTCTTGGAGAACCCCTTCCCTCTCATGGTTCTCTTGGAGTCCCCAACTCCAACTTTCTATGCTCTAATGCTTGTACTTCCTCCACCATTCTAGCCATGCGACTATTGGACGTTTTTACCTGGTTTTCACTCTAAAGACCATCTTAAGGACTGATTCAACTTGGAGATGGTACGTAAGCTTAAGGCGCACAACCCTAATGAGCGGATTTGCGTTTAGTTGAGTAATGAATTCGTCGTAAGTTCTCAAATCGACGCATCCTGAACAACACATCAAGCCTTAATTGGAGATTGTTAGGCTGAAGGGTTTCGCCAGTGGCAACGTGCCGATACTGGACGTGGACGACGTTGAACTACGCGTGGAGTTTCATGCTGCTCACCAGCTGACCTTCATGGTCATCCCGAGGTGCTGCTCATCAGTGTTGCAGATAGCGCTGAAGTCGTATCGGCTTTGACTGGATGCTGGACACTAGCCGCGGCATTTCATTCAGTTGACGTATTTGGTAACAGACGATCTGTACATCGGTCACCTGGAGGAGCAACTGACCCACCTCCGGATGGGCGAGGAGGAATCAGCAACAGACTACTGCAACCGTGCTTGACAGATCCTTGCTATATTGCGGATGACGAGCGTCGACTACTCAACGGCGTCTGACATCACGCATGTTGTCAAGAGGACACCTCATGCGCCGGATGTTGGCGATGCCCGGCATGTGGGAGTCGCTCGACAAGGACACCCTCACCAGCCACATCATCAAGGATGAGGCGATGCAGGAGGCAGAGCGACCCATGAAGCTCCTTTTGCAAGCAAACGACCCAGTCCCAATGATGCAGAGCAGCCGACAGGGGCAGCAAGGGAAGCCAAGTGGAGGTGGTAGCAAAGGTGGAAGGTCGACGAAGGATGTCGACTAGACCAAGTCTACACGGGACAGAGGTCGCAGGGGTGGTGGTCAATGGCGTGAATGCTCGGTCTGCGGCAACCCCGACCACCTCTCCTTCGAATGTCCTAACCGCGTTGACAACGATGAGGACGACCACAAAGGAGGCCGCGGACGGTCGGCTAGTCGTCGCCCACATCGAGATGAGAAGCCGCACAAGGAGCTGCAGGCGTCGAAGAAGACGACATCGACGAAGGACGTCGACTCCTTCAGCGGCAAGGGCTGAGACAACGGGGAGGCGTTGTGCTTGATGGTCGGCGTGGTGGAGTCGATAGTCTCGCTGGCGCCGGAGGCTAACGATGACTTCAAGGCAGTCATGATGCCATGCAAGCCAGCCTGATGGTAGTGCTGCTCGACAGTGGTTGCTCACATCATCTGATGGGGATGAAAGAGGTCTTTGTCGACATGTTGCCATGCGACGACGTGAAGCATGTGCGTGGCTTCAACGGGGCTTTGCAGACCGTTGAGGGCCGCGGTACTGTCGCTCTGCAAGGGGAGGCCGGGAAGAAGGCCCTCATCCCCGATGTGCTCTATGTTCCACGCATGCAGGCAAACCTATTGTCCACCAGCCAATTGCGAGAGAGCGGTGTGAAGCTGCAGGATGACGGCGACGAGATGCTGCTCGTGTCAAGTGCAAGCGAAGTGCTCGGTCGAGCATGCTACACCGGCCGCGTCCTCTACACCAATCTTTGCCCCTGCTTGATGAAGCTGTCGTTTAAGTTGACTGAGGTGGTGGTTTTGCGGACGATCACTTCAGCGACAAAGCCGACCCCCGAGTGGTGGCACGTGAGGCTCGCACATGTCGGCTTCGACACGATCAAGTGTTCGGTAAAGCATGAAGTCGCCACCGGCCTCGTTTTTAAGTTGTCGATCAAAGCTCACTCGCCGTGTGTTTCGTGCATCAGCGGGAAGCTGGCGTGGCACACCTTCCCCAACAAGGATTTGGACGCAGAGGAAGCATTGGCCATCATGCACATCGATTTGTGCGGGCCGTTTCGGGTGACTACAGCCTGTACTTCCTCTTGCTGAAGGACTACCATACTCGGCATGTATAGGTTAAGCCGATTGCTAAGAAGAGCAATGTGCTGTGGGTGCAAGTGGCTGCTCTGGTGGAGCGACAGGCAAAGAAGGCGGTGGCGATGCTCCACTCTGACCGTGGTGGCGAGTTTTTGGGGAAGGAATTCACAAACTTCGTCGATGGGAAGGGCATCGCTCACAACCTGATTTGCCCCTACACCCCGCAGCAGAACGAAATGGCAGAGCGGGAGATGCGCACGGTCGTCGAGTCCGTGCAGAGGATGCTGCTGCACATAGGCGTGCAGCACCACTGGTAGCACCTCACCTTGCAACAGGCCCTTTGGGTGCGCAACTTCTTGGAGCAATCAACACTGCCGTCGAGGACAACGTCGTACTAGCTATTAACTGGCAAGAAGCCCGATCTTACGCTGGCATGGGTGTGGGACTGCATGGTGCAGTTCATGGTCCCTTAGCAGCAGCGCAGCGGAATGTTGGCGCCCAAGTCTCGCTAGGGGCTTGACCTGGGGGTGTCGCCGAAGAGTAAGGGCTGGGAGGTGCTGGATTTGACCGACCACAAGGTGGTCACGTCGGTCGAGGTCATCTTCTACGAGATGCTGTCACTGGAAGCGTGGACGGTCAAGTATGGGCCCGCGTCGGGTCGGATGCGGTCTCACCCGCCGACAGATACCTCGGCGGCGACGTTCCTACTGCTCGCTGAGGTCTACGAGCTTGCTGATGAGGACGTCAAAGAAATCCCACCCTCTCCTCCTCCTCCTGTTGCTCCACCCCTTGTCTCCGACCTTCTTGGGTCGACGCCGCTGTCAACCACCGGCGATAAGTTGAGCCTTGAGGCGTTGCCTGCGGCGCTGGCCAGTGTCATCGTCGGCGGTCGACGTGACGTCAAGCTCGTCGACAAGGGTGTGCAGTCGTCGACGACACTAGAGGGTGCTCCTCTTGCTGCTCCTCTACCTCCTCTCCTAGGTCCTCCCATGTCCCCTAAAAGATAGAAGAAGTGCAGGGAACTTGGAGGGAAATCTCAAGCGTACTAGCACCATGCTCCTTCCATCCCTTGTAGCTCAGCCTCTCATGGAAAACCACGTCCGGGCTTTCCACCACCAGCTGTTCTGCCACACTCCACAACATCTAAGCCTCGATCCTCACCCCAAAGAAAATGCCCTTTTGTACTTTGGGATCCAGCTTCCTCCTTTGTTGGTCGGGCACTTTATACTGCACTATGCACCCCCACACTCGCGCCATGGACATACTATGCACCTTCCTAGTCCTAATGAAGTATGGGCTCCTGCCCCCTAGCCCTTTTCTGCCATCCGGTTCTTAACCCAATTGGCATATTGCACTGCTGCTCCCCACCAAGTATGTTTCAGCTATGCATGAGCAAGCATTTGTTTCAGCTGCGCATGAGCAAGCATTGCTCGGGCAAGGTCAATGAGGGTCCAATTTAGCTGCTCCGCTGCCCCATTTTGCTGCGGCGTGCAAGCAACAGAAAGCTGGTGGGTGATGCCTTTGTCTTCAAGAAAGGTCTCCAGGTCCTTCCCCATGTACTCCCCACCCCGATCAGACCTTGGTATCTTCACCTTGGCTCCGGCTTCCCTCTCCTCATAGCGTATCCAACGCTTAAAGACCTTGGCCACTTTGTCCTTGGTTTTCACCAAGGTAACCCAACTTAGGCGGCTGAAGTCATCCAAGAAGGTGATGAAGTAGTTGCTTCCCTTCTCCCTGTCTGGTGTTTGCATGGGGCCACACACATCCATGTGCACCAACTCAAGAGGTGCGGAGGCTCTAGTGGTGGAGGTAGGGAAGGAGGTCCTTGGCAGCTTCCTCGTCGTGCAATCAGGGCACTTGCTTGGCTGCCCACCACCCTCCTTGATCTCCACACCCTTCAGCTCCCCCTTCTTCACGCGCTCCAAAAGTTGCTGCCTTCCCGCATGCCCCATGCTCAGGTACAGCAAATCTGCCTTCATCTGCTCCACATCCCTTCAACGGGTGCTACAAGTGGCTTCCTTAGCTTCATCCCCATGTGCCTTCTCTACATGAGGCACATAAACTGGAACAAGGTATAAACCCCTGTCCAACCCAGCCTCCATCACGACAGCTCCACCCTTGCGAACCATGCACCCTCCCGTAGTGAAGGTGCATACGTATCTTTACATGAGAGAAGGTTGGCTGCCAATCCAGGAACATGAAGCACACCCTTCACATTCAGCACCTCCCCCTCCTTCCCCTTGATGGTGATGGTGCCTATGCCGATTGCTTGCAACATATCTTCGCTCCCCACGATCACATTTCTTGAGTTAGGTGAAAGGGTGAAGAGGTCACGTCATGGTACCATTCCTGCAGTGGCACCAGAGTTTAGAACAAGGTGATTAGGGTCAGCCAACACACGACCAGCAAGCGCTATCTCCTCCAAGGCAATGAAGGCGAAAACATCATCCGACAAGTTCTCCTTTCCCTTCCCACCATCATTTGCCGTTGCTGTTGCTGCTTTTCCTTTGCTGCCCTTCTTGTTTCAGGCTCCATTTGTCATCCTCCTCTCCACCCACTCAGGCCCAGTGAAAGGTGAAGCCTCTCCTGGGTACCCTTGAGGCTTCCACCCATCTGGCCGGCTCCAACACTACTTCTAAGAGTGCTTCCGGTTGCATTCAGGGATGAGGCACTTGTTGTGCTCCTTCTTCTTCCCCCCACCCCCTTGCCACTGCTAGTACTTCTTGGAGGCAGCCCTATCACCTGCCCCCATTCCCCCTTCAACTCCTCTAGCAGCATCCTGCTTACGAGCCTCATCAGAAACCAAAACCTCCCATATCCAGGCCTTGGTCCATTTCTGCCGCTCAAGGTGAAGGTACTGCCGTAGGGCCTTGTTTGCCTCTTGATCCAGCCCCTGGAGTGCGATGTAGATGATCTCCATCCACCCTCTAGAGGTACTGCACCATGGCCTCCCCATTGCCATAGTTGCGTTCCATGATGTAGAACCGCTTCCTCCAGGTGAGTATGCTTAGCAACCCTTTTTGCAAATGTCGATCTTGAACTCTCTTCCATGCCTGGGCAGCTGCTCCTTGCTTGGATCACAACGTCACCACACACACTGAGCACAAGCAAAGGGCCACAAGGCCAGTTCACATGCAGAGGTATATATGCAACAACAACAGCACATTGATCTATACCTAGCAGAACAAGCATGCACGTATATATATATATATATATATATCACAGTACAAACAAAGTCTACAGCAAGTGAGGCAAAGTGGGCACAGGGCCTAACAAAGTGCAGAAACGCTGATGATCACCATACAGAAGTGCCTTGGTGAATATATAAGCAGTGTTGGCTCGAGTGGCCACGTCAGCAAGACAAAGCTAACCACGCTGCTGGAACTCTCAAGCCAGGAAGTAACGAAGAGTGATGTGCTTCATTCTGTGCTCCAGTCTGTGCTCCTAACACAAGGCAATGGCGGCCTTGTTGTCGACGTACAGCACTGGAGGAGAACGAGGCCGCTCTCCCAAGTCAATCAGCAGGTAGGTGAGCCAATGTAACTCCTGTGTAGCCATGGCTTTGGCAAAGATCTCAGCCTCACAACTAGAGCTGAGAACAGAAGACGAGCGTGTAGAACGCTAAGAAACCCAACCAGAGCTAAGGCTGAAGGTGTAACCCTGTGAGGACCGCTGCGTAGCAAGGTCGTCAACCCAATAAGCGTCTGAGTGCCCAGTGAGGACAACTGCGCTCCGCCCTCCAAGCATGAGCCCCATGCCCAATGTACCGCACAAGTAGCGCAGTATCCTCTTCGCAGCATCCATGTGCACCTTTCGGTGCCGACCAGGAGCCACGTAGCAAGCCAGAAGGCCAAGAGGGTATGCAAGGTCATCAGGTACATGAGGCAGCCCACTAGCTCTGGGTACGGGCCACTCGGCTGTACGGACTCGTCCGAAGGTGGAGCTGAGAGCGAGTGGCCTGTAGCCAGAGGAGTGTGCTCTGGCAAGGACCAGGTGAAGCCGAAGCGCTGAAGGACCTGCTGCACCATGTGTGACTGAGTTAGTGTGATGGTGCAACGTGCTCTGTCCCGAGTGATCTGCAAGCCAAGGTAGCTGCGTAGTTCACCCAGGTCTGTGCACGTGTGTCTCTTCTGTAGCTCCGACTTCACCAGGATGAGAGCCTCAGTCTTAGCAGTAGCAAAGACCAAGTCCTCGACGTACATGAGGATGTAGAGCGGCGGCAGCGACGTGTCGGTGCGCAGAAACAGTGACGGGTCAGCAGTCAACAGAGCAAACCCAAGAGCTGCAAGTGTAGTCCTCGGTGTGCCGTGCCACTCACGTGGTACCTGGAGGAGACCGTAGACTGTCCGCCGGAGGCTCCACTGGGTACCAGGAGGGAACGACCCAGTGAAGCCAGGAGGGCGGCGCAGCCAGATCTCCTCGTGTAGGCTGCCTTGTAAGAAAGCTGTGCTGAAGTCAAGAGAGTGAAGCTCGTAGTCACGCTGAGCGGCAACGTGCAGCAGCACCTGAAGAGTGGTCATCTTCGGGTTGGGGGAGAAGGACTGAAAGAAGTCTACTCCCTCTCGCTGAATGAAACCTCGAGCAATGTAAGGAGCCTTGAAGAGAGGTGGAGAATTTGGCGGCCGCTTCACCCTGAAAATCCACATGCCACTGACAAAGTACGCCCCAGGAGGGGGAACCTCGTCAACGAAAGTGCCTGTGGACTTCCAGGGTGCCATCTCTGCATCCATGGCCGTCTGCCACTGAGAGGAGTACTCACCCGCGGTCGCCGCAGCGTAAGAGTGCGGGGTCGGGATGTCTAGTGCATCTAGGTCTCCCTGAGGGGCAAGCAGCATGGACACGAGATGAGGCGCAACGGTAGCAAGACACTCAAGGTCCTCTTGCCTGTCCTCAAGGACGTCCGTGCCAAGGGCACACTCACCCCCAAAAGATGGAGGACAGACAGGCTTAGACTCAGCAACAAGACTAGCGGCATAGTCTAGACGACAAGCAGCAGCAAAGTCAATAAGCTCAGCGACTAAGGCAGACGCAGCAGCAGACTCAAACGACGGGTCAGTGACAACCGTGGCTA
Organism: Closterium sp. NIES-65; assembly: GCA_948144175.1. Lineage (NCBI taxonomy): Eukaryota > Viridiplantae > Streptophyta > Zygnematophyceae > Desmidiales > Closteriaceae > Closterium > Closterium sp. NIES-65. The sequence goes on from CANXME010001748.1 coordinate 592,057, forward strand.
GCAGACACGTGACAGTAGGGTGAGCAGCACGGGTGTGGTCAGGCTCAGGCTCAGGAACGGTAGGCAGAGAAGACGCAGGAGGAGACGGCAAGGGAACACGCTCCGGAGGAGAGGAGGGACGACTGACTAGGAGGTGGGTGCCAGTGATAGCCGGCTGAAGCAAACGAGGAACACAACGACCAGGACGACCAGAACGGACAGGCGAGACAGGACACGACGCAGGCTCACGATTCTCAGTAAGACCCCCTGTCTGCTCAATGTAAGGAGAAGGAGTAGGCAGCGGTGAGCCAGGCTGTAATGGAAGACCAGTAGACGAAGGGAGACTAAGAACCTGGCAAGGTAGAGAGTCAGACAGTGGCTGGGGCGACGGAGACGGTGGACGGAAGAAAAGGCGCGGCTGTGCACTACGGCCCCGCTTAGGCCCCGCTACGGCCCCGCTTAGGCCCCGCTACGGACCCGCCGGCCCCGCTACAGCCCCGCTTGGGCCCCGCTTTGGCCCCCGCTACGGCCCCGCTTAGGCCCCACTACGGCCCCGTCGCGGCCCTGCTACGGCCCCGCTACGGCCCCACTTCGGCCCCGCTACAGCCCCACTTAGGCCCCGCTACGGCCCCGTCGCCACCTGCGGCCCCGTCGCCCACTTCGGCCCCGTCGCCACCGCGGCCCCGCCGCCACCTGTGGCCCCGCCCACCCTTGCGGCCCACCGCCACCTTAGGCCCCGAGGCCACCTGCGACCTCGCCACCACCTGCGACCCTGCCGCCCAGCGCCCGCAGCGCCGAGTAGCCGAACCGCCGGCCAGCTGAGCCGCCCGACCGCCCGAGCCGCCCATCAACCAAGCCGCCCGACCGCCAAGCCGCCCAGCAGCCGAGCCGCCCAGCAGCCAAGCCGCCCGACAGCTGAGCCGCCCAGCACCGTACAGCCGAGCCACCCAGCAGCCGAGCCGCCCTGCAGCCGAGCCGCCCGACAGCCGAGCCGCCGAGCAGCCCGATCGCCCCACCTGCCTGGTAAGAGCACAGTCTCTGCCACTGCACTACCCTGCCTCACTGTCCTCATTGCCTGCCTACTACTGTTAAGGCTTCCCCCAGCGTTCTCACCTTTTATGTTGAGGGTCGGGCAGTGGACTCTGAGGTCTGGGTAGATGATCTGCAGCTTTTCCTGCAGTGCAAAAGGACAGACGCCCTCTCCCTGTTTGACCTCACTTCTGGTGCCTCCCTTGCCCCTGCTGCTGATGCTGACGCCACTGTTCGCTCACAATGGGCCACACGTGACGCTGATGCTCGCCTTGCTGTGCGCCGCCACTTACCGACCACTGAGCGTGCACACTTTAGCCAGTACAAGAGTGCTCAGACCTTGTACGATGCTGTAGTTGTACGCTACTCTTCCCCTGCCACAGCAGCACTGAGCCGCCTCATGCTACCGTACCTCTTCCCTGACCTTGCTGCCTTTCCCACTATTGCTGACCTCATTACGCACCTCCGCACTAGTGACACTCGCTATCGCGCTGCGCTTTCTGCAGAGTTCTGTGCCAAGAACCCCCCCCCCCCCCCCCCCCCCCCCCCCCATGTACTACATAGTCACCCGGCTCCCTGACTCTCTTCGGGTAGTCAGGGACCACTTCCTCTCTGTTTGCCCCACCATTCTCACCGTTGACCTCCTCGAGAAGGCCCTCCTGGCGATAGAGAAGAGCATAGTCGCTGTAGGAGCCTCTCGTGGTGACCCGCGCACCCCCGTCTTTGAGGGGTGTTCTCCCTCCCCCCTCTTGCCCTCTGTTGCCTTTGCTGCTGCGGCCGACCTCGTTGGTTTCGAGTCGGTCGGCGTTGCGTCTGCCCCGAGCGTGAGACGCCGCACCGGCAAGGGCAAGGGGGGCAAGGGCACTGGAGGGGCTGGAGGGGGCGGTGGAGGTGGTGGTGAGGCGGTGGAGGGAGTGGGGGTGGTGGTGGGAGTGGTGCCGGGGGTGGCGGCGGCGGCGGCAGCAGTGGAGGCGGCGGAGGCGGTGGAGGTGGCCGAGGGAGCGGAGGCGGCGGGGGTAGTGGAGGAGGCGGAGATGGAGGAGGCGGCGGAGGCGGCGGAGGCGGCGGCGGCGGAGGCGGCGGTGGTGGAGCGAGTCGCGACTCTGCGCTGAGGAGTGGCGCCAGTGGTGGTCAGCGCTAGCAGCAGCTGCTGAGTGGTGTGACCCTGTCCCCTCAGCAGCTTCATGAGTAGTACACTGCACGCCAGCGCGGTGGGGGTTTTGGTCCCTGCTCTTAAGTTCTCCGTACCGGCGACCGCATTGGTGAGCAGTGCGGAGGCCCGCACTCCACTCAGCGCTGCTTTGGTCGCCTGATGGACGCGTGGCGTCGCTTGTTCCCTGAGGCGTCAAAGATCCCTTGCCGGGGAGATCTGGCTAAGGCTGGGGTTGCTATCTTTGATCTTGACTTTGATGCTATTCTTGCTGCCATGTATGCTGTTGCTGACAGTGCTGAGGGTGCTTGTTACCTGTGTGTACCGCCTGACCCGGGCATTGAGGCTGCTGCGCTAGGTGCTCGTGAGACTGCTGCTCTAGGTGCCAGTGCGTCTGCCGCCTCAGGTGCTGGTGAGTCTGCTCTCTCAAGTACTACGTCGTCTCAGGCCTTCCACACCTTCACCCTGGACTCGGGTGCGTCCCGCTCCTTCTTTCAAGACCGCACCACTCTTACGCCGCTTAGTCAGCCGGTTGCAGTCTCCCTGGCAGACCCCTTTGGGGGTCCTCTCCTTGCTAGCTTCTCCACTGTCCTTTCGTGCCCTGCAGCCTCCTCTGGCACCCTATCTGGTCTCTACCTCCCCTCGTTCTCTATGAACTTGGTGAGTGGAGCGGACCTACAGGATCGAGGGGTTGACCAGTTCACTCCTGCGAGTCGGCGAGTGACCTACTGCAAGTGTGCTCGGACAGGCCGACACTTGGCCACGTTCACCCGTCGGCCAGGGTCGAGCCTGTACACCCTTACAGCTGAGTCTCCTCCTAAGTCTGAGTCTGCCCAGGTAGCTACGTCGTGTCACGTGTTTGCTACGGCGTCCAGGTCTGGTCCTGAGTCTGCTCCCTGCTCGTGTCGTTTGCTGTCCCACCAGACTCTCCTTTGGCACCACTGCCTTGGTCACCCCTCCCTGCCTCGTCTCCGAGGCATGGCCTCCCGTGTCCTTGTCTCTAGTCTTCCTCGGTCTCTGCCTCCCCTTCCTCAGGGGCCTGGCCCTTCCTTCGTCCCCTGCGTCGAGGGGCGACAGCGCGCCACCCCTCACTCCTCCGATTTTACTCCGACAGAGGCTCCGCTGCAGACTCTACACATGGACGTGTGGGGCCCAGCCCGCGTTAGTGGGTAGGGGAGAGAGCGGCACTTTCTGCTGTTCGTTGATGACTACTCGCGTTACACCACATTCTTCCCCTTGCGCAGCAAGGGTGACGTCACTGAGGTGTTGATCGACTGGATCCACGCAGCTCGTCTCCAGCTCAGAGAGAGTGTTGCCTCGGACTTTCCTATTCTGCGTCTGCACTCGGACAGAGGCGGAAAGTTTTCCTCTGCCCGTCTGGGAGCCTTCTGTCCAGCACAGGGCATCCGCCAGACCTTCACGCTTCCGACCTCTCCACAGCAAAATGGGATTGCTGAGCGCAGCATTGGCATGGTCATGGACGTCGCGCGTACGTCCATGATGCACGCGGCTGCCCCCCATTTTCTGTGGCCGTTTGCGGTTCAGTACGCCGCGCATCAGCTCAACCTTCAGCCCCGGGTCTCCTTGCCAGAGACCTCCCCCGCCTTGCGGTGGACAGGGAAGGTTGGCGACGCATCTGCGTTTCGGGTCTGGGGATCTCGCGCATTTGTCTACGACTTGTCTACGGACATGCTGTCCCCCCGTGTTGTTCCTTGCCTCTTCCTTGGCTTCCCCCCCGACGCGCCTGGCTGGCAGTTTTACCACCCCACCACGCGCCGTGTTCAGTCCTCCCACGACGTCATCTTTGACGAGTCGATGCCTTACAACCGTCTCTTCCCCTACCGCACTACACCCCTCCCCCCGCCGCCACTCTTCCTTGCACCAAGTGCTACCCAGGTAGACCCCCTCCCTCCTCAGGGTCCTGCCCCTTCAGGTGTGTCCCAGGTAGACGCAGTCGAGGTAGCTGTTGACTCTGGTGCTGCTAGAGGTGCTGAGCGTGCGGGTGCCAGGTCTGGAGGTGCTGAGTCTAGGGGTGCTGAGACTGTGGGTGCTGAGCCTGGGGGTGCTAAGTCTGGGGGAGCTGAGACTGGGGGTACGGAGCCTGGGGGTGCAGAGCCTGGGGGTGCTGGGTCTGCTCGTGTGGCCGCCGGAGGTGCTTTATCGAGGCGGGAGCCGCTCTCTCCACAGGAGCTGCGCAAGTGGTTCGCCCGCCGCTGGAGACGTGCTGTTGAGTCTGGGGGTGCTGCTGGAGCTGCTGTCGGTGCTGGTGCTGGTGGAGGTGGAGCTGCTGAGGGTGTTGGCGCTGGTGTTTCTACTTGTGCTGGTGCGTCTGGGGGTGCTGCTAAGGCTGCTGGTGCTGACGGTCCTACTTGAGTTGGTGCTGCTGGAGCTGGAGCTGCTGGGGGTGTTGGCGCTCGCGGTGCTGCTGGCGCTGGTGCTTCTGAGGGTGCTGGAGTTGGCGGTATTGGAGCTGGCGGTTATGCTAGCGCTGGTGCTGCCGCTGGGGGTACTGGTGCCGTCCTTGCTAGTTCTGGAGGCGCTGAGCGGCTGAGGCCGTACTTCGTTCCGCTCCTAGAGCAAGTTCTTTGTCTCCCTACCTCTCCTGATCTTGCTCCTCCCTTAGAGTGTCCACAGCCTGTCAAGTCGCAGTCACAGTTACAGCCCGCCTCCCTGCTACCTGCTCCTTCTCCCTACACTGGTCCTATTGGAGGTCTTGCTGAGCGTCGTGAGCCTGCGTCTCGTCTTGCGTCGCCTGTTTGTGCTGCTCGCACTAGTCGTCGTGCTGCGCGTCCGCGTCCTCCTACGGTCCGCGGCACACACCAGATGGCACTGCATCCATCCACTGCTCCTCTGCGTGTCCCTTTGCCGTCTCCTCCAGAGTCCTCTCTTCCTTCTCTTGCTGACCCGAAGTCTGACTCCCTTCGTGCTGCTAGTCCTTCGGTCACGCGCCCTCTTGCTACTATTTTCACTGACCCTTTCTTTGAGTCCACTGCTGCGTCTGCTCGAGTTTCTAAGCTTGTCGACTTCGCTGCTCGCTGTTGTCTAGACTACGCTGCCAATCTTGTTGCTGAGTCTGAGTCTGTCTGTCCTCCGTCCGTGGAGGGTGAGTGTGCTCTTAGCACGGACGTCCTTGAGGACACGCAGGAGGAGTTCCAGTGCTTTGCGGCTGCTTTGCCCCATCTCGTGTCCACGCTGATTGCCCCTGAGGGAGACCCGGATGTACCAGACATCCCGACTTTTCAATCGTACGCTGAGGCGATCGAGAGTTCCTACTCCTCTCAGTGACAGTCGGCCATGGACGCAGAGATGGCTTCCTGGAAGTCCACAGGCACCTACGTCGACTAGGTTCCCCCACCTGGGGCGAACATCGTCAGTGGGATGTGGATCTTCAGGGTGGAGCGGCCGCCGAGCTCTCCGCGTGTCTTCAAGGCGCGTTATGTGGCTCGAGGCTTCAGTCAGCGGCAGGGAGTTGACTACTTTCAGACCTTCTCTCCCACCCCGAAGATGACCACTCTTCGGGTGCTGTTGCACATAGCCGCTCAGCGCGACTATGAGCTTCAGTCTCTTGACTTCAGCACAGCGTTCTTGCAGGGCAGCCTGCACGAGGAGATCTGGCTGCGCCGCCCTCCTGGCTACACTGGGTCGTTCCCTCCTGGTACCCAGTGGAGCCTTCGACGGCCAGTCTACGGTCTCCGCTAGGCGCCCCGTGAGTGGCACGACACACTGAGGACTACTCCTGCGGCCCTTGGGTTTGCTCCTTCTACAGCTGACCCGTGGCTGTTTCTACGCACCGACACCTCTTTACCGCCGTTCTACATCCTCGTGTACGTTGACGACTTGGTCTTTGCCACTGCTGACACTGCTGGACTCGCCCACGTGAGGTCCGAGCTGCGGAAGAGACACTCATGCACAGACCTGGGTGAACTGCGCAGCTACCTTGGCTTGCAGATCACCCAGGACAGAGCACAGCGCACCATTACCCTGACTCAGTCACACTTGGTGCAGCAGGTCCTTCAGCGCTTTGGCTTCACGTACTCCTCGCCTCATGCCCCTCCTCTGTCTATTTGCCACTCGCTCTCAGCTCTACATTCGGATGAGTCCGTAGAGTCGAGTGGCCCGTACCCAGAGCTTGTTGGCTGCCTCATGTACCTGATGACCTGCACACGACCTGACCTTGCATACCCTCTTAGCATCTTGGCACGCTATGTTGCTCCTGGGAGACACAGACCAGAGCTCATGGCTGTAGCAAAGAGGGTGTTGCGCTACGTGTGCAGTACGTCGGGCATGGGGCTAGTGCTTGGAGGGCGACGTCGAGTAGTCCTCACAGGTCATGCTGATGCTTCTTGGTCTCACGACCAGGCTACATAGCGGTCGTCACAGGGTTACACCTTCAGCCTTGGCTCCGGCTCTGTTTTGTGGCGGTCTACCCGCTCGTCCTTTGTTCTCGGCTCCATCTGTAATGCTGAGATCTACGCAGGGGCCATGGCTACACAGGAGCTACGTTGGCTCACCTACCTGCTGACTGACCTAGGAGAGCAGCCTCGTTCTCCTCCTGTTCTGTACGTAGACAACAAGGCCATGCTGGCCTTGTGTCGGGAGCACAGACTGGAGCACAGAACGAAGCACATTGCTCTCCGCTACTTCCTGTCTCGTGAGCTGCAGCAGCGTGGTCAGCTCCGCCTCACCTACGTGACCTCTGAGGCCAACACTGCTGATATCTTCACCAAGGCCCTTCCGCCTTGTGATCATCAGCGCTTCTGTACTTTGCTAGGTCTTGTGCCTACCTGGCCTCACTTGCTCACTTCTTGATCTTGTTTGTACTGTATTCTTTCTACACCTGCCCTTGCTTGTTTTACCTTTATATATATGACCTTGCATGTGAACTGGCCTTGTGTCCTTACTCTTGTGCTCGGACTGTGTGGTGACTTTGTGATCCACCCTGAGCTTGCTTTGCTTTGCTTTGCTTGACTGGTCTTGTGACCACTTGTGCTCCCCCACTTTGCCTATGGGGGTGTGTCAAAACATTATAGCTTATACATTTGTGTAGGCTGTTGTGGGGTAGCCCATAAGGGGTACAACCCAATTAGGGCTGCTGGGCGGCTCGGCGGTCGGGCGGCTTGGTTGATGGGCGGCTCGGGCGGTCGGGCGGCTCAGCTGGCCGGCGGTTCGCCTACTCGGCGCTGCGGGCGCTGGGCGGCAGGGTCGCAGGTGGTGGCGAGGTCGCAGGTGGCGGCGGGGCCTAAGGTGGCTGCGGGCCGCAAGGGTGGGCGGGGCCGCAGGTGGCGACGGGGCCGCGGTGGCGACGGGGCCGAAGTGGGCGACGGGGCCGCAGGTGGCGACGGGGCCGTAGCGGGGCCAAAGTGGGGCCGTAGCGGGGCCGTAGCAGGGCCGCGACGGGGCCGTAGTGGGGCCTAAGCGGGGCCGTAGCGGGGGCCGAAGCGGGGCCCAAGCGGGGCCGTAGCGGGGCCGGCGGGTCCGTAGCGGGGCCTAAGCGGGGCCGTAGCGGGGCCTAAGCGTGGCCGTAGCGGGGCCAACGGGGCCGTAGCGGGTCCTAAGCGGGGCCGTAGCGGGGCCGACGGGGCCGTAGCGGGGCCGTAGTGGGGCCGACGGGGCCGTAGCGGGGCCGTAGCAGGGCCGAAGCGGGGCCCAAGCGTGGCCGTAGCGGGGTCGACGCGGGGCCTTAGCGGGGCCGTAGCGGGGCCGTAGCGGGGCTGACGGGGCTGTAGCGGGGCCGTAGCGGGGTCGTAGCGGGGCCTAAGCGGGGCCGTAGCGGGGTCGATGCGGGGCCTAAGTGGGGCCGTAGCGGGGCCGTAGCGGGGCTGCGACGGGTCCGTAAGCGGCCTAAGCGAGGCCGTAGAGGGCGGCTTGAGGGGCAGTAAGGGCGGCCAATAGGGGCCACTAAGGCGGCTCGAGGCGCTACTTGGGTTAGGAGCTAAGCGCGCTGCAGGCAGGGAAGGAAAGAAGAAGTTCGTGGTGGGCCCTAGGCAGTATTCCCACTCGGAAACCTGCTCGATACCATGACGAGAAGTGAGAATGGAATGAATGAACTATGAAACAATTGGGTACAAGTACTAACCTTTATTGGTTTGTACCCCTTATGGGCTACCCCACTACAGCCTACACAAATGTATAAGCTATAATGTTCTGACACCTCAGCAGGACCAGAGTCACCAATGACCTCAACCGGCACAGTCAAGGGAGGAGGGTCTACCTGAGAGACACCTGAAGGAGCAGGATCGGGAGCGGGGAGGGGGTCTACGTGGGGAGCACTTGGAGCGAGGAAGAGCGGAAGGGGGGGGGGAGAGGGGCAGTGCGGTAGGGGAAGAGACAGTAAAATGGAACCGGCTCGTCGAACGTGACGTCCTGAGAGGGGAAGACACGGCGCGAGGTGGGGTGGTAAAACTGCCAACCGGGCGCGTAAGGGACAAAGCCAAGGAAGACACACGGAATAGCGCGGGCGGAGAGCTTGTCCGCGGTGGTATTGCGGACAAAGGCACGAGCATCCCAGATCCGGAAACGAGACGCATCGCCAACCTTCCCCGTCCACTGCAATGTGGGCGAGGTCTTTGGCAAGGAGACACGGGGCCAGAGGCTGAGCTAATGCGCAGCGTACCGGACCGCAAACGACCACAGAAAATGGGGGGCATCCGCATGGATCATGGAGGTACGAGCGAAATCCATGATTAAGCCAATGCGGCGCTCAGCAACCCCATTATGCTGCGGAGAGGCCGGAAGTGTGAACGTCTGGCTAATGTCGTGCTCCGCATAGAAGGCTGCCAAGAGGTCGGAGGAAAACTCCCCACCTCTGTCAGACTGCTGACGCAGGACGGGAAACTCCGTCCCGAACCGCTTGCGGAGCTAGAGACGAGTAGCGCGGATCCAAGGAATCAAAACATCAGGGACCTCACCCTTGCTGCGCAAGGGGAAGACCGTGGTGTAACGCGTGTAGTCGTCAACGACCAGCAGGAAGTACTGCTCGTGGCCCTGTCCACGGACGCGGGCTGGGCCCCACACGTCCAGATGGAGAGTCTGCAGGGGACCCTCTGTGAGAGGGAACGAGGAGGAGTGAGGAGCGGCGCGCTGCCGCCCCTCGACACAGGGAAGACAGGGAGGAGCAGGCGAGGGTGGGAGGGGAGGGAGAACCCTGGGAAGACCAGAGACAAGGACACGGCGGTGCATGCTGCGAAGGCTCTGCACCGAGGGGTGACCAAGGCGGTGGTGCCAAAGGAGGGTCTGGTGCGACAAGGCGCGACACGAGCAGGGGGGCGACAACTGACCTGACGCAGACGCAGACGCAGCTACTTGAGGGGACTTAGTGGTCAGTGTGTACAGGCCCGACCCCGGGTGCCGAGTGAAGGTAGCCAGGTGACGACCCGTTTGAGCACACGTGCAGTGTGTGGCACGCTCGTAGGCAGGGGTGAAATGGTGAACACCCGCGTTGTCACGCAGCGCAGCGCAGCACGATACGAGGCAAGGGAGGTAGGCACAGGACAACACGTGGGGTAGCGCGGTAACTGCAACGGTAGGTAGGCGCAAAAAAAAAAAACGGTCCTACGGACCTAGTGCTCTGATACCATGTCAGAATCCGGCAGTAGGAATGAGTGAACTATGAAAGAGTTGGGTAGAAATATGAAACCCTAAAGTGGGCTGTACCCCATATTGGCTACCCCACTACAGCCTAAACATATATAGCTGATATATCATTTGACACTTCCCTCACTTATAGATGAGCTAGAGGCTCCCCTAGCCCCTGCTCCCACTTGGCTAGACACTCCAGCAGATGCCTCTCCTTGATCAGCTTCAGGCTTTCGCTCCGATCTCTCCAAAGCGCCCTCTATGTCTTAAATACCTAGCCTATGTGAAAACTGGAACCGCCATAGCGAAAAATCTGAGCCGGTGAACCTAGGAGGGCCATCTAACTTTTGGGCCATAACCAACCCTAGATCTAGAGGTCTTCAAACAAATTCGAAATATGATGAAAGGAGAGAATGTCGCAGGCCTAACCAGCTCTGATACCACTTATGGAAAGCATGCGAATCTAGAGAGCGTAACAAGAGATTAAGTCCGCCTACTTTGACGGAAAATTACGTGCAGCTCATGTAAGCTAAAAATTAGAGCAGGTACGTGTTAGAAAGGTCTAAATCTTTACTTTCCGGAATGGTAAAGCACGCTTTCAACCAAGATTGAGGCCGATCGCTATTGCGATGGAAGTGCGACGGGGTATACTGCGGAATTACTCGGCAGCCATAGATTAGATCTAGGAAATGGCCTAACCAACAGTTCAGATCTGCAAGGTGGTGAGTTAGTCAAACCCTATGAGCCCAACACTCGCCCTACAACAATCCCCAAGAAACCAAAATGCCAAACTAGCAACACCGAAGGTGTTGTGGTGAATAGGGAAGGTTTGTTGGTTCTTGTTGGGTGCGATTTCAATTCCAGCCCGCAACAAGTCTAGCAATCACATTTTGTCTGTTAAGGTGAAGCCCTACGCGTGCCTGGTTTCGCATGTAGCAACCCTATGCGGAGTAGCGAGACTTCGCATACCGCATACCCGTTTTACCTATGTTGCGATATTTGCAGAGTACACTCAAATCTGTGTGCTTCGGTATGCACATTTCGACATTGGACCAAGGAAGTGGCGACATTGCACAAACGAGTATGTGCAACTGTCAGTGTTGCAAGAACCTACGCAACTACTCATGGGCAGGTTAAAAATAGACCTGACAGTATTTTCACCTGATGGTATTTTCACCTTGCGGTGCCAACCTGGAAACCGCATACTAGAGTAGGTGCTTGGACGTTCTCCTTGAACAACGTTCTTCAAGAACAACATTCTTGTAGAACGTTCTTGCACACGTCACTATGTCACTCTATAAGGTTCATGTTATTTCTATTGTAATCTATCAACATAATCAATTAATCAATTTCGTTCCTTCAATTACTGCATACCAAGTTTGGCATCAGTATTCGATTTCCAACAAGTCCGTACACGGAAAACTCGCACCTCTTGCTCCTATCGTGCAACATTGTGCCCACGCTCCCCCAAAATCGCCTATTATTTGCATGGTGCAGTGAGCATGGACGCATACACGAACTTCAGATAGCCTCGAGTACGGTTGACGAAGTTGTTAACCTTGGGCCGGCAGCTACATTGATTCCGTATGGCTCGCGAGGGCGCCGCTACGGAAGTCATGGACCTAGAAGCACAGGTCGCTGCTTTGCAGGAGCGCCACAGCGGTGGCGAAATCAGCATCGCGGATCTGGAGCTGATGATCAAAAGAGCTCGTGCCAAATGGGCTCGCGATCACCCACTTTCTCGTGTTGATGCGGAATTTGAGTCCGCTTCTCCCCGTGCTGAAGGCAACAACGTCAACATCGATGGCATTAAAGGCGCAAGAGTTACGCATGGTGAACCGCATGGGGCCGTCAGAGTGAACACCGCGAGCGTCGGTGGAACGTAAGTGCAAGTCCTTCGGTTTGCAGCTGCAGCGAGTGCGCGTAATGACGCGCATGGTTATTGCAACTCTGTGCAACGGAGTGGTGGCGGACCCTCGTAGATAGCAAAAGCGTCAACTGTACGCGATGGTGGCATCGCCCCGAAATACAGATACTTCAAGTTTTAACCCGACAAGATCATCGTGCCGAAACTGCTCGAAGGGCGGTTGCAGATTGTGCTACTGAAGAAGTTCGTAGACAGAATGGTGGAGGTGCCGCCCGAGGAGGATGCTGAGCAGCATGCACGGCACAACTGTTGACATTTATGGTAATCTCAAGGTGTTGCTCGCCGGTCATCCAAGTTGCATTGAAGCAAGTCTTCGGGTGGACGCTGGTTTTCAAGCTTTGCAATTCATTATGAAAACCTACAAGGCAACAGATGACCTTTACATCGGCCAACTGGAACAAGGGTTGACAGATCTGGAGATGGGGTAGCACGAAAGCACAACCGCATACTACAATTGCGCACAGCAAATACATGCAGATCTGCGCATGGCCGGCATCGACGGTGCCCTGCCTGTCGTGCGCCTCGTGGCACGCGACGGTGCCCAGCCCGTCGTGCGCCCCGTGGCGTGCGACGGTGCACTACCTGCCTACCTACCTGAGCCGCCGCGTACCCGCCCCTGGCGCACTCGGCGGTGTCTCACTCGCGCCTGCACTTGATGCAGCCGCCCCTGCACCACCTCGCTCCTGCACTCGGTGCAACCGCCACTACCTCACCCCGCACCTACACTCCCTGAAGCCGCCCCTGACCTACCCGCGCCAACCATCAGTAGCCGCTCTGCGGCTTTCTCTCCGCCCACCCCCTCCTCCTTCGTTTCCCTGCAGCCGTGGGGGGAAGGGAATGGGGGTGGCGGGTGTTGGGGTGATGGGTGGTATGCTTCCCTTCCCCTCCTCCTCCTTTCTTTCCCACTGCTGCAGCTACCGCTGGGGGGAGGGTGTGAGGGTGTGGGGGAGCTGGGGGAGTGGCACTGGGGTGGCGGGTGTGAGACCAACTTCCCTTCCCCTCCTCCTCCTTTCTTTCCCGCTGCTGCAGTTGCCGCTGGGGGGAGGGTGTGAGGGTGTGAGGGTGTGGGGGAGCGGGGGGAGTGGCACTGGGGTGGCGGGTGTGAGACCGTCCAGCAGCCGTCCCTCCACCTCTCCTCTCTTCCCCCCTCTGCTGCTTCTGCAGCAGTGTGGGGGGGAGGGGGAGGGGGAGGGTGAGGAGATGGCAGGAATTCTTGCTGTACCTTTGCTGCTGTACTACCTACCTACCTACCTGCTGTTGCTGCTATTTGTGTACCCCTGCAGGTTGTGTTCTGCACAAACTCCTGCTGCAGGCAGTTATGGGGGAGTGTCAGAGTTTATATCTGTAACTGCCTGTAGCTGTAGTTAGTGTAGTTATTACAAACTGTGTTAGGTGGTGCACCTTTGTTCACTTGCATATATGTGATTGCAAACCTATAGTGAACAACACACTTTTCCCGAAATTCTCTCGACACCCTTGGCACAACCAACTCGATCCTCCTTGGCCTAGGCTACTAAGCCTAGGCCGAACTATTCTCCTAACTACCTAATGTGTTAGTTTTACGACACCTACAATCTCCTGCGACACATGGTGAAACTCCTGGGTATACGCAAAGAGCTTGACGAGGATACGTTTTCTAGCTACATCATTGAGGAATTCACCCTTGAATACGAGCGACGCAAGGAGTAGCTTCTCCCTCAAGTCCACTATGTCACGTCGAAGCAGCACCGTTAGTAATAGAAGTGGGGGAAGTCATGCGGAGGAGCAAGGAATGTCTACCGCGCGAGGACGACCAAGGGCGACGAGCGTTCCGGTGGCAAAAAGCGCAACTCCCAACGATACTATTTCATTTGTGGAGATCCCCAGCACTTCGCAAAACAGTGCGCCGACCGCGTCAACAAGGTGGATGGCGATGGTCAGGAAGCTTTGCGCGGACGAACGCAAAACTATCAACCTCGTCGCAAAACCGCATACTGCGAAGACAAACGAATCTCTGATTCCAAGGACAAGCCGACGTCGAACGCCAGAACCTTCCGCGGAAAAGGTGTGAAGGACGCCCCAAGTGACGATGTGGACCAAGCAAGGCAAGCTTCTGTCCGATGGCCATCGTGGTGACGGACGCATCGGCGGAGCCGGCCATTTCCGTGGCTCCGGAAGCTGGCGTGGATTTCAAGGCGGTAGCTGCAGCGGTGCAAGCAAATCCAACCGTGGTACTCCTTGATAGTGGCTGTTCTCATTACCTCATGGGGACGTATGAGGCATTTGTGGATATGAATGCGGGAGACGACGTTCACCATGTGCGTGGATTAAGTGGCGCTATTCAGCCTGTCTGAGGTCGCGGTACAATTGCTCTTCAAGGAGCAGCGGGCACGCCGGTTCTCATTCCAGATGTGCTGTATGTGCCTGGCGTCCATGCAAATCTACTGTCAGCTGGTCAGCTAAAGGAAAGTGGTGTGCCGTTTCAGGGCACCGAGGATGAAACGCTTCTCATATCTGCTGAGGGAGCTGTTCTAGGTCGTGCGCGCTACATCGACCGCATCCTCTGCACCGACCTCCATCATTTCATGTCGCTGCCAAGCTCTACCCTCCCACCGGTGTACTCGCGTATGGTACCTGCTCTCGTCGCTTCTTTGCTACCGGTTACGGACAACCTCTCTCATTCCACCAGTGAAACCCCGTCCAAGTTGGCCGACGACAATGAGGGGAGACCTGACGCACTGCCTTCGGCGCCGCGCATCGGCATCGTTGACAGTCAACTTGCCGCAATTCCTAAAGTAGAAACAGCGACAGGTCAGCACTAGAAGGAGCAAACCCAAGAGCCGCAAGAGTCGTCCTGAGTGTGTCGTGCCACTCGCGAGGCACCTGGCGGAGACCGTAGCCTGGCCGCCGGAGGCTCCACTGGGTACCACGAGGAAACGACCCACTGAAGCTAGGTGGGCGGAGCAGCCAGATCTCCTCGTGCAAGCTGCCGTGTAGGAAAGCTGTGCTGAAGTCAAGAGAGTGAAGCTCGTAGACACTCTGATCGGCGACGTGCAGCAAAACCCAAAGAGTGGTCATCTTCGGGGTAGGGGAGAAGGTCTGGAAGAAGTCAACACCCTATCACTGACTGAAGCCTCGTGCAACGTAACGTGCCTTGAAGACACGCGGAGAACCCAGCAGCCGCTTCACCCTGAAAATCCACATGCCATTCACGATGTTCGCCCCACGAGGGGGAACCTCGTCGACGTAGGAGCCTGTGAACTTCCAGGATGCCATCTCTGTGTCCATGGCTGACTGCCACTGAGATGAGTAGGGACCCTCTCTCGCCTCCGCGTAAGAGCGCGGGGTTGGGATGTCTGGTGCATCCAGGTCTCCCTCAGGTGCAATCAGCATGGACACGAGATGAGGTACAGCTGCTGCAAAACACTCAAAGTCCTTCGTGTCCTCAAGGACGTCCGTGCCAAGAGCACACTCACCCCTGAGGGACGGAGGACAGACAGACTCAGGCTCAGCAACAAGACTAGCGGCGTAGTCTAGATGATAGATGGCAGCAAAGTCAACCAGCTCGGCAACAAAAGCAAACGCAGCAGTAGACTCAAACGAAGGGTCGGTGACTACAGTGGCCAGGAGACGCGTGACAGTAGGACTAGCAGCATGAACGGAGTCAGGCTCCGGGTTCAGTCTGTCAGCAAGGGAGGACGCAGTAGGAGACAGCAGAGGGACACGCACTGAAATGGAGGAAGGATGAAGTGCCATCTGGTGCGTGCCAGGGACAGGGGGAGGTCGTGGACTCGGAACATGACGACCAGTGCGAGCAGCGCGAACAGGCAATGAAGGACGAGACTTAGGCTCACGATGCTCCATAAGACCTCCGGTCGGCCCAGTGTAAGGAGAAGGACCAGGCCGTGGGGAGGCTGGCTGTAACTGCGACTGCGTTTGGACAGGCGGTGAACACTCTAAGTGAGGAGTAGGACCAGTAGAAGGTGGGAGATCAAGAACCTGCTAAAGGAGTGGAACCAAGTACGGCCGCGGCCGTGCAGCACCCTAGAACCAGCAGCGACAGCTCCAGCACCCCCAGCTCCAGGGTCTCCAGCTCCAACTCCTACAGCACCACTAGCTCCTGCACCAGCAGCACCACTAGCAGGAACAGATCTAGCGCCTCCTGCTCCAACTCCTACAGCACCACTAGCTCCAGCACTAGCAGCACCTCCAGCAGGAACAGCTCCAGCGCCTCCAGCTCCAACTCCTGCAGCACCGCTAGCTCCAGCTCCTCCAGCAGCGCCAACTCCAGCAGCACCTCTAGCAGTAGCAGCTCAAGCGCCTCCAGCTCCAACTCCTGCAGCACCACCAGCCCCAGCAGCTCCAGTACCTCCAGTACGAGCACCTCCAGGACCAGTAGCTCTAGTACCTCCAGCAGCTCCAGCCGGAGCAGTACCTCCAGATCCAGCAGCATGGCTCCAGCATCGAAATCCCCAAACACGGAACACAAAGGCATTGCCAACCTTCCCTGTCCACCGCAGAGTAGGTGTGGTGTTCTGAACGGAGACACAGGGCTGGAGGTTGAGCTGATGCGCAGCGTACTGAACCGCGAACAGCCACAAAAAATGGGGAGCACTCGCATGGATCATGGACATACAAGCGACATCCATGACCATGCCAATGCGGCGCTCAGCAATCCCATTTTCTTGTGGGGAGGCTGGAAGCTTGAACATCTGGCAGATGCCTTCCACACGACAGAAGGCCTGCAGAAGGTTGGAGGAAAACTCTCCACCTTTGTCAGAGTGCAGACGCAGAACAGGAAGGTTCGAGCCACTGTAGTACACATACAGTGGGTCACCCGCTGACCTCCAAGAGTGAACTTGTCAACCCACACGTCCAAGAGGTCAGCTCCACTCACCAAGTTCGTAGAGAACGAGGGAAGGTGAAGACCCAACAGTAAGCCAGACGGGACCGCCGGACACGGCAGAACTGTAGAGGAGTGCGCAAGGACTGGGCCCCTTGAGGGGTCCGCCAGGGAGACTGCAACCGGGCGACTGAGCGGAGTGAGTGTGGTGCTGTCGCGAAAGAAGGAGAGGGAAGCACTTGAGTCTAGCGTGAAGGTGTGCAAGGCCTCAGCAGGCGCAGTACCTAAGAGAGCAGACTCACCAGTACCTGAGAAAGCAGACTCACCAGCACCTAGAGCAGCAGCCTCTATTTGTGGGTCAGGCGACACACACAGGTAACAGTCACCCTCAGCACGTCTCTGAGACGCCCAACGCTGAGCAAACCACTCACGAAGCTGCTTGGGCGTAAGGGTCTCACGTGGACGCCGGTGCAGCTGCACCGGGCCACATCCAGAAACTCCCAACTGAGTAGCTGCACCGCGACTGCCACTACGGCCACGACGCTGAGACGCCCAACGCTGAGCAAACCACTCACGAAGCTACTGGGGTGTAAGGGTCTCACGCGGACGCCGTTGCAGCTGCATCTGGCCACCACTAAAACCTCCCAGCTGAATAGCTGCACCACGACTGCCACTACGGCAACTACGCTGAGATGCCCCAACGCTGAGCAAACCACTTACGAAGCTGCTGGGGTGTAAGGGTCTCACGCGGACGCCGCAGCAGCTGCATGTGGCCACCGCCAAAAACTCCCCACCGAACAGCTCCACAGCGACTGCTACAACGGCTGCCACCACTCCCATTGCTGTCGCCACAGTCGCCACCACTCCCACCGCTGTCGTGAAGAGAAGTCATGCGACCAGCAGGGCAGCACGTAGGGAAGGAAGGGCAGCGAGGAGGCACTAGGGTAGGTCGGGGCGGTGCACGGTCAGGGAAGGGGGGCGCCCGGCCGGAGCAGGGCGACGCGCCGCCAGAAGCAGGCAGTAGCTCCTAGGGCAGAAGCACCAAGATTTTTTTTTTTTTTTTTTAATTTGTTTATTTTAGGGTTTAGCAGGGCGCACAGGGCGCTGCAGAGGCGGCTCGGGCAGGACACGACAGGGCGCAAGTGCGCGCAGGGCAGGGCGCTAACGCGTTGGCAGGGCAGAGCACTCGCGCGAGTGCAGGCCCGCGGCGGCGTTTTGTGTCCGCCGTGCAGGCCCGCGGTACAGGCACGCGGCAGATACAAAACGCAGGCACGGCGGGCGCAAGGGGTGGGCCGGCAGCGGGCGTAGCGGACAGGTGCGGGAGGGGCGAACGGGCGGGCCTGTGACAGGCCGCGCGACGGCGCAGGTGAGGCAGGCGCGAGGCGCGCTTCGGGCAGGGCAGGAAAAATATCGTTATCGTGGTGGGCCCTTAAAAAACGTTTCCACTAGGGAATCTGCTCTGAAACCATGTCAGAAAATAGGAATGAAGAATGACTAGAACAACAACAGTAAAAAGTTTGTATAGCAAAACCTCATTGGGCTGTACCCCATAACAAGTGCCCCACTGCAGCCTAGAGTATAGTTTTGACACAGATCAGCGGCAGCTCATCGAGTGACGTTATGGAGGTCATTGGCGAAGCTAGAGGGGAGTCATTTGAAGACTGTTCTTTGAGCAATGTGGTGGAAATCAAGCCGCCGACACAGCATTCCACTCGCTCCAACTTTGGTGTGTGCCCCCAAAGAAATGGGCCGATGTGTGCCCGGTATTCGCTAACATGCTTCTCGATGACGCCTATGCGGATACCACAACAATGATTGTCAATAAGTGCTTACGTACATCCCAGCAAGCGAGCAACCCAATTTCACGAAGGCGCTGTATTCCCCGGAAACTCAGCGCTACTCGGTCACTGTTGGGCAAGTCGATCTCGAAGACGATGCATGTGACAATGCGCAAGAATAGGTGCAATGTCCTTCAACATGGCTGGTGCGGTGAGTATGCGTGTGCGGAAAAAACGCGGACGAGTATTTGGATCGTCACCCTATTGTACTCTATAATTTTCTTTTGCTCTGTGTGGTGTGCTAGCTCCTCAGTTGCCCAGACACGATCAAGGCAGGGGAGTGTTAAGGGGAAGCCCTACACGCGCCTGATTTCACGTGTAGTAGCTCTATGCGGAGTAGCGAGACTTTGCATACCACATACCGGTTTTACCAAGAACACTCCAATCTGTGCGCTTCGGTATGCACATTTTGACATTGGACCAGGGAAGTGATGACATTGCACAAACGAGTATGTGCAAATGTTAGTGTTGCAAGAACCTACACAACTACTCATGGGCAGGTAGTAAATAGACCGGACGGTATTTTCACCTGATGGAATTTTCACCTAGTGGTGCCAACTCAGAAACCGCATACTAGAGTATGTGCTTGGACATTCTCCTTAACCAACATTCTTGTAGAACGATCTTGCACATGTCACTGTGTCCCTCTATAAGGTTCATGTTGTTTCTGTTGTTATCTATCAACATATTTAATTTCGTTTATTGAGTTACTGCATACCAAGTCTGGCATCGGTATTCAGTTTTCAACAAGTCTATACATGGAAAACTCGCACCTCTCGCTCCTATCGTGCAACTCTGCGCCTAGGCTCTCCCACAACCGCCTATTGACCGCATTGCCCAAACCCTTAGCCCAGAACCAGCTAGAGCAAAATACAGCAGTCACCTACAGAATCAACAACACGGAGTGGTCAGTGTTATAAACACAGTAGGCTCAGATGTGCCTAAAACGAAAGATGAAGTGCACAGTCGGATTTCTGCACAGCGGCTTTACGCATTCGTATCGTTCTGGCCACACCTCCAAATGATGTGCTTTAACTTGGATCTAGAGCTTCTTAATGTCGCCTACAATAGGCAATTTTGATCGCACGATTTCATTCAGAATTAACGACACAGCGTTAGTTTGAATGAACGGCACTATGGCAGCCACTATAGTCTTAGAACACAAATAAGGAAGAGTTACGAGTTGGGAATGACTCCCAACCCCTACAAACCCCATAAGCTGAGGTACACTGATGTGGAACAGTGCCACAATGTCCTCAACCATGATTGGTCTCGGAACTATCCTCCACAAGGGCCAACACCAAAAGAGAGATTACACTACCCAAAGTAATGTAACTATTGTCAATATCTTGGAGTGTACCCAATTCGCGGGCTTCGCGATCACTTGAATCTTGAAACCAAGGCTCTGGTTCTTCATCAAAAACTCATCCTTGAGTTCTTGATGGGTCTGCTGCACGCACTTACGACACACCGAACGTTCCACACACGACAAATAGAAACCGCGCACGAGACACACGACAAAATAGAAACCGCGCACGAGACACAAACGACGATGTGACACGCGACTAGCGACAACTCGCTATTGAATCGACACATACATCGACATCATGACTCATCATTCATACACCATGTTACGCATGAAATATATACTATCTCATGATACCATTCCATGCACACACGCATGCATGCAGACGGACAACAAGCCGAGTGCAAACCAAGGGGTTGCACCAACAGTACGGACGCGAGAAGGTAGTGCCAGCTCTAGGGCCAGTCAGGATCCGGTACCCGTAGGGACCAACGTTGCGCACATTATTAGTTGAGCTGATGTTGGGGCCGGTACTACTAGGACCCTCAGATCCTCACTACCGGGAGTGCTGCAGCTGCTGTCACTGCGGCTGACCTTGCTGCAGAGCTCTAACAGATGCTAAGGTAGGCGATAGAGACGACGGAGCTGTCAAATTATAATGTTGTGTAGGCTGTAGTGGGGTAGCCCATATGGGGTACACATTCCTAGGGTCGCATATTTGTACCACTTTCATTCCTTAGTGCAGTCATTCTCGTTTCTTCTCATGGTATCGAGCAGGTTCCCTCGTGGGAACTGTTCCTAGGGCCCACCAAGTCGATTTTTTTTTTCTGCCCGGAGTGCACCTCGCTTAGGCCCGAGTCGCGCCTCGTGTGCCCTCTCTACTGACGCGCCCATCCTAGGCCTCCTTTGGCCCCGTCGCATCGTCCCTAGCGGCCTCCCTCGCGCCGCCCTTACTCGGCCCGTCGCCACCCTCAGCGGCCCGTTGCCGCCCTTGCGCCGCCCTCACCCGAGGCCCTACCACCTACCTGCGGGCGCGCCACCCTACCAGCGGCCCCGCCGCCCTTCTCCTGCGGCCCCGCCGCCTTACTTGCGGCCCCGCCGCCTTACCTGCGGCCCCGCCGCCTTACCTGCGGCCCCGCCACCTTACCTGCGGCCCCGTCGCCTGCTGCTGCGGCCCCGCCACCTTACCTGCGGCCCCGCCACCTTACCTACGGCCCCGCCGCCCTTTACCTGCGGCCCCGCCGCCCTTCGCTGCGGCCCGGCCGCCTTCCCTGCGCCCCCTTGCCTTCTGCTGCGGCCCCGCCACCTTACCTGCGGCCCCACCGCCCTACCTGCGGCCCCGTCACCTTACCTGCGGCCCCGCCGCCCTACTAGTGGCCCCGCCGGCCTACCTGCGGCCCCGCCGCCCTTCCCTGCGGCCCCGCCACCTTACCTGCGGCCCCGTCGCCTGCTACTGCAGCCCCGCCACCTTACCTGCGGCCTCGCCGACCTACCTGCGGCCCCGCCGCCCTACCTGTGGCCCCGCCACCCTACCAGCAGCCCTGCCGCCCTACCAGCGACCCTGCCGCCCTACGTAGCCGAGCCGCCCGCATCGCTAAGCAGCCCGAGCCGCCCGTTCCGCCCGAGCCTCCCGAGCCGCCCGAGCCGCCCGAGCCGCCCGATCCGCCTGAGAAGCTCAGGAGCCGAGCCGCGGGTGCCGCCGAGCCGCAGTTCCTGCCGAGCCGCCCGAGTCGCCCGAGCCGCCGTGTTGCCAAGCTGCTGTGCTGCCGAGCTACCCGAACCGCCCTGTCTGGTGAGAGCAGCGCCTCTGTCACTGCACTGCCCTTGCCCTACAGTTAGCGCTGCTAGTCTACTACTGTCAATGCTACCCCCAGTGTTCTCGCTTTTGACGATGAGGGTCGGGCCATTGACTTTGACCTGCAGCTTTTCCTACAGTGCGATAGGGCAGACGGTCTCTCCCTCTTTGACCTCACCTCTGGTGCCTCCCCTGCCCCTGCTACCGATGCCGACGCCACTGTTCGCTCACAGTGGGCCACTCGCGATGCTGCTGCACGTCTTGCTGTGCGTCGCCACCTGCCTACTATTGAGCGCGCACACTTTAGTCAGCACAAGAGTGCTCAGACCTTGTACGACGCTGTAGTTGCGCGCTACTCTTCCCCTGCCACTGCTGCACTGAGCCGCCTCATGCTACCGTACCTCTTCCCTGACCTTGCTGCCTTTCCCACAGTCGCTGACCTCACTACGCACCTCCGCACTAGTGACACTCGCTACCGCGCTGCGCTTCCTGCTGAGTTCTGCGCCAAGAACCCCCCCCCCCCCCCCCCCCATGTACATCACTCTCTATTACATAGTCACCCGCCTCCCTGACTCCCTTCGTGTAGTCAGAGACCACTTCCTCTCAGTCTGTCCCACCACTCTCAATGTTGACCTCCTCAAGAAGGCCCTCTTAGCAGCGGAGAAGAGCATAGTTGTTGTAGGAGCCTCTCGTGGTGACCCTCGCACCCCCATCTTTGAGGGGTGTTCCCCTTCCCCCCTTTTGCCCTTGGTCGCCTCTACTGCTGCGGCCGAACTCGTTGGTCCTGAGTCGGTCGGTGCGGCATCTGCCCCTAGCGGGAGACGCCGCTCTGGCAAGGGCAAGGGGGGCAGGGGCGCGGGAGGAGCTAGCGGGGGTGGTGGAGGCGGCGGTGGAGGTGTCGGAGGGAGTGGGGGTGGCGGTGGGAGTGGTGGCGGGGGTGGAGGTGTCAGTGGCGGCAGTGGAGGTGGAGGCGGTAGCGGTGGGAGCGGAGGCGGCGGTGGTGGCGGAGGTGGAGGAGGCGGTGGTGGAGGAGGTGGAGCTGGTCGGGGTGGCGCTACGCAGCGGAGCGCCTCCGGTGGTGGTAAGCGCCAGCAGCAGCATCAGCAACGTTCTTGGGACATCCCTCCCCCCACAGCAGCTCCGTGAGTGGTACGCTGCACGTCAGCGCGGTGGGGTTTTTGGTCCGTGCACCTACGTCCTACGCACCGGCGACCGTGCGGGTGAGCAGTGTAGGGGTGCACACCCCACCGAGCGCTGCTTTGGCCGCCTGACGGACGCTTGGCGTCACCAGTTCCCAGAGGGCACTAAGATCCCCCGCTGGGGTGAGCTGTCTAGGGCGGGTGTAGCTGTCTTTGATCTTGACTTTGATGCTATTCTTGCTGCCATGTATGCTGTGACTATTAGTGATGAGGATGACTGTTACCGGTGTTTCCCACCCGACCCAGGCATTGAGACTACAGCTCTAGGTACTGGTGAGGCTGCTGCTCTAGGTGCTAGTGAGGCTGCTGCTCTAGGTGCCAGTGCGTCTGCGTCCTCAGGTGCTGGTGAGTCTGTGCTCTCAGGTACCGCGTCCGCTTCGGCCTCCCTCACCTTCACACTTGACTCAGGGGCTTCTCGCTCCTTCTTTCGGGACCGCACCACACTTACGCCGCTTGGTCGGCCGGTTGCAGTCTCCCTGGCAGACCCCTCTGAGGGTCCTGTCCTGTCTCACTTCTCCACTGTCCTCCCGTGTCGGGCTGCCCCCTCTGGCACCTTGTCTGGTCTTTACCTCCCCTTGTTCTCTACGAACTTGGTGAGTGGTGCTGACCTACAGGATGCGGGGGTTCACCAGTTTACTCCTGCGAGTCAGCGGGTGACCCACTGCTCGGACGCTCGCACAGGCCGGCACCTAGCCACATTTACGCGTTGGCCGGGGTCGAGCCTGTACACCCTGACCACTGAGTCTCCTCCTGTCCCTGCGTCTGGTCAGGTAGCTGCGTCGGGTAAGGTGTTTGCTGCACCGTCCTGGTCTGGTCCTGAGTCTGCCCCCTGCTCGTGTCGCCTCCTGTCTCACGAGACTCTCCTGTGGCACCACCGCCTTGGTCACCCCTCCCTGCCTCGTCTCCGAGGCATGGCCTCCCGTGTCCTTGTCTCTGGTCTTCCCCGCTCCCTCCCTCCCCTTCCTCCGGGGCCTGGCCCTTCCTGCGTCCCCTGTGTCGAGGGGCGGCTGCGGGCTGCCCCTCACTCCTCTCAGTTCCTTCGGACAGAGGCCCCGCTGCAGATGCTTCACATGGACGTGTGGGGCCCGGCCCGCGTCCGTGGACAGGGTCAGAAGCGCTACTTCCTGCTGGTGGTTGAGGACTACTCGCGTTACACCACAGTCTTCCCCTTGCGCAGCAAGGGTGATGTCATTGAGGTGTTGATCGACTGGATCCGCGCAGCTCGTCTCCAGCTCAGGAGGAGCTTTGGCTCAGACTTTCCTGTTCTGCGTTTGCACTCTGACCAAGGCGAAGAGTTCTCCTCTGGCCTTCTGCGAGCCTACTGTCGTGCACGAGGCATCCGCCAGAATTTTACGCTTCTGGACTCTCCACAGCAAAATGAGATCGCTGAGCGCTGCATTGGCATGGTCATGGACGTCGCCCGTACGTCCATGATGCATGCGGCTGCCCCCCAGTTTCTGTGCCATTCGCGGTTCGGTACGCAGCGCATCAGATCAACCTTCACCCCAGGGTCTCCATGCCAGAGACCTCCCCAGCTTTGCTGTGAACGGGGAAGGTAGGCGATGCGTCTGTGTTCTGTGTCTAGGGATCTCGGGTGTTTGTCTGCGACTTGTCTGCGGACAAGCTGTCCCCTCGTGCTGCTCCTTGCGTCTTCCTTGGCTTCCCCCCTGACGCGCCAGGGTGGCAGTTCTACCACCCCACCTCTCGTCATGTTCAGTCCTCCCAGGACGTCACGTTTGACGAGTCGGTCCCCTACTACCGCCTCTTCCCCTACCACACTCTGTCCCTCCCCCTGCCACCGCTCTTCCTTATGCCAGGTCCCCCCCCGGTAGACCCCCTCCCCCCTCAGGGTCCTGCCCCTTCAGGTGTGTCCCAGGTAGACGCAGTCGAGCCTGTCGAGGTTACTGGTGACTCTGGTTCTGCTGGGGGTGCTGAGCCTGGGGGTGTTGACTCTGGGGGTGCTGAGCGTGTGGCTGCTATGCCTGGGGGTTCTGGGCCTACGAGTGGTACTCCTGGGGGTGTTGAGCCTGGGGGTGCTGCGAGTGGGGGTAGTGAGCCTAGGGGTGCTGAGCGTAGAGGTGCTACGCCTGGGGGTGCTGAGCCTGAGGGTGCCACGTACCAGATGAGTCCGTAGAGTCGAGTGGCCCGTATCCAGAGCTTGTTGGCTGCCTCATGTACCTGATGAGCTGCACACGACCTGATCTTGCATACCCTCTTAGCATCTTGGCACGCTATGTTGCTCCTGGGAGACACCGACCAGAGCACATGGCTGCAGCGAAGAGGGTGTTGCGCTACTTGTGCAGTACGTCGGGCATGGGGCTAGTGCTTGGAGGGCGGAGTCCAGTGGTCCTCACTGGGCACGCGGACGCTTCTTGGGCTGACGACCAGGCTACGCACCGGTCGTTACAGGGTTACACCTTCAGTCTTGGTTCCGGCTCTGTTTCGTGTCGAGCTACCCGCTCGTCTTCTGTTCTCGGCTCCAGTTGTGAGGCTGAGATCTACGCCGGGGCTATGGCTGCCCAGGAGCTTCGCTGGCTCACCTACCTGCTGACTGACCTTGGAGAGCCGCCTCGTTCTCCTCCAGTCCTGTACGTAGACAACAAGGCCATGCTGGCCTTGTGTCGTGAGCAGCAACTGGAGCACAGGACAAAGCACATTGCTCTCCGTTACTTTCTCGCTCGTGAGCTACAGCAGCGTGGACAGTTGCGGCTTGCGTACGTGGCCTCTGAGGCCAACACTGCTGGTGTTTTCACCAAGGCACTTGCGCCTTGTGATCATCAGCGCTTCTGCACTCAGCTGGGTCTTGTGCCTGTCTTGCCTCACTTGCTCACTTCTTGACCTTGCTTGTACTGTCACATATATATACTCCTGCTCTCGCTTGTTTAGCCTTTTATATATATGTATACTCCTGCTCTTACTTGTTTAGCCTTTTATATATCTATATGTACTCTTGCTTGTTTAGCCTTTTATATATATCTATATGTACTCTTGTTTTGGTGGACGGGAGGTGCAGCCGACCTGCAGCAGTATGTTGTGTGATGCTACCATTTGCATTCTCGTCTGTTTGCCTCCGATCATATGTTTGTGCGTTGTGTTGGTGCAAACCACGGTTCGCACTCGGCTTGTTGTCCGTGTGCGTGCATGTGTGTATGCATGGAATGGTATGAGAGCATTGGATTATATTTATTTCATGCTTATAATAGTGTGTGAATGCTGAGTCATGATGTCCAGTGTGTGTGTGTCGAGTCCATAGAGAGTAATCGCTAGTCGCGCTCTGCCGTGTCCCGCGCGCGGTTTTTATTTCGTCGTTTGTGTGTATCGCGCGGTTTCTATTTTGTCGTGTGTCGAACGTTTGGCGTGTTGCAGGTGTGTGCAGCAGACCCATCAAGATCTCAGGGATGAGTTTGTGATGATGAACCTGAGCCTTGGTGTCAAGCCTCAAGTGACTTTGAAGCTCGCCAAAAAGGGTACACTTCAAGATGTTGAAGATAGTTACATTACAATGTGTAGTGTAACAATTCTGTTGGTGTAGACCCTTGTGGAGGGTTTCGAGATCCTTCTTGGTTGGGGATAGTGTGGCACTTTCCACATCACTGTACCTCAGCTCTTGGGATTTGTAGGAGCTGGGAGTCATTCCCAAATCGTAACTTTTCCCATCTTGTGTTCTAAGACTATAGTGGCTGCCATAGTGCCGTTCGTTCAAACCAAAGCTGTGTCGTTAATACTTCGGTAAATCATGCGATTTAAATTGCCTGTTGTAGGCGAAGTTAAGACGCTGCAGATCCAAGTTGAATCAGGTCATTTAAGGCTGTGACTAGAACGCTATGATCGTTTAAATCCGCTGTGCAGAAATCCGACTATGCACTCTATCTTCCGTTTTAGGCACATTGAAGCCTACCGTGCCTATAACACGTTGCATGTGTGGTGTGAGCGTGTGCAAGAATTTGTGTTTGGTGTGGTTTGGATTTTTGAAGTATTTGTGAATGTTATTTGGCTATAGCAGATATCTGAAATGATTCCTCTGCTCAAGAGCTTTCCAACGAACCAAGAATCGTTGCGATCGGAGCAAGAACGACGAAGTTATGATCGTTAGAAGTTTTGATTGGAATGCTATGACTTTGGAAAGTAGTGAAGTAACTCAATATGGGGTACACATTTTTGGGGGTTGGAAAATTCATCCCCATCACTGTAGTTGATGCCAAGTGGTTGGGAGAAGCCAAACCAGGTTGGCAAGTGTGGCCAAGTTGGATGAGGTGGATGGCATGGGTTGGAAAAGTGACAAATGTCAAAGTTGGGGTGCCCATAGAGAGGGGAATTGTGTGGCATGGGGTTTCCTTGGTTGGGGACTCTCTTGGGACCTTCCCTCTCGTCCTCTTGATCCCCTCCTATCTGGTTTTTAGCTAATCTAACTTTCTTGTGTGAACTTGTGAGACTGTTGTTATTGAGTTAAGTTCCTATTGCTGCATACCCCCCCTCTGCGCCGAAATTGATTAGTCAAGAAATACTTCACCTTTTGATACGATTCAGCTACGCTATAAAGCTACAACATATCTAAAATTGGTGAAGTTTTGACAGTTTTGTTTCTCCGTCGATGGCGTTTCTTGTGAGAGCGACGATTCTGTCCAGAAACTAAGATCAACGATTTTGTGATATTTCGGCCTCTAAGCTTCCTAGACTTCGTCCTTAGTCTCTAATACAGTAGGCTAGCTGGTCAACAGGGATGGTCAACATGCACGGGGGCCAGTGCAAGGGGCGCTAACTTCTGGGTGCCGAGTTTTGGTGGTCGACGAAGGGGGCGCCGACGTCGACCTGGACAAGGGAGCTAGGCGCCGAGTAGCAGGGTGCCGAGCAAGATGGCGCCAAGCCAGTGGGTCATTCTGGGAGGACACTGGGCTTCGACCAGCTGGCTCCGACCTTGGGGACGCCTGTCACGGGTGGTCGGTGACTGACTGGGCTGGCCGACTAGGCGAGGTTGCCCGGTCGACCGGGATATCCTGGCGACATATGCGAAGGTCGCCGGGGTGGTTTTTGCGAGGCCAAGCTCGGAAGTGGTATCCCAAGGTTGACGTGGTTGGTGGGCGTAATCGCTGGCGTGGACTTGACCTGGGCGCCTGCGCAGTGCACGTGACAAGGATTGGTGCACCAACCAGCTGCACGCACATGCGAAACAACTGCACCGTTTTCCTGCGGGTGCAACGCTGTGCAGCCGACTTACTGCAGCGTTGGCACACCGTGGACTTGCAAAATTGGCAAACCGCTACTTAGCAACGCTCGAGTGGTGCGAGCTCTGCTGTGCTGGATGGCGATCGACCATGCTACGCTGGAGGTCAACCAACAGCCTAGCTATCTCGCGTTGCCAATGTTGTTGCTATCATTGTTGCCAATTTTCCCTAGTGAAACTCTTGCAAATTCTCCCCATGAACTAGCAGTAGTGAGAACACAAGGAAACGACTAAGGAATGCAGAGATCACCCTCACACCCATGCCTAGCCCGTAGTCTAGCTCCCGTTGATTTAGTAATCTCTGCATGGTGCGGTGAGCGTTGACGACACCGCGACTTACCTTTAGTCTAGCCGACTTTTTCACTTACCTTTACTGTTCGTAGGCCGGCAGCTGTGCTAAACGCCATGGTGGACCTCATAGTGCGGGCGGGCATTGTAGACACCCTAGAGGCATGTCTGGAGGACGCGAGGAGATGTGGCTCATAAGTATGAGGAGATGCTCCCCTGGGTGGTCGTTGAGGCTGGCATCCGCACTTTGTGGGCGACGGAGCACCCTTCTCGACGATGAACATTGCAGGTGGCATCAACGTGGGTGTCAACGCCGGTGGTGACCAGGTCGGCAGTTTTGCGGCAGGCACGTCAGGGCAGAGAGTAGTCATCCACGCCGATGAAGTCGGCGGTGTTCAGGTACGAGGAATGGAGTCGTCGGCGCCTGCAGGGTCCTTGCACGGCGACGTCGAAGGACGTCGAAGTAGTGTGACGCCGTTGTCGGCGACCCACATGACTGCGGGCAGGATATCGTCGAGCTACGTGCACTTCAAATTTACACTGGACAGGATCCTAGTCACCCCCCTGCTGGTCGGCTGCCCGGACATCCTCACGTGGAAGGAGGCAATCGAGCCCTAACCGGAGATTGCCGGGCTGAGGTGCTTCGCCAACGGCACCGTGGAGACGCCGCCGGAGAGCAACCCCAAGCTGCGTGCGGAGTTTCACATCATGCAGCTGTTGACCTTCACGGTCATCTTGCGGCGCTGCTCGCCGGGCATGCAGATTGCGTTGAAGTTGTGCAGGGACTATCTGGACGCCAACGTACCAGGTCACCGACGACCTGTACATTGGCCAGCTCGAGGAGTAGATGCGAATGGGCAAGCAGGGGATGGCGACTGATTACTACAACCGGGCTCTGCGACTGCTCGCCACGATGCGGATGGCTGGCATCTAGTACTCTACGGCGTCGTACGTCACGCACGTCCTGAAGGGGCTCTCGAGCAGCTACAACTTGATAAAGCGGAAGTCGGTGGTACGTGGGCGACGCTCAATGAGGACTCTGACCTTGTACTTACTCAGGTACAAGGCGATGCGGGAGGCTGAGCGGTCCATGGAGCTCCTGCCGCAGGTGAACTACGCTGCCCCGGCGAAGCAAGGTGGTCGACCGGAACAGCGTGGGCAGACTGGCGGCAGTGGAAGAGGTGGTGGGAAGCTGGCCAAGGATGGCAGTCGAGGAGGAGGAAGTAGGCGTTGGGAGTGCTGGCTATGCCACAGCCCCGACCACCTCTCATTTGAGTGCCTCAACCGCAGTGATTCCGATGACGACGACGCCAAGGGAAGTCGTGGGAGATCGGCGAGCCGTCGTCCACGTCGAGGAAACAAGCGGCGCAAGGGAAAGCAGTTGAAGGACGCCGACTCCTCTGCTGGTGGCAAGGGGCGATACGACAGGGATGCATCGTGCTCGCTGGTCGGCGCCGTGGAGCCAACCGTCTCGCTGGCGCTAGAGGCCGGCGAGGACAACCAGGCGGTGGCAGCAGCCGTTCATGCAAACCCAGAAGTGGTCCTGCTCGACAGCGGCTGCTCGCACCACCTGATGAGGAGGAAGGACGCCTTCGTCGACCTAGAGCCGAGCGGCGATGTCAAGCACGTGCGCGGCTTCAACGGCGCACTGCAAGATGTCCGCGGTCATGGCAGTGTTGCTCTGCAAGGGGATGACAGAAAGCTGGTGTGCATCCCCGACCTGCTCTACGTCCCAGGCGTGCATGTGAACCTACTGTCAGCCAATCAGCTCAAGGAGAACGGCGTGAAGCTGTAGGAGGATGGGGACGGGATGCTCTTTGTCTCGGCGGCAGGGGGCGTGCTTGGTTGGGCCAAGTATACCGACCGGGTCCTCTGCACCGACCTGTGCGCGTGAACGGCGACATCGACGACAACCACGACGGAGGTGGTGGCCTTTGCGGGCGATAGTCTCGGCGACGAAGTCGACGTCAGCCTGGTGCCACGTTGGGCTTGCACACGTCGGCGTCGACACCATCACAAGCTCGGTAAATCACGAGGTCGCCACACGCCTGGACATCAAGCTGTTGGCCGAAACGGACTCAACACATGTCTCGTGCGTCGCCGGGAAGCTTGCGAGGCACACCTTCCCCGACAAGGGCTCAGACGTCGACGACGCGCTAACTGTCGTGCACATTGATTTGTGCGGACCGTACTGGGTAGCTGCCAAGGAATGGCGGCCTGTACTTCTTGCTGCTAAAGGACCGCAAGACCCGCTACGTGTGGGTGAGGCCGGTTGCTAAGAAGTCGGACGTGCTGTGGGATTTGGCGCAGTAGCTGGCTAGGGTTATGCAATGCCCTAATGAGGAGCAGGTAGCAGCTGGAATGAGGGTGGCCAAGTATCTTGGCCAAACACCGACCGTTGGGCTGCAATACTCGGCGGCGGCACAAAGGCGCCAAAAGGGCGCGGATGGTGTTGAACCCGGGCGTTTGTTCCTCACCGCCTACTCGGATGCTTCATATGCATCGGAACCAGAGGACATGACAAGTGTGGGAGGCTTCATATGCTGTGTTGGTGGAGGCCCAACTGCTTGGGAGAGCAAGAAGCAGGTTGACCAAGCTTTGAGCTCGGTGGAGTCCGACTACATGGCAATTTTCCGTGCCGTACGTGAGGTTGTGTCGCAGCGGCGTTTGTTGGCTGAATTGGGGGAGGAGCAGCAAGGACCTACCCCACTCTACTGTGACAGCTAGAGTGCCATTGCTCTTACTAAGAACCCTGTGTTGCATGGACTCACAAAGCACATGAGGGTGAAGTGGCATTGAACGAGGAGCATGGTGACCGCGGGTGAAGTTGAGTTGCGGTACGTGAAGACCACGGGGCAGCCGGCTGACATGATGACTAAGAGGCTGGTGGAGCAGCAGCATTGGAAGTGTTGCAAGCTGGCTGGGATGGCTCTGAACTGAGAGAGCAACATATCCTCAGGCCAACAATCCGAGGGGGAGTTTGTTGGTGCAACCCTACGGTTTGCACTCGGCTTGTTGTCCGTGTGCGTATATGTGTGTGTGTGTGTGTGTGTATGGAAGGGTATGAGGGCATGGGATAAGATATATTTCATGCTTATAATTTTGTGTGAATGTTGAGTCATGATGTCGAGTGTGTGTGTCGAGTCAATAGCGAGTTATCGCTAGACGCGCGTTACGCGGTCGTTTGTGTCTCGCGCGCGGTTTCTATTTTGTCGTGTGCGGTTTCTATTTTGTCTTGTGTCGAACGTTCGGCGTGTCGCAGGTGTGTGCAGAAGACCCATCAAGAACTCAAGGATGAGTTTGTGATGAAGAGCCCAAGCCTTTGTGTCAAGCCTCAAGTGATTTCGAAGCTCGCCAAAAGGGTACACCTCAAGATATTGAAGATAGTTACATTACTTTGTGTAGTGTAACATTTCACTTGGTGTAGGCCCTAGTGAAGGGTAGTTTCGAGACCCTTCGTGGTTGGGGACAGTGTGGCACTGCTCCACATCACTGTACCTCGGCTCTTGGGGTTTGTAGGAGCTGGGAGTCATTCCCAACTCGTAACTCTTCCTAACTCTTCCTATCTTGTGTTCTAAGACTATGTTGCTGCCATAGCCGTTCGTTCAAACCGACGCTGTGTCATCAGTTCTTCATGAAAGCGTGCGATTTTAATTGTCTATTGTAGGCGACATCAAGGCGCTCCAGATCCAAGTTGAATGAAGTCATTTGAAGTTGTGAGCAGATTGCTATGAACGTTTGAAGCCGCTGTGCAGAAATCCGACTGTGCACTCTATCTTTTGTTTTAGGCACATTTGAGCCTACTGTGACTATAACACACCCCGAACTACCCTAGAGCGTGCTCGCCACCCTGCCTTCCCTCCGTGCTGCCCTACTGGCCACGCGCCTCCTTGCTTGCCCGCTATGACTTCTCTTTGTAGTAGCGGTGAGAGTGGTGGCGGCGGTAGTGACAGCAATGGGAGTGGTGGCGGCCGTAGTAGTAGCCGCTGTGGATCTGTTCAGTGGGGAGTTTCTGGCGGTGGCCAGATGCAACTGCAGCGGCGTCCGTGCAAGACCCTTTCGCCGTAGCAGCTACGTGAGTGGTACGCTAGTAGGAGTGGTGGAGGGGGCGGTGGTGGCGGTCGAGGTGAAACAGGTTAGAGGGGAGGTTCTTGTGGTGGTCAGAGGTAGCAACAGCAGCGTCCGCGTGAGACCCCTACGGCACAGGAGCTTTGTGAGTGGTTCGCTCAGCTTGGGGCGTCTCGGAGTAGTGCTCACCGCCCATACGTCATTCGCACAGGTGATCGGGCTGGTCAGACTTGCGCGACAGTTGGTCACCTACAGTCCCGCTGCTTCTCCCGTGTTGACAACACTTGGAGCGCAGAGTTTAGCGACGCGGCTAAACTCCCCCGCTGGCTAGAGCTGCTTGGGCAGGGTGTGGATATCTTTGCTATAGACTATGATGCTATCCTCACTGCCATGCTTTCTTTGACCATTGGTACTGAGGGTGACTGTTACCTGTGTGTGCTGCCCGACCCTGGTATAGAGGCTGCTGGTTTAGGTGCTGGTGAGTCTGCTCTCTTTGGTACTGTGCTTGCTGAGGCCTTGCACACCTTCACGCTTGAGGAGATTAGGGCTACGTCTGCTCCTTGTGGGAGGCGCCGCAGCGGCAGGGGCAAGGGAGGCAAGGGGTGTGGGGGTGGTAGCGGTGGAGGCGGTGGTGGAGGCGGTAAAGGCGGTGGAGGTGGCGGTGGTGGCAGAGGGAATGGTGGTGGGAGTGGAGGCGTTGGTGGCGGCGGTGGTAGCGGTAGTGGGAGTGGTGGCAGCAGTAGTGGTGGCAGCGGTGGGAGTGGTGGCGGGGGCGGTGGTGGCGGTCGGGGTGGAACAGGTTAGAGGAGAGGTTCTTGCGGTGGTCAGAGGCAGCGGCAGCAGCGTCCGCGTGAGACCCCTATGCCCCAGGAGCTTTGTCAGTGGTACTCTTAGCTTGGGGCGTCTAGGGTGGTGTTCGCTGCCAGTATGTCATTCACACAGGAAACCGCGCTAGGCAGACATGCGGAAAGGTTGGTCACATACAGTCCCGCTGCTTCTCCCGTCTTCACGACGCCTAGTGCGCAGAGTTTCCCAAAGAAACTGAGCTCTTCCGCTGGCTAGAGCTGCTTAGGCAGGGTGTGGATATCTTTTCTCTTGACTAGTACATTATCCTTGCTGCCATGTGTGCTTTGACTGTTAGTGCTGAGGGTGACTATCACCTATGTGTACCGCCCGACCCAGGCATAGAGGATGCTGCTCTAGATGCTAGTGAGTCTGCTCTAGGTGCTCTCCCTGGTTCCTGCACCTACGGAGGCCTTGCACACATTCACGCTTGACTCAGGTGTTTCCCGCTGCTTCTTTCGCAACAGCACTACAGTCACACCACTCGCAGCACCGGTTGCAGTCTCTCTGGCTGACCCCTATTGGGGACCGGTTCTTGCGCGTTTCTCCACTATTATCCCATGTGCGGCGGTTCCGTTTGGCTCACTGTCAGGTCTTCACCTCCCCTCGTTTGCTACGAACTTGGTGAGTAAGGCCGTCCTTCAGGATGCTTATGTTGATACCTTCACCCTTGGAGGACAGGGTGTGGCGATCTGCACATGTGCACGGACGGGGCGTCACCTGGCCACGTTCACCTGTCGGCGTGGGTCAAGCCTGTACACACTGACTACTGAGCCTCGTTATATAGTTGTGTCTGCGTCCGCGTCAGGTCAGCTAGCAGCCCCCTGTCGCACTAGACTCTCCTTTGGCACCACCACTTAGGTCGCCCCTCCTTGCCATGCCTCCGTGGCATGCACTCCCGCCTCCTTGTGTCTGGTCTTCCGAGGTCCCTGCCTCCCTCCCACCCTCGCATGCCCCTCCCTGCCTTCCCTGTGTCGAGGGGCGGCAGTGCGCCACTCCTCACTCCTCCTCGTTTCCCCTGACGACTGCTCCCCTGCAGACTCTCCATGTGGACGTGAAGGGCCCAGCCCGCGTCCGTGGACAGGGCCGCGAGCGATAGTTTCTGCTGGTTGTTGACGACTTCTCGCGTTACACCATGGTCTTCCCCTAATGCAACAAGGGGGAGATGTATTGATCCCTTGGATCCGCGCTGTCCGTCTCCAGCTCTGCGAGCGTTATACCATGGTCTTCCCCTTCCTGTCCTGCGTCTATGCTCTGACAGAGGTGGTGAGTTTTCCTCCGACCGCTTGCGGGACTTTTGTCGTGGGGAGGGCATCCTCCAGTCGGTCACGCTTCCAGCCTCTCCGCAGAAGAATGGAGTTGCTGAGCATTGCATTGGCCTAGTCATGGAGGTCGCTCGTACCTCCATGATCCATTCAGCTACTCACCATTTTCTGTGGCCATTTGCGGTATGGTACGCTACGCATCAGCTCAACCTCTGGCTCCGTGTCTCCTTGCCGGAGACCTCGCCTACACTGCCTTGGACAGGAGAGGTTGGCAGTGCGTCAGTGTTCCGGGTTCGGGGCTGTCATGCCTTTGTCCGCGATACCTCAACGGGCAAGCTCTCCTCCCTCGCCATTCTCTGCGTCTTCCTTGGCTTTCCCCCTGACGCGCCTGGCTGGCAGTTTGACCACCCCACCTCGCGCTGTATCCTGCCCTCTCAAGACGTCATGTTCAATGAGCCGGTTCCCTTTTATTGTCTCTTCCCCTATCGCACTTCCCCTCTCCCCCCCCCCCCCCCCCACCGCTCTTCCTCACTCTAGGTCCCCAACCGGTAGACCCCCTCCCCCCTCAGGGTCCTGCTCCTTCAGGTGTGTCTCAGGTAGACCCAATCCCCTTAGTTGAGCCTGTCGAGGTCACTGGTGACTCTAGTGCTGCTCGGGTGCTGCGTCTTGGGGTGCTGAGCCTGCGGTAGCGGGGCTTGAGCGTGCAGAGCCGGATGTGCTGAGCCTGAGATTGCGGAGCCCGCGGGTGCTGAGCCTGAGCATGTGGAGCTTCGGGGTGCTGAGCCTGCAGGTTTAGAGCCTGGGGGTGGTGCGTCTGAGTGTGCGGAGCCTGGGGTTGCTGAGCCTGAGCGTGCGGAGCCTGGGGGTGCTGATTCTGGGGGTGCTGAGCCTAGGGGTACTGCATCTACACTACAAGAGCCTCTCTCACCCCAGCAGCTGCGCGAGTGGTACACTCGGCGCATACACCTTTAGAGTGGCGCTCCTGGAGCTGGAGGCCCTGGAGCTGCTAGTCTTGGAAGTGCTAGAGGTACTGCTGGTACTGGAGGTACTGGGGGTGCTGGAGCTACTAGTCCTAGAGGTCCCACTGGTTCCTTGCCCCAGTGGTCTAGCCGGCGGGAGCCTCTCTCACCACAACAGCTGTGCGAGTGGTACACTTGGCGCACCCGCCTTTAGAGTCGCGCTGCTGGAGCTGGAGGCCCTGCTGCTGGAGCTGGAGGCCCTGCTGCTGGTGGCGCTGACGCTGGAGGCATTAGTGCTGGTGGTGCTTGAAGCGTTGGTGGTGCTGGCACTGCTGGTCCCGGGGGTGCTCGTGCTGAAGGCGTTGGAGCTGCCGGAGCTGGTGGTGCTGCTGGTGCTGGAGGTGTTGGAGGTAGTGGAGGTTCTGAAGATTCTGGAGCTGGTAGTGCTACTGCTGCTGGAGGTGCTGGAGTTGCTAGTCCGGAAGGTGCTCGTACAAGAGGTACTGGAGCTACTGGAGCTGGTGGTGGTGCTGCTGCTGGAGGTGCTGGAGCTGCTGGTCCCGGAGGTGCTCGTACTGGAGGTACTGGAGTAGCCGGAGCTCGTGGCTGCTGCTACTGAAGGTGCTGGAGGTGCTGGTCCTGGAGGTGCTGGAGCTGCTGGTCCTGGAGGTGCTCATGCTAGAGGTACTAGAGCTGGTGGTGGTGCTGCTGCTAGATGTACTGGAGGTGCTGGAAGTACTGGAGCTGCTAGAGGTGACGGAGGTGCGGGAGCTGCTAGAGTTGGTGGTGCTGCAAGTGCTGGAGGTGGAGACCCTGGAGCTGGAGGTGCTAGCGCTGGAGGTGCTGGCGCTTGAGGTGCTGGAGCTGGAGACCCTGGAGATGGAGGTGCTGGCGCTGTGGCTGCTGGAGCTGTCGGTACTGGTGCTGGAGGCGCTGTGCCGCCGCAACCGTACTTCATTCGACTGCTTCGCCAGGTTCTTGGTCTCCCGTCTTCTACTGACCTTACTTTGCCTCTATTGTGTCCACCGCCAGACTTGTCGCAGCCACAGTTGCAAGCATCCTTCCCACTGCCTGCTCCTTCTCCTTACACTGAGTAGAGAGACTCTCTTACACAGCGTCGTGAGCTTGTGTCTTGCCCTGCCTTGCCTGTTCGCGCTGATTGCACTGGTCGTCGTGTTCCGCGTCCGCGTCTTCCTCCTATTCCCGGCACTCACCTTATGACACTTCGTCCTTCCTCTGTTCCACTGCGAGTTCCCCTGCCGTCTCCTCCTACGTCCTCTCTTCCTGACGGACTAGACCCTGAGTCTGACTTAGTTCGCGCTGCCAGTCTGACTGTCACCCGTCTCCTGGCCATTATTGTCCCCGACCTTTCGTTTGAGTCCATTTCTGCGTCTACCCTAGTTGCTGAGCTTGTCAACTTTGCTACTAGCCATCGTCTCGACTATGCTACTAGTCTTGTTGCTGAGTCAGATTCTGTTTGTCCTTCGTCCGTCGCGGGTGAGTGTGCTCTTGCCATGGACGTCCTTGAGGACAGGTAGGAGGACTTTGAGTGTCTTGTAGCTACTGCATCTCATCTCGTGCCCATGCTGCTTTCACCTGAGGGAGAACCGAATGCTCCAAACATTTCGACCCCGCGCTCATACACAGAGGCGATTATGGGTCCCTACTCCTCTCAGTGGCGGACAGCCATGGACGCAGAGATGGCATCTTGGAAGTCCACATGCACTTACGTCGATGCAGTTCCCCCTCATGGGCCAAACATAGTTGATGGCATGTGGATTTTCAGGATGAAGCG
This sequence comes from Closterium sp. NIES-65, assembly GCA_948144175.1. Taxonomy (NCBI): domain Eukaryota; kingdom Viridiplantae; phylum Streptophyta; class Zygnematophyceae; order Desmidiales; family Closteriaceae; genus Closterium; species Closterium sp. NIES-65. The sequence continues at coordinate 629,116 of CANXME010001748.1, forward strand.
GCCGTCAGGTTCTCTACTTGTCTTCAAGGCTCGTTACGTAGCAAAGAGACTTTAGTCATCGATAGGGAGTCGACTTCTTCCAGAACTTCTCCCCTACCCCAAAGATTACCACTCTTTAGGTGCTGCTGCATGTCGCCGCTCAGCGTGACTAGGAGCTTTGCTCTCTTGACTCCAGCACATCTTTCTTACAGGGCAGCCTGCACGAGGAGATCTGGCTGCGCCACCCACCGGGCTTCACTGGGTCTTTTCCTGCATGTATCCAGTGGAGCCTCCGGTGGCTAGTCTACGGTCTCCGCCAGGCGCCTCGTGAATGGCACGGCACACTGAGTACAACGCTTGCGGCTCTTGGATTTGCTCCTTCGACTGCTGACCCGTCATTGCTTCTGCGCACCGACACTTCGCTGCCGCCGCTCTACATCCTTGTGTATGTTACGACTTGGTTTTTGCCACTGCTGACACTGAGGCATTGGCCCTTGTGAAGTCAGAGCTGCAAAAGAGACACTCCTGCACTAACCTAGGTGAGCTGCGCAACTATCTTGGCTTGTAGATCACCCGAGACAGAGCACCACACACCATCACCTTGACTCAGTCACACAGGTGCACCAGGTTCTTCAGCGCTTCGACTTCCGATACTCCTCGCCACAGTCCACCCCTCTGCCTACCGGTCACTCACTCTCAGCTCCACCTTTGGACGAGTCCGTAGAGCCGAGTGGCTTATATCTAGAGCTTGTGGGCTGCCTCATGTACCTGATGACCTGCACTCGACCTCACCTTGCTTACCCTCTCAGTATCATGGCACACTGGCCACGCAAACGCGTCTTGGGTTGACAACTGGCTACGCAGCGGTCTTCACAGGGTTACACCTTCGGCCTTGGCTCCGGTCCTGTTTCTTGGTGGTCTACCCGCTCGTCTTTTGTTCTCTGTTCCAGTTGTGAGGCTGAGATCTACGCAGAGGCCATGGCTGCACAGGAGTTTTGCTGGCTCACCTACCTGCTGACCGACTTGGAAGAGCGGCCTAGTTCTCCTCCAGTTCTGTATGTAGACAACAAGTCCATGATTGCCTTGTACCAGGAGCAAAGAATGGAGCACAGGACGAAGCACATTGCTCTGTGTTACTTCCTTGCTTGAGAGTTGCAGCAGTGTGGTCAACTTCATCTTGCTTACGTGGCCACTCGGGCCAACACTGCTGATAAATTCACCAAGGCATTTCAGCCTGGTGGTCATCAGCATTTCTGTAGTGTTTTAGGCCTTGTGCCTACTTTTCCTCACTTGCTCACTTTGTGACTTTGCTTGTACTGTAACCTATATGTATATACCTACATGTTTACACATGCTAGGTTGTAATCATTGTACTCCTTGTTCGATTTATATAACTCTGCATGTGAACTGGCCTTGTTTCTATTTGCTTATGCTTAGAGTGTGTGGTGACTTCGTGATCCACCCTGAGCTTGCTTTGCTTTTCTTGACTGGTCTTGTGACCCCTTGTTCTCCCCCACTTTGCCTATGGGGGTGTGTCAAACTATAATGATGCTTATGTTGTGTAGGCTGTAGTGGGCTAGCCTATATGGGGTACAACCCAATTAGGGTTAGAACTAGTACTTAGTTTGATCTCAATGGAATCATTCCTGCTCACTAGTTTCTGACACCGACAATACCGACGATGCTGTACAAGGCGTAATCGCGCCATTATCCGAAGTGCCAATGGGCTTACATGCTTATGTGCACTTGTGATTTTCTACTCTAGAAGAGCGCGTTTTGGAAGGTTCGGATTATCCTTTGTGTCTATGTATTTCCCAGTATAAGTAGGCCTTATACTCACCTTTAGTGCAACATTCTCAAGTGGAAATTTGATCATGTAATAGTGCAGAGGTTGATTTCGTTGGTGTTTTTGTAGGAGAGGCAATCGTAGTTGTGCATATTGGTAACTTCGACAACGTCATTGTTGGTGTTAGGGCCATTGCGGAGGGTGTCTTGCGATATGCTGATGTAATTGTGGGCTTCACGAGTTATATCATCCGGATCAAACTATGAAACAGGTATGTAGTTGGGGGCTTGGAATGGGCTTGTAAGGGGGATGTGCGGATAATGCTCGTAGGCCGAAATGTTTGCTGCATCTTCCACCACGTCAGCTTCGTCTTGTATTGTTGCAAAGTTGTGGTGTCCCTTGATTTTTTTTTCGGTGCCTTGTTAGCTTTGCGGTGTTCTTTGAGCAATGGCAGAGTCAGATTCTGGTAGAAGATGCAGTCACGTGATTTCATCATTTCGTGCATCGCGTATTCCAGTACGATCCAGGCTTTGAACTCCTTTTCGATTCTGAGATGAATGCCCCAGCGTGCCCGGTCACTAATGTTTCCTGTTCGTGCCGTGTGGGTTTTGTACTGTACCATACACTCAGAGCAGACGCATGACAGCCTTCGTGTGTCAAACTCATATGTTATAGTCTGTGTAGGCTGTAGTGGGGTAGACAATATGGGGTACAACACTTCTAGGTTTTCCTAATTGTACCCACCTGCTTGCTAGTTCATTCATTTTCCTCATTTCTTCACATGGTATAGAGCAGGTTCCCTAGTGGGAACGCTTCCTTGGGCCCACCACTGAATTTTTTTTTCTGACCGGAGCGTCAGTCGCTCCTGCCCGAGGCGTGCCCCGTGGGCCGCCCTTCTGTCGAGCCCTCCTAGAGGCCCCTCTCACAGCCCCTCGCGCCACCCTTAGCGGCCCCGTCACCGCCCCTAGCGGCCCCGTCGCCGCCCTTCTAGGCCCCTCGCGGCCCCTTAGCGGCCCCGTCGCCGCCCTTCCAGGCCCCTCGCGGCCCCTACGCGGCCCTTTCGCCGACCATAACGGCCCTGTCGCCGCCCCTACGCAGCCCCGTTGCCGCCCCTAGCGGCACCGTCGCCGCCCCTAGCGGCACCGTCGCCGCCCCTAAGCGGCCCCGTCACCGCCCCTACCTGGTCCCGTTGCCGCCCCTAGCGGCCCCGTTGCCCCTCCTACGTGGCCCCGTCGCCGCCCATACGCGGCCACATCGCCGCCCCTAGCGGCCCTGTCGCCGCCCCTACGCAGCCCTGTCACCGCCCCTAGCGGCCCCGTCGTCGCCCCTACGCGGCCCCGTCGCCGCCCCTACGCGGCCCCGTCACCGCCCCTAGCGGCCGCGTCGCCGCCCCTACGCGGCCCCGTCGCCGCCCCTAGCGGCCCCGTCGCCGCCCCTACGTGGCCCCGTCGCCGCCCCTAGCGGCCCCGACGCCGCCCCTCGCGGCCCCGTCGACGCCCGTCGCGGCCCCGTCGCCGCCCCTAGCGGCCCCGTCGCCGCCCCTACCGGCCCCGTCGCAGCCCCTAGCGGCCCCGTCGCCGCCCCTGCACGGCCCTCTCGCCGCCCCTACTGGCCCCATCGCCGCCCTTACCGAGCAGCCGAGCCGCCCAGCAGCCGAGCCGCCGAGCCGCCTAGCAGCCGAGCCGCCGAACCGCCAAGCCGCCGAGCCGCCCAGCAGCAGAGCCGCCAAGCCGCCCAGTTGCCGAGCCGCCGAGCCACCCAGCAGCTGAGCTGCCAAAGCCGCCGTCGAGCCGCCGCTACCGAGCCACTGCCAAGCTGCTGCTTCCGCGGTTACCGCCCTGTTCCTTCCGGCGCGCCCCGGCCCTGCCCGCCCGAACTGGTGAGAGCACCCCCCTACTAGACCAGTGTTGTCATGGCTACCCCCAGTGTCCTTACCTTTGATGCTGAGGGTCGTGCTGTTGACTTCGAGGTCTGGGTCGATGACGGACTATGCACTTCCTACAGTCGATAGGGCAGACGGACTCTCCATGTTTGATCTCACCTCTCGTGCCTCTCCTGCCCCGCCTGTTGATGCTGATAGCACTAATTGCTCACAGTGGGCCACCCGCGATGCTGCTGCCCGTCTTGCTGTGCGTCGCTACTTACCGACCACTGAGCGTGCGCACTTGAGTCAGTACAAGAGTGCTAAGACCTTGTACGATGTTGTAGTTGCACGCTACTCTTCCCCTGCCACTGTTGCTCTTAGCCGCCTCATACTGCCGTACCTTTTTCATGACCTCGCCGCCTTTCCCACTGTCGCTGACCTCGTTACGCACCTTCGCACTAGTGACACCCGCTACCGCGCAGCGCTTCCCGCTGAGTTCTGCGCCAAGAACCCCCCCCCCCCCCCCCCCCCATGTACATCACCCTCTAGTACATAGTCACCCAGCTCCCTGACTCCCTTCGCTCGGTCAGGGACCACTTTCTCTCTGTTTGCCCCACCACACTCACCGTTGACCTCCTAGAGGAGCGCCTTCTGGCAGCTGAGAAGAGTATAGTCACTGTAGGAGCCTCTAGAGGTGACCCGCGTGCCCCTGTCTTTGAGGGGTGCTCCCCCTCCCCCCTTTTGCCCTCTGTTGCCTCTGCTGCTGCCGTCGACTTCGTTGGCACTGAGTCACTCCGCGCTGCGTCTGCCCTTAGTGGGCGACGCCGCACCGGCAAGGGCAAGGTGGGCAAGGGTGCTGGAGGGGCTGGCGGGGGTGGTGGAGGTGGAGGTGGAGGAGGCGGAGGGAGTGGGGGTGGTGGTGGGAGTGGTGGCGGGGGTGGGGGCTTCAATGGCGGCGGTGGCGGCGGCGGCGGTGGCGGTGGGAGTGGAGGAGGAGGCGGTGGCGGCGGTGGCGGAGGTGGCGGCGGAGGAGGTCGAGTAGTCAAGGTGGCTCTGCGCAGCGGGGCGGCTTAGGTGGTGGTGAGCGCCAGCAGCAGCAGCGCACTCATGAGACCCCGTCCCCCCAGCAGCTTCATGAGTGGTACGCTGGGCATCAGCGAGGTGGGGGTACTGGTCCCTGCACTTACGTCCTCCGTACCGGCGACCGCGCTGGTGAGCAGTGCGGGGGCCCGCACTCCACCCAGTGCTGCTTCGGCCGCCTGACAAACGCTTGGCATCACCACTTCCCTGACGCCACTGAGATCCCTTGTTGGGGAGAGCTGTCTAGGGCGGGGGTTGCTATCTTTGATCTTGACTATGATGCTATTCTTACTGCCATGTATGCTGTGTCTACTAGTGATGAGGGTGACTGTTACCTGTGTGTTCCGCCTGACCCGGGCATTGAGGCTGCTGCTCTAGGTGCTGGTGAGGCTGCTGCTCTAGGTGCTAGTGCGTCTGCTGCCCCAGGTGCTGGTGAGTCTGCTCTCTCATGTACCACGTCGGCTCAGGCCTTACACACCTTCACCCTTGACTCGGGTGCTTCCCGCTTCTTTTTTCGAGACCGCACCACGCTTATGCCGCTTAGTCGGCTGGTTGCGGTCTCCTTGGCAGACCCCTCTGGGGGTCCTCTCCTTGCTCGCTTCTCCACTGACTTACCGTGTCCGGCAGCCCCCTCTGGCACCCTGTCAGGTCTCTACCTCCCCTCGTTCTCTACGAACTTGGTGAGTGGTGCTGATCTACAGGATCAGGGGGTTGACCAGTTCACTCCTGCGAGTGAGCGGGTGACCCACTGTACTTGTGCTCGGACGGGCCGACACTTGGCCACGTTCACCCGTCGACCGGGGTCGAGCCTTTACACACTGACTACTGAGTCTCCTCCGGTTACTCAGTCTGGTCAGGTAGCTGCGTCGAGTCAGGTGTTTGCTGCATCGCCCAGGTCTAGTCCTGAGTCAGCTCCCTGCTCGTGTCGTCTCCTGCCCCACGAGACTCTCCTCTGGCACCACCGCCTTGGTCACCCCTCCCTGCCTCATCTTCGAGGCAAGGCCTCACGCGTCCTTGTCTCTAGTCTCCCCCGGTCCCTCCCTCCCCTCCCTCCGGGGCTTGCCCCTACCTGCGTTCCCTGCGTCGAGGAGCGGCAGCGCACCGCCCCTCACTCCTCCGTGTTTCCTCCAACAGAGGCTCCCCTGCACACTCTTCACATGGACGTGTAGGGCCCCGCCCGCGTCCGTGGCCAGGGTCACGAGCGTTACTTCCTGTTGGTGGTTGACGACTACTCGCGTTACACCGCGGTGTTCCCCTTGTGCAGCAAGGATGACGTCACTGAGGTGTTGATTGACTGGATTCGCGCAGCTCGTCTCCTGCTCACAGAGAGTTTCGGCTCACACTTTCCTGTTCTGCGTCTGCACTCTGACAGAGGCGGGGAGTTTTTCTCTGCCTGTCTGGGAGCCTTGTGTCGTGCATAGGGCTTCCGCCAGACGTTCACACTTCTGGCCTCTCCACAGCAAAATGGGATTGCTGAGCGCCGCATTGGCATGGTCATGGACGTCGCTCGTACGTCCATGATCCATGTGGCTGCTCCCCATTTTCTGTGGCCGTTTGCAGTTTAGTACGCAGCGCATCAGCTCAACCTTCAGCCCCGGGTCTCCTTGCCAGAGACCTCCCCCACCTTGCGGTGGACGGGGAAGGTTGGCGATGCGTCTGCGTTTCGGGTCTTAGGATCTCAGGCGTTATTCCGCGACTTGTCTGCCGACAAGCTGTCCCCCCGTGCTGTTCCCTGCGTCTTCCTTGGCTTCCCCCTTGACGCGCCTGGTTGGCAGTTTTACCACCCCACTTCGCGCCGTGTTCTGTCCTCCCAGGACGTCACCTTTGACGAGTTGGTGCCTTTCCACCGTCTTTTCCCCTACCGCACTGCGCCCCTCCCCCCGCCGTTGCTCTTCCTTGCGCCAGGTCCTCCCCCGGTAGACCCTCTCTCCCCTCAGGGTCCTGCCCCGACAGGTGTGTCCCAAGTAGATGCAGTCGAGCCTGTCAAGGTAGCTGTTGACTCTGGTGCTGAGCCTACGGGTGCCGGGTCTGGGGGTGTTGAGCCTGGGGGTGCTACGCCTGGGGGTGCTGAGTCTAGGGGTGCTGAGTCTGGGGGTGCTGAGTCTGGGGGTGCTGAGCCTGGGAGTGCGGAGCCTGGGGGTGCTGAGCGTGGGGGTACGGAGCCTTGGGGTGCAGAGCCTGGGGTTGTCGGAGCTGCTCGTGTAGCCTGTGGTGGTGCTTCGTCGAGACGGGAGCCACTCTCTCCACAGGAGCTGCGCGAGTGGTTTGCTCAGCGTTGGAGTCGTCCAACTGGAGCTGGAGGTACTACTGCTGCTGTTGGTCCTGGAGGTGCTCGTATTGGCGGTACTGGAGCTGTTGGGACTTGAGGGTGCTGTTGGGGCTGCTGGAGTTAGTCGTGCTGGAGCTGCTGGCGGTACAGGAGCTAACGGTCCTGCTCGATTTGGAACTGCTGGAGCTGGAGCTGCTGGGGGTGTTGGTGCTGGAGGTGCTACTGGCGCTGGTGATGCCGTTGGGGGTACTGGTGCTTACCCTGTTGGTTCTGGAGGCTCTGCGCGGGCGCGGCCGTACTTTGTTCCGCTTCTTGAGCAGGTTCTTCGTCTTCCGACTTCTAGTGGTCCTGCTCCTACCTAAGCGTCTCCACAGCCTGTCCAATCACAGTCTTAGTTACAGCCCGCCTCCCCCTTGCCTGTTATAGTCACAGTAGGCTCCAATGTGCCTAAAACAAAAGATAGAGTGCATAGTCGGATTTCTGCACAGCGGCTTCAAACGTTCATAGCGATCTGCTTACAACTCCAAATGACTTCATTCAATTTGGATCTGGAGCGCCTTAACGTTGCCTACAATAGGCAATTTAAATCGCACGCTTTTTTTAAGAATTAACGACACAGCGTTGGTTTGAACGAACGGCACTATGGCAGCAACATAGTCTTAGAACACAAGATAGGAAGAGTTAGGAAGAGTTACGAGTTGGGAATGACTCCCAGCTCCTACAAACCCCAAGAGCTGAGGTACAGTGATGTGGAACAGTGCCACACTGTCCCCAACCACTAAGGGTCTCGAAACTACCCTTCACTAGGGCCTACACCAAGTCAAATGTTACACTACACAAAGTAATGTAACTATCTTCAATATCTTGAGGTGCACCCTCTTGGCGAGCTTCGAAATCACTTGAGGCTTGACACAAAGGCTTGGGCTCTTTATCACAAACTCATCCTTGAGTTCTTGATGGGTCTTCTGCACACACCTGCGACACGCCGAACGTTCGACACAGGACAAAAAAAAAACCGCGCGCGAGACGCAAACGACCGCGTAACACGCGTCTAGCGATATCTCGCTATTGACTCGACACACACACTCGACATCATGACTCAACATTCACACAAAATTATAAGCATGAAATACATCTTATCCCATGCCCTCATACCATTCCATACACACACACACACACACACACATATACGCACAGGGACAACAAGCCGAGTGCAAACCGTAGGGTTGCACCAACAAACTCCCCCTCGGATTGTTGGCCTGAGGATATGTTGCTCTCTCAGTTCAGAGCCATCCCAGCCAGCTTGCAACACTTCCAATGCTGCTGCTCCACCAGCCTCTTAGTCATCATGTCAGCCGGCTGCCCCGTGGTCTTCACGTACCGCAACTCAACTTCACCCGCGGTCACCATGCTCCTCGTCCAATGCCACTTCACCCTCATGTGCTTTGTGAGTCCATTCAACACAGGGTTCTTAGCAAGAGCAATGGCACCCTGGCTGTCACAGTAGAGTGGGGTAGGTCCTTGCTGCTCCTCCCCCAATTCAGCAAACAAACGCCACTGCCACACAATCTCCCGTACGGCACTGAAGAGTGCCATGTACTCGGACTCCACTGAGCTCAAAGCTTGGTCAACCTGCTTCTTGCTCTCCCAAGCAGTTGGGCCTCCACCAACACAGCATATGAAGCCTCCCACACTTGTCATGTCCTCTGGTTCCGATGCATATGAAGCATCCGAGTAGGCGGTGAGGAACAAACACCCGGGTTCAACACCATCCGCGCCCTTTTGGCGCCTTTGTGCCGCCGCCGAGTATTGCAGCCCAACGGTCGGTGTTTGGCCAAGATACTTGGCCACCCTCATTCCAGCTGCTACCTGCTCCTCATTAGGGCATTGCACAACTCTAGCCAGCTGCCCGGTAGCAAACACGACGTCCGGTCGGGTGTTTACCGCCGCATACATGAGGCTGCCCACCAACGAGTGAAAACAGCGCCTCTCTTCTTCTCCAACGCTCTCCTCCTCTGGCCCCTTCACACACTTGAACCCAGAGGGAAAGGGAGTAACCACATGACCTTCACTCTGGCCGAAGTTGGCGGCCAATGCCTCCAGGTACTTCCGTTGGTGCACTCGCATGCTCCGCTTCTCCACGTCTCGTTCGATGTGGAGCCCAAGGTAGAAGTTCACGTCACCAAGGGACTTGCACTTGAACTTGTCATGCAGCTTCAGCATCACCTCCTTCACAAGGTCAGAGGAGGGTGAGAATATGAGAATATCATCCACAAAAACCACCATGAAGCTCCTCTTCTCCCCCTCGCTAAGCATGAACAAGGAGTGATCGGCCGTTGAGGGAGTGAAGCCGATCTCCTCCAACACTTCGCGCAGCTTCATGTACCATTGCCTAGGGGCCTGCTTCAGCCCATAGAGGGCCTTCTTCAGCTTCCACACTCTGCCACTACCATCATCAAACCCCTCTGGCTGTGCCATAAAAATCTCCTCCTCAAGGATGCCGTTAAGGAATGCCGTTACGATGTCCATTTGTTTTACTACCCATCCTTTGATGGCGGCTCCCGCGAATAGGGTTCGCAGCGTCGTCGGCTTCACCATACGGGCAAACAGCTCCTTGAAGTCCACCTTCTCCTTCTGCTGGTACCCCTTGGCTACAAGCCTAGACTTGTAGCGCTCGATCTTGCCGTCGGCATCCGACTTGATTTTGAAGAGCCACTTGGACGTTATCGCTGTACGCCCCTCCGGTAGCTCCACCAATTCAAATGTGTCATTCTCCTTGATGCTCTTCGGCTCAATCTCCATGGCCTTCTTCCACTCCTCAGCATCACTACTCTCCAAAGCCTCCTTGAGAGTTGCTTGTTCTCCCGGCATCTCCACCGGAGAGAAGAACGCGAAGGCACACTCCTCGTAGTCACTCTCCTCGTCGTCTCCGACCATCATTGCCGCTCCAGCCTGGGCTGTCTTGCCCTGCTTTCCCAGTGCATCATAAGTCAGCCTATTAGGGGGTTGAGCTCTCCTCTTCCCCCTTCCTTCCTCCTCAGCTGCAGGGACTTGAAGGCCTTGGTGTTGCTGCGGTGTGGCTCGAATCCGTGGAGCACTCATAGTACGGGAAGGGAGTGACGGTGCACGCTCGCTCACTTGCTGCACCTCCTCCTCTTCTTCCTCTGCATCATTGGCCTCCTCTCCCCCATTCACAAGGGAGGATTGCCTCGTGGTTGTGCTGCCGCTGCTCAGCTCCAAAGGCAGCTCCACATGCTCCAAACCGGAACTCTTCACTTCCCCAAACCGCACGCCTATCTTCGCCTTCCAATCCTTGTACATGAAGTTCTCCATGAACTTGAAGTCCCTGCTCACCAAGAACTTCTTGGTGAATGGGTCCCAAAGAAGCCATCCCTTGCTGTTTTGAGCCATGCCCAAGTGCACGGTCCACACCGCCTTGGCACCAAGCTTGTTGTGCCGAAGATGTTTAGGCACGAGCGCCATGCACATGCACCCGAACACCCGAAGCATATCCACCTTTGGCTTCCTTCCTAGCCACTCCACATAGGGCACCCATTTGTCTGCTCCCACATGAGTCAAGGCTCTGTTCTTGGCCACACACGCGCTCCGCACCGCATCAGGCCAGAAATAGTCGGGTAGCCCGGCTTCAATGAGCAACCCGCGTGCCGCCTCCGTGATTGTGCGGTTCGCTCGCTCGGCGATGCCGTTCATTGCAGGGGAGTATGGCATGGTGAGGGAGTGCGGAATACCATTCTTCTTCAGCCACAACCCAAACTCCTTGCTCAGGAACTCTCCCCCTCGATCGGTGCGGATTGACTTGACTAGACGGTCTTGTTGCCGCTCCACCATCGGGAACCAATCCGTCTTCAACGTTTCAGCCACGTCGCTCTTCTTGGCCAGCACATACACCTAAGTCATGCGGGTGTAGACGTCGACAATGGTGGGAAAATACTCAGCTCCAGCAGCTCCAAGCTTCAGGGGGCCCACCACGTCCATCACCACCTCATCAAGCGGTTCCTTAGCCGTCGCCTCCGAACTAGAGAACGGGAATCGGGTGAACTTGGCTTGCATGCACGTCGGGCAGCTAAGTACCTCATCGGGCTCCCCCTTCACACGTATGCCAGCAACCATCTCATTCTTCACTAGCTGCTGCAAGATGGGCAGGGCCACATGCCCCATTCGCCGATGCAAGGTGAGCCAATCACACTCCCCCGTAGCCGAAGTTGGATTGGAGAATGCCGCGCTCGCAATAGCGCCCCACATACTCTCTCCGTAGTCCTCCTCCACTGCTGCCTCGGGGTTCTCCTCACCCTTTTGCTGCTCCTTGGCTGCTGCATCTCTCTCCATAGGTTCACCAAGCTTGCTGGTCCCTCCAAGATTGCGCTTCTTGGACTCTTTCTGATTAGCGCGACCGTTCGCGCCATCGTCGCTACCAACCGCTCCATCCTTGGTGCTGATGCTTGCTGCCACTTGCCTCTCCTTAGGCATAGGGACCACAGGGATCTGCCACATCTCGTTGTAGACATCCCTGTCCTCATGAAGGTCCCAAAGAATCCGATTGCCAAGCCTTGCAGTGTAGGTCTTGGCCCCCTTCGAGTTAGTGTCCATTCCGGCCTTTGCCAACCGCCGCACGGAAATCATGTTTGCAGCAAGGCTGGGCACCCAAAGCACGTTCTTGAGGCCCACCATCTTCCCATCAGCACCCTTGAACATGGCCTTCCCCATACCTTTCACCTCTGCTCGCTGCCCCAAAGCCGATGTGACATGCTTCACCAGTGACAGCTCGAGTTCGGTGAGCAAGTCCGGGCGAGGTGTCATGCTATAGGTAGCGCCACTATCAATCACCCAATAGTCCAGAGGGTGTAGGGTCACCTTTCCCACAGCTGCTGGCTCGTCAAAGCCTTCATCCTTCTCTGGACCAGCCGGTACTCTCGTCGACACGAAGTAGAATAGACCCGGGTATCGATCGTCGCTCGGGTCCTTGTCGTTGTCTCCGTTCTTCATGTTTGCAGCTCCGCCACCGCGACCGCCACGGCCTCCACGGCCTCGTCCTCTCCCTCCTCCTGCTCCTCTACCCTCTTGGCCTTGAGCAGGGGTCCAACCATCAGGGAGTTTGTAGCAGTCGCGCCACATGTGTCCGCTCTTGTGGCAATAGTGACACTCGCCGTCGAATCGCCCGCGACCGCGTCCGTAGCTCTTGTCGTCGCTGCCGTAACCGCCACTCCTGCGGCCTCCGCCGAAGTTGCTGCCACCAAACCTTCCTCCCCCTCGTCCTCTGCCTCTTCCTCGACCATATCCACGGCCGATGCTTGCTGCCCCAGCGCCATCCGCACTCGCCAACTCACGGCGGCGGAAATCCTCTTCAAGGATAGCTCGCTTCACATCTTCGAGCGAGAGGCGGGGCAAGTCGTGATTCAGGTTGATGATGAGCGAGGACCATGATTCGGGGAGTAGGGCCAGCAACTTGGTCTTCTTTTGGAGCTCACTATAGTTGAAATCAGCTCCCTCAAGCCGCGTCAACAAGTCAAAGAATTTATGCACCCCTTCTTCAACCGCTTCATCCTCTTCAATTCGTAATGTCGCCATTTGCCGTTCCAACACCAGAGCTACCGCTGCTGTTGTAGGAGCGTGTACACCCTTGAGAGCAGTCCATGCTTTTGGTCCCTTCTCTTGTTCACGCTGGAAAGGCTTGATGTTACGGATTTGGCTGCTCCCCAACGCTTGCCCAAGTAGGAGGTAGCCTTGTGCGCTCTTCCGCACCCACGGGCTCTTCTCCGGGTCGTTCTCGGGACGCATCTCCGTTCCTTCCATCGCCTCCAGCAGGTCATAGTGGTCAAATATGTTCTCCATTCTGAAGGACCACTCAGCAAAGTTGTCACCATTGAACTTGTCAAGGCCAAACACTCTAGGCTCATCCCTAGATGGGCCAACACTTGGTTGCACGGGCACCATGGCTGAGTCACGGGGTTGGCCTTGAGCTTGGGCTTCTCCTCTACCACCAGCACCTCTGCCACCCCTTTCCTCATGTCCAGCCATTGTCGAAACTGCTCCAAGGGGCTCTGATACCACTTGTTATAGTCACATTAGGCTTCAATCTGCCTAAAACGAAAGATAGAGTGCACAGTCGGATTTCTGCACAGCGGCTTCAAACGTTCATAGCGATCTGCTCACAACTCCAAATGACTTTATTCAACTTGGATCTGGAGCGCCTTAAAGTCGCCTATAATAGGCAGTTTAAATCGCACGCTTTCATTAAGAAATGACGACACAGCGTTGGTTGTAATAAACGGCACTATGGCAGCAACATAGTCTTAGAACACAAGATAGGAAGAGTTAGGAAGAGTTACGAGTTGGGAATGACTCCCAGCTCCTACAAACCCCAAGAGCTGAGGTACAGTGATGTGGAACAGTGCCACACTGTCCCCAACCACTAAGGGTCTCGAAACTACCCTTCACTAGGGCCTACACCAAGTCAAATGTCACACTACACAAAGTAATGTAACTATCTTCAATATCTTGAGGTGCACCCTTTTTGCGAGCTTCGAAATCACTTGAGGCTTGACACAAAGGCTCGGGCTCTTCATCACAAACTCATCCTTGAGTTCTTGATGGGTCTTCTGCACACACCTGCAACACGCCGAACGTTCGACACAGGACAAAAAAAAAACCGCGCGCGAGACGCAAACGACCGCGTAATACGCGTCTAGCGATATCTCGCTATTGACTCGACACACACACTCGACATCATGACTCAACATTCACACACAATTAAAAGCATGAAATATATATTATCCCATGCCCTCATACCATTCCATACACACACACATGCACGCACATGGACAACAAGCCGAGTGCAAACCGTAGGGTTGCACCAACACTGCCTGCTCCTTCTCCCTACACTAGTCCTACTGGACGTCTTGCTGAGCGCCGTGAGCCTGCGTCTCGACCTGCGTCGCCTGTTTTTGCTGCTTGCACTAGTGGTCGTGCTCCGCGTCCGCGTCCTCCTGCGGTGCCAGGCACACACCAGATGGCACTGCGTCCTTCCACTGCTCCTTTGCGTGTCCCGTTGCCATCTCCTCCAAAGTCCTCTCTTCCTGTTCTTGCTGACCCGGAGTCTGACTCTCTTCGTGCTGCCAATCCTACTGTTACGCATCTCCTGGCTACTGCTCTCAGTGACCCTTTCTTTGAGTCCACTGCTTCATCTGCCTTAGTTGCTGAACTTGTCGACTTCGCTGTTCTTTGTCGTCTAGACTTCGCCACTCGTCTCGTTGCTGAGTCTGAGTCTCTCTGTCCTCCGTCCGTCGGGGGTGAGTGTGCTCTTAGCACGGATGTCCTTGAGGACAGACAGGAGGAGTTCCAGTGTCTTGCTCCTTCTTTGCCTCATCTCGTGTCCATGCTGATCACACCTCGTGAATCGGATACACCAGACATCCCGACTCCGCGCTCTTACACAGAGGCGATAGAGGGTCCCTACTCCTCTCAGTGGCAGTCACCCCTAGACGCAGAGATGGCTTCCTGGAAGTCCACACGCTCCTACGTTGACGAGTTTCCCCCACCTAGGGCGAACATCGTCATTGGCATGTGGATATTCATGGTGAAGCGTCCGCCGGGCTCCCCGCCTGTCTTCAATGTGCGGTACGTGGCTCGAGGCTTCAGTCACCGGCAGGGAGTTGACTACTTTCAGACCTTCTCTCCCACCCCGAAGATGACCACTCTTTGGGTGCTGCTGCACATAGCTGCTTAGCGCGACTACAAGCTTCACTGTCTTGACTTCAGCACAGCTTTCTTGCGGGGCAGCCTTCACGAGGAGATCTGGCTGCGCCGCCCACCTGGCTTCACTGGGTCGTTTCCCCCTAGTACCCAGTGGAGCCTCCGGCGGCCAGTCTACGGTCTCCGCCAGGCGCCCCGGGAGTGGCACGACACACTGAGGACTACACTTGCGGCTCTTGTGTTCGCTCCTTCTACTGTGGACCCGTTGTTGTTTCTGCGCACCGACACCTCTTTGTCGCCGTTTTACATCCTCGTGTACGTCGACGACTTGGTCTTTGCCACTGCTGACACTGCTGGACTCACCCACGTGAAGTCCGAGCTACAGAAGAGACACACGTGCACAGACCAAGGTGAACTGCGCAGCTACCTTGGCTTACAAAACACCCGGGACAGAGCACAGCGCACCATTACCCTGAGTCAGTCACACATGGTGCAGAAGGTCCTTCAGTGCTTCGACTTCACGTACTCCTCGCCTCAGGCCACTCCTCTGTCTACTTGCCACTCGCTCTTAGCTCTGCCTTTGGATGAGTCCGTAGAGCCGAGTGGCCCGTACACAGAGCTTGTTGGCTGCCTCATGTACACGACCTGACCTAGTATACCCTCTTAGCATCTTTGCACGCTATGCTGCTCCTGGGAGACACCAACAAGAGCACAAGGCTGCAGGGAAGAGGGTGTTGCGCTACTTGTGCAGTACGTCGGGCATGGGGCTAGTGCTTGGAGGGCGACGTTGAGTGGTCCTCACAGGTCATGCTGACGCTTCTTGGGCTGACGATCAGGCTACACAGTAAACGTCACAGGGTTACACCTTCAGCCTGGGCCCGGCTCTGTTTCATGGTGGTCTACCAGCTCGTCTTCTGTTCTTGGCTCTAGCTATGAGGCTGAGATCTACGCAGGGGCCATGGCTGCACAGGAGCTACGCTGGCTCACCTACCTGCTGACTGACCTAGGAGAGCTACCTCGTTCTCCTCCATTTCTGTACGTAGACAACAAGGCCATGCTGGCCTTGTGTTGGGAGCACAGACTGGAGCACAGAACGAAGCACATTGCTCTTTGCTACTTCCTTCCTTGTGAGCTGCACCAGCGTGGACAGGTGAGGCCAACACAGCTTCCTTCCTTCCTTGCTTACGTGGCCTCTGAGGCCAACACAGCTTACATCTTTACCAAGGCACTTCCGCCTAGTGATCATCAGCGCTTCTGTACGATGCTAGGTCTTGTGCCTACTTGGCCTCACTTGCGGACTTCTTGACCTTGCTTGTACGGTGATCTTACTATGCCTGCACTTGCTTGTTTACCTTTATGTATGATCTTGCATGTGAACTGGCCTTGTGGCCTTGAGCTTGTGCTCGGACTGTGTGGTGACGTTGTGATCCACCCTGAGCTTGCTTTGCTTTGCTTGACTGGTCTTATGACCACTTGTTTTCCCCCACTTTGCCTATGGGGGTGTGTCAAACTCACATGCTGTAGTCTGTGTAGGCTGTAGTGGGGTAGACAATTTGGGGTACAACACTTCTAGGTTTTCCTACTTGTACCCACCTGCTTGCTAGTTCATTCATTTTCCTCATTTCTTCACTTTGTGCCCATCCAAGCCTTGTAGGGTGAGGTATTTTTTTCAAGGCTTCGGGATGACAAGCTGTGCAGCCGAACGACGTGACTCATGGAGAACGGCTAAAATTTTGTTGGGATGGCAGACTACTTCATTAGGGCTCTCATTTTTGTGGCTAGACTCTTGTTTGCACGTTTTGCTACTCCTTACTGCTCGTGTGCGTAGTGCAGGGACACCAGGTATTCAGCCCCTTTCTTGGCAAAGAGTTCCTTGAACTCAGTGGAGAAGTATTCCAACCCTGAGTCTGCTAAAAAAAGAAAAGTCAGCATTGGGGCTGATTTTCGCTCCGCACATTTCATCCAGGTAACGAAGCAGTCAAAACACGAGAACTATAGTCGATGTTGTTTGCCTAGACGTAGCTCGTGAAGGGGATAATGAACGTCATCATGTTGTAATCGCCGTCGAGGTACGGTTGGCTAAGTATCATAAAGTCGCTGTAAACTTTCTCGAGCGGCGCGCATCGTTCGTGGCTTGGAGGTAAGTGTCAGAGACTAAGGACGGAGTCTATGAAGATTAGGCGCCGAAATATCTCAAAGTCGTTGGACTATATTTCTGAATAGAAACATCGACTTCACAAGAAACAACGTCGACAAATAATGGCATCTTTAAACTTCACGAATCTTAGATAAGTTGTAGCTCTAGACCGTGGCTACAGTTCCCAATTTGAATCGTATCAATAGATGAAGTAAATTTGGAGTTATGGATTTCGGTGCACCTGGGGGTATGCTGCCACAGAAACTTGACTCAATCACAATTATCTCCTAAGAATCACACAAGGGAATTAGAGTAGCTGAAAACCAGGTAGGAGGGAATGAGGAGGACGAGTTGGAAGGTCCCCACGGAGTCCCCAACCAATGAAACCCCATATGCTCACATGATTCGGTCCCTATAGGCACCCCAACTTTGATGTTTGTCACTTTCCCAACCCTTGCCATCCACCTCACTGAACTTGGCCACACTTGCCAACCTGGGGTGGCTTCTCTGTTAGAAGGAAACAGTGGTGGGGCGGTGGTATGCCCCCAACCCCCCGAAGGCACTTCGGTGCCTTCGATCCCTTTGACTAGGGATCGGTGGGGAGGCATCGTTTGACTTCAGGAGACTCCTTGTTCGGTGCCACGTGGTGGCACCATATTCCAACCTTTGTGTTGAAGGCACAATTGTTGAATTTCGGTGAAATTCGGTGGCCGAATTTCACCCAACCGAAATTGTTACACGCGTCTCATTTGCGACGCGAGTGTTGCGGTTCGTGTTACATGTGCGGTTTGATGTTATTCAGTTGGAATAACTCGATTCGCTTTGTATGCATGTTTTATAGTGAAAACCAGAGTTCTTTGTACGTCGTACATTCGAACTAGAAATTCCAGAGAGCTTCTATACTTACGTTCTAAGAGCATACCCTTGCACGTTAACGCCCATAACTCCCTCGTTACTTAGGCCAATCACGTGTTTGATGACTCGTTGGAAAGCCGAGAGTGTGCTCTATCGTTTAGAGCAACTTAGATTTCCTGCCAACTAGAGGAGACGCTTCTACAACAGTGGTATCAGAGCTGGTCGGTAGAGTCTACGTGCGCGACTAGTAGCTAGCATGATGAGGTCAAGCGAGGCCTCCGGCACTTCCTTAGGAGATGTCGTCACGAATCCCAGCAAACCCTGGGCAGCAACTGCAACGGTGTTCGACACGTCGGCGGTTCCGATTTTCAAGGAACAACATTACTCCGCGTGGAAATTTAAGTTCCAAGTGCTCATGATGGAGCGGGGACTTTGGGGTTTCCTCGATGGAACGGAGATAAAGCCAGACAAAGCGGACAAGATAGCGGCATGGAGAAAGAAGGACCAAAGGCATTCGCTACACAAATCTCAAGGATCGGCATCAACCTCGTGAGCTTGGTGCACACGTGCATCAAGCTCGAAGCGTCGGCGCATGAAGCATGGAAGCGGCTCGAGACGGTGCACATGAACAAGACTCTCCACGACAAGATCCTAGCCTGGAATGCGTTCTTCATGGCGAAGTGGCGCGAGGGCGAATCAATGCACGAGTATGCGACTCGTGTGGACGAACTCGGGGAAATGTTCATGGACGTCGGTGGAACGGTCACGGAGGACGATTGGATTCTCACCTTGCTTTGTGGCCTTCCGGATGAGTGGTCGATGCTCATCACTACACTCAAAAGGGTGCAAGACACTTGGACAAAAGAATTGGTGGTCGATTGGCTTCTCCACGATGAATCGCGTCGCCGACAATTCGCTAATGAGAGCATGGGACCGCCATATACTCCGTAGGGAGTTCAGGAAAGAAGTCGAAATGGAGCAAGGATTCAACGAAGGAATCGGCTGGTGGGAGCGAGCATCGCGGCAAGTGTCATTATTGCCACAAACCGGGACACTTTTGGCTTGAGTGTCGAAAGCAGCCGAGCGATTGGACTCCATCGATGGCGCGGAACCAAGAGGGCAACGCGCATATGGCATCCGCTGAGGCGGATGATTCAAAGGAGTCGCTTGTATTATTGGCCGGCAACAGGAACAAAACACCAACCGACGGGTGGTTCCTCGACACGGTTCAATATAACACATGACGCATTCGACGTCGCTCCTTAACAACATTGGTGCTCCCGGAGATGTCACAAGCATTGTTTTCGGAAACGACAAGTCACTACCGGTGGTTGGAGTTGGGAGTACGCGCCTCATTCTCGATAGCAGACCGGTGGACATCACAAACTTGCTTCATGTCCTGGGGTCGAAGGTGAATCTCTTCTCCATTTCGCAACTTGCGAAGAAGGGGGTGAATTTCACCATGGACAATGTGAATATGAACCTCTTTTGGAAGGGGGGGCAATTCGCACAAGGCGTTCTCAACAGAGAACTCTACCAATTCAAGACGCACCCGAGAGCGTCTTCATCCAACGTGGCGCAAGGCTCCAAGGGGACTCTCAAGACGTGGCATAATCAGCTTGTGCACGCCAACTACGATTCGGTCAAGGAATTGGCCAACTAAGGACTTGCAAAGGGATTCGACGTGATCGCCGGCAACTACGAGAAGGGCGTGTGCGCGGCGTGTGTTGAAGGAAAAATGGCTCGTAAGCCATTTGGTAGGCGTACCTCACCCCTCGCTAAGGACCCGCTTGCGCTTGTTCAGATGGATGTGTGTGGACCGATCTGGTGTGCATCAAAGGGAGTAGCGCGTCCTCTTGGTGATGCTCGACGACGCGATGCGGATGTGTTGGACCTGGCTCTTGAAGGCTATAAGGGAGATGCGGCCAAGGTGATTCAAGAGTGGGTGCTCGAAGTTTGTGTCGACGACAAGAAGCGGATCAAGGCTATTCGCACCGACGGTGACGGCGAATTCGTGAACAACGCGCTTGAAAAATGGATGAAGAGCAAGGGCATTAAGCACGACGTCACGACACCCTATACACCCCAACAAAATGTAGCGGCGGAGCGGCTTAATCATATGTTGATGGAAGCTGTTTATTCACCTCTTCAACACTCCAAGCTTGGGAACGAGTGGTGGGGAGAGGCGAGTGCGCTAGCGGCATAGATTCGTAATCGTGTGCCGACCAAGGTGCTACCGAGAACAACTCCGTTCGAACCATGGACCGGAACGAAGTCGAACATTTCCTTCCTGCCTTTTCTATTACCATGTACCGGATCCCCTTCGCCACAATTTGCAACCGAAGGCTTGTGCGGCGATCTTCTTGGGAATTGCGCCGAAAGAGCGTGCATGGCGATTGTGTGGTTTGGGTGAAAAGCACGTCATCACATCTCAGGACGTGTTCTTTGATTAAGACAAGTTCCCATCAAAGAAGAAACCCACTCAACAACTCACCTTCATCCTTCCGCCACAAGAGGAGGTTGAAGAGAGTGAAGTTCCGCCGCAATTGGAAATGGAAGCCGAAAAAGGAGGGGGAGAGAACAACAACGAGAGCGTTGATGATGTCGTAGAGGGGCCACCAACCACGGCGGCAACTTCCTCTACACCTTCCTCCCTACCATTGGCGTTGACCCACGAGCGACGTTCAGTTCGCCCCAACACAAAGTATACCGACTACGCTACGGTAGCCGTTGGGGAGTTGGAGAAGGAGGGTGCAGCATTTTGCTTCGCGACCAAGAGTGATGATGAATACGCGGATTCACTCATGGAACTACCCCCTAAAGTTCCATCACGTGCATGCTACGAGCATGTTGGATTGCACAACTAGTGGGTTGGGTGCAAGGGGGAGTGTTGGAGGGAAACGCTGGTGGGGCGGTGGTATGCCCCCAACCCACCGAGAGCACTTCAGTACCTTCGATTCTTTTGACTAGGGATCGGTGGGGAGGCACCGTTTGACTTCGGGAGACTCCTTGTTTGGTGCCACGTGGTGGCACCATATTCCAACCTTTGAGTTGAAGGCACATTTTGGTGTGTTCGGTGAAATTCGGTGGCCGAATTTCACCCAACCAAAATTGTTACATGCGGCGCATTTGCAATGCGAGTGTAGCGGTTCGTGTTACATGTGCGGTTCGATGGTATTCAGTTGGTATAAATCGATTTGCTTTGTATGCATGTTTATAGTGAAAATCAGAGTTCTTTGTACGTGGTACATTTGAACCAGAAATCCCAGAGAGCTTCTATACTTACGTTCTAAGAGCATACCCTTCTACGTTAACGCCCATAACTCCCTCGTTACTTGGGAGAAATACGTGTTTGACTGCTCGTTGTAAAGCTCGTTTAGTACAACTTAGAGTTCCTGCCAACTTAGAGTTCCTGCCAACATTCTCCCAACCACTTGGCAGCAACTACAGTGAAGTGACAAATTTCTCCAACCCCGAAGGTCTATACCCCAGATTGAGTTATTCCACAAATTCTCAAAGTCGCCGAAACCAAATATCAGAAGCATACAAACTTACCATTCGTATCTTTCTCGTTCGTGCTCCGATTGAAATGATCCTTGGTTCATTAGAAAGCTCTTGAGCAGTGGAGTCATTTCAGATATCTTCTCAAGCAGAATAGCATTCATACACATTCACAAAGTCCAAAAAACATCAAATACAAAATCTTGCACAGGCTCATACTACGCACGCAATGCACGAACATATGATGGGAGGCAAACAGGCGTGAATGCAAATGATAGCATCACACAATAGTAAGTCTGGGAAGGGTTTATGAGTGAGTGACGCAGTCGGGCAGATGATGCACGGCGGGTCGTCCGATGTCGTTTTGAGTATTTCGCCACCGGGTAGAAGTAGTTTGCTTGTGTCAAAGACTTTGGCAGTGATCGAGTTCTTGAGCGTCGCATGCGAGGGGTGTCCGAGCCGTTGGTGTCGCATGTCAGGAGTGGTGTTATAGCCGATTGTCTGCTGATAATATCTGTTTCTTTCTTCCTCCTCTTGCTGTGGTGTTGCAGGTCCATTGTCAGCGGTAGCTCGGACGTCAGTTGCAAAGGCTTTGGGGATGTCAACGATGTCGTTTGTGTTGGCGACATGGATGGAGTCATTCGCAAATGTAAGGGCTGTTAAGGTGGCGTTGCGTCCGTACAGTAGGAAGCGGGGAAATCTGTCATTGGAATTCGGCAGTAGAGGTGTTCGTTGCCTATGACTTTGATCAGGTGTGGTCCTTGTTCTGGTGGCGGTGGCTCTTCTATTGGTTTGGGTAGTTGTGCTAGTTCGTCGAAGTCGTAAATAATGTCTTCTGACTCTTCTCTTTCATCTTGTTGTGTTGGCTTGTACAGATATTGGTCCAGGAGAGGAGGTCCACCCCAACTGGTGCAACGAGCTGCTCAGTATGGATCTACTGCTGCTACGTGTTCTGGAGGAAGTGTCGAGGCTTCGGGAGAAGGGGTGGGTGGTCCCCAGCGAGGTCCAATTGCTGGTGTTCACCATCCATCTTAAGAGGGAGCGCTTGATGGAGGTGTTGACGGGCCCCATCCTTCTCCTGTTTCGACTTGTCCCCACGTGCCTGGCGCGACATTGACTTCTCGGCCAGGGGATTGGAGTTTTTGTAGTTCCCCAGTCTTCAGTTTGTAATGTCCTTTGTTCCTCTGTTGACTTTTTAACTTCTGCTTCTTCCTCCATTGATGCAGGTCCAGTGTCACCAGGGGTCGTAGTTGAGGTGGTCGGGATGGCGCGGGTGCGGCAGGTACTATTTGGTCCGGGTCGCTAAAGGTCTATCTTTTTAAGGATGTGACCAAGTCGGCGCTTCTGTGGTAGTTTTTTTCAGCAAGATTGTTCTTTCGGAGCCGACAGTGTTTCCTTGCGACTCAAAGTTCAAGACAAAGACTTCGTTTTTGTCGACTGCCTTCTCGATGTAAGTTCCTTCGTAAAGCAGCGCGAAACATTTTTCTTCGCAGCTGGTTCTGATCTCAACGCCGCATTTCTGATGGTTGAACTGAAGATCAGCAACGACTAGCACAACTTTGATGTAAATTGTGAAGTTGGTGTCGCTCGATTCAATGTAAACTTCTCTAATGTCATAAGCCTGCAATCGATTGTTGTTTGCTACAGTAATTTTGCATGGTCCTCGCATCCGTTTTGGGTTGCCGATGAATGCCATTGACCCCACCATGTGTTGTCCGTAGCAGCAATCAAGATACTTTTTATTAAAGTTGTTGTGGCTTTGTCGCGCAACGCTGGCGATTTCGGATTAACGATGCGAAGTCAACGTAGAAGCCCGAGGGGATGTTCTCGTGGGTCAAAGGAAACCAAGGAGGTAATTTAGGAGTGCTCGGAGGCAATTCGTGATCAGGTGGGAGAGTTGCCGACCTGTTGCTCCAGAGTCCAATTGTAGGATTACTGTCTGGACTTGGTGTGACGGGCACGATTGGTGTGTTTGGTGGGAACTAAACGTCGTCCTAGTTGCAAATGCCTCAGCGATGCGCCATGAAACTCAAGATTGTCCATTTTTCTTTGTCTTGGGATGATATGTGTGCAGAGGTTGTTGGTGCAACCTACGGTTTGCACTCAGCTTATTATCCGTGTGTGTGCAGGCGTGTGTGTATGGAATGGTATGAGGGCATGATATAATATATATTTCATGCTTAAAATAGTGTGTAAAGGATGAGTCGTGATGTTGAATGTGTGTGTCGAGTCAATAGCGAGTCATCACTAGTCGCGTGTCAAAATTGTCGTTTGTGTGGCGCGCGGTTTCTATTTTTTCGTGCGTGGAACGTTCGGCGTGTCGCAGGTGTATATATCAGACCCAATAAGAAATCAAAGATGAGTCTATGATGAAGAACCAGAGCCCTGGTCTCAAGATTCAAGTGATTGCGAAGCCCGCGAAAAAGGGTACACCTCAAAATATTGAGAATAGTTACATTACTTTGTGTAGTGTAACATTTTGCTTAGTGTAGACCCTTGTGAAGGGTAGTTTCGAGACCCTTCGTGGTTGGGGACAGTGTGGCACTGCTCCATATTACTGTACCTTGGCTCTTGGGGTTTGTAGAAGCCGGGAGTCATTCCAAAAACCTGTAACTCTTCCTATTGTGTGCTTTAAGACTATAGTGGCTGCCATAGTGCCGTTCATTCAAACGCTGTATCGTCAATACTTGGTGAAATCGTGCGATTGAAAATGTCCATTGTAGGTGACTTTAAGAAGCTCCAGATCCAAGTTGAATCAGGTTATTTAAAGCTCTGGCCAGAACGCTATGAATGTTTAACTCCACTGTGCAGAAATCCGACGATGCACTCCATCTTTCGTTTTAGGCACAATGGAGCCTACTATGACTATAACAAGTGGTATCAGAGCACTTTGGATAAGCTACGACAATGGCTGGACCTAAGAAAGGGGTGAAAGAGGTGCTGGAGGCAGTGGAGGACCGCAAGCACAAGGTCAACCCCGTGATTCAGCCATGGCGCCCGCGCAACCTACTCTTGGACCTTCAAAGGATAAACCAAGAGTGTTTGGGCTTGACAAGTTCAACGGTGACAACTTTGCTGAATGGTCCTTCCGAATGGAGAACGTGTTTGACCACTATGAACTGCTGGAGGTGATGGAAGGAATAGAGAATCGCCCCGAGAACGACCCGGAGAAGAGCCCGTGGGTGCGGAAGAGCGCACAAGGCTATCTCCTACTTGGGCAAGCGTTGGGGAGCAGCCAAATCCGTCACATCAAGCCTTTCCAGTGTGAACCAAAGAAGGGACCAAAGGCATGGGCCACTCTTAAGGGTGTACACGCTCCTGCAACAGCGGCGGTAGCTGTCGTGTTGGAACGCCAAATGGCGACACTACGAATTGAAGAGGATGAAGCGGTTGAAGAAGGGGTGTAGAAATTCTTCGACTTGTTGACGCGGCTTGAAGGAGCTGATTTGAACCACAGTGAGCACCAAAAGAAGACCAAGTTGCTGGCCCTACTCCTGGAATTGTGGTCCTCGCTCATCATCAACTTGAACCGTGATCTCCCCCGTCTCTTGCTTGAAGACGTGAAGCGCGCGTCCTTAAAGAGGACTTCCGCCGCCGTGAGTTGGCGAGTGCGGATGGCACTGGGGCAGCAAGCGTCGGCCGTGGATATTGCCAAGGAAGAGGCAGAGGACGACGGGGAGGAAGGTTTGGCAACAACAACTTCAGTGGAGGCCCCGGGAGTGGCGGATACGGAAGCGACGACAAGAGCTACGGATGCTGTCGCGGCCGATTCGACAGGGAGTGTCACTGTTGGCACAAGAGCGAACATATGTGGCGCGATCGCTACAAACCCCCTGATGGTTGGACACTTGCTCAAGGCCAAGAGGGTAAAGGAGCAGGAGGAGGGAGAAGTAGAGGCTGTGGATGCCGTGGCGGTCCTGGAAGTGGAGCTGCAAACATGAAGAGCGAAGATAATGACAAGGACCCGAGAGGCGATCGGTACCTAGGTCGATTCTACTTTGTGTCAACGCAAGCACCCGCTGCAATAGAGAAGGATAAAGACTTTGAAGAGCCTGTAGCTGTGGGAAAGGTGACCCTACACCCCCTGGACTTTCGGATGATCGATAGCGGCGCTACCTATACCATGACACCTCGCGCGGACTTGCTCACCGAACTTGAACCGTCACCCGTGAAGCATGTCACTTCGGCCTTGGAACAGCGAGCAGAGGTGAAAGGCATGGAAAGGCCATGTTTAAGGGTGCTGATGGGAAGATGGTGGGCCTCAAGAACGTGCTTTGGGTGCCCAGTCTTGGAGCCAACCTGATTTCTGTGCGGGCAAAGGCCGACATGGACACGAAGTCGAAGGGAGCCAAGACCTACACCGCGAGGCTTGGCGAGCGGATTCTATGGGACCTTCATAAGGATAGGGACGTCTACAACAAGATGTGGCAGATCCCTGTGGAACCCATGCCTAAGGAGAGGCAAGTGGCAGCAAGCGTCAGCACCAAGGATGAAGCGGTTGGTAGCGGCTACGGCGCGAACGATGGCGCGAAGGCGAACAAGTGCAAACTTGGAGGGACCAGCAAGTTGTGTGAACTTAAGAAGAGTGGTGCAGCAGCCAAGGAGCAGCACAAGGGTGAGGAGAACCCTGAGGCAGCGGCAGAGGAGGACTACGGAGAATGTATGTGGGGCGCTATTGCGAGCGCGGCATTCTCCAATCCAACTTTGGCTATGGGGGAGTGTGATTGGCTCACCTTGCATCGGCAAATGGGGCATGTGGCCCTGCCCATCTTGCAGCAGCTAGTGAAGAATGAGATGGTTGTTGGCATACGTGTGAAGGGGGGGCCTGATGAGGTACTTGGCTGCCGGACGTGCATGCAAGCCAAGTTCACTCGTTTCCCGTTCTCGAGTCCGGAGGCAACGGCTGAGGCACCCCTTGATGAGGTGGTGATGGACGAGGTGGGCCCCTTGAAGCTTGTCTACACCCGCATGACTTCGGTGTACGTGCTGTCCAAGAAGAGCGACGTGGCTGAAACGGTGAAGACCGATTGGTTGCCGATGGTAGAGCGGCATCAAGACGGTCTAGTAAGTCAATCCGCACCGATCGAGGGGGAGAGTTCTTGAGCAAGGAGCTCGGCTGAAGAAGAATGGGATAAGACACTCCCTCACCCTGATGCGGTGCGGAGCGCATGTGTGGCCAATAACAGATTCTTGTCTCATATGGGAGCAGACAAATGGGTGCCCTATGTGGAGTGGATTGGAAGGAAGCTTAAGGTTGATATGTTTTGGGTGTTCGGCTGCATGTGCATGGCACTCGTGTCTAAGCATCTTCGGCACAACAAGCTCGGTGCCAAGGCGATATGGGCTGTGCACATGGGCATGGCTCAAAACAGCAAGGGGTGGCTCATTTGGGACCCATTCACCAAGAAATTCTTGGTGAGCAGGGATTGCAAGTTCATGGAGAACCTGATGTACAAGGACTGGAAAGAGGAGAACGAGGCAAAGATAGGCGTGCAGCTTGGGGAGGTAATGAGTTCCGGCCTGGAGCACGTGGAGCTGCCTTTGGAGCCGAGCAGCAGCAGCACTAACACAAGGCAATCTTCCCTTGTGAATGGGGGAGAGGAGGCCAAGGATGCAGAGGAAGAATAGGAGGAGGTGCAACAAGTGAGCGAGCGTGCACCGACACTTCCTTCACGAGCAACAAGTGCTCCACGGATCCGAGTCACCCCGCAGCAACGCCAAGGCCTCCAAGTCCCTGCTGTTGAGGAGGAAGGAAGAGGCAAGAGGAGAGTTCAAGCCCCTAATAGGCTGACCTATGATGAACTGGGAAAGCAGGGCAAGTCAGCCCTGGCCGGAGCGGCAATGATGGTCGGAGATGACGAGGAAACTGAGCTCGAGGAGTGTGCTTTCGTGTTCTTCTCTCCAGTGGAGATGCCGGGAGAACCAGCAACTCTCAAGGAGGCCTTGGAGATTCCTGATGCTGAGGAGTGGAAGAAGACCATGGAGAGCGAGCAGAAGAGCATTGAGGAGAATGACACATGGGAATTGGTGGAGCTACCGGAGGGGCGTAAGGCGATAACGACCAAGTGGCTCTTCAAGATCAAGTCGGCCACCGACGGCAATATCGAGCGCTACAAGTCTAGGCTTGTGGCTAAGGGGTACTAGCAGAAGGAGAAGGTGGACTTCAAGGAGCTGTTTGCTCCTGTGGTGAAGCCGACGGCGCTGAGAACCCTACTAGCGGGGGCTGACATCAAAGGATGGGTGGTGAAACAAATGGACGTGACAACCGCGTTCCTCAACGGCATTCTTGAAGAAGAGATTTTCTTGCCGCAGTCAGAGAGGTTTGATGATGGTAGTGGCAGAGTGTTGAAGCTGAAGACGACCCTCTATGGGCTGAAGCAGGCCCCTAGGCAGTGGTACTTGAAGCTACGAGAAGTGTTGGAGGAGATCGGCTTCACTCCCTCAACGGCCGATCACTCCTTGTTCATGCTTGGCGAGGGGACGCAGAGGAGCTTCATGGTGGTATATGTAGATGACATCCTCATCTTCTTACCCTCCTCTGACCTTGTGAAGGAGGTGATGCTGAAGCTTCAAGACAAGTTCAAGTGCAAGGCACTTGGCGACGTGAAATTCTACCTCAGGCTCCACATCGAACGAGACGTGGAGAAGCGGTACATGCGGGTGCACCAACGGAAGTACCTGGAGGCGTTGGCTGCCAACTTTGGGCAGAGTGAAGGTCATGTGGCTACACCCTTTCCCTCTAGGCTCAAATGTATGCAGGGATTAGAGGAGGAGAGCGTTGGTGAAGAGGAGAGGCATCGTTTTCACTCGTTGGTGGGTAGCCTCATGTATGCGGTGGTAAACACCCGGCCGGTGTACTGACGTTTCAGCCCTAATGACTCATGATAGTGTTGAATCTCGCCCTGAAGCGAGATGTACTGCAAATAAAATTTCCCGGATTTCCCGGCCTAGGGTGTACCAACCTAGGAGCGCTTCAAGCAAGTGACCTGAATAGGTTTCACGTCCGACGACGTAGCGGCAAGGATCCGACGAGAATCGAGCGGGCGATCTCTTCTTTGACTGGGAAACGATTTATCGGCTTTATTTACAATATCGTATATGTACAAGAGGTATATTGATTATGTCATTGTTTCATATAAGCAAACCAACTACCAGGGCAAAGGCCTAGAGTTCTCAACCATCCGGTGATAAGAAACGAGGAATGAAGAAGAGGGGGGGTTCACTAGAAAACATTGGGATACATATAGCAAACCCTAAAAGGGTTGTACTCACTATAGAGTACCCCACTGCAAACTAGAGAAACATAATATTCTGACACACCCCCATAGTCAAAGTGGGGTGTAATCAGCTCAACAAGCAAAGGAGAATAAGCTCAAGGTGGATCACAATGTCACCACACATTCTGAGCACAAGTACAAGAAGCAACAGTTTAAAGTTCACAAATGTAAGCAAAGCTAAAGGCTATCGCAGAGGGCAAGTGTGGAGGAGGAGGGACTATGAGAGGAGAGGAGGTAGTGGGCGGCAGCTGAAGCTGCTGGCACACGGCGTAGTTGGAGCAACTGGCACATGGGCAATCGGAGCAACTGACACAGTGGCAACTGGAGCAACTGGCACACGAGCTACTGGAGTAACTGGCTCTGCGGCTAACTTTGAGCGGCAGGAGCAACGGACTCACGGGTCACTGGAGCAACGGGCTCACGGGCGTCTGGCGCAACGGGCTCACGGGCGACTGGCGCAACGGTCTCACGGGCGACTGGAGCTGCGGGCTTCACGGCGGCCACCCCCTTCAACCTCCCAAAACTATCCCACCCCATTTCACACACCCCCTACTGCACCCTCAGGTTCACTCACACCCCACCCCCTAGCACCACTCCGTCGACTCCCACACACCCACCCCCCTCAGCGGCAGCTGCAGCAGTGGGAGACGGAGGAGGAGGAGGAGTAGGGGACCGCGCACACCTGCCACCCCCATACCCGTCACCCCCATACCCAGAGTGTGCGGTAAGCGAGCTCAGGTATGCGCGAAGCGTGCAAGGCGTGCGGGAAGTGAACTCGGATGTGCGGTAAGCAAACGCAGGTGTGCAAGGAAGAGGGGGGGGGGGGGGGGGGGGGGCGACGTGCGGCTTCCTATGTTGAAATGAACGAACAAGAATGGTTGAACTAACAGTGAAATCAGTACAAGTACCTAACCCAAGAAATGTGTACCCCCTATAGGCTAACCCACTGTAGCCTAAACAAGCACAACATATATAATGTTTGACACACCCCCATAGGCGAAGTGGGGGAGAACTAGGGGTCACAAGACTAGTCAAGGCAAAGCAAGGCAAAACAAGCTCAGGGTGGATCTCAAGGATACCACACAAATTCCGAGCACAAGCAAGTGGTCACAAGACCAGTTCACATGCAGGTTTATAATAGAGCAAGAGGTACAATGATCACAACCTAGCAAGAGTAAACATGCAGGTATATATATAGAGATCACGGTACAAACAGACTCAAGCAGTAAGTAAGTGAGGTCCATTAGGCACAATGCCTAGAAGAGTGCAAAAGCGCTGATGGTCACAAGGCTAAAGCGCCTTGGTGAACACATCAGCAGTGTTGGCCTCATAGACCACGTAACGCAGATGAAGCTGACCACGCTGCTGCAGCTCTCGAGCAAGGAAGTAGCGCAGAGCAATGGACTTTGTTCTGTGCTCCAGTCTCTGCTCCTGACACAAGGCAATGGCTGCCTTGTTGTCAACGTCAACACTAGAGGAGAACGAGGCCGCTCTCCTAGGCCGGTCAGCAAGTAGGTGAGCCAGCGTAGCTCCTAGGCCGCCATGGCTGTGGCGCAAATCTCAGCCTCACAACTGGAGCTGAGAACAGAAGAAGAGCGAGTAGAACGCCAAGAAACTGAACCAGAGCCAAGACTGAAGGTCTAACCCTAAGACGACCACTGAGTAGCCTGGTCGTCTGCCCAAGAAGCGTCTGAGTGCCCAGTGAGAACAACTGGGTCTCGCCCTCCAAGCACTAGCCCGATGCGCGACGTACTGCACAAGTAGCGCAACACCCTCGTAGCTGCATCCATGTGCTCCTTCCGGTGACGGCCAAGAGCGACATAGCGTGCAAGAATGCTAAGAGGGTATGCAAGGTCAGGTCAAGTGCAGGTCATCAGGTACATGAGGCAACCCACAAGCTCTAGATACGGGCCACTCGACTCTACGGACTCATCCGAAGGCAGAGCTGAGAGCGAGTGACCGATAGGCAGAGGAGTGGGCTGAGGCAAGGAGTACGTGAAGCGGAAGCGCTGAAGGACCTGCTGCACCATGTGTGACTGAGTCAAGGTGATGGTGCGGCGTGCTCTGTCCCGGGTGATCCGCAAGCCAAGATAGCTTGTCAGATCACCCAGGTCTGTGCACGTGTGTCTCTTCTGCAACTCTGACTTCACGTGGGCAAGTCCAGCAGTGTCAGCAGTGGCAAAGACCAAGTCGTCGACGTACACGAGGATGTAGAACAGCGGCAATGAAGTGTCGGTGCATAGAAACAGCGACGGGTCAGCAGTAGAAGGCGCGAACCCAAGAGCCGCAAGTGTAGTCCTCAGTGTGTCGTGCCACTCACGTGGCACCTGGCGGAGACCGTAGACTGGCCGTCGGAGGCTCCACTGGGTACCAAGAGGGAACGACCTTGTGAAGCCCGGTGGGCGGCGCAGCCAGATCTCCTCGTGCAGGCTGCCCTGCAAGAAAGCTGTGCTGAAGTCAAGAGAGTGGAGCTCGTAGTCACGCTGAGCGGCGACATGCAGCAGAACCCGAAGAGTGGTCATCTTTGGGGTCGGGGAGAAGGTTTGGAAGAAGTCAACTCCCTCTTGCTGACTGAAGCCTCGTGCAACGTAACGTGCCTTGAAGACAGACGGAGAGCCCGGCGGCCGCTTCACCCTGAAAATACACATGCCACTGACGATGTTCGCCCCAGGCGGGGAAACCTCGTCGACGTAGGTGCGTGGGGACTTCTAGGAAGCCATCTCTGTGTCCATGGCAGTCTGCCACTGCGAGGAGTAGGGACCGGCCATCGTCTCTGCGTAAGAGCGTGGGGTCAGGATGTGTGGTGCATCCGGGTCTTCCTCAGGGGCATCAAGCATGGACACAAGATGGGGCAAAGCGGCAGCAAAGCACTCAAACTCCTCCTGCATGTCCTCATGGACGTCAGTGCCAAGAGCACACTCACCCCCGACGGACGGAGGACAGACAGACCCAGACTCAGCAACTAGGCTAGCGGCGTAGTCTAGATGACAGATGGCAGCAAAGTCGACAAGCTCAGCAACTAAGGCAGACGCAGCAGCAGACTCAAAAGAAGGGTCAGTTACAACAGTAGCCAGGAGACGCGTAACAGTAGGACCGGCAGCACGAAGGGAGTCTGACCCCGGGTCAGCAAGAGCAGGAAGAGAGGAAGCAGGAGGAGACGGCAGTGGGACACGCTGTGGGGCAGTGCAAGGACGAAGCGCCATCCGCTGAGTGCTTGGGACAGCAGGAGGACGCTGACGCGGGACACGACTACCTGTGAGAACAGCACGGACAGGCGACGCACGACGAGACTCACGCGACGCAAGATGAGACTCAGGCTCGCGACGCTCAGTAAGACCTCCAGTCGGACCAATGTAAGGAGTAGGACCAGGAAGAGAGGAGGTAGACGGTAGCTGCGATTGCAGGTGGACAGACGGAGGACACCCTAAGGAGGGAGGAGGAGAAGGAGGAGGGAGCTGACCAAGAACCTCCGGAAGGAGCGGAACGAAGTACGCCCGCGACCGTGCAGCGACTCCAGAACCAGTAGAGACACCAGCTCCAGGGTCCTCAGCACCAGCAGCAGCTCCAACTACCGGGTCCTCAGCACCAGCAGCAGCTCCAACGCCCGGGTCCACAGCACCAGCAGCAGCACCAGCGCCAGGGTCCTCAGCACCACTAGCAGCTCCAACGCTCGGGTCTGCAGCACCAGCAGGAGCTCCAACGCCCGGGTCCTCAGCACCAGCGCCCAAGTCCTCAGCGCCAACCGTAGTTCCAATGCAGCGAGGGGGTCCGCGACACCAGGCGCGCCACTCCAAAGAGTGCAGTGCCGCTCGTACCACTCACGGATCCGCTCACGGGAGGGGAGCTCCCGACTAGGAGGAGAAGCACTAGCACCAGTCCCAGTAGTACGCCTGGATCCAAAGGTACCTCTCCTAAGGCTGCAGTATTGGAAGAAACACTCACGCAGCTGCTCCAAGGAGAGGGCTCCTCCAGGCGTAGGACTCCCAGGCTCAGTGTTGGTGCAACCCTACGGTTTGCACTCGGCTTGTTGTCCGTGTGCGTGCATGTGTGTGTGTAGGGAATGGTATGAGGGCATAAGATAATATATATTTTATGTTTATAATTGTGTGTGAATGTTGAGTCATGATGTCGAGTGTGTGTGTCGAATCAATAGCGAGTTATCACTAGACGCGTGTTACGCGGTCGTTTGTGTCTCGCGCGCGGTTTTTATTTTGTCGTGCGCGGTTTCTATTTTGTCCTGTGTCGAACGTTCGGCGTGTCCCAGGTGTGTGCAGAAGACCCATCAAGAACTCAAGGATGAGTTTGTGATGAAGAGCCCGAGCCTTGGTGTCAAGCCTCAAGTGATTTTGAAGCTCGCCAAAAGGGTACACCTCAAGATATTGAAGATAGTTACATTACTTTGTGTAGTGTAACATTTCACTTGGTGTAGGCCCTAGTGAAGGGTAGTTTCGAGACCCTTCGTGGTTGGGGACAGTGTGGCACTGTTCCACATCACTGTACCTCGGCTCTTGGGGTTTGTAGGAGCTGGGAGTCATTCCCAACTCGTAACTCTTCCTAACTCTTCCTATCTTGTGTTCTAAGACTATGTTGCTGCCATAGTGCCGTTCGTTCAAACCAACGCTGTGTCGTCAGTTCTTAATTAAAGCGTGCAATATAACTTGCCTGATGTAGGCGAAATCAAGGCGCTCCAGATCCAAGTTAAATGAAGTCATTTAGAGTTGTGAGCAGATCGCTATGAACGTTTGAAGCCGCTGTGCAGAAATCCGACTGTGCACTCTATCTTTCGTTTTAGGCAAATTGGAGCCTACTCTGACTATAACAAGTGGTATCAGAGCCCCTTGAAGCAGTTTTGACAATGGCTGGACCTGAGGAAAGGGGTGGCAGAGGTGCTGGTGGCAGAGGAGAAGCCCAAGCTTAAGGCCAACCCCGTGATTCAGCCATGGCGCCTGTGCATCCAAGTGTTGGCCCATCAAGGGATGAGCCTAGAGTGTTTGGCATTGACAAGTTCAATGGTGACAACTTTGCTGAGTGGTCCTTCAGAATGGAGAACATATTTGACCACTATGACCTGCTGGAGGTGATGGAAGGAACGGAGAAGCGTCCCAAGAACGACCCGGAGAAGAGCCCGTGGGTGCGGAAGAGCGCACAAGGCTACCTCCTACTTGGGCAAGCGTTGGGGAGCAGCCAAATCCGTCACATCAAGCCTTTCCAGCGTGAACCAGAGAAGGGACCAAAGGCATGGGCTACTCTCAAGGGTGTACACGCTCCTGCAACAGCGGCGGTAGCTGTGGTGTTGGAACGGCAAATGGCGACATTACGAATTGAAGAGGATGAAGCGGTTGAAGAAGGGGTGCAGAAATTCTTCGACTTGTTGACGCGGCTTGAGGGAGCTGATTTGAACTATAGTGAGCTCCAAAAGAAGACCAAGTTGCTGGCCCTACTCCCTGAATCATGGTCCTCGCTCATCATCAACCTGAATCGCGACTTGCCCCGCCTCTCGCTCGAAGACATGAAGCGAGCTATCATTCAAGAGGACTTCCGCCGCCGTGAGTTGGCGAGTGCGGATGGCGCTGGATATGGTCGAGGAAGAGGCAGAGGACGAGGGGGAGGAAGGTTTGGTGGCAGCAACTTCGGCGGAGGCCGTGGGAGTGGCGGTTACGGCAGCGACGACAAGAGCTACGGACGCGGTCGCGGCCGATTTGACGGCGAGTGTCACTATTGCCACAAGAGCGGACACATGTGGCGCGACTGCTACAAACTCCTTGATGGTTGGACCCCTGATCAAGGCCAAGAGGGTAGAGGAGCAGGAGGAGGGAGAGGACAAGGCCGTGGAGGCCGTGGCGGTCGCGGTGGCGGAGCTGCAAACATGAAGAGCGGAGACAACGACAAGGACCCGAGCAACGATCGGTACGCGGGTCTATTCTACTTCGTTTCGACGCAAGTACCGACTGGTCCAGAGAAGGATGAAGGCTTTGAGGAGCCAAAAGCTGTGGGGAAGGTGACTCTACACCCTCTGGACTATTGGGTGATCGATAGTGGCGCTACCTATAGCATGACACCTCGCCCGGACTTGCTCACCGAACTCGAACCGTCACCGGTGAAGCATGTCACATCAGCTTTGGGGCAGCAAGCGAAGGTGAAAGGCATGGGCAAGGCCATGTTTAAGGGTGCTGATGGGAAGATGGTGGGCCTCAAGAATGTGCTTTGGGTGCCCAGCCTTGCTGCCAACCTGATTTCCGTGCGGCGGTTGGCAAAGGCCGGCATGGACATGAACTCAAAGGGAGCCAAGACCTACACCGCAAGGCTTGGCGATCGGATTCTTTGGGACCTTCATGAGGACAGAGATGTCTACAACGAGATGTGGCAGATCCCTGTGGTCCCAATGCCTAAGGAGAGGCAAGTGGCAGCAAGCGTCAGCACCAAAGGTGGAGCGGTTGGTAGCGGCGATTGCGCGGACGGTCGCGCTAAGGAGAAGGCGTCCAAAAAGTGCAATCTTGGAGGGACCAGCAAGCTTGGTGAACCTATGGAGAGAGGTGCAGCAGCCAAGGAGCAGCAAAAGGGTGAGGAGAACCCCGAGGCAGCAGCGGAGGAGGACTACGGAGAGAGTATGTGGGGCGCTATTGCGAGCGCGGCATTCTCCAATCCAACTTCGGCTACGGGGGAGTGTGATTGGCTCACCTTGCATCGACACATGGGGCATGTGGCCCTGCCCATCTTGCAGCAGCTAGTGAAGAATGAGATGGTTGCTGGCATACGTGTGAAGGGGGAGCCCGATGAGGTACTTGGCTGCCCGACGTGCATGCAAGCCAAGTTCACCCGTTTCCCATTCTCTAGTTCGGAGGCAACGGCTAAGGCACCACTTGATGAGGTGGTGATGGACGTGGTGGGCCCCATGAAGCTTGGAGCTGCTGGAGCTGAGTACTTCCTCACTATTGTGGACGTCTACACCCGTATGACTTGGGTGTACGTGCTGGCCAAGAAGAGCGACGTGGCTGAAACGTTGAAGGCGGATTGGTTCCCGATGGTGGAGCGGCAACAAGATCGTCTAGTCAAGTCACTCCGCACCGATCGAGGGGGAGAGTTCCTGAGCAAGGAGTTTGGGTTGTGGCTGAAGAAGAATGGTATTCGGCGCTCCCTCACCATGCCATACTCCCCTGCAATGAACGGCATCGCCGAGCGAGCAAACCGCACAATCACGGAGGCGGCACGCGGGTTGCTCATTGAAGCCGGGCTACCCGACTATTTCTGGCCTGATGCAATGCGGAGCGCGTGTGTGGCCAAGAATCGAGCCTTGACTCATGTGAGAGCAGACAAATGGGTGCCCTATGTGGAGTGGCTAGGAAGGAAGCCAAAGGTGGATATGCTTCGGGTGTTCGGGTGCATGTGCATGGCGCTCGTGCCTAAGCATTTTCGGCACAACAAGTTTGGTGCCAAGGCGGTGTGGGCCGTGCACTTGGGCATGGCTCAAAACAGCAAGGGATGGCTTCTTTGGGACCCATTCACCAAGAAGTTCTTGGTGAGCAGGGACTGCAAGTTCATGGAGAACTTCATGTACAAAGATTGGAAGGCGGAGAATGAGGCGTAGATAGGCGTGCGATTTGGGGAGGTGAAGAGTTCCTGTTTGGTGCATGTGGAGCTGCCTCTGGAGCTGAGCAGCGGCAGCACAACCACGAGGCAATCCTCCCTTGTGAATGGGGGAGAGGAGGCCAATGATGCAGAGGAAGAAGAGGAGGTGAAGCAAGTGAGCGAGAGTGCACCGTCACTCCCTTCCCGTACGACGAGTGCTCCACGGATTCGAGCCACACCGCAGCAACGCCAAGGCCTTCAAGTCCCTGCAGCTGAGGAGGAAGGAAGGGGCAAGAGGATAGTTCAACCCCCTAATAGGCTGACCTATGATGCGCTGGGAAAGCAGGGCAAGACAGCCCTGGCCGGAGCGGCAATGATGGTCAGAGACGACGAGGAGAGTGACTACGAGGAGTGTGCCTTCGCGTTCTTCTCTCTGGTGGAGATGCCGGGAGAACCAGCAACTCTCAAGGAGGCTTTGCAGAGTAGTGATGTTGAGGAGTGGAAGAAGGCCATGGAGAGTGAGCTGAAGAGCATCGAGGAGAATGACACATTTGAATTGGTGGAGCTACCGGAGGAGCGTACGGCGATAACGTCCAAGTGGCTGTTCAAAATCAAGTCGGATGCCGACGGCAAGATCGAGCGCTACAAGTCTAGGCTTGTAGCCAAGGGGTACCAGCAGAAGGAGAAGGTGGACTTCAAGGAGCTGTTTGCCCCTGTGGTGAAGCCGATGACGCTGCGAACCCTATTCGCGGGAGCCGCCATCAAAGGATGGGTAGTAAAACAAATGGACATCGTAACGGCATTCCTTAACGGCATCCTTGAGGAGGAGATTTTTATGGCGCAGCCAGAGGGGTTTGATGATGGTAGTGGCAGAGTGTGGAAGCTGAAGAAGGTCCTCTATGGGCTGAAGCAGGCCCCTAGGCAATGGTACATAAAGCTGCGCCAAGTGTTGGAGGGGATCGGCTTCACTCCTTCAACGGCCGATCACTCCTTGTTCATGCTTGGCGAGGGGGAGCAGAGGAGCTTCATGGTGGTTTATGTGGATGACATTCTTATATTCTCACCCTCCTCTGACCTTGTGAAGGAGGTGATGCTGAAGCTGCATGACAAGTTCAAGTGCAAGTCCCTTGGTGACATGAACTTCTACCTTGGGCTCCACATCGAACGAGACGTGGAGAAGCGGAGCATGCGAGTGCACCAACGGAAGTACCTGGAGGCGTTGGCTGCCAACTTCGGCCAGAGTGAAGGTCATGTGGCTACTCCCTTTCCCTCTGGGTTCAAGTGTGTGAAGGGACCAGAGGAGGAGAGCGTTTGTGAAGAGGAGAGGCGCCGTTTTCACTCGTTGGTGGGCAGCCTCATGTATGCGGCGGTAAACACCCGACCGGACGTCGCGTTTGCTACCGGGCAGCTGGCTAGGGTTGTGCAATGCCCTAATGAGGAGCAGGTAGCAGCTGGAATGAGGGTGGCCAAGTATCTTGGCCAAACACCGACCGTTGGGCTGCAATACTCGGCGGTGGCACAAAGGCGCCAAAAGGGCGCGGATGGTGTTGAACCCGGGCGTTTGTTCCTCACCGCCTACTCGGATGCATCATATGCATCTGAACCAGAGGACATGACAAGTGTGGGAGGCTTCATATGCTGTGTTGGTGGAGGCCCAACTGCTTGGGAGAGCAAGAAGCAGGTTGACCAAGCTTTGAGCTCGGTGGAGTCCGAGTACATGGCACTCTTCCGTGCCGTACGGGAGATTGTGTGGCAGCGGTGTTTGTTGGCTGAATTGGGGGAGGAGCAGCAAAGACCTACCCCATTCTACTGTGACAGCCAGGGTGCCATTGCTCTTGCTAAGAACCCTGTGTTGCATGGACTCACAAAGCACATGAGGGTGAAATGGCATTGGACGTGGAGCATGGTGACCGCGGGTGAAGTTGAGTCGCGGTACGTGAAGACCACGGGGCAGCCGGCTGACATGATGACTAAGAGGCTGGTGGAGCAGCAGCATTGGAAGTGTTGCAAGCTGGCTGGGATGGCTTTGAACTGAGAGAGCAACATATCCTAAGGCCAACAATCCGAGGGGGAGTTTGTTGGTGCAACCCTACGGTTTGCACTCGGCTTGTTGTCCGTGTGCGTGCATGTGTGTGTGTATGGAATGGTATGAGGGCATGGGATAATATATATTTCATGCTTATTATTGTGTGTGAATGTTGAGTCATGATGTCGAGTGTGTGTGTCGAGTCAATAGCGAGTTATCGCTAGACGCGTGTTACGCAGTCGTTTGAAGCCGTTGTGTAGAAATCCGG
This sequence comes from Closterium sp. NIES-65, assembly GCA_948144175.1. Taxonomy (NCBI): domain Eukaryota; kingdom Viridiplantae; phylum Streptophyta; class Zygnematophyceae; order Desmidiales; family Closteriaceae; genus Closterium; species Closterium sp. NIES-65. The sequence goes on from CANXME010001748.1 coordinate 667,434, forward strand.
CTGTGCAGTCTATCTTTCGTTTCAGGCACATTGGAGCCTATTGTGACTATAACACTCAGCACCACCTGACTCAGAACCCCCAGACTCCGGACTTTGCGGCTCAGCACCCGCAAGCCCAGCACCCCCAGGCTCAGTACCCCCAGGCTCAGCACCCCCAGGCTCCGCACCCCCAGGCTCAGCACCCCCAGGCTCCGCACCCGCAGCAGGACGAGAGTCGACAGCTACCTCAATAGGCTCAACCGGGTCTACCTGAGACACACCTGAGGGAGCGGCACCCTGAGGGGGGAGGGGGTCTACGACAGCAGCACCTGGCGCGAGGAAGAAAGGCAGGGGGGGGAGCGGGGCAGTGCGGTAGGGGAAGAGGCGGTAGTAGGGGACGGACTGGTCAAAAGTGACGTCTTGAGAGGGCAAGACTCGGCGCGAGGTGGCGTGCTAAAACTGCAAACCAGGCGCGTCCGGGACAAAGCCGAGGAAGACGCAGGGAACAGCACGGGAGGAGAGCTTGTCCGCAGACGTATCGCGGACAAAAGCTCGAGATCCCAGACCCGGAAACGCGACGCATCGCCAACCTTCCCGTCCACAGCATTGTGGGCGAGGTCTCCGGCAAGGAGACACGGGGCCAGAGGTTGAGCTGATGCGCAGCGTACTGGACCGCAAACGGCCACAGAAAGTGGGGGGCAGCCGCATGGATCAAGGAGGTACGGGCGACCTCCATGACCAGGCCAATGCAGCGCTCCGCAATCCCATTCTGCTATGGAGAGGCCGGAAGCGTGAATGACTGCTCAATGCCATGCTCAGCACAGTAGGCTGCCAAGAGGTTGGAGGAGAACTCACCACCTCTGTCAGAGTGCAAGCGCAGGACAGGAAAGTACGAGTGGAAACGCTCGCTGAGCTGGGGACGGCTCTGCTGAAGACAGCTGACCTGACGTGGACGAAGACGCAGCGACCTGAGGGGACTCAGTGGTCAGTGTGTACAGGTCCGACCCTGGCTGCTGAGTGAAGGTAGCCAAGTGACGGCCCGTACGAACACACGTGCAGTGTGTCACGCGCTCGTAGGCAGGGGTGAACTGGTGAACACCCCCGTCCTGGAGTGCACATCCTGCCACCAGGTTTGTAGAGAACGCAGGGAGGTGGAGACCTGACAGTGTGCCCGACGGGACCGCAGGACAGTGGAGGAGAGTGGAGGAGGTCGCAATGACCGGACCCCCAGAGGGGTCAGCGAGGGAGACAGCAACTGGACGAGCAAGCGGCTCAAGGGCAGTGTGGTCACGAAAGAAGAAGCGAGAAGCACCTGAGTCCAGTGTGAAGATGTGCAGTGCTGCAGTCGACTCAGTACCAGGGGGGGCAGACGCACAAGCACCTAGAGCAGCTGCCTCACCAGCACCTGGGGTAGCATACACGCGAGTACCTGGAGCAGCAGACGCACTAGTCCTAATGCCCGGGCCGGGTGGCACACACAGGTACTCAGCACCCTCTCCACTAGTAGACATCACATACATAGCAGTGAGAATAGCATCAAAGTCTAAGGCATAGATATCGATCCCCTTCTTCAAGAGATCAACCCAGCGGGGCAGCTCAGTGGCCTAAGGGAACTGTACACGCCAAGCGTTGGTGAGACGAGCGGAGCAGCGCTGTGTGGTGTGCGGTCCCCCACACGGCTGACCAGTGCGATCACCCGTGCGAATGACGTACGTGCAGCTAAAGCCACCCCCCCCCCCCCCCCCGTGCTGAGAGTACCACTCACGGACCTCCTAGGGCGACGGAGTGTGCTGCTGGCCCTGGCCACCGCCAGCGCCTCCACGACCACCACCGCCGCCGCCACCTCCTCGACCACCCCAACCCCTGCCGCCGCCGCGTCCACCGCTACTCCCACCACCGCCTCCGCCCCTGCCACCTCCCCCGCCGCTGCCGCCACCACCCCCACCGCTGCCACTAGCCCCTCCAGTCGCGCCACCACCCCCACCGCCGCCACCGCCCCCACCACCGCCTCCCCCGCCGTCACCGCCACCACCCTTGCCCCCTTTTCCCTTGCCGCTGCGACGCCCGCTCGAAGCAGACGTAGTGCCGACCTTCTCAGCACCAAGGAGGTCGACAGCAGCAGCAGAGGCGACGGAGGGAAGAAGGGGGGAAGGAGAACACCCCTCAAAGAACGGGGTACTGGGGTCGCCACGAGAGGCACCTACAGCGACTATGCTAGTCTCAGCTGCAAGCAGTTCCTTCTCGAGGAGGGCAATGGTGAGCTCAGTGGGGCAGCAAGCTAGGAAGTGGTCCCTAACTGAGCGCAGAGTGTCAGGGAGGCGGGTGACTAGGTGGTAGAGAGTGAGCCAGAGCGGGGGTGGGTTCTTGGCAAGGAACTCATCAGGCATAGCGGTGCGGAAGCGAGCCTCACTGGTGCGGAGGTGTGTAATGAGGTCAGCGACTGTGTGGAAAGAGGCCAAGTCGGGGAATAGATAGGGAAGAGAGGGACGGCCTAGTGCGGCAGAGGTCGGTGAAGAGTAGCGGGCAACAACAGCAGTGTACAGTGCATGTGCAGTCTTGTGGTGACCAAAGTGCTCGCGTTCATCTATCGGCAGGGAGTTGCGAATAGCAAAGCGAGCGTGGGCGTCACGAGTCTACCACTATGAGCGGGTAGTGCTGTCAGCAGTAGTAGCAGGGGCAGTGACATGGCCTAGGGCGTGGTCGTACAGTGAGATGTCGTCCTTGGCAGTGAGCTGTAGATAGAGGTGCAGGTCATCTAGCCAGGTGTCAAACTTCACTGGGCGGCCCTCAGCATCAAAAACTAGCACATGTGGGCTAGCCATAGGAGCAGTAGGAGCAGCAGTAGGAGTAGGAGGATGAGACAGGTAGGGCGGCTGGATTCAGGTAGGGCGGCGCGGCTCGGGTAGGGCGGCGTGGTTCGGTTTGGGTCACGCGGCTCGGCTCGGACTGGGCGGCTGAGTTCGGGGCTGTGGCGGTCACGGGCCGTTCGCGGCCTCTAGTGGCGAGCGTGGGGCCGTTCGGGGCCTCTAGGGGCAAGCGCGGGGCCGTAAGGGGCCGCTAAGGGCGAGCGCGGGGCCGTTCGGGGCCTGCAGGGGCGAGCGCGGGGCCATAGGGGGGGCCGCTAGGGGCGAGCGTGGGGCCGTTCAGGGCCTCTAGGGGCGAGCACGGCGCCGTAAAGGGCCTCTAGGGGCAAGCGCGGGGCCGTTCGGGGCCTCTAGGGGCGAGCGAGGGGCCGTAAGGGGCCTCTAGGGGCGAGTGCAGGGCCGACGGGGGCCTCTAGGGAGGTGAGCGCGGGGCCGACGGGGCCGTTAGGGGCGATTGCGGGGCCGACGGGGTCGCTAAGGGGCGAGCGTGGGGCCGTAAGGGGTGAGCGCGTGGGCCGATGGGGCCTTAAGGGGCGGTGCGCAGGTCGCTAAGAGGCGGGTCGCGGGTCGCGGGGCCTTAGGGGGCCGTGAAAAACGAGGCGCCCTAGGGCGCAGGTAGGTAGGTAGGTAGTGGTGGGCCCTAAAAAAAAAACGGTCCTAGCGAAGGACCTGCTCTATACCATGTTGAAATGAACGAACAGAAATAGTTGAACTAACAATGAAATCGGTACAATTACCTAACCCAAGAATTGTGTACCCCCTATAGGCTAACCCACTGTAGCCTAAACAAGCACAACATATATAATGTTTGACATCCCAGGGCGCCAAAACAGGCGGCAGAAGGGCCGGCGCTCGCCCCCCCCCCCCCCCACAGGTCGCCCCTCCCGTTGCCTGTCGAGGCAACCTAAGAGGGCCGCGTGCGGCGACGGGGCCGCTGGAGGCGACGACGTGGCCGCTGGCGGCGGCGACGGGGCCGATAGGAGCGGCGACGGGGCCGCTAGGGTCGGCGACGCGGCCGCTGGCGGCGTCGATGGGGCCGATAGGGGCAGCGACGGGGCCGCGAAGGGGCCGCGAGGGGCCTGGAAGGGCGGCGACGGGCCGCAAAAGGGGCGGCGACGGGGCCGCGAAGGGGCCGCGAGGGGCCTGGAAGGGCGACAACCGGGCCGCGAAGGGGCCGCGAGGGGCCTGGAAGGGGCCGCGAGGGGCCTGGAAGGGCGGCAACGGGGCCGCTAAGAGTAGCGTGAGGGGCACGCCACGGGGCGTGCCGAACACAGAGTAGCAGCGGAAGCAGTTGAGTGGGCCCACAGGCCAGAACCGTAGATGCTCTGATAGCATGATAAGAAACGAGGAACGAAGAAGAGGGGGGGTTGACTAGAAAACATTGGGATACATATAGCTGTTGAGATAGTAACGTGAGTTTGGCTTAGGAGCCATAGTAGCTTAGGAGGAGTTCCAGTTGAAGGGTGAAGTTCGAGGGTGTAAGAAAAAGTGTCGAGAGATTTTAGAAGGAGAATGTGGTTGAACTAGAAAGTGGAGGGATACAAATAGCAAGCCCAAAAGGGTTATACTCACTTTTGAGTACCCCACTTCAGACTAGACATGCATTATAATCTGACAATAACAAACCCTAAAAGGGTTGTACTCACTATAGAGTACCCCACTGCAGACTAGAGAAACATTATATTCTGGCATCCGGACCAAGGTAGGCAAAGTCAGCAACTGAGGGCAAAGTGGCCTCAAAAGCCAACTGATCAGGGGTGACCGAGAGACTTATCTGGGAACGATGACACACTGTCCGAGCCTGCTTACGCTGAAGGACGAAGGAAAGGCGCTTGAAGTAGTTGGTCTCTAGTAGGTAAGGCACAAGGTCCGTCGTGCCGCCGGAAGACTTATCCACTACACCACTCCATGGTGCAATCCTAATCATAACTATTTTATTTATCAATGCTGACATCTCAGTATACCCTACAAATTAACACTGACAAATTAGAGTGCCTTACCTTACTGATGAATCAGGGCAAAATTTTCTTTTCTACTTAACAGCCGTGATGCATCAGTGTAGCCTAAAATAAATGTGAGTGCCTGGTGTTGTTGAATTTCGTGTGCGGGACCTCTCCGAGTTGACACGACGGTCTTCTCCTGAAAAAGGTAGTCCAGCAATTCCTCTAGCGTAGCTTGAGCCGTCAATGCTCGTCGCTTGATGGCTCTCAAGAGCGTTGATGCACGCAACGAGCTGCTCAGCGTGAGCGGCGCTGATGGAAGGCACCACTGATGGCGTTGTTGGTGTTGCTCTTGGTGGGCCCGGAGAGTCTGCAACGGTTTTCTCTTTAGGAGCCTTAGTCATGCAGACTTGTAGTAGGTGTTGAAACGAGTAAAAAAAGGGTTATTCTAGAGAAAACAAGAACTTGGAAGAGCTTAAAATCCACTCTAGCTCTCATACCATGTTGATATAACCAAGAATCGTAGTGGATAGGATAAGCTAGCCAAGTTGTAAAGAAGACAGTAAAGTCTTGTAATGACCTTGTTGATAATAAATTGAAAGAGAACAAGATAATTAGGATAGAATTACTAAGAGTTTAAATTGCAATCCTATCAAGCCATGTACTTTGAGAAATGCATTCCTTAATTAACTGTATTGCATTGCTACAGTAACCGCGACAATTACTATACTCGACAGTTACCATGTTGCACCGTGTAACCTCCGAGTATAGTTGGAGGTCGGTCAATAGTCGCGACCATTGACTTTCTGCGACTGTTGACCTTCGCATGGCTTTTGACTTTCGCGTGCTCTATATGAGATAATGCTTAGAAATAGAATGCAATTGAATGATGAGACTAGGAAAGCAAGGCAGTACAAATATGAAACCCTAACTGAGTTGCACTCACTAAGGAGCACCTCATTACAGCTTATAATAGATAATAACAATTGACACACCCCCGTAGGCTAAGTGAGGGGCATCAAAGCAAGTAGGGTGAACAAACGGTGACAAGACCAGTCAATACGAGCATCAAAGCAAGCTGAGGGTGGATCTCTTGGACACCACACAAATTCCGAGCACAAAGCAAGCTGCCACAAGGCTAGTTTAAGAGAGCACAATACATACAAAGGCAATGACAAGCAAAACACGCAACAAGAGCAACACTACAGCAACCGTTGGCCTACCTCAATAAGCCCTAGCTGCACACAGAACATGTGGTGGTCATTAGGCACCAAGGCCTTGATGAAGACATCGGAAGTGTTAGCCTCTGAGGCCACAAAGTCCAAGCGTGCCTGGCAACGTTGCTGTAGCTCTCACAAGAGAAAGTACCTCACGTCAATATGCTTCACGCTGCTCTCCAGTCAAGGCTCTCAAAACAGGAGGATAACCAAGGTCGGTGCAAAGTGAGGCTGCTCACCAAGGTCGGTGAGCAAGATCAACTAGCGAAGCTCCTGTGCCGCCATAGCACCAGCGTAGATCTCTGCCTCTGCACTAGACGGAGCCACAGACGACGATTGTGTAGACCTCCACAACACAGCACCAGCACCCAGACTGAAGCAGTAACCTTGAGTTGAACGCTGAGTCTCCACGTTGCCAGCATAGGAAGAGTCGCAGTGATCGGTCAACACAACTGACTGTGTCCCTCCAAGCACAAGCCCCATGCCTAACATAGTCGCCAGGTACTTCGCCACCCTCACAGCTTCTGTCCAGTGAATAGGACAGTGTCTCCTAGTCGCAACAAAGCAAGAGAGGACGCTTAGGGGGAAGGCGAGGTCCGGCTGAGTACAAGTCATCAAGTACATGAGGCAGCCCACAAGCTCTGCATAGGGACCACTAGACTCAAAGGACTCGTCGGGAAAAGGGCCAGTGAGTCAGTGGTCAACGGCAAGAGGAGTGGGCTGTGTGGTGGAGAACTAAAACCCGAACCGTCGAAGGACCTGCAGCACCATGTGTGACTGAGTCAGTGTGATGGTGCGATCGGCTCTGTCCCTGGAGATCTGCAGGCCAAGGTAGCACTGCAGTTTACTGAGGTCACTACACGTATGTCTCTTCTATAATTCGGACTTTACCTCAGCCAGAGCTGCCCTGTCTGCTGTAGCAAAGACCAGGTCGTCGACGTGAACTAGTACAAAGAAAGGAGTGGAACCAGTGCAAACAAACAGTGACGGGTCGGCAGAGGAAGGACGAAACCTAAGGTGACGAGGCGTGGAGCGAAGAGTATCGTGCCACTCACGAGGCGACTAGCAGAGACCATAGACTGGTCGCCTCAGGCTCCACTGGGTCCCAGGTGGGAAGGTGTTAGTGAAAACAAGAGGACGGCGCAGCCAAATCTCCTCGTGTAGGCGGCCCTGGAGAAACGCAGTGGAGAATTCGAGGGAGTGCATATCGTATTGTCGCTGTGCTGCTAGGTGCAGTAGCACCCGAAGAGTAGTCATCTCTGGGTCGGGGCAAAGATCTGGAAGTCAACTCCCTCACGCTGACTGAAACCCCTAGCCAGGTAGCATGCCTTGAATACAGGTGGTGAACCAGGCGGTCGCTTCACCTTGAAGAGCCACATGCCATTGACAACGTTTGCCCTGGGAGGGGGGACTGCATCGACGTAAGTACCAGTGGATCTCCAAGACGCTAACTCTATGTCCATAGCCGCTTTCCACTGAGTGGCCCACTCCCCTGACATTGCCTCACGGTACATGCGAGGTGTCAGTCTCCCTCAAGGGAAAGCAACATGGTGCAGAGAGAGGGGGAAGCGGCTGCTAAGAGCTCCAGCTCAAACTGCCTGTCCTCTAGGACGTCACAACTAAGGGGAGACTCAACACCAACGAACAAAGGACAGGGAAGTGGAGCAGCCACCACACGCGTGGCGTAGTCAAGACGTCGAGTGGAAGAAAAGTCGGCGACGGTAGCTGTAAGAGCTGAGACAGGCAACGAAGAGGCACAAGGGTCAGTGACAAGATAGGCGAGAACACGAGAGACAGCAGGGCGAGCAGCAGGATAATAGTCAGTGATAGGGTGAGAGGAAACGGTGAGAGACGACTCAGGAGGTGAGGGGAGAAGAGACACAGGCGGAGAACGACAAGAACTAGAACGAAACAAGACATTGCAGAGTTCGGTAAGAGGAGACAAGGCCGAGCACGCAGAGGACAACGACTGGTCCAATCGTGCGGGACAACAGGAGGAGACGACTGTGACTGAGGAGGAGAGAAAACAGCCAGAGCCGAGTCCGGAGGAGGAAACGTAGGACTGTATGCGGTAGGAGACTGTGAGTGGACAGGAGGAGAGGAAGGAAGACCAAGGGCCCGAAGGCCACTCACTGGAGGGAACAGCTGCTGCAAAAGTGGCGGTTGCCGCAACTATTGCTGCTGTTGCTGCGGCTGCTGCTGCTGCTGCTGCTACTGCTGCTGCTGCTACTACTGCTGCTGCTGCTGGTCCAACTGCTGCAACTCCTGCCTCTCCTGATCCAACCACTCTTGCTCCTCGCGCTCAAGCAGGCGAAGGGCCTGGAGAAGGGTGTTGTAGCGGTGGGGAGATGCAGTGGGTGCCGCAGTAGTCGCGCCTTCAACTCTTGTCTCCTCATTACCAGCTTCTGCAGCGCTAGCACCTTCTGCTCCAGCACCCCTAGAACTCGCACCACCAGCGCCAGCACCTCCGGCCCCAGCACCCCCAGAACTAGCACCTCTAATGCTAGTACCTCCAGCTTCAGCACCCCCAGCATTAGCACCTCCATTGCTAGTACCTCCATCTCTAGCACCCCCAAAACTAGCACCTCCAATGCTAGTACCACCAGCTCTAGCACCCCCATAACTATCGCCACCAGTGCGAGCACCTCCAGCTCCAACACCACTCCAGACCATAGTAACCTCTCACGGAAGTGCCAAAGGCTACTGAGGGGACTGTGAGGAGGACTGCGGGGAGGGAGATGCTACCTGACGCGCGACGCAGGGTAGAAGAATAGCGCAAGAAACACCTGACAGGGCAGGACCAGGGGGGGACGGGGGTACCGGAGGAGCGGGAGTAGGGGGAGGAGAGGGTGCGAGGAAGAGCGGGGGAGGGGGAACCGAGAGACCTCGACAGGGGTACCGGGTGTAGTAGGACACGGACTCATCAAACCAGACGTCACGAGAGTCGAGAAACTGGTGGAGGAGTGGGTGGCAAAAGGAGTAGTCGGGAGAGCCCACCGGGAAACCAAGGAAGACACAGGGGATGGCACGAGCCGAGAGCTTGTCCCCAGAGGTGTCGCAAACAAGCGCAAGGCAGCCCTAGATACGAAAGACCGACCCAACACCAGGGGACCCGGTCCAAACACTGGTCGGTGAAACCTCTGGCCGCGAGACACGCGGCTGGAGGTTCAGCTGGTGCGTGGCGTAGCGAAGCGCGTAGGGCCACAGAAAATGGGGCGCTCGGGCATGGATCATGGAGCCCTCAGCAACTCCATTCTGGTGTGGGGACTCCGGCAGCGTCCAGGACTGTCTCATGCCCTGCTCGCTGTAGAACCCGGCAAGGACGCCGGAGCAAAACTCACCCCCACGATCGGAGTGGAGATAATGGACACGACTACCACAACTGCCTTGAGTGGTCAGAAGCCACCGGATCAGCGAAGAAGTCACCTCGGACTTCTTCGCGAGAGGAAACATCATGGTGTACCACTAGAAAGTAGCGCTCCCTCTCAATTCCGAGCGTAGCGGCAGGGCCCCAGACGTTTACGTGGAGAGTCTGGAAGGGAGCAGTGGCTGGACAAGGGGAGGAGGGGTGCGGAGTGGCGCACAGGCGGCCGGCGACGCAGGGAGTGCAAGGTGGAGCAAACGAGGGAGGGAGTGACGGAAAGACGCGCGGGAGACCTGAGACAAGACTGTGACTGGCCATGCTGCGGAGGCAGGGGAGCGACGGTTGGCCAAGGTGGTGGTGCCACAAGACAATCGAGTGGGGTAGGGACCGACAGGAGCAAGACAGAGCAACTAGACTGGACACAGCAACCTGTCCGGACAGAGCAACATGTGGGGACGCAGTAACCTGATCGGACTCTGCTACCAGGGGGAACGAAGCATCTTGACCAGACGCGGCTACCTGCGGAGGCGGAGGCGAAGAGACCTGAGAAGGGCTCACTGGTGAATGTGGCAAGAACTGCCCTGGTGGAAGAGTCCGTACAGATCGCAATCCTCCCGTGCGCAGGAAAAGTGATTGTGATCCCCCGGTCCTAATGGTATCCAACACCCACCAAGTTTCAAGAGAACGAAAGGATGTAGGGACCAGTGAGGAAACTAGAGGGGACAGCTGGGCACGGGAGACTGGTGGAGCTGCGAGCAACTGCTGGCCCTAACATAGGATCACTAAGGGCAACAAGAACTGGAGCCGAAAGAGGTGTGAGAGTGGTGTGGTCGCGGAAAAAGCACTGAGATGCGGCAGGGTCCATCATGAAGGAGAGCAATAGCACCTACACTAAAAGCACAAGTATCTACACTAACAGTAGGCAAAGGTCCTAAGCTAGGTACACGCAAGCCAAGAGATCCATACGTGACGGAAAAAATAGCATCCATAGACATATCGAATACAGGGTAACCACTACGAAACAGACCGGGCCGGATCAGGGGCCGACTCAGGCCCAAAACGCTCATGGTAGTGGTCGTCGAGGCGATTGTAGCAGCGCTATGCAGAGTGGTCAGGACGCCTGCAGATAGTGCCAGCACTAGGGCCGGTCAGGATCCGGTACTGACACGAGCCGACGTCGCGGCCACCGCGACGAGCCCCCCAGCTTGATGGGCCGCTGCTACAGCCAACGCTATCCGAACCACCAGGCCCCCACGGCTGCTGAGGGCGGAGCTGCTGCTGAGGGCACCACTGTTGCTGCGGATGCCACTACTGCGGTGGGTATGACTGCTAAAGCTGCCACTGCTGCTGTCTCTGATGTTTGAGAACCCTAGTGGACGCCATGATAAAGGCTAGCGGGGTGCAGGAGCAGCAGGCTAGGAGCGACAGGTGAAACTAGGCGAGGAACGGCTGGAGCACGGAGCAAACTAAGCTAGGAGCGCTAAATGAAATTAGGCAAGGAATGGCTGGAGCATAGAGCAAACTGAGCTAGGAGCGCCAGGTGAAACTAGGCGAGGAACGGCTGGAGCACGGAGCACACTAAGCTAGGAGCGCCAGGAGAAACTAGGCCAAGGAGTAGCGGCCTCCAGCCGCGGCGGAACGGTGAACCCATTGAAGGTATGGTAGGGAACAGGAAAACCGGCAGTGAGAAAGCTCGTCTGCTGAGCCTCAAGGCGCGATAGAGCATGGCACGCGCCTCGGGAAAGCTATCGTGGCACGCACCTTAGGCTACTCTGGCTGACTGTGGCGCGCACATCGCTAAGGAGGGGTCAAGCGCGGGCTGTGGTATGGGGCGCGTGCAGGCTGGGTAAGGGGCGGGCGGGGCTGTGGTGTGGAGGGCGTGCGCGGGCAGGGTATGGGGCGCCCGCGAACTGTGGTAAGGGGCGCATGCTGGCTGTAGCAGGGGCGTGCGCAGCTGGTTGGGCGCGGGGCTAGCACGGCGACTAGGGGCCAGGGCACACGGGCGATGTACGAGGGGCAGGGCGCACGGGCAACGCGCGGGCTAGGGGCAGTGCTCATGGGCAACGCGACGGGCTAGGGCAGGGCTCACGGGCGACGGGACGGGCTGGGCACGGGCTATGCGACAGGCTAGGGCCGGGCGCACGGGCTGCGCGACGGGCTAGGGCAGGGCGCATTGCCGACGCGATAGGCTAGGGTAGGGGCCACGAGCGACGCGGCGGGCTTGGGCGGAGGTGCGATACGAAGGGTGTGGAGGGTGCATAGGGGAGGGCTAGGCGCGGAGGCACGGAGGGCGCGCTACGGAGGGCGCGGAGGCGTGCGACGGGAGGCTAGGGCGCGGAGGGCGCTAGGGCACGTGACGGAGGGCGCCTAAGGCGCGGAGGCGCTCTAGAGCGCGGAGGGCGCGAGGGCGCGGTAGAGCGCATGACAGAGGGCGTGTAAGGCGCGGAGGCACTCTAGGTCGCGGAGGGCGCGAGGTAGGCCAGGATAGACACGGATTCTAAACCTACTCGTGATACCATCTTAGAAATAGAATGCAATGGAATTATGAGACTAGGAAAGCAAGGCAGTACAAATATGACACCCTAACTGAGTTGTACTCACTAAGGAGCACCTCACAACAGCCTATAACAGATAATAATATTTGACACTGACGCGGTACTGCTATAGTTGTGACTGCTTCGTTATGAGGCGTTATGCTATAATAACCTTTCGATTATTCAACAGCGAATGTTGCGGAGGTGAGAAAGTGTTACAATCCTAAACATGACTTAGCAAGGGATTGGCTTTGGGTTGGTTGCAAGTAGTGTTGCAGCAGAACTGTTGACCTCAGGTCCGAGTGAATGTAAATGACTGAGATTATAAAAAACATGCATACATAGAGTTTATGTAGGAAACACAAAGGAATGCGAAACGACCTAGACTAGCCATGTATTCTCAGGGATTCGTTCCCTTATCACAGCAAAATTCAACCGTGCGGCGCGGGAACCTATTCAAACATGTTCCTGCTCCTTCCACTTCAAATGTTTTTGCCTCTGGTGTCGCTTCAACGCTTTTGACTCTTTGACTTAGTACTTGGTAGAGTCGCCCCCTGCAGTGTACAGGGAAGGCCTTCTCATCAAGTTTCATATCGCAACAAGAAGGCAGCCCAAGACGCAAAATACAAGTGCAGTACCAAGGGACCCAGTTCAGAGGAGGGTCTGCAAAACCTGCGGCGTGAGACACATAGGGCTACATGTTTCTAAAATGCTGCCCTGAAAAATCAGAGCATATTTTCTACTTCTGAGGGGTTTCCCTAAGGCATCAAGGTCCCCTAAAACGAATCTGAAGGCCCAGTATTGTCAGTCCAGGTTGTCATAGGTTCATTATTCCGCGCACTCTCAACAACTGAGAATATGTAAACCTGCGGCATGAGAGACATAGGGCTACATGTTTCTAAAATGCTGCCCTGAAAAATCAGGGCATATTTTCTACTTCTGAGGGGTTTCCCTAAGGCATCAGGGTCCCCTAAAACGAATCTGAAGGCCCAGTATTGTCAGTCTAGGTTGTCATAGGTTCATTATTCCGCGCACTCTCAACAACTGAGAATATGTAAACCTGCGGCATGAGAGACATTGGGTTACATGTTTCTAAAATGCTGCCCTGAAAAATCAGGGCATATTTTCTACTTCTGAGGGGTTTCCCTAAGGCATCAGGGTCCCCTAAAACGAATCTGAAGGCCCAGTATTGTCAGTCTAGGTTGTCATAGGTTCATTATTCCGCGCACTCTCAACAACTGAGAATATGTAATGTAATGTTAGTGCAGCACTTGTAACTAGTTGTTATGAGTTGGATGAAAGAAGACTGCGCAGAATGCAATATCGCGGAAGTGATTCCAACTACTGAGAAAACAACGAGGCCTAGGCATAATATAGTAAGGCTAGCTAGGCCGAGGTCGCGGAGCGCGCGATGGTTGGGTGCAGGTCTGGGGTTGGGAAACCCGAAGGCGACGCGAGGGACGTTCGGAAAGCGAGGTCGTCGGATTGAGCTGAACTTTGAAAAGTTGGAATTTTTATGTGTACAGAGTGCATCAGTAAGGAATTAAGAAAATCCCTTACACTAAACCCCCTTTTAAGAAATGTAGTCAACATCAGGCACGTGTCGACGGGAAAGATAATTCCGTAGTACCGAGTGGCCTTGTAGTGAGTTAGCCGGGACCCACCTGTCATCTTCGCTTGTGCGATCCACCCAACGTAGGAGGAAGTCAATGTGGCGTCCGGCCAGGGTCGCACAGATGCGATGATTCAGAATCCAGGGCTGAAGTGTCGGGTCTGCCACAGGCTAAACACTTGGCGCAATGTTGGGACGGGCGATGTCGGGCGGCTGCGGAGCCACATAATGGCGGAGCAAGCTGACGTGGAAGGCATCGTGGATCTTCCAGTCATCCGGTAGCAACGGTTTCGTCATGACTGGGGTCAACATACGAGTGATGCGGAAGGGTCCGACGTAGCGGGGACGCAGTTTTGCGGGTTGGGGCAGTCGAAATTTTTTCGTGTCAAAGGGGACAATCTGCCTGTCATGAAAGGGTAAGTTCCGTCGATGTCTGCCAGTATAGCGGCTGGCAACGGTATTAGCATTCCGAATAAATTCTGCTGCTTTATCGCTGCTTGTATTTCCAAGTCGAACTGCTGCAAGTGTGCTACCGGGTTGTCGGGGGTCGTTGAAGAGGGTACCATGGGATCTATCCCGTAATTGAGGTAGAACGGCGACTGATTAGTCCTCGCGGACGGTACGTTGTTGTACGCAAACTCGAGCATGGGGAACGAATCTTTCCACTTGGTGATGTCGAGGCAGTTTGTGCGAATCAACTGCTCCATCATCTGGTTTGTCCTCTCTGTCTGTCCGTCGGTTTGCGGATGGTATGATGACAAAAACTACAGGCAGGTTCGGTACTGTGCCCACGTTTCCTGCCAGAACTTCGACGTGAATTTTGGATCCCGGTTGCTGATGATCGCTGAAGCTAACCCGTGTAGGCGTACGACGGTGGAGATGGAAATCTTCTCTGTTTCTTCGGCCGTGATCGCCGTGCGGCATGGTGCGAAATGCGCCATCTTCGTTAATCGGTCAACAACGACCAGCACCGAGTCGTTGCCACTTGCGCCAGCTGGCAGCCCGGTGACGTAGTCCATTGTCACATACTGCCATGGTCGTTCAGGTGGCTTGAGGGGCTACAGCAATCCAGCTGGACGTTGGCGTGATGACTTCATCGCTTGGCAGGTCGGGCAGGCGGACACGTAGTGCTGCACGTCCAACGCCATGTCGGGCCAGTAGTAATTCCGCTGCAGCAACTTCAACGTTTTGTCGACGCCGAAGTGCCTAGAGGTTGGATTCGTGAACCTCCTGCATTAGCAACTCTTATAGGGGTCAGTAGGAAGGTACCCAAACTCGATTAGTACCGACATCTAGGTAATAACTCAAATGTGTTGTAGTGACCCGTTGGTGTTGATTCGTCCTGAAAAACCGGTCAGTCCTGTAGCCATGCTTGAATAATCCTGCCAATAAAGGGTTAGAATATGCAATTAGTACTGCTGCGGTCTGCATTGATGGGCGGGTCAGGGCGTCGGCGATGTTGTTGGCGCCCTTTTTGTATGTGATGGTGTTGCTGAAGTTTGACTCGAGGTAATTGAGCCACCTAATTTGTCGCGGGTTGAGCTGTGGTTGGCTGCGCATGTACTGCAGTTACTTGTGGTCTGTCCTGATCATCACGTCGACTCCCGTGGTAACACCACCAGGTACAAAATGTGTGTACGATGGCGAGCATCTCTTTGTCGTGTACACGGTAGTTGCGCTCGGGCGGCTGCATTTTCCGTGACTCGTACGCAATCGATTGCAACCCGTTGCCGAAATCCTGTAGGACGGCGCCGACGGCGAAATCGCTGGCATCCGTCACGACTTCGAACAGTCGAGATGGGTGTGCCAGCCGAAGTACCGGGGGTGATATCAAAATTTTCTTCAACTCATAGAAGGCCAACTGTTCTCTCTCCCCCCAAAGAAACTCCACGCCCTTATGCAGAAGATCGGTTAATGGTCTGGGTACCCCCGTGATATTCGGTAAAAAACGGCGGACGTATTTCTCAAAATCTTAAGCAAAGGTAGGCTTAGAAGCCATAACTTAGGTGCCTAGGTGATCGAGTTCGAGGGTGAGGAGGAAGGTATCGAGGGATTTTAGAAAGAGAAGAAGTGGTTTCACTAGGAAGAGTTGGGATACAAGTACAATGCCCTAAATTGGGTTGTACTCATTACAGAGTACCCCACTGCAGGCTAGACAGCAAATATATTCTGACACACCCCCATAGCCAAAGTGGGGTGTAATCAACAGAGCAGGCAAAGCAGTACAAGCTCAGGGTGGATCACAATGTCACCACACATTCTGAGCACAAGTTCAAGAAGCAATAGTTAAAGTGCACAATTATCAGCAAAGCTAGTGGTAGTCACAACGGGCAAGTGAGGAGGAGGAGGGAGAGTGAGAGGAGAGGAGATAGAAGGCGGCGGCTGAAGCTGCACACACACGGGCAACAGGAGTGGCGAGCACAGTGGCTACCGAACTAAGCGCCCGGACTACAGGAGTAACAGGCCCCGTGGCTCAAGTAGCGGCAGACGGGCAACGGACCCTCGGGCGACTGGCGCAGCAACAAACTCACTGGGCTACCGGACTAAGCGCCCGGACTACAGGTGCTGCGGACAACAGACTGGCAACCTCCGCTCATCCTCCCGCACACAGTCCCACCCCCCGACACACACCCGCTGCTATACCGCTAGCTCCACCCACCCCCCTTAAACCCTAAACCCCAGTCTCCCACACATCCACCCCCCTCAGCGAGAGCTGTAGCAGTGGGAGACGAAGGAGGAGGAGGAGGAGGGGACGGCACGCACAACCGACACCCCCACAACTAGCACCCCAACACTCACCCCCCACGGCTGCACCTGGTCCATGAGCGGCTGCTGCAGGGGCCAGGGGCGGCTGCTGCTGGTGCGGCTGCTCCAGTGGCTGCCGCTGCTAGGGCTGCTGCTGGGGCGGCTGCTGCTGCTGCTGCTCCACGTGCTGCTGCTGGTGGGGTGGCTGCTGCAGTAGCAGCGGCTCCAGGGGCTGCTGCTGCTGGGGTGGCCGCTTCAGAGGCAGCTGCTGCTGGGGCGGCTGCTCCAGTGGCTGCTGCTGGGGCGGCTGCTCCCGGGGCTGCTGCTGCTGGGGCGGCTGCTCCCGGGGCTGCTGCTGCTGGGGCGGCTGCTCCCGGGGCTGCTACTGCTGGGGCGGCTCCAGGGGCTGCTGCTGCTGGGGCGGCTGCTCCCGGGGCTGCTGCTGCTGGGGCGGCTGCTCCACAAGCTGCTGCTGCTGGGGTGGCCGCTCCAGAGGCAGCAGCTGCTGGGGCGGCTGCTCCCGGGGCTGCTGCTACTGGGGCGGCCCCAGGGGCTGCTGCAGGGGCGGCGGCTCCTGGAGCTGCTGCTGCTGCGGTGGCCGTTTCAGGGGCTGCAGCTGCTGGGGCTGCTGCAGCGGAAAGTAGGACGGAGGGGAGGGGAAGGGCGCGGCCCCCATTGTGCCCTGAAGGGTGACGTGCTAGGGAGCCGCGCAGGTCCCCGAAAGTGCCGCGACGGGCGACGAGAGGGGACCGCGCGCAGGCCCCTAAGGCGCCGCGACGAGGCAACGGGAGGGGCCAGCTCGCGAGCCCCGAAAGTGCCGTGACGAGGCGACGGGAGGGACCTGCGTGCGGGCCCCCAAAACGCCGCGACGAGGCGACGGTCGGGGCCAGCGCGCGGGCTCCCAAGACGCCGCGACGAGGTAGGTACCCGCCGCGCGCTTCGGGGCGCACGGCGGGCAGAAAACCGCCACGCGCTCGGGGCGCGTGGCGGGAAAAAAAAAAGGTGGTCGTGCGCCACGGGGCGCACGACACACAATAGGGCAGCGGAATCGAGTGGGCCCACAGGCCAGGAGCGTTAAGCTCTAATACCATTTCAAAATCTTAAGCAAAGGTAGGCTTAGAAGCCATAACTTAGGTGCCTAGGTGATCGAGTTCGAGGGTGAGGAGGAAGGTATCGAGGGATTTTAGAAAGAGAAGAAGTGGTTTCACTAGGAAGAGTTGGGATACAAGTACAATGCCCTAAATTGGGTTGTACTCATTACAGAGTACCCCACTGCAGGCTAGACAGCAAATATATTCTGACAGTATTTAGCGAAGCCGAGGAAACTCTGCAACTCCGTGATGTTCGTGGGCGGCTTCCACTTCAAAATGGATGTCACTTTTCGAGGGCCAATTTTAATACCCTCCCCTGAAACCACATGCTCTAGGAACTCTAGCTCATGTTGTAAGAACTCACACTTATAGCTCTTAGTAATTGGTTTATTCTGCTGCAAGCACTGGAACACCTCCTCTAAATCCCGTTAATGTTGCTCTCGAGTTTTGCTGTACATGTCAGAACATTATAGCTTATACATTTGTGTAGGCTGTAGTGGGGTAGCCCACAAGGGGTACAACCCGATTAGGGTTAGTACTTGTACCCAACTCTTTCATAGTTCATTCATCCATTCTCACTTCTCGTCATGGTATCGAGCAGGTTCCCGAGTGGGAATACTGCCTAGGGCCCACCACGAACTTTTTTTTTCCTTCCCTGCCTAGAGCGCACTTCGCTCCTACCACGAGTAGCGCCCCGAGTCGCCTTAGTGGCCCCTTTGGCCGCCCTTACTGCTCCTCGAGCCGCCCACCGTCGGCCTCGCTACGGCCCCGTCGGCCCCGCTATGGCCCCGCTTAGGCCCCGTTGGCCCCGCTTAGGCCTCGCTACGGCCTCGTTGCGGCCCCGCTTAGGCCCCGTCGGCCCCCACTTCAGCCCCGTTGGCCCCGCTTAGCCCACCGTCGGCCCCGCTTAGGCCCCGTCGGCCCCGCTACAGCCCCGCTACGGCCCCGATTGGCCCCGCTTAGGCCCCGTCAGCCCCGTTGCGGCCCCGCTTAGGCCCCATCGGCCCCCAGTTCAGCCTTGTTGCGGCCCCGCTACAGCCCCGCTACGGCCCCGTCGGCCCCGCTTAGGCCCCGTCGGCCCCGTTGCAGCCCCGCTTAAGCCCCTTCGGCCCCACTTCGGCCCCGTTGCGGCCCCGCTACAGCCCCGCTTAGCCCACCGTCGGCACCGCTCAGGCCCCGTCGGCCCCGCTACAGCCCCGCTTATGCCCCGCTACGGCCCCGTTGGCCCCGTTGCGGCCCCGCTTAGGCCCCGTCGCCCCCCCCCCCCCACTTTGGCCCCGTTGCGGCCCCGCTACAGCCCCGCTACGGCCCCACTTCTGCCCCGTCGGCCCCCTTGCGGCCCTGCTACAGCCTCGCTATGGCCCTGTCAGCCCCGCTACGGCCCCAGCTACGGCCCCGTTGGCCCCACTGCGACCCCACTAAGGCCCCTGCTACGGCTCCGTCCCGTCGCCACCGCGGCCGATTTGCCAGACAACCGGGCCGCCAAGCAGCCGAGCCGCCCAGCAGCCGAGCCGCCCAGCAGCCGAGCCGCCCGACAGCCGAGCCGCCCGATAGCCGAGCCGCCCAGCACCGTGCAGCCGAGCCGCCCAGCAGCCGAGCCGCCCCGCACTGTGCAGCCGAGCCGCCCTGCAGCCCGATCGCCCCACCTGCCTGGTAAGAGCCCAGTCTCTGCCACTACACTACCCTACCTCACTGCACTCCACGCCTGCCTACTGCTGTTATGGCTTTCCCTAGCGTTCTCACCTTAGACGCTGAGGGTCGGGCTGTGGACTTTGAGGTCTGGGTAGATGATCTACAGCTTTTTCTGTAGTGCGATAGGGCAGACAGCCTCTCCCTATTTGACCTCACTTCTGGTGCCTCCCCTGCCCCTACTGCTGATGCTGACGCCACTGTTCGCTCACACTAGGCCACACGTGATGCTACTGCTCGCCTTGTTGTTTGCCGCCACTTACCGACCACTGAGCGTGCGCACTTTAACCAGCACAAGAGTGCTCAGACCTTGTACGACACTGTAGTTGCACGCTACTCTTCCCCTGCCACTGCTACACTGAGCCGCCTCATGCTACCGTTCCTCTTCCCTGACCTTGCTGCCTTTCCCACTGTCGCTGACCTCATTATGCACCTCCGCACTCTTGACACTCGCTACCGCGCTGCGCTTCCGGCTCAGTTCTGCGCCAAGAACCCTCCCCCCCCATGTACATCACCCTCTACTACATAGTCACCCGGCTCCCTGACTCTCTTCGCGTAATCAGGGACCACTTCCTCTCTATTTACCCTACCACTCTCACCGCTGACCTCCTCAAGAAGGCCCTCCTAGCGATAGAGAAGAGCATTGTCGCTGTAGGAGCCTCTCGTGGTGACCCTCGCACCCCCGTCTTTGAGGGGTGTTCTCCCTCCCCCCTCTTGCCCTCTGTCGCCTCTGCTGGTGCGGCCAACCTCGTTGGTTTCGAGTCGGTCGGCGCTGCGTCTGCCTTGAGTGGGAGACGCCGCACCGGCAAGGGCAAGGGGGGCAAGAGCTCTGGAGGGGGTGGAGGGTGTGGTGGAGGTGGTGGTGGAGGCGTTGGAGGGAGTAGGGGTGGTGGTGGGAGTGGTGCCGGGGGTGGTGGCGGCGGCGGCGGCAGTGGAGGCAGCGGAGGCAGTGGGGGTGGCGGAGGGAGCGGAGGCAGCGGAGGTAGTGGAGGAGGCGGAGGTGGAGGAGGCGGCGGAGGCGGCGGTAGCGGAGGAGGCGGCGGCGGAGGCGGCGGCGGCGGTGGTGGTGCGAGTCGCGACTCTGCACCAAGGAGTGGCGCCACTGGTGGTCAGCGCCAGCAGCAGCAGCGGAGTGGTGTTACCATGTACCCTCAGCAGCTTCGTGAGTGGTACACTACGAGCCAGCGAGGTGGGGGTTTTGGTCCCTGCTCCTACGTTCTCCGTACCGGGGACCGCACTGGTGAGCAGTGCGGAGGTCCGCACTCCACCTAGCGCTGCTTTGGTCGCCTGACGGACGCGTGGCGTCACCAGTTCCCTGAGGCGTCAGGGATCCCTCGCTGGGGAGATCTGGCCAAGGCCGGGGCTGCTATCTTTGATCTTGACTTTGATGCTATTCTTGCTGCCATGTATGCTGTTGCTGACAGTGTTGAGGGTGCCTGTTACCTGTGTGTACCGCATGACCCGGGCATTGAGGCTGCTGCACTAGGTGCTGGTGAGACTGCTGCTCTTGGTGCTAGTGCGTCTGCAGCCCCAGGTGCTGGTGAGTCTGCTCTCTCAGGTACTGCTTCGGCTCAGGCCCTACACACCTTCACCCTGGACTCGAGTGCGTCCCGCTCCTTCTTTCGGGACCGCACCACTCTTACGCCGCTTAGTCGGCCGGTTGCAGTCTACTTGGCGGACCCCTCTAGGGGTCCTGTCCTTGCTAGCTTCTCCACTGTCCTTCTGTGCCCTGCGGCCCCCTCTGGCACCCTATCTGGTCTCTACCTCCCCTCGTTCTCTACAAACTTGGTGAATGGAGTGGACCTACAGGATCGAGGGGTTGACCAGTTCACTCCTGAGAGTCAGCGAGTGACCCACAGCACGTGTGCTCGGACAGGCTGACACTTGGCCACGTTCACCCGTCGGCCAGGGTCGAGCCTGTACACCCTTACTACTGAGTCTCCTCCGGCTGCTGAGTCTGCCCAGGTAGCTACGTCGAGTCAGGTGTTTGCTGCAGCGTCCAGGTCTGGTCCTGAGTCTGCTCCCTGCTCGTGTCGTCTCCTTTCCCACTAGACTCTCCTTTGGCACCACCTTCTTGGTCACCCCTCCCTGCCTCGTCTTCGAGGCATGGCCTCCCGTGTCCTTGTCTCTGGTCTCCCTCGGTCTCTCCCTCCCCTACCTCCGGGGCCTGTCCCTTCCTGCGTCTTCTGCTCCGAGTTTCCTCCGACAGAGGCTCCGCTGCAGACTCTCCACATCGACGTGTTGGGCCCAGCCCGCGTCAGTGGGCAAGGACGAGAGCGGTACTTTCTGCTGGTCGTTGACGACTACTCGCGTTACACCACAGTCTTCCCTTTGCGCAGCAAGGGTGACGTCACTAAGGTGTTGATCGACTGGATCCGCGCAGCTCGTGTCCAGTTCATAGAGAGTTTCGGCTCGGACTTTCCTCTTCTCCGTCTGCACTCTGACAGAGGCGGGGAGTTTTCCTCTGCCCGTCTAGGAGCCTTCTGACCTGCACAGGGCATCCGCCAGACCTTCACGCTTCCGCCCTCTCCACAGCAAACTGGGATTGCTGAGCGCCGCATTGGCATACTCATAGACGTCGCTCGTACGTCCATGATGCATGCGGGTGCCCCCCATTTTCTGTGGCCGTTTGCGGTTCAGTACGCCGCGCATCAGCTCAACCTGCAGCCCCGGGTCTCCTTGCCAGAGACCTCCCCCGCCTTGCAGTGGACCGGGAAGGTTGGCGATGAGTCTGCGTTTCGGGTCTGGGGATCTAGGGCGTTTGTCCGCGACTCGTCTACGGACAAGCTGACCCCCCGTGCTGTTCCCTGCGTCTTCCTTGGCTTCCCCCCCGACGCGCCTGGCTGGCGGTTTTTCCACCCCACCTCGCGCCGTGTTCTGTCCTCCCAGGACGTCACCTTTGACGAGTCCATGCCTTACTACCGTCTCTTCCCCTACCGCACTGCGCCCCTCCCCCCGCCGCCACTCTTCCTTGCACCAGGTCCTCCCGTGGTAGACCCCCTCCCTCCTCAGGGTCCTGCCCCTTCAGGTGTGTCCCAGGTAGACGCAGTGGAGCCTGTCGAGGTAGCTGTTGACTCTAGTGCTGCTAGAGGTGCTGAGCCTGCGGGTGCCGGGTCTGCGGGTGCCGGGTCTGGGGGTGCTTAGACTAGGGGTGCTGAGACTAGGGGTCCTGAGTTTAGGGGTGCTGAGACTGGGGGTGCTGAGCCTGGGGGTGCTGAGCCTTGGGGTGTTGGGTCTGCTTGTGTGGCCGCCGGCGGTGCTTCGTCGAGGCGGGAGCCGCTCTATCCATAGGAGCTGCGCGAGTGGTTCGCCCGCCATTGGAGACGTGCTGCTGAGTCTAGGGGTGCTGCTGGAGCTACTAGAGTTGGTCCTGCTGGAGCTGCTGTTGGTCCTGGTGCTGCTGGAGGTGGACCTGCTGGGGGTGTTGGCGCTGGTGTTTCTACTGGTGCTGGTGCGTTTGGGGGTGCTGCTGAGGCAGCTGGTGCTGACGTTTCTACTAAAGTTGGAGCTGCTGAGGGTGTTGGCGCTGGCTGTGCTGCTGGCGCTGGTGCTTCTCAGGGTCCTGAAGTTGGCGGTGTTGGAGCTGGAGGTTCTGCTGGCGCAGGTGCTGCCACTCGGGGTCCTCGTGCCGTCCTTGCTGATTCTGGAGGCGCTGCGCGGCCGAGGCCGTACTTCGTTCCCCTCCTGGAGCTGGTTCTTAGTCTCCCTCCCTCTACTAGTACTGCTCCTCCCTTAGAATGTCCGCAACCTGTCCAGTCGCAGTCCCAATTACAGCCCGCCTCCCCGCTACCTGCTCCTTCTCCCTACACTGGTCCTACTGGAGGTCTTACTTAGCGTCGTGAGCCTGCGTCTCGTCCTCTGTCGCCTGTTCGTGCTGCTCGCACTAGTGGTCATACTGCGCGTCTGCATCCTCCTGCAGTCCCCGGCACACACCAGATGGCACTGCGTCCGTCCACTGCTCCTCTGCGTGTCCCTTTGCTCTCTCCTCCAGAGTCCTCTCTTCCTTCGCTTGCTGACCCGGATTCCGACTCCTTTCGTGCTGCTAATCCTTCTGTCATGCGCCTTCTTGCTACTGTTGTCACTGACCCTACCTTTGAGTCCACTGCTGCGTCTCCTCTAGTTGCTGAGCTTGTCAACTTCGCTGCTCGCTATCCTCTAGACTACGCTGCCAGTCTTGTTGCTGCGTCTGAGTCTGTCTGTCCTCCGTCCTTCGGGGGTGAGTGTGCTCTTAGTACGGACGTCCTTGAGGACAGGCAGGAGGAGTTCCAGTACTTTGCGGCTGCTTTGCCCCATCTCATGTCCTCGCTGATTTCCCCTGAGGGAGACCCGAATGCACCAGACATCCTGACTCCTCGATCGTCCGCTGAGGCGATCGAGGGTCCCTACTCCTCTCAATGGCAATCGGCCATGGATGCAGACATGGCTTCCTGGAAGTCGACAGGCACCTACGTTGACGAGGTTCCCCCACCTGGGGCGAACATCGTCAGTGGGATGTGAATCTTCAGGGTAAAGCGGCCGCCTGGCTCTCCGCCTGTCTTCAAGGCGCGTTACGTGGCTCGAGGCTTCAGTCACCGGCAAGGAGTTGACTACTTTCAGACCTTCTTTCCCACCCCAAAGAGGACCACTCTTCGGGTGCTGCTGCACATAGCCGCCCAGCGCGACTACGAGCTTCAGTCTCTTGACTTCAACACAGCTTTCCTGCAGGGCAGCCTGCACGAGGAGATCTGGCTGCGCAGCCCTCCTGGCTTCACTGGGTCGTTTCCTCCTGGTACCCAGTGGAGCCTCCGTCGGCCAGTCTACGGTCTCCGCCAGGCGCCCCGTGAGTGGCACGACACACTGAGGACTACACTTGCGGCTCTTGGGTTTGCTCCTTCTACAGCCAATCCGTCGCTGTTTCTACGCCCCGACACCTCTTTGCCGCCGTTCTACATCCTCGTGTACGTCGACGACATGGTCTTTGCCACTGCTGACACTGCTGGACTCGCCCACGTGAAGTCCGAGCTGCAGAAGAGACACACGTGCACAGACCTGGGTGAATTGCGCAGCTACCTTGGCTTGCAGATCACCCGGGACAGAGCACAGCGCACCATTACCTTGACTCAGTCACACATGGTGCAGCAGGTCCTTCAGCGCTTTGGCTTCACGTACTCCTCGCCTCATGCCACTCCTCTGTCTACTCGCCACTCGCTCTCAGCTCTGCCTTCGGATGAGTCCGTAGAGTCGAGTGGCCCGTACCCAGAGCTTGTTGGCTGCCTCATGTACCTGATGACCTGCACACTCCCTGACCTTGCATACCCTCTTAGCATCTTGGCACGCTATGTTGCTCCTGGGAGACACCGACCAGAGCACATGGGTGCAGTAAAGAGGGTGTTGCGCTACGTGTGCAGTACGTCGGGCATGGGGCTAGTGCTTGGAGGGCGACGTCAAGTAGTCCTCACAGGTCACGTTGACGCTTCTTGGGCTGACGACCAGGCTACACAGCGGTCGTCACAGGGTTACACCTTCAGCCTTGGCTTCGGCTCTGTTTCGTGGCGGTCTACCCGCTCGTCCTCTGTTCTGAGCTCCAGCTGTGAGGCTGAGATCTACGCAGGGGCCATGGCTGCAAAGGAGCTACGTTGGCTCACCTACCTGCTGATTGACCTAGGAGAGCAGCCTCGTTCTCCTCCAATTCTGTACGTAGACAACAAGGCCATGCTGGCCTTGTGTCGGGAGCATAGACTGGAGCACAAAACGAAGCACATTGCTCCCCGCTACTTCCTGGCTCGTGAGCTGCAGCAGCGTGGTCAGCTCCAACTCACCTACGTGGCCTCTGAGGCCAACATTGCTGATATCTTCACCAAGGCCCTTCCGCCTTGTGATCATCAGCGTTTCTGTACTGTGCTAGGTCTTGTGCCTACCTGGCCTCACTTGCTCACTTCTTGATCTTGTTTGTACTGTCTTCTCTGTCTACCTGCCCTTGCTTGTTTTACCTTTATATATATGTTCTTGCATGTGAACTAGCCTTGTGGCCCTACTCTTGTGCTCGGACTGTGTGGTGACTTTGTGATCCACCCTGAGCTTGCTTTGCTTTCTTTTGCTTTGCTTTGCTTGACTGGTCTTGTGACCACTTGCTCTCCCCCACTTTGCCTATGGGGGTGTGTCAGAACATTATAGCTTATACATTTGTGTAGGCTGTAGTGGGGTAGCCCACAAGGGGTACAACCCAATTAGGGTTAGTACTTGTACCCAACTCTTTCATAGTTCATTCATCCATTCTCACTTCTCATCAGTACATCCGGATGTCGTCGAGGTAAACAAGATCTTTCTTGTACAGCATGTCCCAAAACACCCCGTTCATGGTGAGCTTGAAGGTTGAGGGCGCGTTTGTCATCCCGAACGGCATCACATTATACTCGTAACTGTCGTAGCGGGTGCAAAACGCTGTCTTCGGGCAGTCATCGGCAAACACGCGAATTTGATGGTAGCCACCTCACAAATCGATTTTCGAGAAGCGAGCCCCGTGAAGATGATCCAGCACGTCGTCCGCTTGCGGAATCGGGTAACGTGACTTGATGGTGATCCGATTCGGTGCTCGATAGTCGATACGCATGCGCAAGCCTCGGTCCTTCAGTGTGAATAGTATCGGGGCGGCGTAGGTGATGTGCTCGGCGGGATAAAACCCTTCGAAAGCAGATAATCCAGTTGTTTCCGCAACTTATCGACCTCCGGTTGGCTAAGTCGCCACTACGACCGAACAGTTGGTTTCGCGCCTGGCTCCAGCTCGATCCTGTGGTCTTCTGGTCGCTGAGGTGGCAGCTTGTCAAGCATGTCATCCGCGAAAATTTCGGGATACCTCCGAATTATGCTCTCTACGTCTCCTGGTACAGAAGCGCAGAGAATGTCAATGTCGGCAATTTTTTCGAATGCAACTGCCTTGTACAACTGTACAGCATAGCCTTGCACTCGTTTGATCGCCCTCGTCAGCGTTATTGCGTAGATACGTGTTGTTATCGGCTCCAGTTCCGCCCATTTCAGAAGTGTCACGTGCCCCTTGTTGCTCAGCAGCGTGATTGCTCACATCGTCCAGTCGATCGTTGGATTGTATCACTATAGCCAACCCCGTCCCAGTAGCACATCGCAACCGTCCATGGTCCTCACCAACATCTTTATTGAAAACCCGAAATTGTCGCCACACTTCATACGAATTTGTCGCTCCTCGACCAGTCGCCTGTGGGTCCGTTGCTCTTGCCGCTCGTCTTAGCCGCGAGCTAGTTACTCTAGTAGTCCGGGGCGCTGCTCTGGTAGCCGCTGTGCCAGTGCGGCTCCTGTTGCCCTTGTGTCTGCATCTTCACCCGTCGCCTCCCATCTCCTCTCTTCTTACAGTCCTGCCTCCTCCTCACTTGCTCTTTGTGAATGCCTCTAGCTTTGCTCGTCCTTGTGAACCTATGAGAAGAAGTGAACGAGAGAATGGATGAACTATGAACGAGGTGAGTACAAATAGGAAACCCTAATTGGGTTGTACCCCCTATGGGATACCCCACTATAGCCTACACAAATAAGTAAGCTATAATGTTCTGACACACCCCCATAGGCAAAGTGGGGGAGAACAAGGGGTCACAAGACCAGTCAAGCAAAGCAAAGCAAAGCTCAGGGTGGATCACAAAGTCACCACACATTCCGAGCACAAGTTCAAAGGCCAGAAGGCCAGTTCACATGCAAGATCATATATGGAGATATACAAGAGGCAAGCAAGCAAGAGCAAGAGTATATATAGGTAAAAGTACAAGCAAGGTCAAGAAGAGAGCAAGTGAGGCAAGGCAGGCACAAGGCCCAGCTGCGTGCAACAACGCTGATGATCACAAGGCGCAAGTGCCTTGGTGAAGACATCAGCAGTGTTGGCCTCAGAGGCCACGTACGCAAGTCGCAATTGTCCACGCTGCTGTAGCTCACGAGCAAGAAAGTAGCGGAGAGCAATGTGCTTTGTCCTGTGCTCCAGTCGCTGCTCTCGACACAAGGCCAGCATGGCCTTGTTGTCTACGTACAGGACTGGAGGAGAACGAGGCGGCTCTCCAAGGTCAGTCAGCAGGTAGGTGAGCCAGCGTAACTCCTGTGCAGCCATGGCCCCTGCGTAGATCTCAGCCTCACAACTGGAGCCGAGAACAGAAGACGAGCGGGTAGCCCGCCACGAAACAGAGCCGGAACCAAGACTGTAACCCTGTGACGACCGCTGCGTAGCCTGGTCGTCAGCCCAAGAAGCGTCCGCGTGACCAGCGAGGACCACTGGACTGCGCCCTCCAAGCACTAGCCCCATGCCCGACGTACTGCACAAGTAGCGCAACACCCTCTTCGCTGCAGCCATGTGCTCTGGTCGGTGTCTCCCACGAGCAACATAGCGTGCAAGAATGCTCAGAGGGTATGCAAGGTCAGGTCGTGTGCAGGTCATCAGGTACATGAGGCAGCCAACAAGCTCTGCATACGGGCCACTCGACTCTACGGACTCATCCGAAGGCAGAGCTGAGAGCAAGTGGCGATTAGGCAGAGGAGTGGCCTAAGGCGAGGAGTACGTGAAGCCGAAGCGCTGAAGGATCTGCTGCACCATGTGTGACGGAGTCAGGGTAATGGTGCGGCGTGCTCTGTCCCGGGTGATCTGCAAGCCAAGGTAGCTGCGCAGTTCACCCAGGTCTGTGCACGTGTGTCTCTTCTGCAGCTCGGACTTCACGTAGGCGAGTCCAGCAGTGTCAGCTGTGGCAAAGACCAAGTCGTCGACGTACACGAGGATGTAGAACGGCAGCAGAGAGGTGTCAGTGCGCAGAATCAGCGACGGGTCTGCAGTGGAGGGAGCAAACCCAAGTGCCGCCAGCGTAGTCCTCAGTGTGTCGTGCCGTTCACGCGGCGCCTGGCGGAGACCGTAGACTGGACGCCGGAGACTCCACTGGGTACCAGGAGGGAAAGACCCAGTGAAGCCAGGTGGGCGACGCAGCCAGATCTCCTCGTGCAGGCTGCCCTGCAAGAAAGCAGTGCTGAAGTCGAGAGAGTGCAGCTCGTAGTCACGGTGAGCAGCAACGTGCAGCAGTACCCGAAGAGTGGTCATCTTCGGGGTGGGGGAGAAGGTCTGAAAGTAGTCAACTCCCTGCTGCTGACTAAAACCACGAGCCACGTACCGCGCCTTGAAGACAGGCGGAGAACCCGGCGGCCGCTTCACCCTGAAAATCCACATGCCACTGACGATGTTCGCCCCAGGAGGGGGAACAGCGTCAACGTAGGTGCCTGTGGACTTCCAGGAAGCCATCTCTGCATCCATAGCTGCCTGCCACTGAGAGGAGTAGGGACCCTCTATCGCCCCCGCGTAAGAGCGCGGAGTCGGGATGTCTAGTGCATCCGGATCTCCCTCAGGGGCTAGCAGTACAGACGCGAGATGAGGTGAAGCGGCGGCCAGACACTGGAACTCCTCCTGCCTGTCCTCAAGGACGTCCGTGCCAAGGGCACACTCACCCCCGACGGACGGAGGACAGGTAGACTCAGACTCAGCGACAAGACCAGCAGCGTAGTCTAGACGACAGCGCGCAGCAAAGTCGACGAGCTCAGTGACAAGGGCAGACGCAGCAGAAGACTCGAAAGAAGGGTCAGTGACAGCAGTAGCAAGGAGACGCGTGACAGTAGGACTGGCAGCACGAAGAGAGTCCGACTGCGGGTCGGCAAGAACAGGAAGAGAGGAAGAAGGAGGAGAAGGCAAAGGGGCACGTAGAGGAGCAGTGGACGGACGCAGAGACATCCGGTGCGTGCCAGGGACAAGAGGCGGACGCTGACGTCAATCGCGACCACTAGTGCGCGCAGTACGAACAGGCGACGCAGGACGAGACGCAGGCTCACGACGCTCAGTAAGACCTCCAGTCGGACCAGCGTAGGGAGAAGGAGCAGGCAAAGGGGAGGCAGGCCGTAGAGAAGAGGAGGACCAGGAGAAGGTGGAAGACCAAGAACCTGCTGCAGGAGCGGTACGAAGTACGGTCGGGGCCGCGTGGCGACGCCAGAAACAACAGGGACAGCACCAGTACCCCCAGCAGGAGAACCCGCTCCAGCAGCACCTCCGCAGCACCTCCAGTAGCTCCAGAATCCCCAGCAGCTCCTCCAGTAGCCCCAGAACCTCCGGACGGGTTGCGCACGGGCGGGCGGCGCACGGGCGGGTGGCTCGCGGACGGGCTGCGCACGGGCAGGCGGCGCACGGGCGGGCGGCTCACGGACGAGCGGCGCACGGGCGGCGCCAGCGGCTCACGGGCGGGCTGGTGGCGCACGGGCGGGCGGCTTACTGGCGGCGGCTTCGCAGACGGCGGCGGCGCACAGGCGGCGTCTGACGGGCGGCGGCTCACGGGCGGCGCTCACGGGCGGTAGCTCACGGGCGGCGGCTCACGGGCGGCGGCTCACTGGCAGGCCGCGGGCGGCTCACGAGCGCTAGGGCGGGCGCCGGGCGCTAGGGCGCTAGGGCTGGCGCTAGGGCGGGCGCTAGGGCTGGCGCTAAGGTGGGCGCTAGGGCGCTAGGGCGCTAGGGCAGGAAAAAAAAAATTTTTGAAGTGGTGGGCCCTAAGCAAAGTCCCCACAGGGGAACCTGCTCTGATACCATGAGAAGAAGTGAACGAGAGAATGGATGAACTATGAACGAGGTGAGTACAAATAGGAAACCCTAATTGGGTTGTACCCCCTATGGGATACCCCATTATAGCCTACACAAATAAGTAAGCTATAATGTTCTGACAACCTACTCTATGCCTGTTTGCTGTGCTGATTATACCCCACTTTGACTATGGGGGTGTGTCAGAATATAATTCTTGTCTAGTCTGTAGTGGGGTACTCAATAGTGAGTATAACCCTTCAGGGCTTGCTATTTGTACCTCCCTCCTTTCTAGTCAAACCCTCTTTTGCCTATTTCTCTCTTGCATAGCTAGGTAAACCCTATCTATGGCTCCTTCACCCTGCTGCTAGATTCTAACACACCTGTCCAGCTTCACTGCAATTTTTTTGGCCGTTGCCAGGTTGACGACACTGTGGCTCGCCCCACCGTCAACGAAAAGTTATATTTTATAGCCGTTAACCCTCCCCACGACTAGCACAGGGTGATCCACGTGTTCATCCACTTTATTCGTCCGGTTGCGGTCGATAGCCCATATCGGTACCACTACTCGGTGTGGATGGTGATTGCCGGGCAACAGGGTCGCGTCAGTATGTGGCCCGACTGCTACTGATTCGTCTCTTTTCCTGACCCCTTTCCGTCGTTTCTATTTCCATGTTTCAGCTTCAGGTAGTTCTTCCAGTGGCCCGGTTGGTTGCAGTTGAAGCACGTGTTAGGTCCACGTCTTGGCACATCCACACCGTTGATTGTGGGCTGACGAGGTGGTCCAAGAGATTGAGTGCCCTCCTCGCTCACTGCATCAGCACGTCCATTGATTCGGCCATCTGGATGGCATCGAGGAAGTCGTGTGGCCTCGTTCGCCGCACCTCGTACTCTACTTCGTATTTGAGGCCTGCGACATATCGATCGAGTCGCTCCGCGTCGGTCATATCATCAACGTGGTCGGCCAAATTGCAGAACGTTGTTGTGTAGTCATGGACCGATGTCACCTGCTTCCAGATACGCGGCTTCATGCGAGCAGAATCTGAGGCGGGTACGTGCTCGAATCTGGCTCGCAGTGCGGCGCCCCACTCCGTCCATGTGTGTATCGTAGCCACTCCGAACATTGTAGTTGCTAGTTGCGTGACATATGTCCAGGTCCCGTCGTTCGCACGTGACAGTCTTGCCGAAGTCCCTTCTGTCTAAAGAGTCCATTTCCACCACTCCAACGCAGGTCCGCGTAACAGTGACATTGCAAAATTAATGCGAGTGACATTGTCAGCAATTTGCCCAGCATTAAAGAAGACCTTCACACCGAACAACCACGCAGACACAGTGACGATTTTGTTGCTGGGGTTGAACGGAGGCGGGTTCGTCGGTTTTAAATTTACAGTTGTAGTGACTGTTGCTGCTGCATGCACCAGAGGCGCCACTAAAGCCATCGCCGGGGTTGTCGCTGCCGCCTGTCGTGACAGTGCTTGCGACTGCTGCCTTGGCGTTGCCTGCTCCTGTTGCTGTTGTCCTTATGCTTCCCGTGCTTGTTGCTGTCGTGCCGCCCACTCCTCTTCACGTCCTGCGAGCATCCAGCTCGTTAAACACGTTTTCGTTGAGTGCGGAGCTCCTACTGTGAAGATTAGAACGTGAGGAATGATTGAACTATGAAAGAGTTGGGTACAAGTACAAACCCTAATTGGGTTGTACCCCTTATGGGCTACCCCACTACAGCCTACACAAATGTATACGCCATCATGTTCTGACACACCCCCATAGGCAAAGTGGGGGAGAACAAGTGGTCACAAGACCAGTCAAGCAAAGCAAAGCAAGCTCAGGGTGGATCACAAAGTCACCACACAGTCCGAGCACAAGAGTAAGGCCACAAGGCCAGTTCACATGCAAGGTCATATATATAAAGGTAAACAAGCAAGTGGAGGTATAGAAAGAGTACAGTACAAACAAGATCAAGAAGTGAGCAAGTGAGGCCAGGTAGGCACAAGAACTAGCAAAGTACAGAAGCGCTGATGATCACAAGGCGGAAGGGCCTTGGTGAAGATATCAGCAGTGTTGGCCTCAGAGGCCACGTAGGTGGGGCGGAGCTGACCATGCTGCTGCAGCTCACAAGCCAGGAAGTAGCGGAGAGCAATGTGCTTCGTCCTGTGCTCCAGTCTGTGCTCCCGACACAAGGCCAGCATGGCCTTGTTGTCTACGTACAGAACTGGAGAAGAACGAGGCGGCTCTCCTAGGTCAGTCAGCAAGAAGGTGAATCAGTGTAGCTCCTGTGCAGCCATGGCCCCTGCGTAGATCTCAGCCTCACAGCTGGAGCTAAGAACAGAAGACGAGCGGGTAGACCACCACGAAACGGAGCCAGAGCCAAGGCTGAAGGTGTAACCCTGTGACGACCGCTGCATAGCCTGGTCGTCAGCCCAAGAAGCGTCTGCGTGACCTGTGAGGACTACTCGACGTCGCCCTCCAAGCACTAGCCCCATGCCCGACGTACTGCACACGTAGCGCAACACCCTCTTCGCTGCAGCCATGTGCTCTGGTCGGTGTCTCCCAGGAGTAACATAGCGTGCCAAGATGCTAAGAGGGTATGCAAGGTCAGGTCGTGTGTAGGTCATCAGGTACATGAGGCAGCCAACAAGCTCTGGGTACGGGCCACTCGGCTCTACGGACTCATCCGAAGGCAGAGCTGAGAGCGAGTGGCGAGTAGACAGAGGAGTGGCCTGAGGCGAGGAGTACGTGAAGCCGAAGCGCTGAAGGACCTGCTGCACCATGTGTGACTGAGTCAGGATAATGGTGCGCTGTGCTCTGTCCCGGGTGATCTGCAAGCCAAGGTAGCTGCGCAGTTCACCCAGGTCTGTGCACGTGTGTCTCTCCTGCAGCTCGGACTTCACGTGGGTGAGTCCAGCAATGTCAGCAGTGGCAAAGACCAAGTCGTCAACATAAACGAGGATGTAGAGCGGCAGCAGAGAGGTGTCGGTGCGCAGAAACAGCGACGGGTCGACAGTAGAAGGAGCAAACCCAAGAGCCGCAAGTGTAGTCCTCAGTGTGTCGTGCCACTCACGGGGCGCCTGGCGGAGACCGTAGACTGGCCGCCGGAGGCTCCACTGGGTACCAGGAGGAAACGACCCAGTGAAGCCAGGAGGGCGGCGCAGCCAGATCTCCTCGTGCAGGCTGCCTTGCACGAAAGCTGTACTAAAGTCAAGAGAGTGAAGCTCGTAGTCGCGTTGAGCGGCTATGTGCAGCAGCACCCGAAGAGTGGTCATCTTCGGGGTGGGAGAGAAGGTCCAAAAGTAGTCAATTCCCTGCCGCTGACTAAAGCCTCGAGCCACGTAACGCGCCTTGAAGACAGGCGGAGAACCCGGCGGCCGCTTCACCCTGAAAATCCACATGCCACTGACGATGTTCGCCCCAGGTGGGGGAACCTCGTCAACGTAGGTGCCTGTGGACTTCCAGGAAGCCATCTCTGCGTCCATGGCTGATTGCCACTTTGAGGAGTAGGGACCCTCGATCGCCTCAGCGTACGATCGAGGAGTCGGGATGTTTGGTGCATCCAGGTCTCCCTCAGGGGCAATCAGCGTGGACACGAGATTAGGCAAAGCAGCACCAAAACACTGAAACTCCTTCTGCTTGTCCTCAAGAACGTGCGTGCTAAGAGCACACTCACCCCCGACGGACGGAGGATAGACAGATTCAGACTCAGCAACGAGACTAGCAGCGTAGTCTAGATGACAGCGAGCAGCAAAATCGACAAGCCCAGCAACTAAGGCAAACGCAGCAGTGGACTCAAAAGAAGGGTCAGTGACAACAGTGGCCAGGAGACGCGTGATAGTAGGACTGGCAGCACGAAGAGAGTCAGACTCCGGGTTAGCAAGAACTGGTAGAGAGGACTCTGGAGGAGACGACAACGGGACACGCAGAGGAGTAGTGGACGAACGCACTGCCATCTGGTGTGTGCCTGGGACTGCAGGAGGACGCGGACGCGGAGCACGACCACTAGTGCGAGCAGCACGAACAGGCGACGCAGGTTGAGATGCAGGCTCACGATGCTCAGTAAGACCTCCAGTAGGACCAGTGTAGGGAGAAGGAGCAGGTAGAGGGGAGGCGGGCTGTAACTGTGACTGTGACTGGACAGGCTGTGGACACTCTAAGGAAGGAGAAGGACCAGGAGAGGGCTGGAGACCAAGAACCTGCTCCAGGAGCGGAACGAAGTACGGCCTCGGCCGCTCAGCGCCTCCAGAACTAGTAAGGACGGCACCAGTACCCCCAGCGGAAGCAGCACCTCCAGCTCCACCAGCGCCAACTCCAGCACCCTCAGAAGCACCAGCGCCATCAGCACCTCCAGCGCCAACACCCTTAGCAGCTCCAGCTCCAGCAGCACCAACTCCAGTAGGACGGTCAGCTCCAGCAGCCTCAACAGCACCCCCAGACGCACCAGCACCAGTAGAAACACCAGCGCCAACACCCCCCGCTGCTCCAGCTCTAGCAGCACTAGTACCGCTAGCAGCTCTAGCAGGACCAACTCCATTAGCTCCAGCAGCACCCCCAGTCTCAGCAGCACGTCTCCAGCAGCAGGCAAACCATTCGCGCAACTCCTGTGGAGAGAGTGGCTCCCGCCTCGACGAAGCACCGCCGGCGGCCACACGAGCAGACCCAGCGCCCTTAGGCTCGGCACCCCCAGGCTCCGCACCTCCAGGCTCCGCACCCGCAGACCCGGCACCCCCAGGCTCAGCACCCCAAGACTCAGCACCCCCAGTCTGTGCACCCCCAGTCTCAGCACCCCCAGCCTCAGCACCTCTAGCAGTACCAGAGTCAACAGCTACCTCGACAGGCTCGACTGCGTCTACCTGGGACACACCTGACTGGGCAGGACCCTAAGGGGGGAGGGGGTCTACCAGGGGAGGACCTGGTGCAAGGAAGAGCGGCGGTGGGGGGAGAGGCGCAGTGCGGTAGGGGAAGAGACGGTAGTAAGGCACTGACTCATCAAAGGTGACGTCCTGGGAGGACAGAACACGGCGCGTGGTGGGGTGGTAAAAATGCCAGCCAGGCGCGTCGGGGGGGAAGCCAAGGAAGACGCAAGGAACAGCACGGGGGGACAGCCCATCCGCAGACAAGTCGCGGACAAACGCCCGAGATCCCCAGACCCGAAACGCAGACGCATCGCCAACCTTCCCTGTCCACCGCAAGGTGGGGGAGGTCTGTGGCAAGGAGACCCGGGGCTGCAGGTTGAGCTGATGCGCGGCGTACTGAATTGCAAACGGCCACAGAAAATGGGGGGCAGCCGCATGCATCATGGACGTACGAGCGACGTCGATGACCATGCCAATGCGGCGCTCAGCGATCCCATTTTGCTATGGAGAGGCTGGAAGCGTGAAGGTCTGGCGGATGCCCTGTGCACGAAAGAAATCTCCCAGACGGGTAGAGGAAAACTCCCCGCCTCTGTCCGAGTGTAGACGCAGAACAGGAAAGTCCGAGCCGAAACTCTCTCTGAGCTGGAGACGAGTTGCGCGGATCTAGTCGATCAACACCTCAGTGACGTCACCCTTGCTGCGCAAGGGGAAGACTGTGGTGTAACGCGAGTAGTCGTCAACCACCAGCAGGAAGTTCCGCTCGCGCCCCTGCCCACTGACGCGGGCTGGGCCCCACACGTCCATGTGGAGAGTCTGCAGCGGAGCCTCTGTCGGAGGAAACTCGGAGGAGTGAGGGGCGGCGCGCTGTCGCCCCTCGACGCAGGGGACGCAGGAAGGGCCAGGCCCCGGAGTCAATGGTGAAGGTGTGGAAGGCCTGAGCCAACGTAGTGCCTGAGAGAGCAGACTCACCAGCACCTGGGGCACCAGACGCACTGGCACCTGGGGTAGCACACGCACTAGCACCTAGAACAGCAGCCTCACCAGCACCTAGAGCAGCAGCCTCAATGCCCGGGTCTGGCGGAACACACAGGTAATAGTCACCCTCATCACTAGTAGGCAATGCATGCATGGCACTGAGGATAGCATCTTAGTCAAGAGAATAGATATCGACCCGCATCCGAAGCAGCTCCACCCAGTCGGGGAGCTCAACCGCGTCGCCAAACTCCGTACGCCAGGCGTGGCTTAGACGTGCGAAGCAGAAGGACGGTGCGTGACCGAACGTCCCGCTAGGCTGACCAGTCTGAGCACTAGTGCGAATGACGTACGGACAGTGAGCAGTACCCCGTGTCCCGTCACGCTGCGCGTACCACTCACGAAGCTGCTGGGGCGAGAGGACCACTCGTTGACAACGCTGAGGCTGCACCTGGTCACTACAAGTAGCTGCCAAACCACTCACTCCAGGACGACTCCGACTACGGCCACCTCGACAACCCCAACTAGCGTACCACTCACGAAGTTGTTGGGGGGTGAGGGACTCACGTGGGCGACGTTGGAGCTGCATCTGGCCACGCCAGGAGCAGCAGTATCAGTAGAGAGAGCAGCAGTAGTAAGTGCAGCAGTAAGAGCAGTACGGGCAGGGCAGTGCTCACCAGTGGCGAGAAGGGCAGGCGGACGACGACGGCAACGGCAACGCCACTACCACTGTAGAGCAAGAGCTCCGTGGCTGCTGCAGTGGCGGCTGCTCCAGGGGCAGCTGCTGCAGTGGCGGCTGCTCCAGGGGCGGCTACTGCAGTGGAGGCTGCTCGAGGGGCGGCTGCTGCAGTGGTGGCTGCTCCAGGGGCGGTTGCTGCAGTGGCGGCTGCTCTAGGGGCGGCTGCTGCAGTGGCGGCTGCTCCAGGGGCGGCTGCTGCAGTGGCGGCTGCTCTTGGGGCGGCTACAGCAGCGAATGCCGCTCCAGGGGCGGCTGCTGCAGTGGCGGCTGCTCCAGGGGCGGCTGCAGGAGTGAATGCTGCTCCAGGGGCGGCTGCTGCAGTGGCGGCTGCTCCAGGGGCGGCTGCTGCAGCTGGGCGGCTCGGCTCCCCGCCAGGGGCGGCGACGGGGCCAGGAAGGGGCAGCGACGGGGCCGCTAGGGGTGGCGACGGGGCCGCGTATGAAGAGGAGCAGCGACGGGGCCGCTAGGGGCGGCGACGTGGCCGCGTAGGGGCGGCGACGGGGCCGCTAAGGGCGGCCGCTGGACCGCGTAGGGGCGGCGACGGGGCCGCGTAGGGAAGAGAGCGGCGACGGGGCCGCTAGGGGCGGCGACGAGGCCGCGTAGGGGCGGCGACGAGGCCGCTTGGGGCGGCGACGGGTCCGCGTAGGGGTGGCGACGGGGCCGCGTAGGGGCGGCGACGGGGCCGCGTAGGGAAGGGAGCGGCGACGGGGCCGTGTGGGGCGGCGATGGGGCCGCGTAGGGGCGGCGACGAGGCCGCTAGGGGCGGCGATTGGGCCGCCAGGGGCAGCGCAGAGGCCGCGTAGGGGCGGCATCGGGGCCGCTAGGGGCCGCAAGGGGCCTAGAAGGGCGGCAACGGGGCCGTGTTGGGCCGGCAACGGGGCCGCTAGGGGCCGCGAGAGGCCTGGAAGGGCGGCAACGGGGCCGCGTAGGGGCGGCAACGGGGCCGCGTAGGGGCGGCAACGGGGCTGCTAGGGGCCGCGAGGGGCCTGGAAGGGCGGCAACGGAGCCGTGTAGGGGCGGCAACGGGGCCGCGAGGGGCCTGGAAGGGCGGCAAAGGGGCCGCGTAGGGGCCTGGAAGGGCAGCGACGAGGCCGCTACGGGCGGCGCGAGGGGCCTCTACGAGAGCTCGACAGAAGGGCGGCCCACAAGGCGCGCCTCGGGCAGGAGCGACTGGCGTTCCGGTCAGAAAAAGTTTCCAGTGGTGGGCCCAAGGAATCCTTCCCACTAGGGAACCTGCTCTGATACCATGTGAAGATTAGAACGTGAGGAATGATTGAACTATGAAACAATTGGGTATAAGTACTAACCCTAATTGGGTTGTTCCCTTTATGGGCTACCCCACTACAGCCTACACAAAAGTATAAGCTATAATGTTCTGACACCTACTTGCTTCATCCATGACGGGTGACTCCTAGTGTGTTTCACTTCGCGCCTGGCGTAGTTCGGCGTTTTCCACCCTCAGGCGCTCCAGCTCGCCATACTTAGTCTACATGCTGGATTGCGTCGCCCGAGTTCTGCATAAATGCGTCAAACTCTGCTTGATTCATGTTTTGGAGACTCATCCTAACGGGTAGTGGGTTAACTGCGATTTTTCTGACTTTGATGAAGACGCAAATGCTATTAGTCGGAGTGAGATTATCTTACGGTATCTATCTCTCAGCCGACGCTTTGCAGCCCACCAAGTCTATTGCACCCCTGCACTAAACTACCCCGGAAAGTGGAGGGTAACCTAGGAAAGTAGCTCTGATACCAAGTGTCATGAGTTGTATGAAAGAAGAGTGCGCATAATGCAATAGCGCATGATTCCAACTACTAAGAAAACAACGAGGCCTAGGCATAATGTAGCAAGGCTAGCTAGGTCGAAGTCGCGGAGTCGCGCGATGGTTGGGTGCAGGTCTGGGGTTGGGAAACCCGAAGGCGACCCGAGGGACGTTTGGAAGGCGAGGTCGTGGGACCGAGCCTGAACTCCGAAAAGTTGGAATTGTACGCGCACGGAGTGCCTCAATAAGGAATTAAGAAAATTCCTTACACTAGTGGATCGCTGTTTCAGGCTGAAGTCAAGTCTGTAACGCGTGAAGCAGTCACGAATGTCGTTTGCCGCGCTGCACGTTCCTCTTGTAATATTCACCTACCTGGGCGAAAATATCAGTAACCAATTTCCAGGCACCCTTGCCGTGGCGAAAGCAATTCAACCAACTTTTCGTGCAAAGCAAACGCATTCGACAACATACCTCACCTGAAGACTTGAGGTCGCTCTCTCTGGTGTATTTGCTGTGGTGCGAGAGTAGAAAAACTCGTGCTGTAGTCGAAGCAAAGGCGATGCATTTGTCCAATGAACGAATTTCCTCTCACCGCTTGCAACCCTACACCTTCTTAGTGAGCACTGTTGGCCTTCGCCCGTGTCCTGATAGAATCATGCGGCTTCAGATTCCTCCCCGCCGCACCGTCGTGCGTCGATAACGCGAATCCCTTCACATCATCCCCAGATTCCAACGGATGGGGTTCGCCGGAGTGGCGTTTCAGCCGCGCGCGGCGGCGCTGGCGGAGCTGCAGCACTGCCCGCAGTTCCACGACGCCATCCTGACGCTCCCCGACGCCGCCATGTTCTCCGCGCCCGCATGCCTCCTCTACGCGCGCAGCAAGTGGTTCCGCCGCGCGTGGGAGGACGCGCCGGGGAGCGGCTTTGGGAAATGCGTGGAGATCACGATTCCGCCTGTACCTGGGGGAACGGAGGCGTTCGAGAGCATTCTACAGTACTGTTACGGGCTGCCTGTTAACGCGGATGCTACTAACGCGTTGCAGCTGCTGTGCTGCGCAGCGTTCTTCGAGATGTGTGAGGGGAGCGAGGAGGATTCGTTGCAGCGACAGGCGTGGAGGTACATTAACGAGTATGTTCTTAACGAGTGGGAGGACAGCCTGCGGCTGCTGGAGACAGTAGCGAGGGACGAGCTTGTAATGAGGGAGGCTCTGAAGCTCGACCTCCCGCTGCACGCGTCAGCATGTGTGGCAGGCACGTGCGCCGTCCCATCCACCCTCACCCGCCCGCCTGCTCACTCCATTCGTTTCCCCCACCACCCCTCTCGCCCTCCCCTTCCCGCCTTTCCCCCCCCCTCCCCCCCCTTCCTCCTCGTCGTCTGTGCTTTAACCCCTTCATCTTTTCATACAGTGAGCGCCCTTCCAACGCTCCGCAACCGCCCCCTGCTTGCTCTCATCGCCTGCCTGCCACCCCATCACCACGTCATACCTGTCCGCTCGCATGGTCGTGCTTATGTCTCCCCTACACCACCCCCACACCACCCCTGCACCACCCCCGCGCCACCCCACCACACCACTGGCCCACGAGCAGACCATCTGAGCGCCATGCTGTCGGGTCCCTTCGACAGCCCCACGCGCATGGCGGCGCTGCACCACCTGCTGGCGCGCCTCGCCGCCCTGCCCGCGCCCGTGCTGTCATGCGTGCTGCAGGCGTGCCAGCAGGCGGGTGTGAGCTTCGTGCGCATCGGCAACTACCTCGCTGCCCACTCCCACTCCTGCCTCTTCCAACACATCCCCTCCCTCGCTGCCGCTGCCGCTGCCACCTCTGCTGCTGCTGCTGCTGCTGCTGGTTGGGATGGCGATGTTGCAGGAGAAAAAGAGGCAGCAGCAGCAGGAGCAGCAGGAGCAGCAGGGGCAGGGGCAGGGGCAGGGGCAGGGGCAGGGGCAGGGGCAGGGGCAGGGGCAGGAGGTGGCGAAGAAGCTTCATCCGTTGGTCTTTCAAGCAGTGGTGGTGCAGAAAGGAGGGTGGCGAGCGGAGGGGGAGGGGGATACAAGGTGGTGTGTGGGGAGGAGGCGGCAGAGGAGGCAGAGGAGAGGGAGGAGGTGGGGCGGGCGATGCTGTTTGAGTATGCGTGCAGTGAGGCGCTAGAGCACGCTGCGGCGATGCAGGAGCTGCACCACCGTCCGCCAGCAGCAGCAGCAGCAGCAGCAGTGGGTGGGGGAAGAGGAGGTGTGGGCGGAGAAGGTGACGCCTCTGCCCCGTTCCCTTCAGCTGCATCGGCGTCTGCAGCGGCAGCGCAGCAGCAGCAGGCGTTGAGGCGGCAGCAGCAGGGGGGGCTGAGGTCCAGCACGCGCTACATGCCATCGGTGCAGTACCTGATCGTGCTGCTCAAGCACTGTGTCACTCTACAGGAAGGTCTCGCACTCACGGATGCTCACGGGCAGGGGCAGGGCGGTCAAGTGGGCGGTGTTGGTAAGACGAGAAGCTCAGCCTCGTTACAAGGGGACTCGATACAAGGAAATGAAGGGCCAAGACATCCGGTGAACAGCAGGGGGGTTCAAAGGGCATCGTTGGTGCAGCGGGTGGGAGGCAGGGGCGTGAGGGGGGGTGCGGGCGCGGTGGCCACGGGGCTGAGGGAAACCAAGAGCGACAGCGACGTGGCCTCCAGTGAGCGGGCGAGTGCGAGCAGGAAGGGCGAGGGCATGGGGGAGAGCGTGCGGGTGGGCGTGGGGCGGCGCAAGGAGCTGCTGTTCACACGGCTGGCACACCGCCTGACGGCCATGCCCACAGCGCTGTCCCTGGCGGACCTCGTCTTCCTGGGCCCCGCCACCAGCCTGCTGCTCCTCCACTCCCTCCGCGACGCCTCCCTCTCCCATGCCAACCACCCCTCCATCCCACCCCTGCCCCCCCATGCTGGAGGCCCCCTGCCCCCGCTGCCATCGCAACCACAGCCAGCGCCCACCGCCAGCACCGTTAATGGCACTAGCACCAGCATCACCAGCAGCAGCAGCA
The DNA here is from genome assembly GCA_948144175.1 of Closterium sp. NIES-65. Classification (NCBI taxonomy): domain Eukaryota; kingdom Viridiplantae; phylum Streptophyta; class Zygnematophyceae; order Desmidiales; family Closteriaceae; genus Closterium; species Closterium sp. NIES-65. Next base: position 708,374 of record CANXME010001748.1, read on the forward strand.
GCAGCCGGCGTATGGCGGTGCGGGTGGTGGGGTCCCCTGCAGCAGCGCTGGGCGGCGATCTGGTGTGCGACTACGTGCACTACCTGGCAGCGCGCATGACGCACCAATCACAGCACCACACGTGGCTGCCCTTCCTGCGCCTGTGCCCCGCGTGGCCGGGCCTGTCGAGCTTTCTGATCGACCTCATCGCGCTGCTCAACCTGCTCTTCCCCGACGCCCGCCACCTCCCCCCCGTGCCCGAGCTGTGGAGCATGGTGGACGTCAGCGCGCTGTCCGACGACAAGCTCGCCCTCGCCGGGAAGATGTGCTGCGAGGGGGAGGGTCAGGGCGGAGATGCGGGAGGGGATGGTGGGGAGAGGGGTGGCAGCTGGGGAGGGGGGTGGGGTGGGAGAGGGAGGGAGCAAGGGAGGGGGTGGTGGAGCGAGGGGAGGGTGTTGGCGCAGCAGGTGGAGAGGGAGCAGCGGGCAAGGGGTGTGAGGGCCGAGGGGGAGAGGGGGCGGGAGGAGGAGAGGGGGAAAGAAGGGGGGATGCGGGGGGAGGTGGAGAGGGAGCGGCGGGGGCGGCAGGAGAGGGCGCTGCAGCAGGCGGCGTTGGAGGTGGAGAGTGTGCGCGCCGCCAGCACCCGCCTCGCCCTGGAGACCGCGCAGGTGAGGTCCGGGGCTGGGTGAGTGAGTGAGTGGTGCAGTCGATGCTGGTGTGGCCAAGGCACATGTGCTGTCATCTGCCCAACCCTGTGCCATGCCCGGCATTGGCCTGACCCATGCCCGGCGTTGGCCTGACCCATGCCCGGCGTTGGCCTGACCCATGCCCGGCGTTGGCCTGACCCATGCCCGGCGTTGGCCTGACCCATGCCCGGCGTTGGCCTGACCCATGCCCGGCGTTGGCCTGACCCATGCCCGGCGTTGGCCTGACCCATGCCCGGCATTGGCCTGACCCATGCCCGGCGTTGGCCTGACCCATGCCCGGCGTTGGCCTGACTCATGCCCGGCGTTGCGCTGTTGGCCTGACCCATGCCCGGCGTTGGCCTGACCCATGCCCGGCGTTGGCCTGACCCATGCCCGGCGTTGGCCTGACCCATGCCCGGCGTTGGCCTGACCCATGCCCGGCGTTGGCCTGACCCATGCCCGGCGTTGGCCTGACCCATGCCCGGCGTTGGCCTGACCCATGCCCGGCGTTGGCCTGACCCATGCCCGGCGTTGGCCTGACCCATGCCGGCGTTGGCCTGACCCATGCCCGGCGTTGGCCTGACCCATGCCCGGCGTTGGCCTGACCCATGCCCGGCGTTGGCCTGACCCATGCCCGGCGTTGGCCTGACCCATGCCTGGCATTGGCCTGACCCATGCCCGGCGTTGCGCTGTTGGCCTGACCCATGCCCGGCGTTGGCCTGACCCATGCCCGGCGTTGGCCTGACCCATGCCCGGCGTTGGCCTGACCCATGCCCGGCGTTGGCCTGACCCATGCCCGGCGTTGGCCTGACCCATGCCCGGCGTTGGCCTGACCCATGCCCGGCGTTGGCCTGACCCATGCCCGGCGTTGGCCTGACCCATGCCCGGCGTTGGCCTGACCCATGCCCGGCGTTGGCCTGACCCATGCCCGGCGTTGGCCTGACCCATGCCTGGCATTGGCCTGACCCATGCCCGGCGTTGCGCCTGACCCATGCCCGGCGTTGGCCTGACCCATGCCCGGCGTTGGCCTGACCCATGCCCGGCGTTGGCCTGACCCATGCCCGGCGTTGGCCTGACCCATGCCCGGCGTTGGCCTGACCCATGCCCGGCATTGGCCTGAACCATGCCCGGCATTGGCCTGACCCATGCCCGGCGTTGGCCTGACCCATGCCCGGCGTTGGCCTGACCCATGCCCGGCGTTGGCCTGACCCATGCCCGGCGTTGGCCTGACCCATGCCCGGCGTTGGCCTGACCCATGCCCGGCGTTGGCCTGACCCATGCCCGGCGTTGGCCTGACCCATGCCCGGCGTTGGCCTGACCCATGCCTGGCATTGGCCTGACCCATGCCCGGCGTTGCGCTGTTGGCCTGACCCATGCCCGGCGTTGGCCTGACCCATGCCCGGCGTTGGCCTGACCCATGCCCGGCGTTGGCCTGACCCATGCCCGGCGTTGGCCTGACCCATGCCCGGCGTTGGCCTGACCCATGCCCGGCGTTGGCCTGACCCATGCCCGGCGTTGGCCTGACCCATGCCCGGCGTTGGCCTGACCCATGCCCGGCGTTGGCCTGACCCATGCCCGGCGTTGGCCTGACCCATGCCTGGCATTGGCCTGACCCATGCCCGGCGTTGCGCTGTTGGCCTGACCCATGCCCGGCGTTGGCCTGACCCATGCCCGGCGTTGGCCTGACCCATGCCCGGCGTTGGCCTGACCCATGCCCGGCATTGGCCTGACCCATGCCCGGCATTGGCCTGACCCATGCCCGGCGTTGGCCTGACCCATGCCCGGCGTTGGCCTGACCCATGCCCGGCGTTGGCCTGACCCATGCCCGGCGTTGGCCTGACCCATGCCCGGCGTTGGCCTGACCCATGCCCGGCGTTGGCCTGACCCATGCCCGGCGTTGGCCTGACCCATGCCCGGCGTTGGCCTGACCCATGCCTGGCATTGGCCTGACCCATGCCCGGCGTTGCGCTGTTGCCTGACCCATGCCCGGCGTTGGCCTGACCCATGCCCGGCGTTGGCCTGACCCATGCCCGGCGTTGGCCTGACCCATGCCCGGCGTTGGCCTGACCCATGCCCGGCGTTGGCCTGACCCATGCCCGGCATTGGCCTGACCCATGCCCGGCGTTGGCCTGACCCATGCCCGGCGTTGGCCTGACCCATGCCCGGCGTTGGCCTGACCCATGCCCGGCGTTGGCCTGACCCATGCCCGGCGTTGGCCTGACCCATGCCCGGCATTCGCCTGACACATGCCCGGCGTTGGCCTGACCCATGCCCGGCGTTGGCCTGACCCATGCCAGGCATTGGCCTGACCCATGCCCGGCGTTGGCCTGACCCATGCCCGGCGTTGGCCTGACCCATGCCAGGCATTGGCCTGACCCATGCCCGGCATTGGCCTGACCCATGCCCGGCGTTGGCCTGACCCATGCCCGGCGTTGGCCTGACCCATGCCCGGCGTTGGCCTGACCCATGCCCGGCATTGGCCTGACCCATGCCCGGCATGGGCCTGACCCATGCCCGGCGTTGGCCTGACCCATGCCCGGCGTTGGCCTGACCCATGCCCGGCGTTGGCCTGACCCATGCCCGGCGTTGGCCTGACCCATGCCCGGCGTTGGCCTGACCCATGCCCGGCGTTGGCCTGACCCATGCCCGGCGTTGGCCTGACCCATGCCCTGCGTTGGCCTGACCCATGCCTGGCATTGGCCTGACCCATGCCCGGCGTTGCGCTGTTGGCCTGACCCATGCCCGGCGTTGGCCTGACCCATGCCCGGCGTTGGCCTGACCCATGCCCGGCGTTGGCCTGACCCATGCCCGGCATTGGCCTGACCCATGCCCGGCGTTGGCCTGACCCATGCCCGGCATTGGCCTGACCCATGCCCGGCGTTGGCCTGACCCATGCCCGGCGTTGGCCTGACCCATGCCCGGCGTTGGCCTGACCCATGCCCGGCGTTGGCCTGACCCATGCCCGGCGTTGGCCTGACCCATGCCCGGCATTCGCTTGACACATGCCCGGCGTTGGCCTGACCCATGCCCGGCGTTGGCCTGACCCATGCCAGGCATTGGCCTGACCCATGCCCGGCGTTGGCCTGACCCATGCCCGGCGTTGGCCTGACCCATGCCAGGCATTGGCCTGACCCATGCCCGGCATTGGCCTGACCCATGCCCGGCGTTGGCCTGACCCATGCCCGGCATTGGCCTGACCCATGCCTGGCATTGGCCTTACCCATGCCTGGCATTGGCCTGACCCATGCCGCGGGGACATTTTCCACCATTTGGGCGCCGACCCGCCATCACACCTCATGACTGCCCCCAGGGCATGCCATTGCACCCCATGCTTTGGGGAGCCCTTCACATTGGGCCTGGAGTGGTCCCCCATGTTAATTCCTACCTACCACCCCCCGTTCCTCCCCCATGTGACCCCACGCACACAGCATGGCATGGCATGGCATGCATCCCATGCCGCTGGGGGACGGTCCACCAGTGCAGGTGGACCTGGATGTCACTTTCACCTCACCCTTTTAAACCCTCTCGCTTCTCGCTTCCGCGCTCCCTCCACTCACCTCCCCACAGGGCATGGCATCGCACCCGTGCCCCTGGGAGGCATTCCAGCAGCGCAGCATGCGGATATGATGGTGGACGCATGCAGGAGTGGAACCGGCATCTCACCTCTACCTACCCACAACCTGCCCTTCTCCCATCCACGTGATCCCAGGGCAGGGCGTCGGACGCGTGTCCATGGGAGACGCTACAGCAGCGCGGGCTGGAGGCCGACATGGTGGTGGACATCGATGGGGTCACATGGCCGCTGCACCGCCACGTGCTCCTCCCGCACTGCCCCCTCATCCACTCCCTCCTCCCCGCCGCCACCGCTGCTGCCAGCGCCAGCGCGTGTGAGGGGGAGCAGGGCGTGATGCCGCTGGCGCTGGCCACGGGGCTGCCCATCGTGGCGCTCACCGGCTTCCCCGGGGGTCCGCGCTCCTTCTCCATCATCGCCCGCTGGTGCTACGGCTCGCGCCCCAACCTCTCGCCCAGCCAGGCCGCTGCTGTGCTCTTCGCTGCTCGCTTCCTCGGTGTGTGCCACCCTCTCGGTATCTTGATGATTTTTTATTTAGCATATATATATATATATGTATATACATATATGTATGTATATATATTTTTTGTTTCCCTTTCCGTCTTCCTTTCTTTCTTTCTTATCGAAAGCTTTCTTCCGCATGCCTCAACGGCTGCGAGAGCCATAGCATCATGGGGCGCACGTTCATGCCTTACTCTCCTTCCGACCCACCCTCCTCTGCCTTCCCTTGCATCCTTGACGGGTGTATGGTACGGGCAGGCATGGAGGACCGCGGCAGCGAGGCGCTGATACCGGTGGCGGTGCGCGCGGTGAAGGGCGGGCTGGCGGAGGGGTGGCAGGCGTGCTTTGACATCCTGGAACGCTGCTACCACGACCGCGTGCTGGACGCGCTGGTCGTCGAGTTCAGCCTCAACCGCCACTTCGTTGACTCCGCTGCCAGTCAGTGCTGTGCCGCCCCTGGGGGCGCTGAAACGTGAAATCATGTGTGGGGATTCCACTGTGGGGCTTCAAGGGAGGATTGGTGCCGGAGTTTCGTGCTGTGCTGGTGACTAGTGTTTGGGCTGCAGTCGTTCTCATCTCCATCTCCTTCTCCCTCCTCCTCTCGCACCTCCCTTTGGTACTCTTCCCTCCGCCCCTCCACTCTCTCACACTCTTCCTGTTCCCTTCTCAACCTGCACTGCACCCAGTGCTCCTCCTCCCCTCTTCCGTGCTGGTCCTTCACCACACACCGCTTTCCATTCCCCCTTGTCTACTTCTCCCATCACTCATCCCTGCCCTACTTCGCCTGCGACAGGCAGCCATATTAAAGCCGTAGTCCCACTCCCCCTTGTCCTCTCGCACCCCTCATCTCACCCGCCACTCCCCCCTCCCTCCATCCACTCTGCGCCAGGCGCAATTCTGAAGCTGGAGTCGAAGCTGGTGGGGGACGGGCGGTGGGGCAATGATGACTGGGCGACGGTGAATCGTCTCTTAGAGGGCATGAGCAAGCTGCCCCCAGACATCAGCCGCCGCGTGGTGCAGCAGCTCTGGGACCTGCGCCACTCCCACTGGGCCACCGTGTGCCCTGCACCCTGCTGTGAGGCGGGGGAGGAGCACGCGGGCATCAAGGCGATGGCGACGGTGGGGAGCTTCCTGCTGGGCATCACTCTGTTGAGTAAGATGGAGTGGCGCAGGCAGCACGACGACGAGGAGGAGAAGACGAGGAAGAAAGGCGGGCAGGGGTCAGCAGGTAGCAGCAGCAGCCCGAGCCACGCAGGCAACTCTCCATGGGCCCAGGCACCGAGCAGCAGTGTGAGGAGCAGGGCACAGCCACCATACGACAACATCCTCTGGATGCTGCGCGTGCTCAAGCTCTTCATCTCGCCGCCCTTCGATCGCCCCATCCTGCTCGTGCTCAGCAACAACACGCCCCTCCTTGAAACCCACCACCTGCACTTCCTCGACCTCTCCTCCTGCCTCGCCCTCCTCACGCTCGTCTCCGCCGCCCCGCGCCAAGACTCCCACCTGGTGGCCACTGCTGATCTCCTCGACGTCTACCTCGCAACGCAAGGCACCAAGCGCAACCCGCCGCTGAGCCCCGAGGATTTCCGTGCGCTTGTGACGCGCCTGCCGCCCGAGGCGCGGCCGACGCACGACGGGTTGTTTGAGGCGGTGTGTGCGTTCGCCGAGGCGGACCCGCGGCCCGCCACGTGGAACCTTCTGGCCCTCGTGGACTGCGGGCGCCTCACCCCGCGCTGCCTGCGCCTCGCTGCGTCGGCCGCGGCGTCCATGGAGTTTGGGCAGTCCGCTGTGGCGGGCTTCTGGCTGTTCCTCGTCTCGCTCTTGCGCGCTCTCATGTATGAAGGGTAGTGTGTGGATAAATTATGTAATGCATTAGTTGTTGTATTATGTTATTGTTAATGCAGCTTCTGGGTTTCAAATCACAAGAGCACTTGTGCAAGTGTGTTACGAGAATTGCACTATCGAAGCAAGAGTACAATGAGCGAAGGCATGAGCGAAGACTATATAGCGAAACTATAGTGGTAACGGTAACGAACTGTGGGTGACGCGCGACGGGCCTGGAACCGAGGTTTGGGAAAATGTCGAGGCGGAGGCCCGGAGCGCGGGTTACCCGCCGAGCCGTGAGGTCGGGGTGCGACGTGTGAAGGTGGCGGGAGAATTGTCGATGCGAGGGTGGTAAAGGTGCTGACTGTGGTGCTAGAGTGATGTACGCGCTGAGCAGGGGCGCGAAGTATGTGTTGGGCTGAGAAAGCCCTTAGGATCTTTGCAGAGGATGACTCTTGGGTAGAAACTTGTAATAGCGGAAGCGTTTAATGAAGATTGTGAACCGACCTTGCACTGGTGTGTGAGAGCAAAGTAGATTAAATTAAACAAGCAAATACAAGGATTTATATAAGAGTACAGGGAATACGAATAGATAGATAACTGTATTGCTGTTGCGGTTCGATATAGTGCGATTCGGGCAACTGCTCTGTAACGAGTCAGTTGTGTGTCCTTAACTGTCGCGCTGTAATTTGTCGAGTCAAAGGTCGCTGACCTTTGACTTTCTCGTAACCTCCAGGCGGTTACTCTAACCTCCGAGGTTGACTCGATGCTTCGATTGGGACTGCTTCGCTTGGTGCCTTGGATTTTGACACGACAGAAGCGCACTTAAGACTTATTGTTTCCAACACTCCCCTTCGCTTCTGGAGTGTCGCTGCTGGTGACGTGGCCTTGTCCAGTCAGCAGCATGCAGTATTCGAACTTCTGCTTCCCGAGCTTCTTGGTCAAGTAATCGGCTGCCATCTCAGACGTGGGACAGTATGACAGATCGAGTTTCCCCTTTTCGATCTCGTCCTTCACGAAGAAATAGCGCAGGGCGATGTGTTTCGTCCTGTTTGCGAAGTGTCAGATATATATGACATAGCTGCTGTAGGCTATAGTGGGGTAGCACATATGGGGTACAGCTTTCTAGGGTTTGCATTTGTACCCATCTTTCACTTAGTTTTCCCATTCCTGTTCTTTAGTTTTCACATGGTATAGAGCAGGTTCCCTGTGGGAACTTCGCCTAGGGCCCACCGAAGCGCGCCCCGAGGCGCGCGATTCTTTTTTTAGCGACCCTCCGAGTCGCCCTTCCTCTCGCGGCCCCGCCGCCCTTCAGACGCGGCCCCGCCGCCCTTACTAGCGGCCCCGCCGCCCTTACTAGCGGCCCCGCCGCCCCTTAGTCGCGGCCCCGCCCTGTCGCGGCCCCGCCCCATCGCGGCCCCGCCCTTTCGCGGCCCCGCTCTTTCTCTCGCGGCCCCGCCCTTCCCCGTCGCGGCCCTGCCCACGTCGCGGCGCCGCCCCGTCACGGCCCCGCCCCGTCGCGGCCCAGCCGCCTCGTCTCGGCCCCGCCTCGTCGCGGCCCCGCCTCGTCGCGGCCTGTTGCCCTACCCGTCGCGGCCCCGCCGCCCTGTCGCGGCCCCGCCACACCGCCGCGGCCCCGCCGCCCCTTCGCGGCCCCGCCGCCCCTTCGCGACCCCGCCGCCCCTTCGCGGCCCCGCCTCCTCTTCATCGCGGCCCGTTGCCCTACCCGTCGCGGCCCCGCCTCCCCCTCCCCCCCCCCCCCCCCCCTTTTCCCGTCGCCTGTTGAGGCGACCTGAGGGGGCCGCTTGCGGAGGCCAGCAGAGGGGTGGCAGGTGTGTGGCCTCCCCTGCTTCTCCTCCTCCTTCACCGCCCAACTGCAGCAGCCGGGCCGCTCAACTGCAGCAGCCGAGCCGCCCCGCCGCCGAGCCGCCCTGCACCCGAGCCGCCCAGCAGCCGAGCCGCCCTGCCGCCGAGCCGCCGGGTCGCCGAGCTGCTGAGCTGCAGTTGCTGCCGAGCCGCCTTGCCGCAGAGCCGCCGAGCCGCCCTGCACCCGAGCCGCCCAGCAGCCGAGCCGCCCTGCCGCCGAGCCGCCGGGTCGCCGAGCTGCTGAGCTGCAGTTGCTGCCGAGCCGCCTTGCCGCCGAGCCGCCCGAGTCGCCCGAGCCGCAGAGCCGCCGTGCTGCCGAGCCGCTGAGTCGCCGACCCTACTCTTCCCACCACTGGTGAGCTCTTGCCCTGCTAGCACGCTGCGCGTCGCCTGCTTGCCTGCCTGCCTGCCTTTTGGCTTGCCTGGCTGCCTGCCTTACTGCTGCTAGTCGTACTCCTGCTTCTACTTGCGGAGCCAGATGCAGCCCCAGCGACGTCTGCGTGAGTCCCTCACACCCCAGCAGCTGCGTGAGTGGTACGCTGGTTGGGGCTGTAGGGGTGGCGGCGCTACTACTACTACCACTCCGGCTGCTTCTACTACTGGTGGCGGCCAGATGCAGCTCCCGCGACCCTCCCGCGTGTCTCTCACGCCTCACCAGCTTCGTGAGTGGTACGCTCAGAGTAGAGGGTCTCTCAGTGCTGTTCGCTGCTCTTACGTGATTCGCACTGGTACTCGGACTGGTCAGCCTTGTGGGACACCTAGTCATACACCGTCCCGCTGCTTTGCCCGTCTGAGCGACGCCTGGCGTACCGTGTTTGGCGACGAGGCTGAGCTCCTCGACTGGGTGGAGTTGCTTAGGCAGAGGGTAGATATATTTGCTCTTGACTATGATGCTATTCTCACTGCCATGTATGCATTGCCTACTAGTGCTGACCGTGCCGGTCACCTGTGCGTACCGCCTGACCCAGGTATAGGACCTGCTGCTCTAGCTACTGGTGAGGCTGCTGCTCTGGGTGCTAGTGAGTCTCCTGCTCCAGGTACAGGTGCGGCTGCTGCTCTAGGTGCTAGTGAGTCGGCTTCCTCAGGTGCGGGTGAGGCTGCGCTCTCAGGTACCGCGTTGGCTTCGGCCTCCCTCACCTTTACACTTGACTCTGGGGCTTCTCGCTCCTTCTTTCGGGACCGCACCACACTCACGCCGCTTGGTCGGCCGGTTGCAGTCTCCCTGGCTGACCCCTCTGGGGGTCCTGTCCTCTCTCACTTTTCCACTGTCCTCCCGTGTCCGACTGCCCCCTCGGGCACCCTGTCTGGCCTGTACCTCCCCTCGTTCTCTACGAACTTGGTAAGTGGTGCAGACCTACAGGATGCGGGGGTTCACCAGTTCACTCCTGCGAGTCAGCGGGTGACCCACTGCACGGACGCACGCACAGGCCGGCACCTGGCCACGTTCTCGCGTCGACCGGGGTCGAGCCTCTACACCCTGACCACTGGGTCTCCTCCTGTCCCTGCGTCCGGTCAGGTAGCAGCGTCTGGTCAGGTGTTTGCTGCTGCGTCCAGGTCTGGTCCTGAGTCTGCCCCCTGTTCGTGTCGCCTCCTGTCTCACGAGACTCTCCTGTGGCACCACCGTCTTGGCCACCCCTCCTTGCCCCGTCTTCGGGGCATGGCTTCCCGTGTCCTTGTCTCTGGTCTTCCCCAGTCTCTCCCTCCCCTTCCTTCGGGACCAGGACCTTCCTGTGTCCCCTGTGTCGAGGGGCGCCTCCGGGCTGCTCCTCACTCCTCCCAGTTTCCCCCGACAGAGGCTCCTCTGCAGACGCTTCACATGGACGTGTGGGGCCCGGCCCCCGTCCGTGGGCAGGGTCACGAGCGCTACTTCCTGTTGGTGGTTGACGACTACTCGCGTTACACCTCAGTCTTCCCCTTGCGCAGCAAGGGTGCTGTCACTGAGGTGCTGATCGACTGGATCCGCGAGGCTCGTCTCCAGCTCAGGAGGAGCTTTGGCTCGGACTTTCCTGTTCTGCGTCTGCACTCTGACCGTGGTGGGGAGTTCTCCTCTCGCCTTCTGCGAGACTACTGTCGTGCGCAGGGGATCCGCCAGACCTTTACGCTTCCGGACTCTCCACAGCAAAATGGGATTGCTGAGCGCCGCATTGGCATGGTCATGGATGTCGCTCGTACGTCCATGATGCATGCGGCTGCCCCCCATATTCTGTGGCCGTTTGCGGTTCGGTACGCGGCGCATCAGCTCAACCTTCACCCCAGGGTCTCTCGGCCAGCGATGTCCCCAGTGTTACTGTGGACGGGGAAGGTCGGTGATGCGTCTGCGTTCCGTGTCTGGGGATCTCGGGCGTTTGTCCGCGACTTGTCTGCGGAAAAGCTGTCCCCCCGTGCTGCTCCCTGTGTCTTCCTTGGCTTCCCCCCTGACGCTCCAGGGTGGCAGTTCTACCACCCCTCCTCTCGTCGTGTTCTGTCCTCCCAGGACGTCACTTTCGACGAGTCAGTCCCCTTCTACCGCCTCTTCCCCTACCGTACTCCTTCCCTCCCCCCCCCACCGGACTTCCTGGTGCCAGTTCCCCCCCCGGTAGACCCCCTCCCCCCTCAGGTTCCTGCCCCTTCAGGTGTGTCCCAGGTAGACACAGTCGAGCCAGTCGAGGTTGCTGCTGAGTCTGGTCCTGCTGCAAGTGCTGAGCCTGTGGGTACTGCGACTGCGGGTGCAGAGTCTGGGGGTGCTACGCCTGAGGGTGCTGCTGCTGGGGGTGCTGAGCCTGGGGGTGTGAGGCCGGGGGGTGCTGAGCCGGGGGGTGCTGTGTCTGGAGCTGCTGAGCCTGGGGGTGCTGAGCCGGAGGGTGCTACGTCAGGAGCTGCTGAGCCTGGGGGTGCTGGGCCTGGAGGTGCGGAGCCTGCGACTGCTGGGCCTGGGGGCTCTCCGGTTCCTCCGTCTCGGCGGGAGCTGCTCTCTCCACAGGAGTTGCGCGAGTGGTTTGCTCGCCGCTGGAGGCGTGCTGCTGGAGCTGGAGCTTCTTGGACTGCTGAGGGTGCTGGTGCTGCCGGTCCCGGAGCTGCTGGGCCTGCGGGTCCTACTGGAGCTGGAGCTGCTGAGCCTGGGGGTGCTGAGTCTGGAGCTGCTGAGCCTGGAGGTGCTGAGTCTGGAGCTGCTGAGCCAGGAGGTGCTACGTCTGGAGCTGCTGAGCCTGGGGTTTCTCCTGGTGCTGCGTCTCGGCGGGAGCCGCTCTCTCCACAGGAGCTGCGCGAGTGGTTTGCTCGCCGCTGGAGGCGTACTGCTGGAGCTGGAGCTTCTTCGACCGTCGAGGGTGCTGGTGTCGCAGGTCCCGGAGCTGCTGGGCCTGCGGGTCCTACTGGGGCTGGAGCTGCTGAGGGTGTTGGTGCTGGTTCTGCTGCTGGTGCTACTGGAGGTCCTGCCGCTGGAGGTGTTGGTGGCGCTGGTGCTGCCACTGAGGGTGCTGGTGCTGTTCCTGCTGAGTCTGGAGCTGCCGCGCGGCCTCGGCCGTACTTCGTTCCGCTCCTGCAGCAGGTTCTTGGTCTTTCTCCTCCGGTAGAGTGTCCACAACCTGTCCAGTCGCAGTCACTGTTGGAGCCTACCTCCCCACTGCCTGCTCCCTCTCCTTACACTGGTCCTACTGGAGGTCTTGCTGAGCGTCGTGAGCCTGCGTCTCGTCCCGTGTCGCCTGTTCGTGCTGCTCGCGCTATTGGTCGCGGTTCGCGTCAGCGTCCTCCTCCTGTCCCTGGCACGCACCGGATGTCTCTGCGTCCCTCCACTGCTCCTCTGCGTGCCCTTTTGCCTTCTCCTCCTGAGTCCTCTCTTCCTGCGCTTGCCGACCCTGAGTCGGACTCCCTTCGTGCTGCCAGTCCTACTGTCACGCGTCTGCTTGCTACTGTCGTCACTGACCCCTCGTTTGAGTCCACTGCTGCGTCTGCTCTTGTCGCTGAGCTCGTCGACTTTGCTGCTCGCTGTCGTCTAGACTACGCTGCTAGTCTTGTTGCTGAGTCTGCGTCTGTCTGTCCTCCGTCCGTCGGGGGTGAGTGTGCTCTTGGCACGGACGTCCTAGAGGACAGGCAGGAGGAGTTACAGTGTCTGGCGGCTGCTTCACCTCATCTCGCGTCTGTACTGCTTGCTCCTGAGGGAGACCCGGATGCACTAGACATCCCGACTCCGCGCTCTTACGCGGAGGCCGTAGAGGGTCCCTACTCCTCTAAGTGGCAGGCAGCTATGGATGCAGAGATGGCTTCCTGGAAGTCCACAGGCACCTACGTTGACGCGGTTCCCCCTCCTGGGGCGAACATCGTCAGTGGCATGTGGATCTTCAGGGTGAAGCGGCCGTCGGGCTCTCCACCTGTCTTCAAGGCACGGTACGTTGCTCGTGGCTTCAGTCAGCGGCAGGGAGTTGACTACTTTCAGACCTTCTCTCCCACCCCGAAGATGACCACTCTTCGGGTGCTGCTGCACATAGCCGCTCAGCGCGACTACGAGCTTCACTCTCTTGACTTCAGCACTGCGTTCCTGCAGGGTAGCCTGCACGAGGAGATCTGGCTGCGCCGTCCACCTGGCTTCACTGGGACTTTCCCTCCTGGCACCCAGTGGAGCCTCCGACGGCCAGTCTACGGTCTCCGCCAGGCACCGCGTGAGTGGCACGACACACTGAGGACTACGCTTGCGGCTCTTGGGTTTGCTCCTTCTACTGCTGACCCGTCGCTGTTTCTGCGCACCGACACTTCACTGCCGCCGTTCTACATCCTCGTGTACGTCGACGACTTGGTCTTTGCCACAGCGGACACTGCTGGACTCGCCTACGTGAAGTCCGAGCTGCTGAAGAGACACACGTGCACAGACCTGGGTGAACTGCGCAGCTACCTTGGCTTGCAGATCACTCGGGACAGAGCACGCCGCACCATTACCCTGACTCAGTCACACATGGTGCAGCAGGTCCTTCAGCGCTTCGGCTTCACGTACTCCTCGCCTCAGGCCACTCCTCTGTCTACTCGTCACTCGCTCTCAGCTCTGCCTTCGGATGAGTCCGTAGAGTCGAGTGGCCCGTACCCAGAGCTTGTTGGCTGCCTCATGTACCTGATGACGTGCACACGACCTGACCTTGCATACCCTCTGAGCATTCTTGCGCGCTATGTTGCTCCTAGGAGACACCGACCAGAGCACATGGCTGCAGCGAAGAGGGTATTGCGCTACCTGTGCAGTACGTCGGGCATGGGGCTAGTGCTTGGAGGGCGGAGTCCAGTGGTCCTTACAGGCCACGCGGACGCTTCTTGGGCTGACGACCAGGCTACGCAGCGGTCGTCACAGGGTTACACCTTCAGCCTTGGTTCCGGCTCTGTCTCGTGGCGGGCCACTCGTTCGTCCTCGGTTCTCAGCTCCAGTTGTGAGGCTGAGATCTACGCCGGGGCCATGGCTGCACAGGAGCTTCGCTGGCTCACCTACCTGCTGACTGACCTTGGAGAGCCGCCTCGTTCTCCTTTAGTGCTGTACGTAGACAACAAGGCCATGCTGGCCTTGTGTCGAGAGCAGCGTCCGGAGCACAGAACGAAGCACATTGCTCTTCGCTACTTCCTTGCTCGTGAGCTGCAGCAGCGTGGACAGTTGCGGCTTGCGTACGTGGCCTCTGAGGCCAACACTGCTGATGTGTTCACCAAGGCACTCGCGCCTTGTGACCATCAGCGCTTCTGCACCCAGCTGGGTCTTGTGCCTGTCTTGCCTCACTTGCTCTCCTCTTGACTTTACTTGTACTGTGACATATATATACCTGCTCTTGCTTGTCTAGTTTTGTATATATATGTCTGTACTCCTGCATGTGAACTGGCCTCTGGCCCTGCTCTTGTGCTCGGACTGTGTGGTGACTTTGTGATCCACCCTGAGGTTGCTTTGCTTTGCTTTGCTTGACTGGTCTTGTGACCCCTTGTTCTCCCCCACTTTGCCTATGGGGGTGTGTCAGATATATATGACATAGCTGCAGTAGGCTATAGTGGGGTAGCACATATGGGGTACAGCTTTCTAGGGTTTGCATTTGTACCCATCTTTCACTTAGTTTTCCCATTCCTGTTCTTTAGTTTTCACACGAAGCCGTTCTTGTTGGCGATGCGAATTGCCGACTGGTTGTCGCAGAACACGGTGAAGCTGGGTAACTCGGCTAGCTTCGCTTCTTCCAGTAGTTCCCGAAGGTAAAGTCCCTCCTTGGTGGCTGAGCAGAGTGCAATATATTCTGCTTCTGCTGAAGACAATGCGATTAACTCCTGCTTACTCGACTGCCAGGAGATAGGACCGATAGGCTCAAGGCGGTAGACATAGCCGGTGCGTGAGCGCCTGTTATCGGTGTCGCCGGCGTGATCGGCGTCGACGTAGCCGATTAGCTTGGTCGGTGTAGTCACGCTTTTGTGATAAGTTAGTCCGATCGTCACGGTGCTGACGAAGTAGTGGAGAGCACGATCGAGTTCCGCCAGATGCTCTGCTTCAGGCCTCTTGAGATAGGTGGCAAGCTGGCTCGCGGAGCAGGATAGATCAGGACGGCATGTGACTGCTGCAAAGAGGAGACATCCGAGCTTCTTCTGATAGTCGCGTATGCCGGCGGGCTTGAGTAGAGTAGATTGCCCCTTTTCGGTTCCTGATGTGTAGCGGTAAGGTGTGGAGATGGCGCTTGGTGTGAGGCCGAAACGTTTCGTGATAGTGTCGGCGTACTTCTCGGCGCTTAGGTAGATTGCGTTTTCTTCCTCACGGATGTTGAGCCCGAGGTACTGCGTAACCGTAGAAGAGACCGTGATCGTGAGATCTTTCTGAAGCTCCCCTTCGAACCACGTGGCGATGCTGTCGGTCGACCCGATGTAGAGGAGATCGTCCACGTAGACGATTAGTAGGACGTAGTCGCTTCCTTTTGTGAGGCGATACATCCCCTGGTCATGCGGAAGTTGTTTGAAGCCGATGCGGATGAGGCGGGTGTGTAGGTACTGCTGCCACAGTCGTGGTGCCTGCTTGATCCCATAGAGTGATTTGAGTAGTTGACACACTCGGTTGGGTTCGCCGTGGGAGCCGTGCGGGAGTTCGACGAAGATTTCTGCATCCACAGGTGCGTAGAGAAATGCGTTCGCAACGTCGATTTGTCGCAATTTCTTTTTCTTCATGGCGGCGACGGCGATGAGAATTTGGAGTGAGGTGTGACGACTGACCGGAGCGAAGGTTTCGGTGTAATCTCTTCCGTGCTCCTGGTCAAAGCCACGTACGACCCAGCGGGCTTTGAATTTGTCGATGGTGCCATCAGCTTCCGTCTTCACACGGAAGACCCATTTCTCGGTAAGAATAGTTTTGTTTTGAGCTACGCCGATGGGAACAATTTTCCAGGTGTTGCGCTCCTCCAGTGCCTTCAGCTCTTTGTCCATGGCTTCACGCCATTTCTCCCTGTGTTCCCCCCCCAGAGCCTGTTGAACCGTCGCAGGCTCCTTAGGAATGTCGGCGCCATGGACTGCGGTGACGAGACCAAGGATTTGCAGCCCAGTCTGTGAGTATCGAGGGAGTTCTGGATCCTCGGGATAAGCTGCTTCGTCTCCCGCTTCTGGGTCGGGCATGAAATTTGGCCCTACCCTTTCTGCTTCGTTGGTGTTGGCTGTCACAGGTGTTACGTAACCATCGTCGGCGAAACGGTAGAAGACTTCGGCGTTGTTACCGTCGCGAGGATTATCCTCATCCATGGGCACGTCGACGGAGCAGTATGGGAGAGGTCCGGCTTCCTCCGAGGCGTTGTCGACGGTCTGTTCATCCCAGTCTGCTTCGTCCGCTGCTGACGCGAAGGCTCGGTCACCACGAAAACCACTGGTGAGGTCCCGATTCTCGTGCAAGTTGGCGAGGTACGTCTGAAGGGTGAGTCTTTCGTAGAAGATCACGTCACGTGCTGCTACTGTTTCCTTAATGTGGACGTCGAAGATTCTCCATGCGTTGTAATTTTTCTCGATGCCGAGGTGTAGTCCCCACTGTGCCCGTTGCGAAAATCTTCCCGCTCGTGCTTCTGGGGGCCTGTACTGTACCATGCACCCGAAAACTCGTAACATTTTTGTGCTGCCCTGCTTCCCTGTCCACAGCAGATGCGGTGATGCGTTGTTCGGGAGTGACGACGACGACAACAAGTTGTGCAGCATGACAGCGTGGTCCATTGCTGCTGGCCACTGGTGGTTGGGTAGCCGCATGCCACGTAACAGTTTGCGCATGCTGTTCTGTAGGGTCCTGTTCATTTGTTCTGCAACACCTTGCTGTTGATGTGCGTAGGGAAGGGAGAGGAGTTGCTTGATCCCCCTTTCCGCCAGGAACTGCTTGAAGCGCTGAGAGGTGTACTCCCCACCTCCGTCTGACTGAAAACTTTTCAGTTGTGTTCCAGACTCTCTCTCTGCTATCGGTAGCCAGGCGGCGAATGCTGCGAGCGCCATGTCGCGGCTGGGTAGGTTACGATGCCAGACGTATCGAGTGGCGGCGTCGATGAAGGTGATGGTGTAGTTATAGTTGACTTGTCCTGGTTCACGATTGTAGAGTATGTCGCTGTAGACCTTTTCGAGTGGTGCGTACGTTGGAGCGCTCGGGTTGTGATGTGGAGCAAACGGTCGATGAGGTAAGTCAGCTTCGGGACATATAAGGCAAGTCCCTCGTGCCTTTTGGAGTTCTCTGCCATCGGGTAGAAGTAGAGAGTCTTTGTCAAGGACTCCTGCTCTTATCGTGTTATTCAAAACCGTGTTGCTTGGATGTCCTGTGCGTGCGTGCCAGATCTCTTCAGAGGCGCGGTGTCCGGGTGAACGCTGATATGCGTCGGAGTTGGAGTAAAAGCTGGCGACGAGGTTGGCGCTTCGGTGGACTTCACGTTGAGTCGGATTCAGCTGTTGCGCGGTTGTTGGTGGTGCTTCGTCGACTGTGACTGGTGTCGTTGTTCCTGCTGCTGCTGATGTCGTTGCTGCTGCCGATGTTGTTGCTGTTGCCGATGTTGTTGCTGCTGCCGATGTTGTTGTTGTTGCCGATGTTGTTGCTGTTGGTGATGTTGTCGCCTCTGCTTCTTGTTGAATCGTTGCTAACGCTCTTGTTCGTTCTGCTTCAGGGATAGTGTGGGAGTACCAGAAACCTCCCGGGCTGAAGTCGGGGTCGAGATCCGGAGGGTGTGTCCAATCAGCAAAGTTCACAATGGCGTCGCTGTCTGCAGTGCCGAGGTCGGGAACGAAGTCGAGGACGAAGACGTTGTTCTTCAGCACTGCCTTCCCGATGTAGAGACCGCCTCTCCCGTGGTAAAGCTTGAACTCCTGGGTCGTGCTGTCGGCTTCCAGATGAATTCCTTTCGCCATCAACTGGCTAACACTCAGTAAGTTGTAGCCAAGTCCTTCAGCGATGAGTACCTTAGACATGTGCAGTATGACATTTGTTTCTCTTGACTGAAGCTGTACCACTCCTTGTCTTCGTGTGCGCATGTTTTGATTGTTGGCAACCGTGATGATCACTTCTCGTTGGAGTCGGTGTTCGCGTTGTACGAAACGCCCGGACGAGCACATGTGTTGCCCGTAGCAACTGTCCAAGAACCAGGTGTCTTGGCCGGACGGTTCACTTTGAGCGATGGCGGCGTAAGTCGGATTTGGGTGGAGTGATTCGCGACGAGGCGTCCTGTTGTCGAGCTCCTCTTCCGGTGAGTAATGGGGTGGTGACTCTGTTATGCAAGAGTCGTTTATCTTGACCATGCAGTTGACTATGTTTCTTGCTCCTTGTGCAGGTTGTCCAGTTGAGGTCGTTGAAGCTTGAATCGTGGTTGTCGAGCTTGCTTGTGTCGAAGCAACTTGGGTGCTTGAAGGCCGCAGTTGTCGCTGTGGTGTTGTCTGACGAGACGGGCAGTGCGTGCGTGGGTGTCCTGATGTCTTGCAGATGTGACAAAACGGAGGTACTCGCTTCGGCTGCTGCTGTCGATTGTTGTAGTTTTTGTGTCGTCACTGAGTATGGAAGGCAAACTCCGGTGCTAATACTCTTTTCTTGTGTCTTTCTTCTTGCAGGTCCATATCCTGCTGCTCGGCGTGAATTTCGGCGCAGAGTGCCGCTTCGGAGATCCTCCCGTGTGCTCGAAGAATTGCTTTGGTGGCGCGCCACTGAGGACCGAGGCCACCGATGACGACTGTTACGAAGACGTCTTCAGAGATTGACCCTCCGCATCGAAGAAGCTTGTCGCGCAATTCGCGACATCGGCTGATATACGCCAACCCTTTTTCTCCTGGTTTCATTTCAACTGTAGTCAACTGCGCCATTAACCTGCTCTGGTTTACACTATCTGTTGCCTGGTACAGGTTCTTCAGATGGCCGTATGCGAGTTCCGCCGAGTTGCCGAAGTTCCGGTAAGAGCGAATGTTCTGCTGCTGGGTTGGTGTGATGTTTCTCAGTAGAATAGTATACGCCATCATGGATTGATACGTATACTGCTGCTTCTCATACTTGTGTCCCGTTTGCTGGATACTGCAGGGATCCGTCGAAGAAGCCGAGTATCTGCGCGCCCTCCATCATCAACTCGAATTCAAAGGACCAGGTAAAGAAGTCCTTTCCGTCGAAAGGTCTTGATGTCTGTAGTTTCAGAACATGCGCGAACTGCGACTGAACTTGTAAAGCATCCATTGGTTTGTCTTGCGCAGGTGGAGGTTGAGGCAGGAAGCTGATCGACCCGCGTTCGTACGGGGCGAAGGTGGGTTGCTGCTGTTGATTCCCTCGCGCGTATGACGACCCGTCAAGGCTCATGGGTGCCGCTCCGTTGTTGCTGTTGTGTGTCTGTGCAGGTCCCGACTGTTGGTGTTGCTCGTAGAAGGACATGAAGGAGAAGAATTTCTCCATCATGTTCTGGTCGAAGTCAGAAGGGTGGTTCGTGGGCGTCTCGGTTGACGTTCCCCTTGGTCTTGCTGTCGTGCCTTCCTCTGTCTGCAGGCCAGAGGCTGGTGGTGGAGTGGGAGTAGTGCCCGAGGAGCCATTAGGAGAGCTCCTTTCCTTGTTTGTTGCCATGTCTTGAAAATGATTTTGAAAAGAAGTTTAGAGTTTTCCCCTGTCTGCTCTCATACCATGTTGGGCTGAGAAAGCCCTTAGGATCTTTGCAGAGGATGACTCTTGGGTAGAAACTTGTAATAGCGGAAGCGTTTAATGAAGATTGTGAACCGACCTTGCACTGGTGTGTGAGAGCAAAGTAGATTAAATTAAACAAGCAAATACAAGGATTTATATAAGAGTACAGGGAATACGAATAGATAGATAACTGTATTGCTGTTGCGGTTCGATATAGTGCGATTCGGGCAACTGCTCTGTAACGAGTCAGTTGTGTGTCCTTAACTGTCGCGCTGTAATTTGTCGAGTCAAAGGTCGCTGACCTTTGACTTTCTCGTAACCTCCAGGCGGTTACCCTAACCTCCGAGGTTGACTCGATGCTTCGATTGGGACTGCTTCGCTTGGTGCCTTGGATTTTGACACGACAGAAGCGCACTTAAGACTTATTGTTTCCAACAGTATGGAAGAGGGATTTTCCTTACTAAGCGCAAGAGGCTTCACTAGTTGGAGGTCCCCACCAGGCCTGTCGAAGTTCCTGGGACCCATACTTGCGCTCCCCAGCTCCTCCCCATCTGACCCTGTTTTTGGTGTAGCTGAGCGTTTGGGCGCCCTTAATGGTCACGGGCGCACCCCAAAGTGAAAACTTAAAATCCGGGCCTGTGAAGAGTTTGCACTTAGACGCGAAGGGAAATTTTGGGTGCTCTAAAGCTGACTTTCAAACACGGGATGGCTAGAAAACGCTGAGGGAAAAATCCATTTCTCTCGTGCAGCCCGAGGAGGAAAGGGGGGGGGGGGGGACACTTAGACAATAAGGGACAATTCGGGTGCTCCAAGCTGACTTAGACGCTTTACAAACACAGGATTGGCTAGAAAACGCTAAGGGAAAAATCCACTCCTCTCGTGCAACCTAAGGAGAAAGGGGGCGGGGTCAGGCAGAATTTGGGGGGGTGGTGAGTCCAACCAGAAACCAAAACTTCGAGACAGGGGAAGGCCCTGTTTGGGCCCTTAACGCATCCGGGGAGGGTCGAGCGCGGCACTTAGTGGCACGGGTGCAGTGCGAATCTAACACTTTTGGCAGTCGAGCTGGAGCGAAAGTAGCTCGGAATGTTCAGGGCATTAAGGGCATATGCCCTTGAATCGACAGGCCTGGTCCCCACCCCAGTCAAATAGCGGTAGCACCTATCTTTCAAATTTGAATGCACTCGCGGATGCTTCACAGGAGCACCAGCAAGCGTCTTGCGCACAACTTCCCAACTTGTACTGTGGAGTTGCACGCGGCGCACGGTTCAGAAACCAGCGCGCGCGAGTAGTTGAGAGTTCTTAGAAGTGAGACAAGGGGGAAGGCGGAGGTGAAGGCGGAGGCGAAGGCGAAGGCGAAGGCCAAGGCCACCCGATCGCCGCCATCATCGCCGCCATCATCGCCGCCTCGCGCTGCGCCCACCACATTCCAACACGTCCGAGGAACGTAGCGCCTAATAGACGTCGCGTATGTCAGGTTCGTTGACGCCTCAATCGACAAAAGTCTGCTTGCTATTGTCGATGCCGTTCTCCTCGTTCTCACGATTCCAACGATATGCGCAGCGGTTAATTCTGAGAACGTTTCACTAAGTTTTCAATCTCACCAGTGCTTGTCTTGCACCTTCACGGGGCTTTCACGGAACCTTCACGGGGCCTTAACGGGCCCTAAACTCGAATTCTGCAGCTTCGGTTCTCTGCTGGGCCTTGACGGGCCTTTGACGGAAGTTTCACGAAGGAATTCGCGTCACTACTGTTTGACTTAGCCTTCACGGAGGCTTCACGGAAGTTTGACGCGAAATTTACCAAAGTGCCAAAAAACGCCGCCAATCAGAATCGAACACGAATCTTCATCAAGCGAAGAATTTCCAAGTGTTGATTTCAACTGACTGGTACAACTAACTTAACTCATCCCAATGCACCCACCTAACTGAACCCAAAACGTGTCCCACAAGCAACCTCCCTTGTAACCAAACTTGCCCCACACTCCAAGTTTCACGTCGCGTCGCACACGCAACCACGACTCCTCCGTCGAACACTCCCGAAGTCCGAATTTCAGAAACTTGTGAACCACGCCATCGTTTCAACCCAAACTCCTACCCCGTCAAACCAATTCCTTCACTTTCCCATCACTATTCCCCCGTAACTTCTCCTCCACTCCCATTTCTTCCTTACGTTTCTACTCCTTTCCCCTCAGCGTAGACCACACGCCAAGGAATCTTAGATGCTTCTTAGTAATTCCTTCTCGCTTCTTCCACACGCCACCGCCATAAGTCGCCGTAGGTCCGCATTTCTCGCCGTCGTTAGTGTGGTTCGTAGAAACCACTCCAACAGCGTAATAGGCCAGGCTGACTTGGCGAGGCGCGCCTTTGCGCGCAGGGTGACAGGTGGTGTGGCCGCGGGATGGCGGGGCGCGGCGACGAGGACGAATGGGACGATGACGTTCCACTGGGGGGCTCTTTCCGCGGTCCCGCCACAACCCCCGCGCCTTCCGCCTCGCGGATCCCTCCCCCGGGGTTCGCCGCAGGCGGAAGAGGCGTTGGCGGAAGGGGGGCTGGCGGAAGGGGGAGCATGGACGGCGCGCGCGGGCAAGGTAGATTCCGCGGAATGCTTCCCGCTATTCCGCCGAATCCGCTTCAGGGGGAATCGCCGTTCTCCCGTCCGCCCGCTGGTTCCGGCAGCACAGGCCACTCAGGCCAACGCGCCCCAACTGCCCATGCCAGGGCCGGCCATCCTGCCGGCCATGCTGCCAGCAATCCTGATAAAATTAGGGTTGGGGGAATGGACGAGTATAGGGGTGGCCTAGGGGGGGTAAGCGGGTTGGGGGGCGAGGGGGAAAGGAGAGGGGAGGGCAGGATGGGCGGGAGAGCCGTTGACGTGGGGGGAGGCTTGGCGGGTGATTGGGAGGGGGAGCATCAGCAGAGACGCTACAACCCGTTTCACCTGCAGCAAGAGCGGCAGCAGCAGCCAGAGTATTTCGAGGAGGGCGACGAGGGGAGCGAAGAGGCGGAGGGGGAAGGGGGGGACGAGTCCGAGGAGGATGTTCCGCTCAACCAGCGCAGGGGGAGCGCGCAGCACAGCGCGGATGGGGGCGAGGGGGGGGCGCTGGGGGGCAGAGGCGCAGCGGGAGGAGTGCCTGCTCCAAGAGGGGGCGCTGGGCGCGGGAGGGGGCGGGGGAGAGGAAGAGGAGGGGGAGGAGGAGGGGTGGGGGGAAGGGGAGGCGGGGCTGTTGCTCCCCTGAAGCGCAAATCCAGTGGCCCTCTGCCTCCCTTACCACACCCATCCGTGCGCCAGCAGCAGGGGCTGCAAGAGCACGAGGATGCTTATAACGGAGATGGAGTGCACGGAGATGACTCTATAGCGAGTGAAAGCGCCCATGAAAGGCACTCTGGCAGCCCGGGGAAGGCGCTGGGGCGAGGGCGGGGGCGGGGCAGGGGCAGGGGGAGAGGCAGGCTTGGGGGAAGGGGATTGGAAGGGGGGGAAGCGGAAGGCGCAGGAAGGGGAGGACAGGCAGGAGATGGTGGGGGAGGTGATGTGCTTGGTGGGGGTGATGTGCTTGGTGGGGGTGATGTGCTTGGTGGGGGTGATGTTCTGTCCCCTGGGCGGGGTAGGGGGAGAGGCAGGGGGAGGGGACGGGGAAGGGGAGGGGGAAGAGGAAGGGGAGGGAGCGTTGCAGGGAGAGAGGCAAGTGAGGAGGAGGCAGGGGCGGGCAGTGAGTGGGAGGAGGGCGAGGGGTATGGGCGTGCAGGGGAGGACGCGTACGTGGGCAGTAGGTATGGGGGTGGGCGGTATAACGAGGCAGCAGCGGCGGAGAGAGAGGCGGTGCCAGGGCGGCTGCGGCTCACTGAGGAGGCGCACTCGCCCTTCCCCCTGCTCCCCCCGCCCCCCACCCCGCCTGCTGCCACGGCTGCAGCACGGTCGGCAGCAGAGGGTGGCAGAGCAGAGGCAGGCACAGGCAGTGGGCACACCCTGCAGCAGCAGCAGCGGCAGGAAGAGGGGGAGCAGGAGGGGCAGGATGAGAAGCAGGGCAAGGGGGCATCAGATACGGGTGCGAGTGTGGCTGTCCGGTTTGCTGCAGCCATGAGAGCCGCGGCTGCTGGGGAGGGGTCGCTGGCGGAGGAGGCAGCTGCCATTGCTGCTGCTCTGCCTGCTCCACGCGTGTGGGACCAGACCAGCCTGGACAGGATCTCGACCGTTGATCGCGAGGAGAGGATTCGACGGCTGGAGTCGCAGTGCATGGACGAGTGTGTGCAGCTGTGCCGCGACCTCATCGTGCGCCAACGCCTCTGGCACCAGGTGGGACAAGGGGGGAGAGGGGGGAAGCGCCTCTGGCACCAGGTGGGACAAGGGGGGAGAGGGGGGAAGCGCCTCTGGCACCAGGTGGGGAGGGTGAGGGGGTGAGGGAGGGGGAGGGGGAGGTGGGAGAGACAACGCCTCTGGCACCAGGTGGGAGAGACAACGCCTCTGGCACCAGGTGGGAGAGACAACGCCTCTGGCTCCAGGTGGGAGAGACAACGCCTCTGGCTCCAGGTGGGAGAGACAACGCCTCTGGCTCCAGGTGGGAGAGACAACGCCTCTGGCTCCAGGTGGGAGAGACAACGCCTCTGGCTCCAGGTGGGAGACACAACGCCTCTAGCACCAGCGCCTCTAGCACCAGCGCCTCTAGCACCAGGTGGGGGGGAAAGAAGGGGGAGTAGTGCCTCTGGCAGCAGGTAACGAGGGGGAGAGGTGGGATAGAGGTGGGAATGGGGGGGACAGCTGGTACCGTAGCACCTCTGGCACCTGGAGTGCCTCTGGCACCCGGTGGGGTAGGGGGGTGGATGGGGGGAGGGATGGCAGCTGGTGTGGGGAGGGAAGCGCCTGTGGCATGAGGTGTGTGGGGGTGGATGAGGGTGGGGGAGGCGTGGAAGGGTGTGCTGGGGTCGGGGCGAGACGGGGTGAGGGCAGGTGGGACGTGGGATGGATGTGGGTGGCGATGGGGAGGGGTTGGTGCAGAGTGCAATATGTGTGCTCTGGTTGGGAGCGCGTCTTTTTCTCTGCTCCCTGCTTGCTCGCCCCGTTCCCTGCTCCAAACCTCCATCAACTCGGACTCGCTGCTCCACAAGGGCGCCACGCCACTCTGAAGCCTGCTCACGTTCTGCCTGGCCTATAACCGCTCTCTTCCCTCTCCCGCTCTGCGCGTGGCCCACCCCTCCCCCCATGCGGGCAGGACATAGTGGATGCGGGAAAGCCCCTGCCGCCCGTCAAGCTCTTCCCCATCGTGCCGCCACTGGACCTCCTCGGTGCGTGCCGTGCCCGCCTCCCCTCCCCCTGCTACTCCTTGGTGGTTGCACCCTGCATGCGCTTCGCTCCCTTGCCGTTGCTCGCGTTGCGTCCCCACACCAAGTTCTCCATTCCATGAATGCACGTCATCTAACCAACCTCCCCTTCCCGTGTGACCCATCATGCATGCCCCCTCCCGTTCGTCTCCACAGACCCCGTCAGCCCGCCTGCCCTCCCTCACCTCCACTTTGACTCGCTCCTCCCGCTCCTCCCACCCGCCATGCAAGCTGCTGCTGGGGCAACAGCTGCTGCTGGTGGGAGGGGAGTGAAGGGGAAGGCGGAGGCGGATGTGGGGGCGGGCAGTGCAGGGGGGCGGGGAGGACGGGGCAGAGGAGGGCGAGGGAGAGGGAGGGGAGGGAGGGGAATGAAGCCGGCGGGCTGGGATGCTGAGTCGTCCGCTGCCGTGTGTGCTGGTGGCGAGTCAGCTGAAGGTGGGGCGGTGGCGGCAGGTTTACGGTTGAAACAAGAGGCGGCTGGGGCGGAGTGGGAGGAGGATGCACCGTTGCGAAGGCAGCAGCAGCAGGGGGGGATGAAGAGGCATCTGGGGCAGGTGGGGGGCGCGCAGGGGCTGCAGGGCAGCGTTCCCGTGGTGGGTCGGCCGAAGCAGATGGTTCGGCGGCTGCTGGTGTGGCGGGCGAATGAGCGCGAGGCGCTGAGGAAGGCCCTGCTCGCGTTTGGGCTCACCCGACCGTCCATGGTGAGCGACGAGGATGCGGGGGAAGAAGGGAGTGGGGGCTTGCGAGAGTAACTGGTGGGGAGGGGGAGCGGCTGCATGGGTGCATGGGTGCAGGTGCGCGTGGGGGCTGGTGGTTGCGGTGGCTGGCTGGGGCGAGGCGCTGCGGAAGGCCGTGCAGCCGTGCCCGCATTTGGGCTCACCCTACCGCCCATGGTGAGCGCGGTGGCGGTGGGGGGGAATGAGAGGCTTGTGGGTGCAGTGCAGTGGTTGGTGCAGTGAGTGGTCGGTGCAGTGAGTGGTTGGTGCAGTGAGTGGTTGGTGCAGTGAGTGGTTGGTGCAGTGAGTGGTTGGTGCAGTGAGTGGTTGGTGCAGTGAGTGGTTGGTGCAGTGAGTGGTTGGTGCAGTGAGTGGTTGGTGCAGTGAGTGGTTGGTGCAGTGAGTGGTTGGTGCAGGGAGTGGTTGGTGCAGTGAGTGGTTGGTGCAGTGAGTGGTTGGTGCAGTGAGTGGTTGGTGCAGTGAGTGGTTGGTGCAGTGAGTGGTTGGTGCAGTGAGTGGTTGGTGCAGTGCAGTGGTTGGTGCAGTGAGTGGTTGGTGCAGTGAGTGGTTGGTGCAGTGAGTGGTTGGTGCAGTGAGTGGTTGGTGCAGTGCAGTGGTTGGTGCAGTGAGTGGTTGGTGCAGTGAGTGGTTGGTGCAGTGAGTGGTTGGTGCAGTGAGTGGTTGGTGCAGTGAGTGGTTGGTGCAGTGAGTGGTTGGTGCAGTGAGTGGTTGGTGCAGTGAGTGGTTGGTGCAGTGAGTGGTTGGTGCAGTGAGTGGTTGGTGCAGTGAGTGGTTGGTGCAGTGAGTGGTTGGTGCAGTGAGTGGTTGGTGCAGTGAGTGGTTGGTGCAGTGAGTGGTTGGTGCAGTGAGTGGTTGGTGCAGTGAGTGGTTGGTGCAGTGAGTGGTTGGTGCAGTGAGTGGTTGGTGCAGTGAGTGGTTGGTGCAGTGAGTGGTTGGTGCAGTGATGGTGGTGCAGTGGTTGGTGCAGTGAGTGGTTGGTGCAGTGAGTGGTTGGTGCAGTGGAGTGGTTGGTGCAGTGAGTGGTTGGTGCAGTGAGTGGTTGGTGCAGTGAGTGGTTGGTGCAGTGAGTGGTTGGTGCAGTGAGTGGTTGGTGCAGTGAGTGGTCGGTGCAGTGAGTGGTTGGTGCAGTGAGTGGTTGGTGCAAGTGAGTGGTTGGTGCAGTGAGTGGTTGGTGCAGTGAGTGGTTGGTGCAGTGAGTGGTTGGTGCAGTGAGTGGTTGGTGCAGTGAGTGGTTGGTGCAGTGAGTGGTTGGTGCAGTGAGTGGTTGGTGCAGTGAGTGGTTGGTGCAGTGAGTGGTTGGTGCAGTGAGTGGTTGGTGCAGTGAGTGGTTGGTGCAGTGAGTGGTTGGTGCAGGTGAGTGGTTGGTGCAGTGAGTGGTTGGTGCAGTGAGTGGTTGGTGCAGTGAGTGGTTGGTGCAGTGAGTGGTTGGTGCAGTGAGTGGTTGGTGCAGTGAGTGGTTGGTGCAGTGAGTGGTTGGTGCAGTGAGTGGTTGGTGCAGTGAGTGGTTGGTGCAGTGAGTGGTTGGTGCAGTGAGTGGTTGGTGCAGTGAGTGGTTGGTGCAGTGAGTGGTTGGTGCAGTGAGTGGTTGGTGCAGTGAGTGGTTGGTGCAGTGAGTGGTTGGTGCAGTGAGTGGTTGGTGCAGTGAGTGGTTGGTGCAGTGAGTGGTTGGTGCAGTGAGTGGTTGGTGCAGTGAGTGGTTGGTGCAGTGAGTGGTTGGTGCAGTGAGTGGTTGGTGCAGTGAGTGGTTGGTGCAGTGAGTGGTTGGTGCAGTGAGGTGGTGCGTGAGTGGTTGGTGCAGTGAGTGGTTGGTGCAGTGAGTGGTTGGTGCAGTGAGTGGTTGGTGCAGTGAGTGGTTGGTGCAGTGAGTGGTTGGTGCAGTGAGTGGTTGGTGCAGTGAGTGGTTGGTGCAGTGAGTGGTTGGTGCAGTGAGTGGTTGGTGCAGTGAGTGGTTGGTGCAGTGAGTGGTTGGTGCAGTGAGTGGTTGGTGCAGTGAGTGGTTGGTGCAGTGAGTGGTTGGTGCAGTGAGTGGTTGGTGCAGTGAGTGGTTGGTGCAGTGAGTGGTTGGTGCAGTGAGTGGTTGGTGCAGTGAGTGGTTGGTGCAGGGAGTGGTTGGTGCAGTGAGTGGTTGGTGCAGTGAGTGGTTGGTGCAGTGAGTGGTCGGTGCAGTGAGTGGTGGGTGCAGTGAGTGGTTGGTGCAGTGAGTGGTTGGTGCAGTGAGTGGTTGGTGCAGTGAGTGGTTGGTGCAGTGAGTGGTTGGTGCAGTGAGTGGTTGGTGCAGTGAGTGGTTGGTGCAGTGAGTGGTTGGTGCAGTGAGTGGTTGGTGCAGTGAGTGGTTGGTGCAGTGAGTGGTTGGTGCAGTGAGTGGTTGGTGCAGTGAGTGGTGGTGCAGTGAGTGGTTGGTGCAGTGAGTGGTTGGTGCAGTGAGTGGTTGGTGCAGTGAGTGGTTGGTGCAGTGAGTGGTTGGTGCAGTGAGTGGTTGGTGCAGTGAGTGGTTGGTGCAGTGAGTGGTTGGTGCAGTGAGTGGTTGGTGCAGTGAGTGGTTGGTGCAGTGAGTGGTTGGTGCAGTGAGTGGTTGGTGCAGTGAGTGGTTGGTGCAGTGAGTGGTTGGTGCAGTGAGTGTTGGTGCAGTGAGTGGTTGGTGCAGTGAGTGGTTGGTGCAGTGAGTGGTTGGGTGCAGTGAGTGGTTGGGTGCAGTGAGTGGTTGGTGCAGTGAGTGGTTGGTGCAGTGAGTGGTTGGTGCAGTGAGTGGTTGGTGCAGTGAGTGGTTGGTGCAGTGAGTGGTTTGGTGCAGTGAGTGGTTGGTGCAGTGAGTGGTTGGTGCAGTGAGTGGTTGGTGCAGTGAGTGGTTGGTGCAGTGAGTGGTTGGTGCAGTGAGTGGTTGGTGCAGTGAGTGGTTGGTGCAGTGAGTGGTTGGTGCAGTGAGTGGTTGGTGCAGTGAGTGGTTGGTGCAGTGAGTGGTTGGTGCAGTGAGTGGTTGGTGCAGTGAGTGGTTGGTGCAGTGAGTGGTTGGTGCAGTGAGTGGTTGGTGCAGTGAGTGGTTGGTGCAGTGAGTGGTTGGTGCAGTGAGTGGTTGGTGCAGTGAGTGGTTGGTGCAGTGAGTGGTTGGTGCAGTGAGTGGTTGGTGCAGTGAGTGGTTGGTGCAGTGAGTGGTTGGTGCAGTGAGTGGTTGGTGCAGTGAGTGGTTGGTGCAGTGAGTGGTTGGTGCAGTGAGTGGTTGGTGCAGTGAGTGGTTGGTGCAGTGAGTGGTTGGTGCAGTGAGTGGTTGGTGCAGTGAGTGGTTGGTGCAGTGAGTGGTTGGTGCAGTGAGTGGTTGGTGCAGTGAAGTGGTTGGTGCAGTGAGTGGTTGGTGGCAGTGAGTGGTTGGTGCAGTGAGTGGTTGGTGCAGTGAGTGGTGGTGCAGTGAGTGGGTTGGTGCAGTGAGTGGTTGGTGCAGTGAGTGGTTGGTGCAGTGAGTGGTTTGGTGCAGTGAGTGGTTGGTGCAGTGAGTGGGTTGGTGCAGTGAGTGGTTGGTGCAGTGAGTGGTTTGGTGCCAGTGGAGTGTTGGTGCAGTGAGTGGTAGGGGCAGTAGTGGTTGGTGCAGTGAGTGGTTGGTGCAGTGAGTGGTTGGGTGCAGTGAGTGTTGGTGACAGTGAGTGGTTGGTGCAGTGAGTGGTTGGTGCAGTGAGTGGTTGGTGCAGTGAGTGGTTGGTGCAGTGAGTGAGTGGTTGGTGCAGTGAGTGGTTGGTGGCAGTGAGTGGTTGGTGCAGTGAGTGGTTGGTGCAGTGCAGTGGTTGGTACAGTGAGTGGTTGGTGCAGTGAGTGGTTGGTGCAGTGAGTGGTTGGTGCAGTGAGTGGTTGGTGCAGTGAGTGGTTGGTGCAGTGAGTGGTTGGTGCAGTGAGTGGTTGGTGCAGTGAGTGGTTGGTGCAGTGAGTGGTTGGTGCAGTGAGTGGTTGGTGCAGTGAGTGGTTGGTGCAGTGAGTGGTTGGTGCAGTGAGTGGTTGGTGCAGTGAGTGGTTGGTGCAGTGAGTGGTTGGTGCAGTGAGTGGTTGGTGCAGTGAGTGGTTGGTGCCAGTCACCGCCCCGCCCCGCCCCGCCCTTCCGCCACCGCTCTTGCTGCAACACCCTCCGCCTCCACCCTCTCCTCTCTGCTCTCTCTCATACGCCCTGTGTGCCTCGTGTCCGCCTCCATGCTGTGCCGCAGCCTACAGCCCAGCCTCCAACGCCACCACCATTCCATACAGCTCTGCACTCCGCTCCACTCCTCGCCCCGTCCCTCCCTCCCCACATATCCCCCCCACCTCCCCCTGCCCTGCCCTTCTGTGTGCCCGTGACGCGGTCAGGTGCTGGGCAGCATGCGGGCGAGCATGAGGAGCGAGCGGCACGGGGCGGGGGACGTGGTGGACGCCACGTGCCACTTCCTGCGTGCATGTTCAACGCTGCAGCCCCCCGATGCCCTCGACCCGCGTGACCTCGCCTGGGCGCAGCGCCGCCTCTCCCACCTCGCCTCCCTCGCCAACGTCCCCTTGGGCGCCCCGGGGGACGGTGGCGAGGGGGGTGATGGCGAGGGAGAGGGAGGGCGAGAGGGAGGTGGAGGGGGAGGGGAGGGGGATGGGATAGCTCGGCGGGTGGGGTGGTGGGAGCGGGTGCCGGTGGCGAGCTGTGCGCGCACGTGGCTGCGCCGCCTGCGCCTGCTGGAGCAGCTCGTGCGTGTGTGGGCGGGAGGGGGGCGAGGGAGACGGGTGTGTGGGCGGGAGGGGAGCAAGGGAGACGGGTGTGTGGGCGGGAGGGGGGCGAGGGAGACGGGTGTGTGGGCGGGAGGGGGGCGAGGGAGACGGGTGTGTGGTGCACGCGGTATCTGGGGCGAGTGACTTGGTTGTATAATCGTTCTGATGTCTCACCATCACCATCTCTCACCCATCTCCTCTCTCTCCCTTCCTCTCTCCCCGCTCAGCATCAGCTGCCGTTACACTGACAAGCCACCCCCTTTTCTTCCTGACCCCCGTGCCTGTCTCCCTCCATTCGTCTCCCCCCCCATCAGCACGAGGTGCTGGGCTTCATGGCGCGCAGCACGGGATTCGCCCTCGCATGCCACCACGTGGCGGCGCTCACCGACGCCACGCTGCCCGCGCATTGGTGGGCGCGCGACGCTGACCTGGCGCTGCTGCTGGGCGTGGCTCTGCACGGGTACGGCGCGTACGAGGCCGTGTATGGCGACTCTGCCCTCGGGCCGCACCTCCGCAAGCCCCAGAGGGACAGGGGGGCGCGTGGGGAGAAAGGGGAGGAGAAGGGTGAGAAGGTTGGGGAGGAGGGAGGGGCGGGGGGCGAGGAGGAGGGGTGGTTGGACGCGTACACGCTGACGCGGCGGCTGAAGCGACTCATTGAGCACCTCGTGCGCATCAAGCGATCCGTGCGCCCCGACTCCCTCTCTCTGCTCCCCGCTCTCTGCTCCCTGCTCTCTGCTCTCTGCTCCCTGCTCCCTGCTCTCTGCTCCCTGCTCTCTGCTCTCTGCTCTCTGCTCCCTGCTCTCTGCTCTCTGCTCTCTGCTCCCTGCTCTCTGCTCTCTGCTCTCTGCTCCCTGCTCTCTGCTCTCTGCTCCCTGCTCTCTGCTCCTCCCCATATTGCCTGCTCGCCGTCCTCTCTCTGCCTCGCCACCTCTTTGCCTCGCTATCTGATGGCATTCAAAGTGTCTGTGCTACCATGCTACACGTTTGCATGCGCATACAACGTTTCAGAGCAGTTTACAGGTGCAGTAGTGAGGCCAAGAAATGAGGGATGCATGTGCCCACTCACATAGCAATGGAGTCACTCCCTTCTCTCCCCCTCTCTCTCCCCCCCTCTCTCCCCTCCTCTCTCCCCTCCTCTCTCCCCTCCTGTCCCCCCTCCTACCTCCCATCCTGTCCCCTCTCCTCTTGCCCCTCTTCTCTATCCCCTCTCCTCTGTCCCCTCTCTTCTCTTTCCCCTCCTCTCTGTTAGAATACCAGTGTACTGTGTCCTGCATATATCCTTCATCGCTTGGGTAGACGTAGGCACCCAAGTCTAGTGTGAGTGCATCCTTAGCTAAAGGGTGGAGAATGTTGGAGATCCAGTAATTGTGGGAATGATGGCAGACAAGAACCCAACAACCCCCGCGTCCCATCCAACCATGCATTCCCTTGCCTGTTTCAATGGAATCAAAGTGCTGGTTCTTCACGTTTTCTCACACTCTCTCCCCTCCTATCCCCCTTCCTCTACCGCCTTCTCTTCCGCCTCCTCTCCCCCGTCCTTTTCCCTCTCCTCTCCCCACTCCTACCCCCCGCTTCCTCCCCACAGCTGGCGAAGAAGCCTCAGCCTGCGCCCACGCTGACGGGTCCTCCCCCCGCCTTCACCCCCGCGCACTTCAAGCGCGCCCTTCCCCCCGCCTCCGATGCCTGGGCTGCCCCCGCTGCTGCTGCTGCTGCCGCTGCCGCTGCTGCTGCTGCTGCCCCCGCCGCTGCTTCCGTTGCTGCTGGTGGTGGTGGCGGGAGGGGTGGGGACATCGGCGGAAGAGGGGGCGTTGGGGGGAGAGGGAGGGTAGGCAGGGGAAGGGGAGTGGGAAGAGAGGGGAGAGGAGGATGGGGGTTAGCTGATGGGGGAGGAGCAGGAGGAAGGGGAGGGAGAGAAAGAGTGGGGAACGCAGGAGGGGCTTATGAGGAGTACGGGGGGGAGGAGGAGGAGGAGGAGCAGTGGGGAGGGCGGGGGGAGCATGGGGAGCACGGGGAAGAGTATGGGGAGGAGGGGGATGGGGCAGGGGAAAGGGGGGAAGAGGGGGATGAGGGCGCGGGGGAGGAGTGGAACGAGGATGCCCCTGTGAGGCGAGGTGGGGGGCGAGGGGAGGGCGGACTAGGCGGTGTGGAGAGAGGGGGAGGGGCGAGGGGGCGGGGCAGGGGGCGAGGCAGAGGGCGGGGAGGAGGGAGGGGCGGGGCAGCAGGTGGAGGAGAAACTGGTGCTGCTGACGCGAGCGGTAGGGGGGGGCGGGGGAGGGGGAGAGGAGGGCGGGGGCGTGGGGGCACGAGGGGGGGCGGACGAGGTGCAGGAGCGGTGGAGATGGGTGGTGGCGTGGGGGAGGAGATGGAGTGGGAGGCACAGGCGGAGGAACGGGAGGGGGACGCGGAGGGCGCGCAGGGTGGCGGCCGCTGGCGTGCACACGGGGCAGGGGGGGCGCATGGGGAAGGGAAGGGGCGGCACAGGGAGGGGCGGCACAGGGAGGGGCGGCACAGGGAGGGGCGGCACAGGGAGGGGCGGCACAGGGAGGGGCGGCACAGGGAGGGGCGGCACAGGGAGGGGCGGCACAGGGAGGGGCGGCACAGGGAGGGGCGGCACAGGGAGGGGCGGCACAGGGAGGGGCGGACACGGCGTGGAGCCGCAAGGAGAAGCTGGAGCTGCTGCGCCTGCTCATGCTGTGGGGGCTGCCCGCTGTGAGTGGCTCATGCTGTGGGGGCTGCCCGCTGTGAGTGGCTCATGCTGTGGGGGCTGCCCGCTGTGAGTGGCTCATGCTGTGGGGGCTGCCCGCTGTGAGTGGCTCATGCTGTGGGGGCTGCCCGCTGTGAGTGGCTCATGCTGTGGGGGCTGCCCGCTGTGAGTCGTGGCTTGTTTGATTTGGGGGTGCATTCACGCCCATGCCCGTACAAGTGCCTGAAACATTAACGTGCTGTGCCGTGCTGCACTGCTACAACACACCGTAATGCTGTGCGCGTGCACTGCATTTGTCTTGTATAGCAACTGAGCACGCTCACCCCATGAGGTCTTCCCCATCCCGTTCTTCCCCTCGCACCCCTCGGGAGCAGCGGCATGGCGGCAGCAGGACGAGCCGTGTGAGGTGAGGGGTGGTTGTGAAGGATGGATGTTGAGAGACAGTGCGCCTATCATGTGCTTCAACCTGCTCTGCCCCTGCTCAACCCAACCATCCTGTCCCGTGCTTCCCCTCACACCAACATGCTTCCCCTCACACCAACGTGCTTCCCCTCACACCAACGTGCTTCCCCTCACACCAACGTGCTTCCCCTCACACCAACGTGCTTCCCCTCACACCAACGTGCTTCCCCTCACACCAACGTGCTTCCCCTCACACCAACGTGCTTCCCCTCACACCAACGTGCTTCCCCTCACACCAACGTGCTTCCCCTCACACCAACGTGCTTCCCCTCACACCAACGTGCTTCCCCTCAACACCAACGTGCTTCCCCTCACACCAACGTGCTTCCCCTCACACCAACGTGCTTCCCCTCACACCAACGTGCTTCCCCTCACACCAACGTGCTTCCCCTCACACCAACGTGCTTCCCCTCACACCAACGTGCTTCCCCTCACACCAACGTGCTTCCCCTCACACCAACGTGCTTCCCCTCACACCAACGTGCTTCCCCTCACACCAACGTGCTTCCCCTCACACCAACGTGCTTCCCCTCACACCAACGTGCTTCCCCTCACACCAACGTGCTTCCCCTCACACCAACGTGCTTCCCCTCACACCAACGTGCTTCCCCTCACACCAACGTGCTTCCCCTCACACCAACGTGCTTCCCCTCACACCAACGTGCTTCCCCTCACACCAACGTGCTTCCCCTCACACCAACGTGCTTCCCCTCACACCAACGTGCTTCCCCTCACACCAACGTGCTTCCCCTCACACCAACGTGCTTCCCCTCACACCAACGTGCTTCCCCTCACACCAACGTGCTTCCCCTCACACCAACGTGCTTCCCCTCACACCAACGTGCTTCCCCTCACACCAACGTGCTTCCCCTCACACCAACATGCTTCCCCTCACACCAACGTGCTTCCCCTCACACCAACGTGCTTCCCCTCACACCAACGTGCTTCCCCTCACACCAACGTGCTTCCCCTCACACCAACGTGCTTCCCCTCACACCAACGTGCTTCCCCTCACACCAACGTGCTTCCCCTCACACCAACGTGCTTCCCCTCACACCAACGTGCTTCCCCTCACACCAACGTGCTTCCCCTCACACCAACGTGCTTCCCCTCACACCAACGTGCTTCCCCTCACACCAACGTGCTTCCCCTCACACCAACGTGCTTCCCCTCACACCAACGTGCTTCCCCTCACACCAACATGCTTCCCCTCACACCAACGTGCTTCCCCTCACACCAACGTGCTTCCCCTCACACCAACGTGCTTCCCCTCACACCAACGTGCTTCCCCTCACACCACGTGCTTCCCCTCACACCAACGTGCTTCCCCTCACACCAACGTGCTTCCCCTCACACCAACGTGCTTCCCCTCACACCAACGTGCTTCCCCTCACACCAACGTGCTTCCCCTCACACCAACGTGCTTCCCCTCACACCAACGTGCTTCCCCTCACACCAACGTGCTTCCCCTCACACCAACGTGCTTCCCCTCACACCAACGTGCTTCCCCTCACACCAACGTGCTTCCCTCACACCAACGTGCTTCCCCTCACACCAACGTGCTTCCCCTCACACCAACAGTGCTTCCCCTCACACCAACGTGCTTCCCCTCACACCAACGTGCTTCCCCTCACACCAACGTGCTTCCCCTCACACCAACGTGCTTCCCCTCACACCAACGTGCTTCCCCTCACACCAACGTGCTTCCCCTCACACCAACGTGCTTCCCCTCACACCAACGTGCTTCCCCTCACACCAACGTGCTTCCCCTCACACCAACGTGCTTCCCCTCACACCAACGTGCTTCCCCTCACACCAACGTGCTTCCCCTCACACCAACGTGCTTCCCCTCACACCAACGTGCTTCCCCTCACACCAACGTGCTTCCCCTCACACCAACGTGCTTCCCCTCACACCAACGTGCTTCCCCTCACACCAACGTGCTTCCCCTCACACCAACGTGCTTCCCCTCACACCAACGTGCTTCCCCTCACACCAACGTGCTTCCCCTCACACCAACGTGCTTCCCCCTCACACCAACGTGCTTCCCCTCACACCAACATGCTTCCCCTCACACCAACGTGCTTCCCCTCACACCAACGTGCTTCCCCTCACACCAACATGCTTCCCCTCACACCAACATGCTTCCCCTCACACCAACGTGCTTCCCCTCACACCAACGTGCTTCCCCTCACACCAACGTGCTTCCCCTCACACCAACATGCTTCCCCTCACACCAACGTGCTTCCCCTCACACCAACGTGCTTCCCCTCACACCAACGTGCTTCCCCTCACACCAACGTGCTTCCCCTCACACCAACGTGCTTCCCCTCACACCAACGTGCTTCCCCTCACACCAACGTGCTTCCCCTCACACCAACGTGCTTCCCCTCACACCAACGTGCTTCCCCTCACACCAACGTGCTTCCCCTCACACCAACGTGCTTCCCCTCACACCAACGTGCTTCCCCTCACACCAACATGCTTCCCCTCACACCAACGTGCTTCCCTCACACCAACGTGCTTCCCCTCACACCAACATGCTTCCCCTCACACCAACAGTGCTTCCCCTCACACCAACGTGCTTCCCCTCACACCAACGTGCTTCCCCTCACACCAACGTGCTTCCCCTCACACCAACGTGCTTCCCCTCACACCAACGTGCTTCCCCTCACACCAACGTGCTTCCCCTCACACCACAGTGCTTCCCTCACACAACGTGCTTCCCCTCACACCAACGTGCTTCCCCTCACACCAACGTGCTTCCCCTCACACCAACGTGCTTCCCCTCACACCAACGTGCTTCCCCTCACACCAACGTGCTTCCCCTCACACCAACGTGCTTCCCCTCACACCAACGTGCTTCCCCTCACACCAACGTAACTGCTCCCCTCCACCAACTTGCTTCCCCTCACACCAACGTGCTTCCCCTCACACCAACGTGCTTCCCCTCACACCAACGTGCTTCCCCTCACACCAACGTGCTTCCCTCACACCAACGTGCTTCCCCCCACACCAACGTGCTTCCCCTCACACCAACGTGCTTCCCCTCACACCAACGTGCTTCCCCTCACACCAACGTGCTTCCCCTCACACCAACGTGCTTCCCCTCACACCAACATGCTTCCCCTCACACCAACGTGCTTCCCTCACACCAACGTGCTTCCCCTCACACCAACGTGCTTCCCCTCACACCAACGTGCTTCCCCTCACACCAACGTGCTTCCCCTCACACCAACGTGCTTCCCCTCACACCAACATGCTTCCCCTCACACCAACGTGCTTCCCCTCACACCAACGTGCTTCCCCTCACACCAACGTGCTTCCCCTCACACCAACGTGCTTCCCCTCACACCAACGTGCTTCCCCTCACACCAACGTGCTTCCCCTCACACCAACGTGCTTCCCCTCACACCAACGTGCTTCCCCTCACACCAACATGCTTCCCCTCACACCAACGTGCTTCCCCTCACACCAACGTGCTTCCCCTCACACCAACGTGCTTCCCCTCACACCAACGTGCTTCCCCTCACACCAACGTGCTTCCCCTCACACCAACGTGCTTCCCCTCACACCAACGTGCTTCCCCTCACACCAACAGTGCTTCCCCTCACACCAACGTGCTTCCCCTCACACCAACGTGCTTCCCCTCACACCAACGTGCTTCCCCTCACACCAACGTGCTTCCCCTCACACCAACGTGCTTCCCCTCACACCAACGTGCTTCCCCTCACACCAACGTGCTTCCCCTCACACCAACAGTGCTTCCCCTCACACCAACGTGCTTCCCCTCACACCAACGTGCTTCCCCCTCACACCAACGTGCTTCCCCTCACACCAACGTGCTTCCCCTCACACCAACGTGCTTCCCCTCACACCAACGTGCTTCCCCTCACACCAACGTGCTTCCCCTCACACCAACAGTGCTTCCCCTCACACCAACGTGCTTCCCCTCACACAACGTGCTTCCCCTCACACCAACGTGCTTCCCCTCACACCAACGTGCTTCCCCTCACACCAACAGTGCTTCCCCTCACACCAACGTGCTTCCCCTCACACCAACGTGCTTCCCCTCACACCAAACGTGCTTCCCCTCACACCAACGTGCTTCCCCTCACACCAACGTGCTTCCCCTCACACCAACGTGCTTCCCCTCACACCAACGTGCTTCCCCTCACACCAACGTGCTTCCCCTCACACCACGTGCTTCCCCTCACACCAACGTGCTTCCCTCACACCAACGTGCTTCCCCTCACACAACATGCTTCCCCTCACACCAACGTGCTTCCCTCACACCAACGTGCTTCCCCTCACACCAACGTGCTTCCCCTCACACCAACGTGCTTCCCTCACACCAACAGTGCTTCCCCCACACCAACGTGCTTCCCCTCAACCAACATGCTTCCCCTCACACCAACGTGCTTCCCCTCACACCAACGTGCTTCCCCTCACACCAACGTGCTTCCCCTCACACCAACGTGCTTCCCCTCACACCAACGTGCTTCCCCTCACACCAACGTGCTTCCCCTCACACCAACGTGCTTCCCCTCACACCAACGTGCTTCCCCTCACACCAACGTGCTTCCCCTCACACCAACGTGCTTCCCCTCACACCAACGTGCTTCCCCTCACACCAACGTGCTTCCCCTCACACCAACGTGCTTCCCCTCACACCAACATGCTTCCCCTCACACCAACGTGCTTCCCCTCACACCAACGTGCTTCCCCTCACACCAACATGCTTCCCCTCACACCAACATGCTTCCCCTCACACCAACGTGCTTCCCCTCACACCAACGTGCTTCCCCTCACACCAACGTGCTTCCCCTCACACCAACATGCTTCCCCTCACACCAACGTGCTTCCCCTCACACCAACGTGCTTCCCCTCACACCAACGTGCTTCCCCTCACACCAACGTGCTTCCCCTCACACCAACGTGCTTCCCCTCACACCAACGTGCTTCCCCTCACACCAACGTGCTTCCCCTCACACCAACGTGCTTCCCCTCACACCAACGTGCTTCCCCTCACACCAACGTGCTTCCCCTCACACCAACGTGCTTCCCCTCACACCAACGTGCTTCCCCTCACACCAACATGCTTCCCCTCACACCAACGTGCTTCCCCTCACACCAACGTGCTTCCCCTCACACCAACATGCTTCCCCTCACACCAACATGCTTCCCCTCACACCAACGTGCTTCCCCTCACACCAACGTGCTTCCCCTCACACCAACGTGCTTCCCCTCACACCAACGTGCTTCCCCTCACACCAACATGCTTCCCCTCACACCAAACGTGCTTCCCCTCACACCAACGTGCTTCCCCTCACACCAACGTGCTTCCCCTCACACCAACGTGCTTCCCCTCACAACCAACGTGCTTCCCCTCACCCAACGTGCTTCCCCTCACACCAACGTTGCTTCCCCTCACACCAACGTGCTTCCCCTCACACCAACGTGCTTCCCCTCACACCAACGTGCTTCCCCTCACACCAACGTGCTTCCCCCTCACACCAACGTGCTTCCCCTCACACCAAACATGCTTCCCCTCACACCAACGTGCTTCCCCTCACACCAACGTGCTTCCCCTCACACCAACGTGCTTCCCCTCACACCAACGTGCTTCCCCTCACACCAACGTGCTTCCCCTCACACCAAGTGCTTCCCTCACACCAACGTGCTTCCCCTCACACCAACGTGCTTCCCCTCACACCAACGTGCTTCCCCTCACACCAACTTGCTTCCCCTCACACCAACGTGCTTCCCCTCACACCAACATGCTTCCCCTCACACCAACGTGCTTCCCCTCACACCAACGTGCTTCCCCTCACACCAACGTGCTTCCCCTCACACCAACGTGCTTTCCCCTCACACCAACGTGCTTCCCCTCACACCAACGTGCTTCCCCTCACACCAACGTGCTTCCCCTCACACCAACATGCTTCCCCTCACACCAACGTGCTTCCCCTCACACCAACGTGCTTCCCCTCACACCAACATGCTTCCCCTCACACCAACGTGCTTCCCCTCACACCAACGTGCTTCCCCTCACACCAACGTGCTTCCCTCACACCAACGTGCTTCCCCTCACACCAACGTGCTTCCCCTCACACCAACGTGCTTCCCCTCACACCAACGTGCTTCCCCTCACACCAACGTGCTTCCCCTCACACCAACGTGCTTCCCCTCACACCAATCCCCTCACACCAACATGCTTCCCCTCACACCAACGTGCTTCCCTCACACCAACGTGCTTCCCCTCACACCAACGTGCTTCCCCTCACACCAACGTGCTTCCCCTCACACCAACGTGCTTCCCCTCACACCAACGTGCTTCCCCTCACACCAACGTGCTTCCCCTCACACCAACGTGCTTCCCCTCACACCAACATGCTTCCCCTCACACCAACGTGCTTCCCCTCACACCAACGTGCTTCCCCTCACACCAACGTGCTTCCCCTCACACCAACGTGCTTCCCCTCACACCAACGTGCTTCCCCTCACACCAACATGCTTCCCCTCACACCAACGTGCTTCCCCTCACACCAACGTGCTTCCCCTCACACCAACGTGCTTCCCCTCACACCAACGTGCTTCCCCTCACACCAACATGCTTCCCCTCACACCAACGTGCTTCCCTCACACCAACATGCTTCCCCTCACACCAACGTGCTTCCCCTCACACCAACGTGCTTCCCTCACACCAACATGCTTCCCCTCACACCAACGTGCTTCCCCTCACACCAACGTGCTTCCCCTCACACCAACGTGCTTCCCCTCACACCAACATGCTTCCCCTCACACCAACATGCTTCCCCTCACACCAACGTGCTTCCCCTCACACCAACGTGCTTCCCCTCACACCAACGTGCTTCCCCTCACACCAACATGCTTCCCCTCACACCAACGTGCTTCCCCTCACACCAACGTGCTTCCCCTCACACCAACGTGCTTCCCCTCACACCAACGTGCTTCCCCTCACACCAACGTGCTTCCCCTCACACCAACGTGCTTCCCCTCACACCAACATGCTTCCCCTCACACCAACGTGCTTCCCCTCACACCAACGTGCTTCCCCTCACACCAACGTGCTTCCCCTCACACCAACGTGCTTCCCCTCACACCAACGTGCTTCCCTCACACCAACATGCTTCCCCTCACACCAACGTGCTTCCCCTCACACCAACGTGCTTCCCCTCACACCAACGTGCTTCCCCTCACACCAACGTGCTTCCCCTCACACCAACATGCTTCCCCTCACACCAACGTGCTTCCCCTCACACCAACATGCTTCCCCTCACACCAACGTGCTTCCCCTCACACCAACGTGCTTCCCCTCACACCAACATGCTTCCCCTCACACCAACATGCTTCCCCTCACACCAACAGGAGCAGCAGCAGGGCAGCAACAGCAGCAGCGGCGGCAGCACTGTGAGCTGGCAGCAGCTGCGGGACCACTCGCACCTGCCATCCGTGCTCGCCAGGTCAACAGCCTCCGTGGCGGGGTGCTTCGATGACGTCATCGCTGAGATGCAGCGCCGCCTGCAGGGCCTGCCTGCCTCCTCGCCTGCCTCCGCTGCTTCCAATGCTGCTTCCAATGCTGCTTCCAATGCTGCTTTGGCTGCTGCTGCAGCAGGAGAGGAAGGAGAGGAAGTGGGGGACGGAGGGGAAGGGAATGGAAGGGAGGCAGGTGGCGGTGGCGCGGCGGGCAAGAGGACGTTTGCGCTGGGAGAAGGCCACCCTGCCTGCTGTCCGGTAACATGCCTGTCACCTGCCATGTCCGCATCCCTCTGCTCCTCTCATATGGCCTTTCACGGTTCGCCTCATGCACACATGCCACCACCTCCACTCTTTACCCTCTCCCCCTCTCTGCCCCGCACTGCCCCCTGTCTCGTCCCTGCTGGCCTTCGCAGTGTCTGCTGTGTGGGGAGCGAGAGGCATCGAAGGCGAGGAGGCAGCGCAGGGGGCAACCGAGAGTGGGGGAAGAAGGTGGGGCGGAGGGGGATGGGGAGAGCGTGCTGCTCACTCCAGAAGACTCTGTGCTCAATGCCAAGACAGCGGTCAGTTGATGCCAAGACAGCGGTCAGTTGATGCCAAGACAGCGGTCAGTTGATGCCAAGACAGCAGTGGGTTGATGACCGTTAGACCCTAATACTGATGCCATGTAATCCATGAAAGATCCTTCTATTTTCCTTCTTCCCTTACTCCAACCGCTCCATTTTTGCGGCCCCTTCTATTTTCCTTCTTCCCTTTATCCCACCGCGGGACCGCATGCATGTCCGCCCGCGTCACCAGGAGAGGCTGCTAGAGCGGTTGGAGGCGGTGGAGGTGCTGCGCAGGGCGGTGGTGGTGTTTGGCGGGGACTGGTTCCGGCTGGGCCTGTCCACGTACAAGTCGCACGACCTGCCCGCCTGGTGGCGCGCTGGCATCCACGACAAGGGGCTCGTCAAGGTGTGTGGCATCCACGACAAGGGGCTCGTCAAGGTGCGTGGCATCCACGCCAAGGGGCTCGTCAAGGTGTGTGGCATCCACGACAAGGGGCTCGTCAAGGTGTGTGGCATCAACGCCAAGGGGCTCGTCAAGGGGTGTGGCATCCACGACAAGGGCTCGTCAAGGGGTGTGGCATCCACGACAAGGGGCTCGTCAAGGTGTGTGGCATCCACAACAAGGGGCTCGTCAAGGTGTGTGGCATCCACGCCAAGGGGCTCGTCAAGGTGTGTGGCATCCACGACAAGGGGTTCGTCAAGGTGTGTGGCATCCACGACAAGGGGCTCGTCAAGGTGTGTGGCATCCACGACAAGGGGTTCGTCAAGGTGTGTGGCATCCACGACAAGGGGCTCGTCAAGGTGTGTGGCATCCAGGACAAGGGGCTCGTCAAGGTGTGTGGCATCCACGACAAGGGGCTCGTCAAGGTGTGTGGCATCCACGACAAGGGGCTCGTCAAG
Source organism: Closterium sp. NIES-65 (assembly GCA_948144175.1). Classification (NCBI taxonomy): domain Eukaryota; kingdom Viridiplantae; phylum Streptophyta; class Zygnematophyceae; order Desmidiales; family Closteriaceae; genus Closterium; species Closterium sp. NIES-65. The sequence continues at coordinate 750,730 of CANXME010001748.1, forward strand.
GTGTGTGGCATCCACGCCAAGGGGCTCGTCAAGGTGTGTGGCATCCACGACAAGGGGCTCGTCAAGGTGTGTGGCATCCACGCCAAGGGGCTCGTCAAGGGGTGTGGCATCCACGCCAAGGGGCTCGTCAAGGTGTGTGGCATCCACGACAAGGGGCTCGTCAAGGTGTGTGGCATCCACGACAACGGGCTCGTCAAGGTGTGTGGCATCCACGACAAGGGGCTCGTCAAGGTGTGTGGCATCCACGACAAGGGGCTCGTCAAGGGTGTGTGGCATCCACGCCAAGGGGCTCGTCAAGGTGTGTGGCATCCACGACAAGGGGCTCGTCAAGGTGTGTGGCATCCACGACAAGGGGCTCGTCAAGGTGTGTGGCATCCACGACAAGGGGCTTTGTCAAGGTGTGTGGCATCCACGACAAGGGGCTCGTCAAGGTGTGTGGCATCCACGACAAGGGGCTCGTCAAGGTGTGTGGCAATCCACGCCAAGGGGCTCGTCAAGGTGTGTGGCATCCACGACAAGGGGCTCGTCAAGGTGTGTGGCATCCACGACAAGGGGCTCGTCAAGGTGTGTGGCATCCATGACAAGGGGCTCGTCAAGGTGTGTGGCATCCACGACAAGGGGCTCGTCAAGGTGTGTGGCAATCCACGACAAGGGGCTCGTCAAGGTGTGTGGCATCCACGACAAGGGGCTCGTCAAGGGGTGTGGCATCCACGCCAAGGGGCTCGTCAAGGTGTGTGGCATCCCACGACAAGGATGTTGTAATTTCATATTTCATACAACATACATAGGCTAGAAGTGTAGCACATTTATAAATTGGGGGGTTGCTTAGTGTACCCTCCAACCACATTTTGTGGTTGGTTGGGATTGGTCCTTAGCTCAACCAATCCCAACCAACACACATTTGTGGTTGCTTGGGTCACAAGCAAGCTCACCCATTGGCCAACTTATTGGCCAATAGGGTAAGCTTCCCTCCCATCTCTCTCTTGCTCATTGTTGTACTAAAGAGCCTCTTGGCTCATTATTCAATGTATCAATTCTCTCTCTTCTAACAAAGGGGCTCGTCAAGGTGTGTGGCATCCACGACAAGGTGCTCGTCAAGGTGTGTGGCATCCACGACAAGGGGCTCGTCAAGGTGTGTGGCATCCACGACAAGGGGCTCGTCAAGGTGTGTGGCATCCATGACAAGGGGCTCGTCAAGGTGTGTGGCATCCACGACAAGGGGCTCGTCAAGGTGTGTGGCATCCACGACAAGGGGCTCGTCAAGGTGTGTGGCATCCACGACAAGGGGCTTGTCAAGGTGTGTGGCATCCACGACAAGGGGGCTCGTCAAGGTGTGTGGCATCCACGACAAGGGGCTCGTCAAGGTGTGTGGCATCCACGCCAAGGGGCTCGTCAAGGTGTGTGGCATCCACGACAAGGGGCTCGTCAAGGTGTGTGGCATCCACGACAAGGGGCTCGTCAAGGTGTGTGGCATCCACGCCAAGGGGCTCGTCAAGGTGTGTGGCATCCACGCCAAGGGGCTCGTCAAGGTGTGTGGCATCCACCGACAAGGGGCTCGTCAAGGTGTGTGGCATCCACGACAAGGGCTCGTCAGGGTGTGTGGCATCCACGACAAGGGGCTCGTCAAGGTGTGTGGCATCCAGGACAAGGGGCTCGTCAAGGTGTGTGGCATCCACGACAAGGGGCTCGTCAAGGTGTGTGGCATCCACGACAAGGGGCTCGTCAAGGTGTGTGGCATGCACCCCAAGGGGCTCGTCAAGGTGTGTGGCATCCACGACAAGGGGCTCGTCAAGGTGTGTGGCATCCACGACAAGGGGCTCGTCAAGGTGTGTGGCATCCATGACAAGGGGCTCGTCAAGGTGTGTGGCATCCACGACAAGGGGGCTCGTCAAGGTGTGTGGCAATCCACGACAAGGGGCTCGTCAAGGTGTGTGGCCATCCACGACAACGGGCTCGTCAAGGTGTGTGGCATCCACGCCAAGGGGCTCGTCAAGGTGTGTGGCATCCAAGCCAAGGGGCTCGTCAAGGTGTGTGGCATCCACGACAAGGGGCTCGTCAAGGTGTGTGGCATCCACGACAAGGGGCTCGTCAAGGTGTGTGGCATCCACGACAAGGGCCTCGTCAAGGTGTGTGGCATCCACGACAAGGGGCTCATCAAGGTGTGTGGCATCCACGACAAGGGGCTCGTCAAGGTGTGTGGCAGCTTGCTATGCATTCATTGGATGCATGGTTGCTTACCGGCTGCTGTCCATCTCGATATCTCCACTGCTCACCCTCCTCCTGCGTGGCCATCGTTCATGCTGGCCTCCACCCCCCCAGCCCAGCTTTCATCTCTGTGCCCCCACTCCCCTCCCCCGTCGACCCCTCTTCCCCCTCGTTAGGGCATATTCTTGCACGGGTACGGGTCGTGGGCGGCCATCATGAAGGACGCGGAGCTGCCCTTTGCGGCGCTCATAGCGCCCAGCAAGGCCGCCAAGGGCAAGGCAGGGCCCCGCAAGGCCGCGGCAGAGGCGGACGGCAGTGGCGCCGGCGAGGGAGGGAGAGGCGGCAGCGAGCAGGCGGACGAGGACGGGGCAGGCGGGGGAGCGGCAGGGGAGGGGGCACCGAAGGCGAAGGTGGTGGTGCGGAGGGTGAAGTACCTGGAGAAGATGCTCAAGCGGCAGCTCATCAAGCGCGACAGCTCTGGTCCCCGCAAGCGCATGTCCGCCGCTGCCAAGGCTGCTGCTGCCGCCGCCGCCGCCGCCGCTGCAGCTGCTGGTGGTTCCGCTGCTCCCTGCGTTGATGCCAAGCCTGCTGCTGGCACTGTCAGTAGTGTCGGTGCTGGCTGCTTCTGATGATGTGGATGCAGGGCAGCAGCGTGTGCATGGACACATGGCGTCCGCTGGTTGGCTGGTGGGAGATCCACACAGGGCTGGAGGTGGGGGGGATGTTGGAGGAGGCGGGGGAGGAGTGAGCCTGGAGTTCACATTGGAGAGGGGCGCGGGTGCTGGGGGAGTGGGTGGGGTGGGAGCACGAGGTGTTCATCCTGCTGCTTCTGCTGGCGCTGGTGTTGCTTTGGTTGGAAATTCTGCCAGAATAGTGGGTGGGGGTCTAGGCTTGGGCATGGGTGGAGGTATGGGTGGGCTGGACTTAAACATGGACTTGGATGAGGAAATAGAGGACTAGATGGTGCCTTGTGCCTTGTTTGTGTTGGTTCTCCTGGGAGTGCTGGACTGGGCTGTAATAAAGTG